>JAKZAO010000002.1:33574606-34174606 GCA_023053555.1 Branchinecta lindahli
TTTTTACCTGTTTAAAAACAAATCTTACAACTCAGGATTTCCACTATTTCGAAAGAGCCCAATTCGTCGACCTTCTTAGTACACATGACCACCATACGAAGGTTAGTTCGCTGCCACCAGTTTATCATTTTAATGATTTCGGTTCCAGGATGTTCTGTTCCTAGTTGTTGACAAGCGTATTCATACCAGGATTACTCGGTGGTCTTCTCCCCAGAATAAATCAGATTTTGTGTTGAATTTCCTTCAACTGGGTTGTGTTTTCTAGATCCCGAATACCTCAACACTACCGCTGGTGCCTATTTCCCCCACTCAACCGAGAGGCCATCTGTGATCACACAACCAAGCCGGACTAGAAGCGTGTCTTGGAGTGCGGGAAACGCTCACGCCGGATCTATGGTAAGTGTGGCGGAAAGATTTCTATAAACGACACGTAAAGCTGATGCGACTTCTTTCTCCTTCCGGCATACCAGGCATAATTATTTCTTCAGCCCAAGCTGACTGCGAATCACCTTTGATAGCACTAAAAAAATAGGTCAGCTGAAATTTATTTTAGCGATACTTTGCCCCTTCATGGTAAGGGTCCTCTTCAGGCTGCAGCTTGGAAAACGAATCTGCGATCCTGGAGGATGTGAGAGGATGTCATCAATCGAATAGATGGATAGATCAGTGTATTTCAAGACCCCCAGGGTGTATTCAGTTCATTCAATTAAAGACTTTTATTCCGGCCAGAAGCCATAAACAAACGCTATACAAAAACAAACAAACAAAAATAAATAAAGTGGTACAAGATCACAGATCAGCCGCAGCCTTCTTTCTTGTACATTTTAACCCAAACGGGCAAAGACAGGCGAAGCCACGGGTTACATACTGCCACGATTATGCAGTTGTGCGATAATAGCAACCGATCTCTCAGAGATGTACGATGCGCGTATGCCAACTGAGAAAAGTTCATAACGCGGTAATCGTCGAACATCTCTGTAGCACTGCAAAAACGCGGGAGACGATGCAGAAATGTGAAGCTATCATTATAAGCAATGCGCATTTCACTCAGACTTAGTTTGGTGCAGTTGTTGATAAGAGACAAACCAAAAATGCACGAAAATGCACAAAAAATGCACAAAATAACAACAAAAATATAACTTACACGCTCAGATTTCTTCTTAATTCCATACATTTATCGATATAACACTACTCAGAATGTCAGGAAGTGACAAAATGACACCAGCTTAATACTTTGTTTTAAAATCAGAAAGCTTCGAACGTCTACGAAGAAAATGGCCCAAATCTTCTTTCTCCTCCTTACAGTGTGGGCAAGCATATGGAACTAGAAGGATTCATTGCTCTGTCTTTCGCTAGTGACGGTGACGAGTCCGAGACCCCGCTCTCGTAGCTAACCCATGACACTCATCCGTTTCGTCTGGCTTCTGACCGTTATCCGGTTCGAAAGCGAAAACTAGTGATCTTGCTTTTCCGTACTCACCGCACCCAGTAGATGTATGCTTCTTTGAACGTTAGTTAACTTTGAACATTGCCATTTCCGTCCACTTGCAGTGACAAAAGTCAACCATCAGTCAGCTAAAGTAGTAACTTAAGGCCACTTAAGGGCTCCTAAGAAAACCTGAATGGGTGTTTTCGGTCTTCTACCATCTAGCCCATAACTGCAAGTATGTCAGACAATCAAAGATTATGGAAGAATTTATAGAATTTAACCTAGCAGATTATTGACAGAAATGATTTTCTGCTGTTTTTGGCCAGAATTTATTTTGTGGTAGAATCTGGCCAGATTTTATTCATCGCCGGAAAAGTTTTGCTAGTGAAAAGCATTTTTTATTCCAAGTCCCATATTTACGCTAGTTAAAGGCACAGAAAACTTGACTACGCAACTTTCGGTCATCAAACCGACCTGGGGAGGGGGGGTAGATAAATATACAGGGACTTATTGTCGACAGGACCCCCCTTCTTTTTTTATCTCGAACCCCCTCCTTAGTGTTTCCAAAGCTAGCTGGCAGGCCCTTGCCCCTTATGCACTGTAATTATGCACTTATGCGCTGTAAAAGTTTGCCTTTGGCCGTGTTGACTGACACATTGGGATAGTAGTCAAGAGGTCGCGCGATCGATTCCTATTCCCGGCACACAAACCTTTTGCTTTTTTCTGCCAACTCAAAAGTCGAATTCTCGGAAACTGCCCGGAAACTGCAATGGTCGTAATGAGAATTTTTCTTACTCTCAATATCGACTCAGGGTACATTCTTGATATGTCAGCTAGCACCCCGAGTCAAGTTTGAGTCAAGTTTTCTGTTCCTTTAAAAGAGTCGTTGCGTGCGTATGGGATAGTCGAAAAATAACCCTTGCGGAACCTTTTTTCCTAAGTTCATAAGACCAGAGGAATCTCTACGTGGCCACATCGTTCGGTTATCAGTTCGTACCTTGATAGAATTGTAAGACAGAATCTATGTTCAGCTCGGGCCTCCTGTTTCCAGGACACGGGGAAATCTAATGGCATATTTATATCAGTGTTTCTTTTTCCCAGAAAACTGTCAAAACTGGAAGGACCACAAAGCCAAGTTCCCGCCGGAATCGGGATGGAGAAAAAGTGCAGGAAAGTCTATGGATTGGAACATCGGCAACTGTGGTGTACTCAGTGCAAATGGAAGAAAGAGTGTACAAGATTTGGCAGAGGGATTCATGTAGCGACCACGCCTATGCAACGGTAATTTAACGGCAAGCTAGACTGTTTATTTTCCAACGCCAAACGAAACGTTGTGATCCCCACTAAATACACCGTTTAACGTCATATGCGGGCTCGAGTCCGCTTGATTCTCGCGGTCTTCCTCCTTTATAACTTGTTTGGGATCACAAAACGTAAGTGGATGGATACCTTTGACTTTGTAAAGTTGTCCGTCCGTCTGTCTGTCTGGCTGCCTGTTAGCACGATTACTTCTTTCTTTGGGTCTTCTTGTATTTTTCGAGTTAAACTACAGGTCAAATTCGTACTTGGGCTCTTTACCTTTTTATTTAGGGGTGGGGGAGGGGGTTTCAAATTAAGGACGAAGGAAATATATCTGAAAGCTGATGAGACTGGCCGTCTGTTAGCACGATTACTGCTTTCTTTGGGTCTTCTTGGATTCTTCGGGTTAAACTGCAGGTCAAATTCATAGATGGGCTCTGTACCTTTATATTTAGGGGTGGGGGAGGGGGTTTCAAATTAAGGACGAAGGAAATATTTTGAAAAGCTGATGAGATTGTCGATTTAGGGTTAAGGAACCATGCTACATCCGAATGTGAAATTTATTTTAAAACCCATTAAGATTCGATACAGGGTGAGGAGACATGCTGAATCCAGGTCTGAGACCAAATTTCTCGTCCGACAAGAAGTTAATTACCCGGAACCCGGCCAAACCGGAAATTTGATAAAAACTAAAGTTCATTACTAATTCGATTAGACGTTCGTATCGGGAGTAAGACAAGACCAATGTTTTCGATGGGATTCCAGAAATTTAATATTTGATCCAGACATATAGGTCTTGTCTTCGCCAGATCCAGTCTTCGCCAGGCTAATCACCTGAGAAAACCACGTTCAGGTATACCTCTATAAGCCATATCTACTTTGACGATACTGATCGAAACTTCCTGCTTTACTTCTGCCAAATTTCCTGTTTCGGCCGAATTCCGAGCGAACTACTTGCCCAGCAAAAAAAGATAGTTCAGAATCAAATTCAGCGTATCTCCTTATCCCTGTAAAGAACATATAATCAACTTCAAATAAAACTTTAACTTATAAAAAAAAATCCGGTTTCACTCGGATTCGGGTAAAATGATTGTCATATACAGATTAGGCGTCTTTTCTTACCCTTAAATCTATCATCTAATCAACTTGAATTACAAATTTTGCTTTTAACAAATTTTCTGGTTGTGGCCGGAGTCCGGACGAACTACTTGTCCGGCGAGAAAATGGTTTTCTTCATCGTGTTCAGCATGTCTTCTTACCCTAAATCGTTCATTTAATCAACTTCATATAAACATTTTGCTTTTAACAAATTTTCCGGTTTCGGCCGGATTCTGGTCGAACTATTTTTCCGGCGAGAAAATGGTCTTCACCATCGTGTTCAGCATGTATTCTTATCCCTGAATCGAACAACTAATCAACTTCAAATACAAATTTTGTTTTTAATAAATTTTCCGGTTTCGGCCGGATTCCGGGCGAACTACTTGTCTGGCAAGAAAAAAGTCTTCACCATCGTGTTCAACAGGTCTTCTTATCCCTAAATCAAACATCTAATCAACTTCAAATAAAACTTTTACGTTTAACAAACTTTCCGGTTTTGGCCGGATTCCGGGCGAACTACTTGCCCGACGAGAAAATAACTTTCATATTCGGATTCAGCGTGTCTCCTTACCCCTAAATCAACTATCTAAATAGCTTTCAAAAAATATTTTTTGTTGCCCCTTAGTTTGACCCCCCCCCCCCTACCCTCAAATATATGGCTACACCGCTCATCTTCGAACTTGACTTGTAGTTTTGACCCAATGGATCCTCCCACCAAGTTTCATCAAAATATCTCAATCCCTTCGAGAGTTATCGTGCTTACAGACGGACAGACGGACAAATTTTGCGATGTCATATCCCGCGATCCCGCCACTTACGTTTTGGGGTACAAAAAACCGGATAAATCCATGTCTGAACTTATATTCTCGACAGACATGTAATTCTGCCAAAATTTATAAAAACTAGGAAATTTGGCTGGAGAGGTTCTGGGTTCGCCTTTCAGTATCACCATCTCTTTTGCTCTGCATGTAATTCACTAGGAATACAGCTGAAACGAGAAATTTTTGCGAAAGTAAAAGGCTTTTCTGAAGTCGATTAGAGATGAGATTTATTTCTCTGTACCCCTAATCACAGCCCGGCTGAGATTCGGGAAGCGACTAACCTAGTTGGGATCGCAGCGCTTCAGGTTCGGAATAGTAATATATTCCGAATCCAAACCGCATGAACCCGTCTTTGGTTGTTAAATATCGGATGGTTAAGCCCGCAACCACCTACTCTTTTCCCCTCTCTCACCATTCCTCCACACCCAAATCCAATCCCATACCGGACAAGGGTAAACATGATGCAGCACTTTAGTTTTCATCTGATTAGTTGCTTTGCCGCTATTGTCAAAAAGCTGCCAACAAATCCTAATACTTTATCATTATTGTGCATTTTCAAGCGGTTGACTACGGATACATAGTATAGTAACAGTTAAAGGGGTTTGGTGAAGATCGGAAATTTACGAGACCCAATTTTCTGGATCTTGTAAATATTCAATATTTGTAATTCCATCGAAACCTTTGGTCTTGTTCTGTTTGATGACGGCTCCTTATTTGATCAGCCCCATTTTTATGGCACTTGCCTTCCGGCCAAGTGCCATATACCGATCACTTTTCCGTCGGTCTGTCGTTCGGTCGGACGGTCAGTCTGGTGTTTGCGAGTTAGGGTACTTCCGGATGTGCTAGACGATGAAACTTGGCAGGCATATCAGGGACCCGACCAAACTAACCTGGTAATAATTAGTTTCCCGATCCGACCATGTGGGGGTCGGATCAATTGAGTGTTGTGTAACTTTCGAACGGGTGATCGGATTGTAATGAAACTTAATACCGGAATGAATGGCATATCTCTGATGTTCCATTTGAACAGGTGGTCGCGAGTGAAGGTATTTCCAGATGTGCTAGAACGATGAAACTTGGCTGCAATATTAGAAATTCGACAATATTGGCTTAGAAATCTTCACTTTCCAAATCCGACCATTCCTTAAAGTACCAATTATGACCGCAAATTAAGAAAAATACTTTCAATCAAAATATGTATTTTCATGATCCTCGTGACCCCATTATCATTTTTGCCTTAACGGTTTTGCTTATAAATGAAGTGCTAGCTCCCTAAAAGTGGGCATCTTAACCGCAAGGTCGAAAAGTACTTTTTGTCAAACGATACGTCTCAAACCATGATTATTTGTGCCACAGCGTTTTGCCGAAAAATTTTTTTTTCTAGCACCCTTAAAGTCCGGCATCTTGAGGTTGTCCAACTTTTGAACGGGTGATCAGATCTTACTGAAACTTGATATTAGGATAGAACTCGTGTTCCAGATGTCCCATTTCAAGTGAGGACAGGATCCGATCAATGTGGGGGAGTCGGGAGGGGGGGGGTGTTGTGACACGCTTAGAATATAGCGATTGGGATGATTCTTGGTGGGAAGAACAAGAAGAACAATTGCTTACAATCGAATTCAATTGTAAACAGTCATTGCCAGTTGTAAACAGTTGCTAACAACTGCAAACCGGTGTCGGCACCGCCTATTTCGGTTGGTGCCGACCGGTGCCGATAAATGTTATAAAGCAGGTACCGGGGACTGGGTAACCCCTCACTAGCAGTTGAGTTTGATTGGACTGTGCTCTGAGCAAGTTTTCGATGCGCGGACTGAAATTTATTCTATTACATCACAACGATTTGCACATCGTCCAATTGTTATTAATAGGTTAGTGTTTTTTTAAATGTTAATTTACATTAAAGGACTAATAACGTCCGTCGGTCTCTCTGTCGGTTGGTCGGTCCGGGTTTTGCTAGTTCGGGTACTTCCACATAAGCTAGGACGATGAAACTTGGCAGGCATATCAGGGACCCCGAATGATTAAGTTAGAAATAGTCACTTTCCCGATTCGAACATCGTGGGGGTAGTGAAGGGAGGGGGAATCCGGAATATATAGGAATTTGCAACTTTTGAACGGGTGATCGGATCTTAATGAAACTTGATATTTGGAAAGAAATCAAGCCCCAAACGACCCGATTAAAACCTGAACCGGATCCGCTCACTGTGGGGGGGGGGGCGATTGACATAATCCGAATATGAAAGTTATTTTCGCATCGGACAAGTAGTTCACCCGGAACCCGGCAAAAACCGAACACAAAATTTGTCAATTATTTTCCTGTGAATTATTTTCGTTTAGTGGTTCATGACGATGTGATGATTAGCGCGATTTGCAACGTAATAGTAGTGATTCATCTTCGCCTCTTCTTCGCTTCTTGCTTCTTACTTCTTACTTAATCCTTCGTTATTAGATTTTGGTAGCCTACTGACTAAATGAAATGAAGATGATGAAATTTTATTTAGGCACTTAAAGAAGAGGAAAATAGCGGAGTACAGACAAAGAAAAGGAAAAATACACTGAGCTTTCAAACATTAAAAAAAAGAGAAGGAACTAATCGGGTCTAAAAAATCTTCTTCCAAAATGAAATGACAATATCTTGGACTTATGATATCACTGTTACTGACTGAAACTGAACAAGGGAGTCGCTGTTTGTGAGTTGGATATTTGTGGGTTCGAGCTTTGTCTTGAAAATGTCATAGTTTATTTTTGTATGTGTTGTATATTCCTGGTCGGCGGGTATTCGATTTTGAATAAATAATAACCCCTCACTGTTTGCAGAAACGTCGAGTTTTCCGCTGCACGTGGAGAGGGTGCACTTCGCTTACGCCATCTGGAAAGATGACAGAAAAGCACATCCGACTGGTACACCTGGGGTAAGTGCAGTGTTGTCAGTATCAACGGTGATGCCGTATGGGGGTTCCCAACCAAGATGCAACTTCCTACGCTGTTGTTTCATAACGTTCAGACAAGGATGTGTGATATGAGACACCTGTTGACACCCGGTTTACCTCCGATAGCCTACTAATTCACTCTACCATCTTCCCATCCATTCTTCTTCCCGAAAATCCGCATTTCATAGTTGAAATGTCGATATATATATTTTTACGATTGCCTTGCTTATGCTTTACGCGACATGTCAGGTTCCAATCATTGTCTTCAAGAAGTTTATTGGTCAGAAGACCGATTATTTAAATTTTGCCGCGTTTGGCGTTCCAGGCAATGGTTCAAGAGGGGATCTAAACAGCCAAAGCTTGTGTAGTTCGCTATAAGTGGAGTGGAAGTTCACAGCGGTTAATTATCTTAAGACTATCGTAGCCGAACTTGGTGCGTATCGTACCACTACTTGGTGCAAGTCGTCCTTTAATATCCTCTCGTTCTTAGGCCCAAACCGTCTTCCTCAACTGACTTCAGCGACCATGAAGAAGACTTCTACTATACCGAAGACGAAGCCGACGATCATGCCTCATTGGCTGTTGAATCGCCTAGCCCCTCCTACCAACCGAGGTCGTATCAAGAGACGGGTTACTACCTAGAAGAAGCTCATAATAGGAAGAGCTATGGACCTACACTTTCTCATATGGACATGGCCAGACCACCATACGAAGGTTAGTTCGCTGCCACCAGTTTATCATTTTAATGATTTCGGTTCCAGGATGTTCTGTTCCTAGTTGTTGACAAGCGTATTCATACCAGGATTACTCGGTGGTCTTCTCCCCAGAATAAATCAGATTTTGTGTTGAATTTCCTTCAACTGGGTTGTGTTTTCTGGATCCCGAATACCTCAACACTACCGCTGGTGCCTATTTCCCCCACTCAACCGAGAGGCCATCTGTGATCACACAACCAAGCCGGACTAGAATCGTGTCTTGGAGTGCGGAAAACGCTCACGCCGGATCTATGGTAAGTGTGGCGGAAAGATTTTTATAAACGACACGTAAAGCTGATGCGACTTCTTTCTCCTTCCGGCATACCAGGCATAATTATTTCTTCAGCCCAAGCTGACTGCGAATCACCTTTGATAGCACTAAAAAAATAGGTCAGCTGAAATTTATTTTAGCGATACTTTGCCCCTTCTTGGTAAGGGTCCTCTTCAGGCTGCAGATTGGAAAACGAATCTGCGATCCTGGAGGATGTGAGAGGATGTCATCAATCGAATAGATGGATAGATCAGTGTATTTCAAGACCCCCAGGGTGTATTCAATTCATTCAATTAAAGACTTTTATTCCGGCCAGAAGCCATAAACAAACGCTATAAGTAGTTATATAAACCGGGAGCTGGCTCAAAAACTTCCCCAGTTCAAACCCCCATTTTAACACCAATTTCTTAAATTTTAACATGATTTTTTCCAAATAATCCCCCTTTTTAAAGATATTTGTATTTTCTTATTTTACCAAAAAAGGTCCCAAGAAATAGGAAATATTACCCTTTAAACTACTACTTTTTTACATTTTACTGAGTAAACAGTTCTACATCAACATATTGGTCAGAGTTCTTATTCACCCTCATAATAGGCTGCAAAACCAGATTTTTCTTTAGAAGTAACTCATCAGCAATTGCATTATATCTCTGTGGTATAAACAAATCACAGGCTTTGTTATTATGATGAATAACAACAACCAGCTTATCACCATATTTTGTCTTAGCCATTCTCATTTTAACGATAGCATATTTCAATCCTAGAACTAGTTCTTCCTTCCTGATTGTCTCATTGAATTTATTCATTCTAATTGTAGACAAGACTTCTTTTAGCGACTCCATTTATTAGCGGCTGATTTTATTTAATAAAAATCCAAGCTCACTATTCATCACATCATCAAATTAAAATCCCCTCAACGTATCCAACAGTACTATCTCTAGTACGGATAAATCTCTTTGGGTAAGCAAAAAATAGAAAATCTCTTTGCGCATTAGCATTCACATCGGAAAACATTTGGTTCGAGAGATTTTACAAGCCCTGTTGGTATAGTGGTCCAAGTCGTTGCAAGCTTGGATACCAATATCTCAACATGACGTGAGATCGAATCCCGCTACCAACTTTCAGTTGATAGTGAGTGATGGCGAACAAAAAACTCAGAGGGTTTCCTCCCCTCACAGGGTACCCCAGACTAGCACCAAAAAAATATAAAGACGGCGAAACGAAACATCTTCAATCTTCATAGTCTGGGGTGGGAGGTTTTGCAAAAACTTTATATTTTTGGTAAATTTTCTTGTTTTTTCATAGATTCATTCTTACAATATTTATAACCGTTCAAGCGAACCTGCTTCATATATTTTTCGCGAGGAAAGAATCGAAAGGTCTTACTCATTTCTGCTTCACGCTGAATAACCTCTTCAACCGTTAACTGTCCACACTTTAACAATGATAACAGTTCAGTGTAAAAATTATAAGCGGTTTTATGCTCTGATTTTCTTTCTGCAATGTTTAGTTGTTTTTCGATTATTTCAATGATAACAGCACCCAAACTTAAAGAAGCTAAAGGCAGTACTAGAAACGCAGACATTCCTGCAGCTGAAAAGAGGAATTTGGATAAAAGTAAGCTATTACTTATATGATTGTAGTATTTGTAACTCCTTCTATGAACAAATAATCGTTTTTCCAAATCCTCCATTTATTAAACAATAAAATTGTTTGAAAAATTATTTCACTGAATGAAGATTTTTTCGAATTTCCACACCAGTGCTTCCACAGTCCCCGAATTTTCGGGGATTTCCCCGAAATTCCATATATTCCCCGACAAAAAATGGCGTTCCCCGAATCCCCGAATATCTTTCTTCTCCCCTAAAATTTACCGACAACAGAATTAGTGGTTGGATTACTTCAGCCTTCGCTGTTTGTTCCACACTTTTAATACTATTCTGCACGTTTCTCTGTTGCCAATTCGTAATTAACGTGTGTTGCAGCAATGGCTACTCTGTTTCAGTTTTGTTTCGGATGGTCATTTCATCTGTAAAGGTTCGATCTACCAGTTTCCAGTGAAATGTCTCACATTGTGTCGTAACCAAACACTATGAGCTGAGGTGGCTTTCAAAAAGGCACTCTGATCATAAAGAATTCCAAATTTTTTCGCTGGCGCCTTTTGTAGTATTACGCTGTGTTTACTTCGAGGTTTGGGCTTACAGGCAGACCTAAACTTTGTTCGGGAAGTAGTTAAATTTTGTTATCAACTATGCAAATTAAAAAAAAAAAAAACTCGCCTGCGGCGCTCAGAAGGTTCTGCGGTGGCTTCGATTTCCAGCGAGTCCCCGTTCTTAGGCATGACCATTTTTAGAAACTGAAATTACAGTTAAAAAAAAGTCAACCTGTGCGGTAGAAAACTTTCAATCTTCGCGTTCTTTTGCAAAAAAAAAGCGACGTTGCTACGAACTGCGTCCCCGATTTTTTTCACCGAAACTCAGGTTTCGTCTCCCCGAAAACCCCCCGAATTTCTAAGGCTTGTTCCCGAAAGTGAAAAAAAAGAAAATGGAAGCACTGTTCCACACACCCACCATCTAGGCTAATTTTACAGTATGATTACCTCTTTTTCGAGCTTGTGAGTCAAAGTTTAAAAAAAATTTATGATTTTTGTCACATGAAGAGTAGTAACAAAAAGTGGATTCGACTACACACACATTTCTCACATGAAGAGTAGTAACAAAAAGTGGATTCGACTACACACACATTTGTCACATGAAGAGTAGTGAAGAATGTACGAAACCCGTGTACACATTTTTCTCACAGAGTAGTAAGGTAATAGAAATTCAATGATTTTCTTTACGGCTGAGAAAACGCAGTCAGGAGAAATTCATTAATAAAAATATTCTCCTATTAAATGATGAATGTTGCAGAGGTTATTCAGCTTTGTAAAAAGGTTATATCGAATAACAAATCGACTATACAAAGATTACCGAATTACACATATAATGAGCTGCGGACTTATGCGAAAATTAATAAAATCAAAACAAATGGAACAAAGAAACATGAAATAACAAATAATATAATAAACCATCTTAATAAGTATATTTTGATAGCTGAAGATAAAATTAAAATTGAACGCAGAAACGAAAGAACCCATAATAAGAAAAGACCAAGACCATCCGACTATAAACCGGACGAGAAATTAAGGGTCATTCTGGAAGATGAGATTAAAGAAAATAATATCACCATTACAAAAATAAAACAAGAGAAGGAAAAGATAACAGAAAAAGATACTAGTGAATTAAAAAGATTTCTAAAAAACAAAAACCTATCCACCCGTGGAAACCGAGATGAAGTCATACAAAAGGTTGAAGGATACTATAATAATATTATTACCAAACATAAAGATTCTGTACAGAAAAATAGAGATATCATAAGAGATCAAACAGAAAGAGGTGTTAAAAATAGACACAAAGCAATCGATTTATCAACTCTCTTCATAAATAAGAAAAAAATTAAAGAAGAAAAAATAATTCCGGATCATTTATTTAGAACGGAAGAAGAACAGCAGACTACAATTTCTAGGGAAATTGAAAATTTGTATACCGTAAACGTTTCAATTGAAAGCAATGGAAGAGATGAACATACTCTTATTGCTTTTGTTTTTAATGATTTACTCCGAAGAATGAATGAAATAAATCATTACAGAGTTCAATTTGTGACCAGGGTTATATTCTATAGACAGGAAAATGATGAAGAAGTTGTAGTATTTTACAACAGTACTTCTTGGATTTTAAACAAAAATAGCGTTCTTACTCGTAACCATTTAGA
Organism: Branchinecta lindahli; assembly: GCA_023053555.1. Lineage (NCBI taxonomy): Eukaryota > Metazoa > Arthropoda > Branchiopoda > Anostraca > Branchinectidae > Branchinecta > Branchinecta lindahli. The sequence goes on from JAKZAO010000002.1 coordinate 33,587,020, forward strand.
TGATAACAACAGAAGACTTAGTTCTTTGAGTAATACCCCTCGATCTGGATTACAATTTAGTCGGTATGAAGGAATCGACTATAGGATGACTCGAATCGAATCTTATATGGGAGGAACGTTTAAAATACTGCCAGATTTCGTAAAAAATAAAAAAGCGTGCATAAATATAAAAAATAAAGATAAAAAATGCTTTCTTTGGTGTATCTTAGCACATTTATACCCAGCTAAGGACAACGCTGAGAGAACTTCGAAATATAAACAATATGAGAATGAATTTGATTTCAAAGGGGTTACTAACTTCCCGATGGATACACAAGACATCCACAAATTTGAAAATAGATACAACATTAAGATTTGCTTATTCCAAATTGATAAAGAGAAAATAATCAGAAGTCATATATTAAAAAGTACAATCAATGGAAAAACAGCAAAACATATCATCCATTTACTGTATTTCGACAATCACTATGTACTTGTGAAAGATCTGAGCAAATTACTTGGTAGTCAAATCTCTAAAAATAAAACAAAGACGTATCTATGCACTTTTTGTGGAGGGCATTTTTCGAAACAAGAACAATTTGAAAAACATGAACTTAAAAATAATTGCGAAGACCCTGATATAATAATGCCTACTGAAGGTTCAAGTATACACTATAAAAATATTGCAAAACAGATGAAAGTACCGTACTGCATAATAGCAGACTTTGAGTCTTATAACGAAGAATACAATCAGGTAAAAGGAAAGAAAACAATAAAAGTAGCTGAACAGAAGCCTTTTGCATACGGTTTTCAAGTCTGTTGTTCGTTTGATGCGAAACAAAATAAATATTATGACCACTTTGGTGAAGATGCTGCTCAGCATTTTGTAACCACAATAACAAAAGTGTGTACAGATGTAGCAAATAAATATGAAAATAGACAAAGAAATCACACTTATACTGATGAAGAAATTAAAGAAAAATGGAAGACCCTAAAGAACAAGACTTGCCATATCTGTAACACAGAAATTACTGAAAATCCCCACTTTGATCATGACCACATGACCGGAAAAGACAGAGGTTTCACACACGCTGAATGTAACATGAAATACAGGATTCCCAAGCATATCCCTGTAGTCCTACACAACTTATCAAAGTATGACTCCCATCTATTTGTGAAAGAATTGGTACCAGATAGCGGAATTTTTGAAAGTGCTGAAAGTTTCATATCATTCTCAAAATCAATAAGTATTCCAAGACAGGATACGGAAATAAAATATGAAATCAGATTCATAGATTCCATCAGGTTCATGGCTTCATCGTTGGACAAGCTATCAGCAAATTTAGCAAAATGCGATTGCAAAGAATCATGTAATCATCTGAGGGAGAATTTCAAGTACACATCGAATAGTTTCAAAAACGATGAAGAGTTCAAAGAAATAATTAAAAAAGGGGTGTATCCATATGAATTCGTAGACAGTTTCAGTAAAATGGATTGTACAAAGCTACCACCCATAGAAAGCTTTTATTCTAGGTTAACGGGAAAAGGTGTCAGCAAAAGTGACTATAGGAGAGCGGTCTCTATATGGGAGCAGTTTAATTGTGAAACATTACTTGACTATACCAAGTTGTACCTAAAAAGTGATGTTTTAATTCTATCAGATGTTGTAGAGAATTTCAGAAATGTATGTATACATAATTATGACTTGGATCCACTACATTACTTCTCAGCTCCAGGACTAACATGGGATTCTTTCCTAAAGCATTCGAAAGTAGAACTACCGTTATTCTCGAAGGAAGACATGTATACATTCGTTGAAAAGGGAATAAGAGGTGGTGTATCTCAATGTATAAAAAGATACGCTAAAGCAAATAATAAATATATGAGCAGTTATGACAACAATAAGCCATCTAACTATTTAATGTATTTCGATAAGAATAATTTATATGGGTGGGCGATGTCACAAAAATTACCAGCGAATGACTTCCAGTTCATTCCAGTACCTGATGAAATGAAAGAGAACACTGACATTAATTCTTTAGATTATTATCAACTATTAAAAAATCATGTTCAAACAGAAATGAATTTGGAAAATGTGGGGGCAATTTATGAAGTTGATTTAGATTATCCTAGAGAGTTACACAAGTTACATAAAGATCTACCATTAGCACCAGAACATTTCAATGGCAAACTATGTACGACCTTACTGGATAAAAATAACTACGTAGTTCATCACAGAAACCTAGAATTCTATTTACAAAAAGGTCTGATACTGAAAAAAGTACATAGAATACTAGGATTCACTGAGAGTGCTTACTTAAAAGGATACATAGACCACAACACAGCACTAAGAACTAAAGGTACTAACGATTTTGAAAAGGACTTTTTTAAACTGATGAATAACGCTTGCTTTGGGAAAACCATGGAGAACGTAAGGAAACGAGCTGATATGGAAATAATAACTGATGATAAAACAAGAGAAAAAATAATAAAGAAACCCAACTTTAAATCTGAAATTATTTTCAGTGAAAACTTTTCTGTAGCAAGAATGTCGAAGGAAAAGATAAAACTAGACAAACCAATGTATATCGGTTTTGCTGTACTGGAACTATCCAAGCTCTTGATGTATGAATTCCATTATGATTATATGAAACCTAAATATGAGGATAAAATAGATTTATGTTATATGGATACAGATTCGTTCATATATGACATAAGAACCGAGGATTTCTATGAAGATATCAAACAAGATTTGAACGAGAGGTTCGATACATCTGATTATGCGAAAGATAATCCATACGGGTTTCCTAGTGTAAATAAGAAAGTGATAGGAATGATGAAAGATGAATTAGCAGGAAAAATTATGACAGAATTTGTTGGATTACGATCAAAAGTATATGCTTATGATAAGGACAACCAAGACCCTTCAAAAGCTAGCAAAAAACTAAAAGGAATAAAAATGAACATAGTGAAAGATAAGATTACGATTCAAAACTATAAGGATGTACTGTTTGGTAAAATTGAAAACCTATCTGTAACCCAGTATAACTTGAGATCATGCAAGCACCATATGTTTCTAGAAGAACAGAATAAGAAAGCGCTAGATCCTAAGGATGATAAAAGGATAGTAACAAGCGATAAATACACAACTTTACCTTTAGGTTATAAACATTAAATTCATGTACCTACTTCAGAATTCAAGTACCTACTTCAAAATTCAAGTACCTACTTCAAAATTCAAGTACCTACTTCAAAATTCAAGTACCTAGTTAAAAAATTCAAGTACCTACTTCAAAATTCAAGTACCTACTTCAAAAATTCAAGTACCTACTTCAGTAAATCTTATAATGAAAAATTCTTTCTAAATAAATGAATGAAAAGGCACCAATAAAAGTGTATGATTTTAGCGAAAAGAATCACTATCAGAACAAACACGAACTTGCACCTCAGTGGCCATTTAGATTATTAATTTGTGGAAGTTCAGGAACAGGGAAAACCAATTTACTCTTGAATTTAATTTATGAATACATCTGTTTCAGCCGAATATACTTGTATGCAAAAGATCTTGAAGAAGATAAATATAAAGACCTTATAGACAATTTAACCACCTTGGAATCAAAATGTAAAACGAATATTTTAACCGTAAGTAATGACCTTAATGATATTATCGATGTTGACGACCTAGACCCTCAGTATCAGAACTTGATTATCTTTGACGATTTTGTCACTGAAAAAGATCAGAAGAAAATAGAAGATTTATTCATAAGAGGAAGAAAGAAAAATGCTTCAATTGTTTACTTGTCTCAGAGCTATCATAAAACGCCAAAGGTGGTAAGACTTCAGTGTAATTATTTTGCATTCTTTCAGTGTTCTAATCCAAAAGAAGTAAAATTAATAAGACAAAGCCATGTATCCAGTATAGACAATGAAAAATTTCTCAAACAATTCGAGGCTGCAACCAAGGGCTATGGGTTTTTCTTCATAGATTTAAAAACAAAAGATAAAACCCTGAAGTATAGGAAAAACTTTGAAAAATTTACCGGATAATTTATTTCTATAATAAATGAATAAATTTGGTAGTGTTGGAAAAAAGGTTGCTAGCGAATCGAAAGTTACTGATGAAAATGGCAACATTAACCTACACGATAGACGAATTATAAATTTAGGTGATGCGAAAACAGATAAGGATGCTATTAGCTTAAGATCTATGACTGTGATTTTGAATCAATTTAAAGAACAAATGACTGCGGGACAAGTGCAAACCAATCAATATTTTAGCGAAGATATCAACAGATTAACTGCGGTAGATGATTCTCCTGATAATACACTGATAAGGATCAAAGATAAAGGATTATTTGTAAAACAGACAATTCAAGTTACTGATAAAGAAATTGATGCTGGGGATAAAGTAATCACAAATGTTCAAGACCCTAGAAACAAAAAGGATGCTGTTAATTTAGATACGTTAACAACAAACCTTTTAAAATATGACGAAAAGCTTCTTGTCCAACAAACCCTTAGCAAAAGTATTGAAACAAAGGTTGGTGACCTTAGGAAAATCATTGACAAAAAGACTCTTGACCTTAGCAAAAGTATTGACAAAAAGGTTCTTGACCTTAGCAAAAGTATGGATAAAAAGATCGAAAACCAAGAAAAACTTAGTTTTAATATAGAAGCAAAATATTTTGACCAAGAAGCCCATATCGATAATATTGAAAGAGCAGTCGTAAACATTTTAAAAAGGCTTTCAGAGCAAAAACCTGTTGATCAAGATTTTGTTAAGAAAACAGAAGACATAATGAAAACTAAACTAAAGAAATAAAATTTATATGATAAATTAATTTTCTAATAAATGGTTGAGACAATGGAGTATATAGTTTATTTATCAAAGCTTCAGAAAGGAAAGCTGAAGAAATGTTTTGGTGCTAAACAAAAATGTCAGATACGTGTTAGTCATAGCAGACAGAATGAACGAGAACCAGTAAAGTTACTTTTAAGTAAACGACAAATTGATAAAATTGAAACATGTAAAATGAATAATAAGGGTTGTGACATTGATGTATCATATAAACAGATGAAAGAAGCGATTCAAAAGGGTGGATTACTTCCTTTCCTAATACCGTTAGCAATTACGCTTGGTAAGGCAGCTTTAACAAGTGGTGCTGCTGCTTTGGGTACATTCGCTGGTAAGAAATTGGTGGATAACATAGCAAACACAGGTGGGGCGCTTACACTTCCTGGAACACAAAAAGTTGTAGGTCGGGGAAGGCCTAAGAAGATAACCGATGATGTCAACACAGGTGGGGCGCTTACACTTCCTGGAACACAAAGAGTGGTTGGTCATGGGGTACGGGGAAGACCTAGGAAGTCAAAAAACGGGGACATCAAAAAAGAAGCAAAAGTAAAGTAGGACCTCTAACCAATTTTGATATTATGGATTCATTAGGGGATATACCATATTTTAGAGGTGTTTTCTCTATAGATACGTTACCTAAACAAATAAATAACCTAGAATGTGGTGTCATTAACTATGATAAACTTGGAATGCCTGGAACTCACTGGGTAGCGTATTTTAATCTGCCTGATCAACCCTATGTAGAATTTTTCGATTCTTTCGGTATACCCCCAGGAAAAGAAATAATTAAATATCTTAAAACTTCAAAGAAAAAAATAGCTTATGAAAATCTTGCTGTTCAAAATTTAAATGAATTAAACTGTGGATTTCACTGTATTTCCTACATTCAGCGCAAAATGAAGTTGGTAGCTTTTCGTTTATAAAAATTGTTTTCTAATAAATGGATATTTATTGTATGAAGTGTAAAAAGAAAACTGACACTGAAGCAATGTTTAAGGCAGTGTCACAGAAAAATAATGTTCCAATGCTAAAAGGTAATTGTGTTTTTTGCGGATCAAGGAAAAATCTGTTTTTAAAAAAAACCTCGACGCAGAAAAAGATATTTTAAATACGTATTATTCTAATTATTCAGGTGTTGATGATATTCATAGAAAATTAAAAGAAAATGGAGTGAACGTTTCTAAAGATAAAATAAAAAATGTGTTGCAAAATGAGAATGTATATACCTTACACAAACCTTCTTATCATAACTTTGAAAGGAGGCGAGTCTATGTTCACTATGTGGATGAGCAATGGCAAGCTGATTTAGTTGACATGCAGAAATATAAAAAAGTGAATGATAAAACAAATTACATCTTAACTGTAATTGATTGCTTTAGTAAATACGCTTGGTGTGCCCCTTTGAAAGATAAAACGGGTGCTGAAATTATCAAGGCATTCAGTCATATATTTAAAAAAAGAATTCCTAAGAAACTACAAACTGATAAAGGTAAAGAATTTGTAATGAGAAATGTTCAAACATTTTTGAAAAATAACAACATACACTGGTTTGCATCTGAAAGTGAATTGAAAGCACAAATTGTTGAACGATTCAATAGAACACTGAAAGAAAAGTTATGGAAATATTTTACTCACAATAACACTACTAAATGGATTGATATTTTACCTTTATTTGTTAGTAATTATAATAACTCTTATCATCGTTCAATACAAATGAAACCCATTGATGCTAGTAAAAAAATGAATCAGAAAAAGGTTTACAATGCTTTGTTTCCTCCAGCTGATAATTACACAATTACAGGACATTATAAAGTAGGAGATTTAGTCAGAATAAAAAAAGAAAAAAGTATTTTTGATAAAGGATATTTACCTAATTATACGAATGAAGTATTCCAGATAGCAACCATTCGACCTACCATCCCCATTACTTATGAAATATCTGACAAAAGTGGGGAATTAATTCAAGGAGGGTTTTATGAAAAAGAACTTTCAAAATTTATTATGAAATAAAATTACTTGTATATAAATGGATTCAAGACGCTTGAGTGATATGTTATCGGGTATAGTGAAGAATAGAGAAATTCAGAGAAGAAAGGTTCAAGAATATGAGATGGAGAAAGCAGGATTTCGGGAAATGGCTTCAGAATTTAACGCTCCAGTTGTTATGGCACAAAAAGAAAACATGAAGACACAAAAAGATTACACTGAAGCGATCATGACGAAATTACAGAAGAATGATGAAAGTTCAAGCAGACGATTTCAAAGATTAGGTAATGCATTTAAAGCAACTCATCCATACCAGATCACTGCTTCAGAGGAATCGAGTTCAAAGGAATCGAGTAGAGCGCCAACTCCTGCTTTAGAACCAACTCCCGCTTTAGGCTCATTATCCGTTGAAATGAATAAAGGTATTACCCAAGAGTTTTTAAATCAGATTAATTCAAAACATGCAGAATCCTGGGATGGCAATGATCCTTATTTTAAAATGCCTATGTATTACATTAATAATTCTATGGATATAGAGGAGGCTCTGGATCATTTAACAACTATAAGTAAAAGTTATGGTGGGACAAAGAGTAAAGGTTACTCTAGCCATAATCAAATTATTGAATTTATAAGAGTTTACAAGGATAGGTTAAGAACCATTCAAAATAATATGGGATTAGTCAAACAACAAGGAACTGGAATATTTATGAACTGCAATGAAATGATTTCAAAATTATACACTTTAATAGGTAGTAGAGTAAACGGGAATACATCTGATGAGGTGAGGAATGAAGCTATTGATATTTTGGACTCGTTAATGCGAAATAAATTTCTTACGAAGAGAGATTACAATTCAATATATAAAAAATATTTCTAATAAATGGTGTTGTTAAACATTGAAGGTAATGAAAGTATCATTGATATAACATTTAGTCAACCGATTGAACTGAATCGTCATTCGGATTATGAAATAGGTTTGAATCAGTGTACTTTGTGGTATTCGTGGCATAATATAAGTGATAAATTTGGGAATAATACATTTCAGTATAGGAAAGATGAAGAGGGGGGATGGGTGAATGTTACTATTCCTAATGGGATGTATAACGATGATTGTTTGAATTATTTTTTGGGTCAGTATTTTGATACTACCAAAGATAAATGTCCTATTGTAATCTCATCCAATCCGGCATCTATGAGATTTGTTATCCTATTACAAGAAAAATATGTGTTTAGATTTAATAGTGACTTGTGTCAGATTTTAGGCTTTGAGAAGGATAGTGAGATATCTAAGAAAATCAATGAAGGTACAAAACTTCCGAATATAACAAGAAGCGTTGATAAAATTCAAATTCACTGCTCTCTCGTAAACAGTTCTATCGTAAACAAAAGTAAATCAGACGTCATTTGGACATTTGTTCCGAATACAGAACCAGGTTGTCAAATTGTTGAGAATCCTAGACAATTAATATATCTTCCTATTAACACAAAAGACTTTATTTACTCCTTGAGAATGACAATTACTGACCAGTTGGGAAGACCCATCGATTTGAATGGTGATAACGTTGGATACGTATTGCATTTAAGAAAAGCTTAAAGGATTAGTGAAATAAAATTATTTACCTATAAATGTTGATTAATAATAAGCGCTTACTTTATAAAAAGCAGTACGGAAGTGGAATCGGTAGTATATTCAAAAATATTGCCAATTCCCAGTTATTTCAAACGTCAGCAAAACAAATAAAAGATGGAGCATTGTCAATGTATAATAATATTATTAAACCAAGATTCGAGTTGTTGAAAAATAGAGCAATAGAATATGGGAAAGATTTGATTGATGTAAACAGGAAAGAACTCATTGATGTGATTGGAAAGAAGAAATCAATGAAGGATCTTATAGGTACAAATAAGAGATTTTTAAATCAAAAAAGTCAGGACTTGATCAACACGATAATAACTGGAAGTGGTTTAAAGATTCTGAAATAATTTTTATCGAATAATTTCTTTCTTATATAAATGGCAGTAAATAAAGTTATCAGTCCGCAATGGAACATTTTTGATGAGCCGCTTGTTGATGATACAGTGGTCAAATATGAATTTAAAGAAATTCGAGAAACAGATGTGAATGTATCCAATAAATCAGAGTTTGAATTCGTCACGAAGAAATTAGATTCCTGGTTCTATCCAAGTGAAAGTTATCTTGATGTTAGTGTAAGAATTGTAAAAGAGGATGGAACTAACCTAGCTGCAACCGATGTCGCTACTTTAACTAATAATGGATTTAATTTATTCAGTACCGCTGAGTATGTAATAAATGATGAATCGGTTGAAAAAATCAATCATGTTGGTATTACAACTACCGTTACAAAGTTGATTGAATATTCTGATGATTATTCTAGAAGCGCAGCCAGAAATCATTTCTGGTATAAGGATTATAATCAAGGAACAGATATCAACCCTATAATATGTTCATTTACCGCACCTGCAGCAGCAGCAGGAAATGTAAATGTCAGTTCTGAATCTAATCCGAATTATAATAAGGGTTTTGAAAAGAGATATAACAGAACTAAAAGCAGTAAATTAGTAAATATGTATTTACCATTATCAGAGTTGTTTGGATTCTTGAAAGGAAACAAACGGTTTTTCAGAGGTGCATCGCACAAAATATTTTTAAGAAGAAATGATGATAATAATATGATTATAAGAACTGGAATTGGAAATACTAATTTTAAAGTGGTCATTGAGTATTTATCCTGGAAAATCCCTATCATATCTCCTAGTATTGAAATGATGAGTGAATTGGAAAAGGGTCTTGCAAAGGATAAAAAGTATAATTTAATGTGGGAAGCTTGTAATACTTATAAAAGTGATGTTAGTCAGAATAAGGAGCACACCTGGAAAGTTGTGTCTGAGAGAAATAGTCCAACCAAAATTGTTGTGATGTTACAGAAAAATGACAAGCATAACAACCAAAAAATGAATAATATGGTGTTTGATCATATGAATTTAACAGACATCGAACTTAGAATTAATGGGGATAAATATCCTGAAGAACCACTCAAGTGCGACTTTAGCGATGAGAAATGTAAATACTCGAATCTTTACAATAGGTTCATACATTTGGGTTATAAACAATTAGCATTTGATACTGGTAGTGTTGTTAGTATAGAAGAATTTAAATCAGTGTATCCACTATTCTGTTTAGATGTTTCCAAACACGAGTCAAATATTTATAATGGAACAACTGCTGATATTGAAATAAGTTTAACATTAAAAGATGATCAACCCGTACCATATAATGTTTACTGTGTAATATATTATGAAAGAAAAGCTACGTTAGATATTATTAATAAAAATATGTATGTGAGTTTGTGAGTTTGGATTTTTATTAAATAAAATCAGCCGCTAATAAATGGAGTCGCTAAAAGAAGTCTTGTCTACAATTAGAATGAATAAATTCAATGAGACAATCAGGAAGGAAGAACTAGTTCTAGGATTGAAATATGCTATCGTTAAAATGAGAATGGCTAAGACAAAATATGGTGATAAGCTGGTTGTTGTTATTCATCATAATAACAAAGCCTGTGATTTGTTTATACCACAGAGATATAATGCAATTGCTGATGAGTTACTTCTAAAGAAAAATCTGGTTTTGCAGCCTATTATGAGGGTGAATAAGAACTCTGACCAATATGTTGATGTAGAACTGTTTACTCAGTAAAATGTAAAAAAGTAGTAGTTTAAAGGGTAATATTTCCTATTTCTTGGGACCTTTTTTGGTAAAATAAGAAAATACAAATATCTTTAAAAAGGGGGATTATTTGGAAAAAATCATGTTAAAATTTAAGAAATTGGTGTTAAAATGGGGGTTTGAACTGGGGAAGTTTTTGAGCCAGCTCCCGGTTTATATAACTACTAACTGCTCTTGGTAAAAATTAAACCCTAAGGTTTATTGAAATGTCGCCACTCGATTCTTCGGGTTTGACAGTGGTTTATCCGATGGGGTAAGATGCGATTTTTTTTTTTTTTTTTTTGTAAAGCAAGTAGGCTACTCGTTGCACGTTTAGAATCGTTTGAAAGATGAATCGCCTAATTTATGGCTGGCACTGCTGGTTTCGGCCGGTATCGAAAAAAGTGTGTACAGCAGGAATCGGGGACTGGTTAACCCCTCGTTGAGATGAATTCTCGCAATGATTGATCTCTGAGTAGTAGGTAAAAAGGGCCATTTATCAAAACTCAGAAATACAGACTCACGAGCCATCTACCAACGACGTTTCATCGTCACTCACTTGCATCACTTCGTCCTTAACGCCAGAGATGACATCAAACAGTTTCTCACACATGACGCTTATTTCCGAGTCTGTCATTCCCTTTGAACAACAGATGGCATCAGAAACGGCCAGGGTCAGCGTTACGGTTTTGGCGTGGATCCAAACCCGTCCGTTTAGACCGATGGCTATGTGGAACTTGATGACTTTGCCAAGGTGGCCGAGGAGGTCGCATTCCCGACGCAGAATCCTAAAATGAGCAGTTTAAGACTAGCGTCGAAGTAAGCTGTTTCTTGTTAAAGTTCAACCGAATAGGGCTGAGATCCGACAGACAAATCACGACAGACACATTACACATCATTTATTCACTTAAATAGGCCTGAAACCCAATAAAAATGCGTTTTTCAACTTCGTTTATCCGTTATCCACAGATAACCGATTTCATCAAACGTACTTATTCTTTCGGATTTGTGGTACCTATATTTGCATATCCCTCTACGCTTGAAATACTAACCAACTACAAATGTAATCCATTGCCAAAAAATAAAAAAATAAAATCTTAACATAACTGACCCACATTCTACAGGCGTAACATTTCCGAGCTTAGCAATTTTAACACTGGAAACGCAGGGCTTTGTTGAAATTCAAATTCTCCGCGTCTCGGCGAAATTTTGGGGGTTAAAAAAAAATACAAATCCCTTAGATGAGTCAAAATATTACAGTGTATTAAAATTTCAGATGCAAAAAAACTGTCTTTTCAGTTAAACTTTAAAGTTCAAACAAGGGCCTATCTTCCAATTTACCACCATAGGCATTCACCGGCTGTATTCCAATTCGAATTCCTCTAAATAAAAATCGATCTGCTCCCATGCACTCTCCCAGCGTCTATCCACCGTGAAAACACACTACCTATTGCACGCAGGCCTGACAAACCCCGCCAATGATCGTTGTCTCTGATTGGTTTGTAAAAGTCTAGGACTGAACCAAACACAAACGACGCGAGAGGGTGAACTTTGAAATTCTCTCCATGGGAAAATGACATTTGGCTAAAGTGCAATAGCACCAAGAACAAATAATCAGATAGAACTTCTGTCTTTAGTCTCATGCAGCGACTATGAATACCCAGACGAAACTGAACGGACCTAAAGGTATTTATTCTAGCTTTGAGCTGATATTCATACCCGTTTACTCATCCTACGTCTTCGCCGTTGCTCAACGCGTGTGAACATACTCAAAGCAGTTAAGCACAGACAGCAGAGTCGGGATGTATTTAGATGCTATCACACTAGGCTCAAAAACGGCAGAGATTTGAGGAACAGAGTCTACTGTTTTGCATAGATTCGCGAAACGTTGTGCGGTCACCCGTGAGGGTTTAAACAATAATATTCAGAATCTGGTGAATTTTCTTTATTTTTTTTTTAGCAACCCCGAAAAGCCCTTTTTTGGATCTAGTAATAGAAATAGAATATGAAATAGAATAATGATTTATTCGCTCACACTTTCACGGTAACAAAACCAAAATTGGTGAGTACTGTCATGCACAAATTCGTCAACATAACATATACATTTAAAAATACGTACAATGGTCAAAGGCTATTTAAAATATCCACAATCTTTGGTATAAAACTATTTTGGTAACGGCTGTGTTTGGCCGCTACTGGTTGGAATATTGGGACCTTCGTAGAGACCGCTCGCTCTCGCCTTTCCCTAACATTGTTGTATGGGGGAGGGAGAAACTCATTGTAGATGGGGTGCGAAATAAGTTTTTTACCGATCTCGAGGCATAGGTTTCGGCACCAAGGTGTCTGTAGTGGTCTACAGACACCTTGGTGCCGAATTCTGCGCATAAGAAGCCTATCGTAGTTTGACCAAGCTCTTAGGGAATACTGCATCAGTTAGAATAAAAAAAACATAACTCTCTGTTCGAAAACTTTATTAAAGGACACCTGAACGATCCTACCATACTTCCATGAACCCCTCAGATCGTCCTTCACAGTACCGGTACAGAGAAGACGAATTTTTTCGCTCCGTGATTTCGGCGCTATCCACTCTCGAAGTTCTAAGTCACCCTATGGCGATTCGTTACGACCTCCCAAGACAAATTTAGCGCCAATATTTAAACTGTCATTATCGCATGGATAAACGTACGTTGATAACGCATGGATGGATAAACAGCGCATGGATGGATAAACGCATGGACTGTTACGGCGTGGACTGTTACAACATGAACTGTTACGCATGGACTGTTACAACTGTTACGGCGAGCGTTACGATCAAGACAAGTCGGAAAAAAGGCTGAAAATTATAGCACGGTGAAACTTCATCCGATTTTAGTCCGGTTTTCGAGAGATAAATGGTAAGCAGTATGTAAAGGTGGCAATTTAGGGTGTTAGACTTCATTCAGATGACCTTTAAGCAGACTTTAACTATCGATACCTGTTCGAGAAAGTTACAATAGTTAACATACCTCCATCTCGGTTGATATCGGAATAACAATCTCGACGGCCATTCAAAAATATAAACCTCGCTGCACTCGGCTGATATTTTTCATAGCCTGCCTCGCCGAATGGCCGTCTCGTTGTCCGATATCAACCTCGATGTCTACCTTTAAAGGAACAGTAAACTTGACTCAAACTTGGCTCAGGGAGCTAGCTGACATATCAAGAATGTACCCTGAGTCGATATTGAGAGTTAGAAAAATTCTCGTTACGACCATTGCCGTTTCCAGGCAGTTTCCGATAATTCGACTTTTGAGTTAGTAGACAAAAAAAGCAAAAGGTTTGTGTGCCGGGAGTAGGACTCGAAACCACGACCTTTGGGACCCACGAGCATTTTGATACCAGTATGTTCGCAGTAGTACAATTGTGCTCATTATAGGACTTTCTTTTTACTTTTGCAGCAGATTTTAAGAAAAAAAAGTAGTTGTCAGGTAGTTGTACCCTTTATTTCCAAGCTGACTATGGCCCAGCATCACGATTAAGTACTTTTCTTCTTTGGTAGTACAATTTTCTTGTTGGTCAGTGCATTTATTTTAGTAAAGTGGCAACCCTGTATGTTGTCAACACAGAAAAAGCCGAACTTTTACAGTGTATGAGTGCATAATTACAGTGCATAAGGGGCAAGGCCCTGCCAGCTAGCTCTGGGAACAATAAGGAGGGGTTTCGAGATAACAAAGAAGGGGGGGCCTGTCGACAATAAGTCCCTGTACATTTATTCAAGCCCCCCAGGCCGGTTTAATGGCCGAAAGTTGCATAGTCAAGTTTACTGTTCCTTTAATAGCGGTAGAAGATACGGACGTTTTCAACGGGGCGAGGCTAACGTAATAAGATTTCCAAGGACGTACCTTTTGGCATGATCAATGGATATCCTGAACACGTAGCCATCTGAGCCTAGTTTCCCAAGGCCGCCATGTTCTCCGTACCCTGAGACACAGACAAGCTCGGGCTCCATGTCTTTGCTTGCAAGCAAAATTTTGGCATAAATGGCATCCCCAACCTAGAAGAGAGGTAGAGGACAAAATTTAATAATATACCAGAACTTCGAATACAATGTGTTGTGAAACAGATTTAAGAAGATATAACTGGCCAGAAGAGGGAGAAATCAGTTTCGCTGTGTCTAAAATTAATACATGTCTACAAAAAGCGCTGCAAAAAAGTGTTAATAGGTCACAGTACGAAGATTTCAGACATTTGCTCATACCAGGATCCGAAACCACTAAACTTCTTTTCAACCAGAGTGGTGCAAAACTGTAATACCTTGCCAGAGGATACAGAAAGTGGACTCATTAGTTGCGTTTTTGCTGATACCATGGTATCTGATATACGGTCTAAAGTCGTTTTTGCAGCTATTGTGGTATCTGATACCACAGTCAAAAGGCGTTTTTGCAGTTGTCGGGGTATAACAGATATTCAGATTTTCACGGTCCGACCGTGGTATCTGGAAAGTCATCTCACTTTCATCAAATTTTGTCAAATTAGTGAGAAAGAAGTTCAGAACTTCGTTATGTAACTGGATAGCAGTTTTTCTTTTGGGATGACTTCGAAAAGTGCAACTTCGGCAATAGTCGTTTTTGCAGTGGACCGTATATCAGATACCACGGTGACTGCAAAAACGACTAATTGCAGATCCAGTTACCGTGGTCACAGATACCATGGTATCCGCAAAAACGCAACTAGGGGAGACAGGGGCTTTTTCGGACGGGGGCATGATCGGACAAACGATATTGCTCGTTCAGATATCGATACAAAAATTTGACAAAAATGTAAGTAGATGGCGAGATAACGCAC
The DNA here is from genome assembly GCA_023053555.1 of Branchinecta lindahli. Lineage (NCBI taxonomy): Eukaryota > Metazoa > Arthropoda > Branchiopoda > Anostraca > Branchinectidae > Branchinecta > Branchinecta lindahli. Next base: position 33,602,391 of record JAKZAO010000002.1, read on the forward strand.
GTTCGATCAAATCCTGACTAGAATTCAGTAATAAATTTTCCTTTGAGAGGTTCAGATGTAAATTTGGAGGTAAATTTAAATTTCTAGCTGTATGTTCCTTGTCGTTTTTCAGGCGTTCTGAAAGCTTCAGGGGAAAGCAGTTTCGGCAGGTAAGAGAGTGATCTATTGGCTACTTTCTAATTATAAAGTAATGTATATAATTGCATTTTTTTTTTTTTTGGCAGCCATCTTTTTATTAAAGGTCACTGTGGGGCATTTCCGGACACAGATTACGGGGCATGTACGGACATTATTTCTTGCCTGTCCGAACATGCCCCCATCATGTGAAGTTCAAAGTAAAGTGTTGAAACTCTTACCAGAGTTTGAAATAAAGCTGCACAGACCTGCACAAGTTTCACTATGTGAAACTCTAAGAAAATGGTCGGTCGTCGACAGACCAAGGTGGGAAATAAGCGAAAGCCATCAGCTTTCATCAGGCTTTCAGTTTCGGAGACCAGTTCATCAGAACCCGAACTGCCAGATGACATTTGTGATGATGAGTCGGACATGTCACTTGATTTGGGAGAGGATGATGTTGTGGCGAGCGATAGACCGGTTTCTCCCATCCAAATCGGAAAGTTCGTTCTCGTCAAGTTTGAATTAGGAAAAAGCAAGTCCTCGTGTGTGTATTACGTTGGGCTAGTCGAGTCCATCGATAACGATGTTGCTGACGTCAAGTTTTTGAGAAAGATTGGCCCGAAGTTCGTATTCCCAGAGATTGAGGACAAAGCAACGGTCGACATAAAGGATATTGTCCTAGTCTTACCAGATCCTAGTTCCTCAGGTGGGACAGCAAGATCCATTGCTGGACATGTGTTTTCACGTGATTTCTCAGCCTTTAATATAAAGTGATGGTTAAGTACCAGTGCTTTTAATTACTTTTTTTACTTTTACACAAATATACGAAGTTTGTTAACACTTGTGCAGTACTTTTCTTTGAGAGGTGGGGCATGTCCGAACATGCCCCGGGGGTGTCCGAAAATGCCCCGCCATGGGGCATTTTCGGACAGCCTGACCAAACTTGGGAAAATCTCATTTCTGAAAATGTGGTTGTAGATAGGACAATAAGGTTGTTGGTGTGGATTGCCAAATAGTTTACCTTCCAAAAGGAAGTATAAACACAGTGATCGGTCAAGTACGGAAAATGACACAACCGAAAATCTGAAAAACGTCCGGAATAGCCCCGGTCTCCCCTAATGTGTTGTGAAATAGAGTAAAGAAGATAGCTAGTTACTGTCATTCTTGGTGTTGTCCTGTTTTCTAACTGGCCAGAAGCAGGAGAAATGTGTTTCGCTATGTCTAAAAATAATGCATGTCTACAAAAAACGCTGCAAAAAACTGTTAATAGGTCACAGTACGAAGATTCCAGACATTGGCTCATACCAGGATCCGAAACCACTAAACTTCTTTACCACTAGAGTGTTGCAAAACTGGAACACCTTGCCAGAGGATCCAGAAAGTGGACTCATTCAAACCCAAGCTTGATAACGATTGGGAATCCAAAACCTGGATGTACGAATGGTATGTCCTGGAATCCTACACAGCGGCAACCACAGGAGGACCATCTACCTTTGTCGCTGGACATTGGACAATGCGATTTAAGGTAATTTTCGAAAAACCTTTCCTGTTCCAACCCCAAGAATATGCACGAAAAGCTACCACAGGCGTTCCAACCTTATAAGGCATAGGCCTACACTCGCCGTTCCACCGGGACTCCTTGGTGATCCGACGGGAACCGTGAGAACAGAGGGAGTCACTTCCTGGGGACGGAACTCACTTCTCGGACGGAAAACAACGAGGAGAGGAAGAAAAATAGCCTACTATTTTTTCGAAAAGTGACTTACAGCCATGACGCCGAATTCGACTTTGTAGTCAACATAAAAATACTTGCTTAGCCTAAATGTGTAAAAAAAAAATACTCATTGTAAACTGTAAAATATAACAGAAACACGGTGACTAGCTAAGGTATGGTTGTTCATTTACTGTAGAGTTCAACGAAAGATGGAACAAAGCACTTTCTACACCTAATTTGGGAACTTTGGGGATTTTTTCTACAATTAAACTCAACACCGGTCACCGAAGTTCATTTTAACTACCCCTGATATCTATTTTTCAAAAACCAACGACACCAGCAACTCCCCAAACTAACTCCCCACCGAATCTGAAAGGGAGTCCCTTTTTTATGACATGTAATAATAATAGTACCGTACAAAATTAAGCTAGCCTATTTAAGTTATAAGAAAAATATGCATGGAATCACAAACAAGGCTATCCTGCACATTCTTCACAAAAAAAAACAATTAAAACCCAAAAAAATTTATCACCTTCAAGTCAGGCCTATTTCTTTTTGTAGCTCCAGGGAATGACAAGAAAGAAAGGATGGCAATTTCACTTGCTCCAATATCCACTCGAAAGTAGTCTCCTGTTTTTCCCAAGATGATTCCAACAACTTCCTCGTTCTGAGCTGGTACATACTGTAATAGTAAAAAAAAAATGGTAACTTGAACTAGCCTTGAATCACAATTCTGATTTCTGTCAAAAAAAACAAATCAAAGTCTTTGAACTCTCCCAGATGTTTAAACAATTTTAAGATGACCTAATTCTTCAGTCAAAGACACAGCCAAATAAGCCAAGCACATTAAAAGCACTATGCAACTTCGAAATCCTGCCTGCACTTTCTTCAAAAGCTGAAATTAAAAGTTGTGTTAATAAAGGTTAACTTTTCAAAACGGAAAATTTCAGGCTGCATTTTCAGCAACTTTGCAATTCCAGGACTATACACTCATGTATTCAAATAATGCATAAAACAGATATGTCAGCTATGATGGTTTGGCAGCAATATTTAAGAAATATATATATGTTTCAAAGTCAGCTTGGGCTCAAGGAACATTTACTGTACACTCAGCTAAAACATCACCTATCTGTATTTTATGCATCCTGCCACATCAGTCTATCTCCCACTCCAACACAGAGTAGACTTGAACAACCAATGCTGATAAGATATAGTAATTAGGTAGGTTTGAAGCTGTGTTGAAGAAGTTACATTCTTTACCTGCTTTTGTTTTGAATTTGACCTAGCTACAGGCTATGCTAGAACCACCTAGCTAAACATGCTGTACTATAGAAGATACTATAGAACTATACTGATGCTTCAGAATTTCAAATAACAGTGAATGATTGCCAAAGAAAACACTACAGCCCATACCTGGCAATTTTTACTTCACAGTACAAAAATTTCACTTCACATTCACTTTATCATATTGTTAGCTGGATTTTGAAATATTTGCTCTGAAAAAATAGTTTTTTCCCTACAGTGGTATTTTTTCGTTGACCTATCGGAGGTATAAAGTTCCATTTAAACCATGGATTACACACGGAATATTAAAATCGGCTAGGAAAAAAAATAAGTTATATAGGCGTTTTTTGCAGTACCCTACTGATGATAATAAGCATATATTCAAAACTTATAAAAATATGCTAACTAAGCTCTTGCGATCTGCAAAAAAGATTTACTTATCGAAAGCTTTTGATAATGCTCAAGGTTGTCCCAAGAAGACGTGGGATCTCATCAATTCCTGCCTAGGGAAAAATAAGGATCATTCAATTCCAGACGAGATGATGTCTCCTGACGGTTATCAGAAGGTCTCAGGTAAACAAGAGGTCATCAGCTTGCTCAACAACCATTTCGCGACTATTGGTGAGAAAACTGCTCCACCTTCCTCTGGTTCGGATTCACAAACATTTTCATCTTACCTACCTCCTCGCAGTCAAGACTCGATGTTTCTGTATCCGGTGACAGCGCAGGAACTAATCAACATAACCAAGCTGCTGAAAAACGGAGCTTCCGAAGGAACTGATGGGTCGTCAACTAACCTGCTGAAGTCAATAATTCCCGAAGTTGCTGATGCATTGGCGCATGTGACAAACCTGTGTTTTACAACTGGAACGTTCCCCAAGATATTTAAGTCGGCAAAAATCATCGCCCTACACAAGGGTGGCGATCCACTGGATCCCTCCAACTATCGCCCTATTTCTATCCTTCCTGCATTCTCAAAGCTGATCGAGCGGTGTTTGTACAATAGGATTGTGTCTTATCTGTTAGAGAAAGATTTTTTTTCTCCGTCTCAGTTCGGTTTTCGGAAAAATCACTCGACTGAGCACGCAGTGTTGGTTATTACTCAATTCATCCATGATGCCCTTGATAACAATGAAATACCTGCGACTATTTTCCTTGATATTAAAAAGGCATTCGACACAATTTCACACTTTATTTTGCAGTTTAAGCTTGATAATAGTGGAATTAGAGGCCCAGTAAATAATCTAATCATGTCATACCTAACAGACAGGTCTCAGTTCGTGAGTGATGGTGATACTATTTCTTCTGAAGTGCCCCAGTCTAATAAGGTCGGTGTGCCCCAGGGTTCGATTCTGGGTCCACTTTTATTTCTTATTTATGTTAATGATATTTCAAGTGCTTTGAAGGACCTTGGATTAACAATATTATTTGCTGATGACACCGCTTGCAGTGTTAAAGCTAAAGATGAATCGTCACTACGCTCGAAAATGGGAATTGCTATAGCACGCCTACGTCAATGGTTTCATGACAACAAACTCGTGGTAAACTGTTTGAAGTCAAACTTTTTAATTTTTTCTCGTGTTGGTTATCGTCTGCCAAACCTACAGTCAGTACATATGGACGATCGTGATAGCATTACAAGGGTTGATAGTGTTAGATACCTTGGTATTCAGTTAGATAGTAACCTTTCTTTTAAGTCCCATATTGATAAAGTGAAACTGAAGATAAGTCGTAATGTTGGAATGATGTATCGCCTTAAGTTTCTACTCCCTTACCACGCTATGCGATCTATTTATTTTTCCCTTATTCACTCGTACCTCACTTATTGTCCCCTTGTATATCTGAACACGTTCAGCAGTCATCTTGCTCCTCTTCAGAGACTTCAAAATAAGGGGATCCGCCTCCTGAAGGAGTTTATGCCATCTCCATCATCGCTACCAAACTCGTCACCCACAAAGAGTGCTTATAAGTTGCTTAATATTTTACCCGTTTCTTTATTTCTGCAATTTTTTTCGATAATAATGTTGGAGTGTTATTTCAAAAATAGACTGCCTTCGATTTTGTATTCCTGCGAGCTGCTCCCCACCGCTTATGACCACCATTATGCTACTCGTTTTGGTTCGGATCCTCGTCAACCTCTGATCAGATGTGAACGATCCAGATTTAGTTTGCGTAATTGTTTAGTTAAATTTTATAATTTATTAGAAGATAAAGATATTGTTCGCCTTTCTCTTCCTTTACTAAAAAAAAGGTTTAAAACTAAATTGTTGGATTTGTATTAATGAGGAGTGTTGGAGAAGGTGGTTTGGCCTCTGGTTTGTTCAGTCCTGATTCTCTGATTCTTTGCCCATGGTTATATATTTTTTATATTTTGATGGTTATTGAGTCTTCGATCTGACGTGGTAAGTTGCTTTATAATCTCTTATTGTTTTATATGTTTTTCTTTCTTCTTGTTGTTCACGCTGTTATGATATAGGCGCGCTCTTAATCTGTTATTGGTTGAATTTTCTTCTCTTCTTTGTATGTTGCCCGAGCATTTGTTGAGTCCCTCTCTGCCGGGTAACTTCCTGATATTTAGTTATTTTGTTTTGTTGTAAATAATAAAACCTTGAACCTTAAACCTTGAACCTAGTGGTATTTAAAGTATTTCCCCGATGAATATTCCTTGAGCCCAAGCTGACTTTGAAACATATATTCAAATAATGCATAAAACGGATACGTCAGCAATGACGCTTATGGCAGCGACATTTTGGCCCTTCTTGGCAAGGGTCCTTGTCATAAATTTACCCGAATAGGATATTTATAGTTAGGCTAGTAGAAGCTCCAGTTATTTATTGCAGGTTCATTCCTCCCCCAACGTTGACCCTGAAGTTCAACAGCCTGATGAGAACCATTGCCAACAAGGGCAGAAATATCAAGCATTGTTGCTTTTGTATCCATTTTATGCATCTTTTGAATATAAATGAAGAGCTGAGCGCACAAAGATGATAACGCCCTTTTGGGCAAATTGAGTTAAGAGCACCATCGGGTACACATTTTTACGCTCTTTCTCCCTGTGCAATCAGAATCTTTGCCAGATCACTCCCTACAGAGAAAATCAGTCGACGGTGATAAGTAGCTTTTGATGTACCAACTTCCCAAGCTTTGAACGTGATTATCTTGAAACTAGCGAAAAGTGAGTTGTCACCTTTGTACGCTCAGCTCTTCAATTCCCAACTAATGAAAATGATAATTTAAAACAAAAATGCAAAGCAATGCTAAAGGATGGAAAACCTTTGTCTGCTCCAGAACGGCAATATATGATATCTAAACAGTCCAACCATCTCATTTACCAAGGCCTAGAATAAATAGATAAAGTAAAAAAAAAATACAGCACCTGTTTCTGAAAAGAATCAATCCAGAAAGTATTTGAAGCAAAATTTTGTCTTAACCGTCCACTTCTACAGGCCACTATTTTTTCTTCTACTTTCCGTAAGCCGGGCCCCAAAATAACCTTGTGGTTTTCTGGAATAGCCGAAACGTGATCCCCTGATATTAAAAAGTCTGCCATTTTTACGGCTAGAATGGGTACTTCGTCCCAAAGATGCTTCGTCCTGGTATCGCAGGCCCAGATTCTCACCGTTCGCCGGGCATCGACAGGAACGGCGAAGACATAAAATTGTTTAAAGGACACCTGAACAATGAAACCATACTTGAACACACCATGGAGAATGCATTTACGGACATGGCCACGGAGAGCATTCTTCTCCTGAGCGTGACGTTTTCGAAATAGGGATGTTCGTTTTCGGAGGTTTGCACATGCAGACTCCAAGACATAAAGCGCAATTCATTCAAATCTTGTACAGCGCTGGCCGGTTCGTCGCTCCCAATGGCTTGATGATTTGGATGATGAAGGTTCGTATTGGAGTTTCTTCTAGATATATGTTGCCGTCGTCGCTCCCAATGGCTTGATGATTTGGATGATGAAGGTTCGTATTGGAGTTTCTTCTAGATATACGTTATAATACGTATAAATATTGCAGAAGAAGGGTTGATTGGAGACATTTGTTCATTTCCAAAATTGTTCGGTACTGAAATAAGGACAGATGCAAAATGGAGCAAAAATCATAGCTTGGGAACACTATTTCGTATTTGGATTGGGTTTTCTGCAGGCAATGTTAACGGAAGTCATACAGATAGGGATGATACTTCGTACTCTTCATTCAGGTGTCCTTTAATTAATTTTACAACACCAGCAAAAAACTGATTCCCCTCCGAATCTGAAAGGGAGTCGTTTTTGATGGTGATGATAATCGGAGAATTCCCCGTTCGTGGGGACTCGCAAGAATATGAGTCCCTGCGACCAGGGGCGTCGCAAGTGCATTTTCGTTGGGGGGGGGGGGGGGGCAGAGCCAAAGTTTACGAAATCTCTCCAAAGTTTTACTGAATCCTAGAAACTGAGAATTAGAGCTTTAAATTATGGAAAAGAAAGGATTACGTAGGAAGAAGTAACATTAAAGGGCAGCATGAAAAACGATAAGCCAAACTATCAAGCAGCATTTTGGCGAAGGCAACTTGGAGAATAAATTGCCGGGCACGATTGCAGTAGCAGCTTCTATCTATTATACTGAAGAGAAAATCAATCGAGCACCGCAGGCGAATTTTCAAAATCCATTTTTTTTTCTGGTAGGCTAATTGCTTATCCTACAAATTCTACCATTTTTCGTGGATTAAATACGGATGCTCTAAGAAGTTCCAGAAACCGGATGAAGATAAAGCGACGCTCCGGCTGCAGCAGCTACTATAGTATAATCAATACTACGCACGATCACATAAAGTGAGCGCCGCAGGCGAGATTTTGTTTAAGTTAGCTTTTCCTGCCAAATTTAACTATTTCCATCCAGATTGTAGCTTTTAATTTTTCGTAATCCAATCTTAAAACTGGCATAAAACCCCAGTCAAATGACGCGCCCTTCCACAAAACAGAGAATATTACGAAGCGCGCTCAGGCGGAATTTTCGAAACATTTTTGATTAGATCTTCTTTTTGAGATCCGAAATGAAAGTAAGGACTATCGATGAAATCATAGATCTGTCCCTTGAGGCGTATTCTAGCCGTTCTCCGAGGAGTCGAGGACTCCACTTGCGGAGTCCCCGCGTTTCTGTTTGTCCCGGGGACTCACTCCCCATATTCTCGCGAATACCCAAGGACGGGGAATGCTCCGATTATCGTTGCCATCATCAAAAAGGACTCCCTTTAAGATTCGAAAGGGAATCAATTTTTGGTGGTGTTGGTGCAATGTAAAATTAAAAATAAATCAGAAGAAACAAAACCAAAAATAAAGTGGATCCAGTATTCCAGACTAATTTCGTCAACCGCATGTTTTTGTCGAACAAACTCCATTTTGGAAGCATTCCCGGTGTTCTCGTTGTTTTCCGCACGCGTACGCGGAGTCTGCGTTGAGTGACTCCCTTTACTCTCGCCGTTCCCTTCGATTCTCCGAGGAGTCCTCAGGGAACGGCGAGAATACGCCTTTTGTCTGCAACCAGTGCTTCACTCGACCTCTTCCGAGTTTCGATTCGAGGTACGTGGGAACTCCCGAATCCTGGCAATTATACCGAATCGCAACCAAATAAGTTTAGACCGATAGCATATTCGGGATTCAGTACAACCAAGAATGGTATAAATACCGTATCTCCGTTATTATACCGAATTGTTTTGGTATCGAAAGACTACCGAATAGTATTCGTGTTCGGTAAAATTTCGTTGAAACTGGAACAAAAGTCGGGATTCGTGGTAATTACCGAATCCTGAAAATTATACCTAATAAAATTACCGAATCCCAATTATGATACTGAATAATCCTGTACCAATACCTTATTCGGGATTCTCTGTAACTACCGAATCTCCATGAATATACCGAAAGGTTCTGGCATCGAGAAATTACCAAATAATTTCAATAAATTCTCTCACCGAATTCGTGATAACTATACCGAATACGGGCAATTATACCGAATCCCGATGATTATACCGAATTGAATTGTACCGATAGCCTATTTGGAATTCTGTATAACTACCAAATCTCCGTAAATATACCGAATAGTTCAGCTATCGAAAAAATACCAAACAATTTTAGTAAAATTTTGGGCCTCTGACCCAAAATTTTACCGAATCTCAAAAAGGTGGGGTGGGGTGCTTCACCCCCTTGCGACCCTGATTGGGACAAACAAAAACGCAGGGACTCCTCAAAAGGACTCCTCGGGGACCAGCGAGAATAGAGAGATTGCACCATATCCGACGAAAACGGCCGGAGAATAACGAAGTATGTCTCAATACGCCTCTCCTTCTGGCAACGGCAAGACTAGTGGGAACCTCGACAGAATCCCATGTCTGGTCAAGTCAGTCTGGACAAAAAAGTTTATGTTGATTTGTTTATCAGTTTGTTAATTCATAAAAATAATCTGATGCCACTAAATATGTGATGTCTCGTCAGTGCAGTATTCTTCCCAACCTCTGGAAGGGTCTTGAATACTTATTTACACTGTTCATCATACTGTGTTGTCTGTGTAGCCTAGACAAAGCCAAAGGAACTTTTTTGAAAGCAGAGAACAAATCCATTAATTGGTCCTAACTGCTGCCCATGAGAATCTGAATGCTTGTGTAAAATTATTTCAGCTGAGGTAAGTTCAAACAAGTTTGAAACCCATACTGAAACAAATCAAACCAAGTTCTTTTTTATGGCACTTGCAGCTTCGCTCAAGTGCCATATACCGATCACTTTTCCGTCGGTCGGTCTGTCTGTCGGTCGGTCGGTCCGGTGATCGCGAGTTAGGGTACTTGCAGATGTGCTAGGACGATGAAACTTGGCAGGCATATCGGGGACCCGACCAAACTAACTTGCAAATAATCACTTCCCCGATCCGACCTCCGTGGAGGGAGTAGAGGGCGGGGGAATCCGGAAAATTTAGTAGTTTTTGTAAAAACCCTACCCCTTTCTTTACACTAGTAGGTCTGCGCGCGGCGTGACGTCACTCTTTTGCATCGCATCACTCTGTTAGGCTAACATTGGAAAGAGCTAGTGCATTCGAGGGTCAAAGGGGTTTGTATCTGTGGTGCAGTGCGGGGGAATATGGAAAATTGAGTGTTGTGTAACTTTCGAACGGGTGATCGGATTGGGACGAAACTTAATACCTGGATGAATGACATATCTCTGATGTTCCATTTGAAGTCCGAACCGGATTCGACAGCTATGGGGGAATTGGGGTGGGGGAAGACAGGAAATCTCGAGAAACGGTTATAATGGAGGGATCGGAGTAAAACTTGCTGGGAAGAACAAGAATCTGCTCCAGATAATTTGTTTACACGTTTGGACTGGACCCGGACACTTGGGGGGGGGAGGTGGAGGGGAGTTTCACGGAATTCTGGTGATGACAGTTTTTGGGATTTTCACGACGAAACTTGGGAGGTGTAGGCTATCAGGGACCCGATCAAACTGACTTGTCAATAAAAATTCACTCGATCCAATAGTCGTGGGGGGATCGGAGGGAGGGGGAATCCAGAATATTTAGCCATGCGTAACTTTGGAACGGGTGATCGGGTTTGAGTGAAATTTAATAACTGAACAGAGCCTGTGGTGACCTTTTTCATGTCCGGACCGGATCCGACAACAATTGGGGGGGGAATACGTGACCGGATTGGACTGGAGAGATCGGGATGGAACTTTGTGGGAATAACAAACAAGTCCAAACTGAACCGGATTTGCTCCGGCGACTGTGGGGGGAGTTTGAGGGGCGGGTCCGGAATTCCGGTGATCGCGAATTAAGGTACTTCCAGATGTGCTAGGACGATGAAATTTGGCTGGAATATTAGAAATTCGACAAGATTGGCTTAGAAATCGCCACTTTTCAAATCCGACCATTCCCTAAAGTATCAATCATGACCGCAAATTAAGAAAAATACTTTTAAGCAAAATATGCATTTCCATGATCCCCACGAGCTCATGATCATTTTTGCCTCAAGGGTTTTGCTTACAAATGAAGTCTAGCTCCCTTAAAGTGTGCATCTTAACCGCAAGGTCGAAAAGTACTTTTTATCAAACGATACATCTGAACCTATGATCAGTTGTCCCACAAGGGTTTTGCAAAAAAAAATATTTCTTGCACCCTTAAAGTGCGCAAATTAGTGGGAAAAAAATACTTCTGATCATACGTATATATCAATGATCCCTAAGAGCCTGCTATCGTTTTTGCCTCAAGGGTCTTCCTTACAGATGAATTTCTAGTGCCTTTAAAGTGCGAATCATTACAGCCAAGTTCAACGATAATATACTTTTTCTCTAGCTCCCTTAAAGTGCGCATCTGAACCGCACAGTCGAAAATTACTTTTGATCAAATAATACATCTCAACCCTTGCAAGTGCCATATGAGCTTACAGCTCTTGTTTCATGATCCCCTTATCTTGGTAATTCTTATTCTTATCTTATAATCCACCCTGATCCTGCCTGGATCCCACCCTGATACAACTTGTAGATATCCTCTTGCAATCCTTGTGATTTTGATGTGGTGAATAAGGTAAAACATAGAATTTCAAACACATCGGAATTTAAATATGTTGACTGAACAGTTCAAAATATCAGACACTTTATTTTATTTTTTCACCAGATAGTCACGGCAGTCCTAAAAAACAGAATAGTCAAAGTTGCGATAACTGAAAACTCAAGTGCTGTTAACTTTTGCCAATCAATGCTGTAACCTTTTGAAGAGAGAAAATTCTGATCAAAGGTTGGCACAACTTTTGTTTTTGATTGTTTTGATTGCCAATGTTTCTGTTGAATAGGACTAACAAGGTATTATACCATTGTTTTACCATTGGTGAATGTCCAGTAGCTGTCCAATGGTTACTCCATGTTCAAATATGAAAAAATAGGGGCACCAATTCCAAACCAGAAAGCTTTTATTTACATATCAGAGAAATATCTGGGAAAAGCGAAGAAAACATGCGACATTCTGCTCTTCCATCCAACCTAATTAACAAAGCTGTAAAAGCAACCCTGTCCTTGCAAACGTCATAGAAGAAAAATAACATAAATATTATGGTTTTAGTGCTTTTCCTTAGTTCTTGTGAATTATTGCAGAAGACCATATGAAGGATAGGCCTATCATTTGAAGGTTAAGTGCCATTAATAATGGGCAGTGGCTTAAAACCTGTCAACCACGAGTAGGTCTCCAACAGGTCTCCAGGTCTAGGCCTTTTCTTTATCAAAAACCAAATCGATAGTGTAGTAGAGGCAGAGTTACAGTAGTACCGTATATGCTTAGTTGAACATTGTTTAGCAGTGAATGGTCACGCGTCCAGTCCATTCTAGCGTAGTTTATTTGAATGTTGCCTAACAATGAACCGCTTTTGAAGAAAACACAAAAACCACACCAGGCAACTTTGACTGCAAAATGTTTGCCATAAACCTAAAATTCATACCCAAATTAGCAATGTTGCAACACAGCTTTGAACATTTTGGTGACTCGGTTTCTTCTATTGTTTTTCAGTTCACAGACGAGACCTGATGGTCCAAAATTAAACACCAATTTTTTGTTAATGGGTAATGTGCATAATTTTCTTTTACAGCCAGGTAACGTCTTCAGACCTGCAGAAGACTCTTTCCAAATTTCTTTACCTTACTGCTAGTTCATTCAAAACAATGAGTTATTATTTTTAGGAGTGCATTTAAACACAACTTTTGCTTTTGTGAGAGAAAGATTGCTGAAATATTTAGCTGTTCACTGATACTAAGTTTGTTATTTTCCCTTTCTGTTTGACTGTTTTGTAGGCAATAAACAAAGCCAAGGTATGAGAAAATTGAGAGAGGTGTTCAAATAAGTATAGGCCTACTTCTACTGTAAACTAAGCCCTTTTTGACACATTTACTCAACATCTGGAGCATGCTGGCAGGGGTGAGCATGGTACCTATTCATGCATTTTTTTTTTACCCCTTATTCCCCAGAGGGTACCAGTTTACCCATTTTTTTTATTTTTTTAAGTCAAAATGCGAAGTAGCCTCCTGTATAGGCTAATGCTTCACCTCAGGGGAATATTCCCCAGCATAATGGCACAGTGCCTGGCTGTCGGTACCACAGTCAAAAAGCTTAAAAAACATTTTTTTTTATGTTGGAACTTCATCCATCTTTTGAAGGGATAAAGGAAAGACCACTGCTAACATAAAAGTGTGGTGGATGAAAACAGTATCAGTAAAGAAGATGCATATTTGTGTGCAAACTCCTCAAATTGACATATGGAGAACACTGTTTCTCTGATAAATTGTGTGCCTTCAAACCGAAAAGCAGTCGGAACAGTGCAAAAAGGATTACTTTTGATAGAAAATACTTGAATAGTGCTACATTTTCTTGAAAGTTACTTCTAGAAAATAATGTGCAAAGAGTCACTTTTGTGAGGGCCAGATTTTGGGCTGGACAGAGCACCTGATCTGTCTAGAACATACCTACAGAGGAACACCGTCAGGTCTTCACTTCAGCAGTCAGAACAAATAGAGCATTAGTGTGCAATTAACAAAGTATCTAGTATTCAGTGTTGCCTATTTCATCTCAGAGCGTCAGATTCTTGATTCAAATTCAAATTCAAATTCACTTTATTTTACCTTAATATCATTGTCGATGACAAAAATAGCAGCGGAAGTCAAAAACAATTTAAAACACTTACAAAATTACATTATTAACACAGAATTTATTCACAATTTTTTGTCCAGGTCATCATTATAATGTTTTACAAAGTATGGGCCAAATGACTTCAGGTACCGTTCAGATGAGTGGGTTGCTGGTTGTTCCAGCTTTGTTGCGTTTTTTCTTCTCTCTGTGAGTCTAGCCAGAGGGTGACACCAGTACAAGGACTACTTCGTTTTTCAGCCCAGTCCTTCGTAGACCTGCCCATTTCTCAGATTAGTAGTGATCCAAGATTGTTGTCTAATAGATAAGGTGGCCTTTTCTCAACTTTTGTCAGCATGATGTGATACCTGATGATACTTGCCTCTGCTAGAATTTTCCCTCCATTAGTTTTCATGGAGTACAGTGCGCCTGGAGCGGGAGAATACTACTAACGCTCAGGCACCGGGTCCTTGCATACCCCAGATTCAAATCATTTTTCCACAAAACTTAAGAAATTTAATCGACTATCATTGAAGGGAGTGAATTGCATATGCAGTTTTGGAGGAAAGAATAGTTTACAGGTTTCATGAAATATGTAGTGCAGTATGTTCTTGGAAGAGACAGGGTATTTTGAAGCCGGCTTTGATTAGGGTGGGGCCAGGGGGGCACTGGTATGAAATCCTAGGGTATACACTCCTAAATAGGTCATTCTTTCTACAACCCACCCACCCCACCCCTTGACCTACGTACAAAATTTTCACTTTCTAAAATGACCCCCCCACCCCACGTCTAAAATTTGGACTTTTCAAAATGACCCCCCCCCCACCCCACGTCCAAAATTTGGACTTCTCAAAATGACCCCCCCCACCCCACGTCCAAAATCTAAACTTTTCAAAATGACCCCCCCACCCCACGTCCACAATCTGAAATTTTCAAAATGACCTCCCCCACCCAGCGTCAAAAATCTGAACTTTTCAAAAACCCCTTACACAGACTCAACATGTAAAATCTGGTCTATACATAGCCTACTGCCTGACAAAGGCAAGGTATCTATGCTTCCTTACCACACCAGTGATGGTGATGAATGAATTACAGACCCATCTTGACTACTAGGTTACATGGGTCTTCTATCCTTAAGGCTTAAATCTGTAACACTCCTTAATTTATAATTGTTCGAGAAACAACTCTATCACATTCACTTATCATAATTATTGTCCTCTTCATCACATCTTACAATCCCTCCCGATCACAGTTAAAAATTGTTCAACCAGCTTTAAAATCTCTATACTCACATGCATTTGTAAATTCATATTTCTTGCCACTAGTTTTGTAGTTTTGGGCTAGATAGGAGAGATTTCACCCTACCCGAAGAAAACGGATATTTCTACACCCTCATCGTCATGGATCATAACAAAGAAAATTAACATTACGAGGTATAGGACTTTCAACTTTGAGACTCTTTTGAGACTAAATTTCCGGCCTTGGATGGCTACTGTGAGTCAGAGAGTTGTTGGAATCGTTATCTCGCTTCTTCTTGTTGGAATAATACAAATTTCGCAAATTAATGGTTTTTATGGCACTTGCTCTTCGGCCAAGTGCCATATAGTGATCGCAATTTTTGTCCGTCCGTCGGTCGGTCGGTCTGTCGGTCCGGGTTTTGCTAGTTCAGGCACTTCCACATAAGCTAGGACGATGAAACTTGGCACGCATATCAGGGAATCCAAATGATTAAGTTAGAAATAGTCACTTTCCCGACCCGAACATCGTGGGGGGAGTGGAGGGAGGGGGAATCCGGAATATTTAGGAATTAATAACTTTTGAACGGGTGATCGGACCTTGATGAAACTTGGTAGTTGGAGAGATCTAGTGCCCTAGACGACTCGGTTAAAATCTGGACCGGATCCGGTAACTTTGGGGGGAGCTGGAGGGGGCAGCCGGAAATCTTGGAAAATGCTTGGAGTAGAGGGTTTGGGATGAAAGTCGGTGAGGAGAACAAGCACAAGTCCTAGATACGTGATTGACATAACCGGATCCGGTCACTGTGGGGGAGTTGGGGGGAGGATCAGAATTTCTACTGATCCCACGAGTTCGGTAGTTCCTGATGTGCTAGGACGATAAAACTTGGCAGGCGTGTCAGGGCCCCAAGCAGATTGACTTGAAAATAGTCATTTCTTGATCCGATCAACTGGGGGGGTGGGGGTGGAGGGAAGGGGAATCCGGGAAAGTGAGGTATTTTTAACTTGCAAAAGGGTCATCGGATCTTAGTGAAACTTGATATATAGAAAGATCTCGTGTCTCAGATGCCCCATTTTACATTTGGACCTGATCCGGTGACATCGGGGGGAGTTGGAGGGGGGAACGGAAATCTTGGGAAATGCTTAGAGTGGAGGGTTCGGGATGAAATTTGGTGCGAAGAACAAGCACAAGTCCTGGATACGTGAATGGCATAAGCGGACCGGATCCGGTCAGTGTGGGAGAGTTTGGGGGGGGGGGTCCGAAATTCTAGTGAACCCGCGAGTTCGGTACTTCCTGATGTGCTAGGACGATAAAACTTGGCAAGCATGTCGGGGACCCCGACATATTGACTTAAGGTCGGGCTTCACTACCCAGACGCCCCAGCATCTGGGGTTCGGATTATGTGAAGACGGTCCCAAACAGAAAGTAAATCAAATGTCTCTTCAAGCCCACTTTTGGGCATTTTTCAGCACTTCTGTCATTTTTCTTAGATTTTAGCGCCTCAGCACAATAATTTATCCAAGTCAAATGAAAACTACTTTCAAAGTCCCGCTTCTTTTCACCCAGAATCCGGAAATCTGGTAGATTTTTCTACCCGATTCCCGGACGCGTCCGGGGTGCTTTCGGACCGTTTCAGACCTGTCTTCACTACCCATACCGGTATCGAAGAAAACGGAACACAGAATCCGGGCGAAAAATCTGGTTAGTGAAGCCCGACCTTTAAGAATAGTCGTTTTCCCGATCCGACCATCTGGAGGGGGAGTGGAGGAAGGGGAATCCGGAAAATAGAGGTATTTTTAAGTTTTAACGGATGATCGGATCATAATGAAACCTGATATTTAGATAGACTTCGGGTCTCAGATGTCTCATTTCAAATGCAGACCGGATTCGGTGATTTTCGGGGGAGTTGGAGGGGGTAACCGGTAATATTGGGAAACGCTTATAGAGAGGAGGGATCGGGATAAAACTTGGTCGGAAGAACAATTATAAGTCCTAGATACGTCATTAACATAACCGGACCGGATCCGGGCACTGTGCGGGAGTTGGGTGGACAAGATTTCTGGCAATCCCGCGAGTTCGGTACTTCCTGATGTAGGCCTACTAGGACGATGAAACTTGGCAGGCATATCAGGGACTCGAACAGACTGACTCAAGTGCCATATACCGATCGCAATTCAGTCTGTCGGTCAGTCCGAGTTTTTGTGTCAAACTTTTTCGAGTTAGGGTGCTTCCAGATGTGCTAGGATGATGAAACCAGGGCCTCGCAACCAACCACTAAAGTACAAGCAAAGCGCATAGGAGTACAGAGTATGTCCTATCCTTGTACATGGGAGAACTTGTGGGAATACAGGAGTACTACACACGGTAAAGCGTACAAGAGTACAGCTGGTTGCGGGGCCCTGGATGAAACTTGGCATGCGCATCAGGGACCCGATTTAAACAACCTGGAAACAATCAGTTTCCCGATCCGACCATGTGGAGGGGGGAGCCGGGGAATCTTGCAAATTTAGTAGTAATGTCATACTTTTTTTTAGATAAGGTGGGTCTTCACATTCCGGAATCTTGCTTCCCAGATTTTCCGAGATTTTTTTTTTTTAATTTCTTCTGCGATTCATAAAAATTCCGGAAATTCTGGAAGTTCAAAAGCCCCTTTTTCCGGATTATTTTGATATACTTTCGGACCGGTTCATATTCCAGATGCAATTTACAGAAGACGTCAAAGAATATTTGGAAGCCCAGATTCCGGGAGTTCCGGGAGGTGAAGATCGGACTTTAGGGTACTTCCAGATGTGCTAGGTCGATGAAACTTGGCAGGAGCATCAGGGACCCGACCAAACTAATGTGGAAACAGTCAGTTTCCCGATCCGACTATCTGGGGGGGGGGGGGGGTGGATGGCTGGGAAATCCGGAAAGTTTAGTGGTGTGTAAGTTTCGAACGGGTCGTCGTATTGGAATAAAACTTAGTAACGAATAAATGACATACCGCTGATGTCCCATTTCAAGTCCGGACCGGATTCGACAGCTATGGAGGAGTTGGGGGGTGGGAGACCAGAACTCTCGAGAAACGGTTAGAATAGCGGGATCGGAGTGAAACTTGCTGGGAAGAACAAGCATCTGTTCCAGATAAATCTTATATACAATGGGCTTGGATCTGGACACTGGGGGGGGGGGGAGACGGGGAATTTCCCGGAATTCCGGTAATGCCGGTTTACGGTTTTCACCATATTTTGTGGAGCTCATTACTCGTGAACCAGTGGAAGTATCAAGTTCAAACTTGGTACACTCGCGGGTGTTGGGGTCTAGTTGTGCTTTTTGGGAGTCTCGACACCCGCCACACCCACCCGGTTCAGGGGAAAATGGGCCAAGATTGCCCAGTGAATAATGTTCATAACTTGTTCCTTGTACTGTGCTTGTTCCTTGTTCTGTGAAATTACTTTCAAGGTTCCACATCCCCCACCCAACCCGTTCAAGGGCAACTGGGCCCAGATTGCCCAGGAGTAAAGTTCGTTACCCGTGACAGGAATCAAACGGCACCAAGTTGAAACTTGGTGGGTTTGTGAGCATTGGGTTCTCTGTTTGCTTTTTGCAGGCCCTAAACCCCACCCCCACTTGCTACAGGGGAAAGTGGGCCCAGTTTGCCCATGAGTAAAGTTATTGACCCGTGACTGGAATCAAACTCTTAAGTTGGTATTATGGAGAATATATAGGTCTAGATATGCAATATGATTGGTCGCGACCCCCCACCCACCCTCCTGTTCATGGATAGCTGGGCCTAGATTTTCGGTGAATAAGTTAGATTTTGACATTTCTCAAGCTCAACTCTTGTGTACTTGTAGATATAAATGTGTATAGATGCGACTTTTGGTGTAATAGCAACAAATAAGACCACGCGGCATACTTTCATTCTCAATCGTGAGTCGGAAACTGGACGGTTTTATCATATGATCGATGATTTGCCGATCTTAATGAAGTTGGACAAGGGGAGTATCAGGAAATAAAACGATTTGGTTTTCTTACACTTGTTATTGCCTTGCTAATGGAAAAGAGGGTTAAAGTGTCGGACTGGCTCAGTATTGAAACATACACCGTTCTTGCAAGATTTCGAAGATCTTCTTTGGATTTCTAAATGCTGTTTGTTTAAACTTTTAAACTGGGATGATTTCAAATTAGGTTATTTGAATATTTGTTGGCTATTGGGGATGTGAAGTGTCCTGGTTCTAACGCTCTTTGTATATAAGATCTGATAAACATTTTACTTTCACACTCTACGTCTGAGCTCTTGCGCACTTGTTTTGCAATAATCCCGATCAGTCTGGTTAAATTTCATTTTGTTATTTATTTTTTTAATCGGGTATATATTGGACAGTGACAACACGGTAACAACCATGAGATGTTAAATGCTTCTTAACATAGTTTGCTCCGTCGTAATCAGCGATTGAATAGTCGTCTTTCTCGTTTAAACGAAAATGTTGGAAAATGTTGGTATGAAATTCTTTTTTTTCTTGTAAGAAATTCTTGTTTTTGAGTTAAATTTGACACCCCACCCCCAAAACAGGTATGAAAATAATAATAAACATAAAATTTTGGACACCCCACCTTGCTATGAAAAGTGCCTTTTGGAGCACTAAAGTACCCACCCCCACCCAGCCCGATACCCTGGAATTTAAGACCAGTGCCCCCCTGGGTGGGGCAAGTAAATGGCCATGTGAAGAACATCTTGGCTTGAAATGAGTCCTTAAATACAAACACTTCTTGTTTTAGTTCAAGGAGCAGTAGCCTACAGTAGCCTAATAGGACTTTCGTTTTGTGTCATTAATAAATTATTATCATTAAAATTTAACCGAAAACGGCTAGGACAATCTAGTTACCCATCACTTATTCACTTAAATTGGCTTGTCACTTATTCACTTAAATTGGCTTGAAGACCCGCCGAAAATGCGTTACTTCGTTGTTCCGCTATTCACCAAATCGATTTTCAAATAGTGAAATTTCCTTGTGATTTGAGGTAGCCTACTCTATGCGCTTGTATTTTTGTTGTATGCTGTACGAGAAAGATTTATGATTTTTTTTTTGTTCAGGCACCAAGCAATCTTCACCAATCTCACCACTGCCCACTGAAAAGCCGCGTTTGTGTTGAGATTAAAATTTCCCGCGTCATAGTAGAATTTACGCTGTGGGGACGGCCGCAGATATTC
This sequence comes from Branchinecta lindahli, assembly GCA_023053555.1. Taxonomy (NCBI): domain Eukaryota; kingdom Metazoa; phylum Arthropoda; class Branchiopoda; order Anostraca; family Branchinectidae; genus Branchinecta; species Branchinecta lindahli. The sequence continues at coordinate 33,622,568 of JAKZAO010000002.1, forward strand.
TGAATGTCATAACTAGAGCAGATAGTGGAAAATAAAAAAATCCCTTTGCAGAATCCAAATAATTCAGTGTATTCAATCGAATGACACAAAAATAAGTCGGCTTTTCAGTTAAACTTTAAGACTAGCTGTTTTCGAATTTTTTGTTCAATATCTGTTGTTAAAGGTCAATCAAATTGATAGCCATTTCTTTTTCGAGGCACCTGGAACCGTGATTAAACTAACCCGCTAAAGTATTTTCATTTGCCTTCCTTTCGAAACACAAGAATCGTTCCTTATTGTTCGTCTGGCTGTAGCTGGAACTAGAGATTTTGTGTTACGTGACACCGTAGTGACGACTGACAGTTATTCATTTTGGATAGTTTATATAGTGGATAGTTAAGTTAGTGGCCCTTTATAGCTTAGACCTATTCTCACCCAACGCTCTGTCTAGGCTTTACTGTGCTCTTGTTTTTTATTTATTTAAACTCTCTACCCGCGATGCACATGTAGAGACCTAATTCAAACGGTGGTACAATTCGCCGTTCTGCAACCTAAGCTGGTAGCCTATACGTTCGTTTATGCCCTCTCAAGCCCAAAGAAAGGCTTTACCGTGAACAAAACATTCCCAAGTATTAACAAACCAAGTAGTAACAAGACCAAAGGTTTCGATGGGATCCCAAAAATTTAATATGATCCAGACAATTGGGTCTTGTCTTCGCCAGACCAAGTCTTCGCCAGGCTAACCATCTGAGAAAACCAAGTTCAGATATACCACTATAAGCCATATCTATTTTGACAACACTGATCGAAACTTCCTGCTTTACTTCTGCCAAATTTCCAGTTTCGGCCGAATTCCAAGTGAACAGAGGCGAAAGCCTTATTATTGCAATTATATTATTATTATTATTATTATTATTACTTGTCCAGCACAAACTAGGTCTTGTCTTCGCCAGATCCTGTCTTCGCCAGGCTAATCATCTGAGAAAATCAAGTTCAGATATAGGCCTACCTGTATAAGCCATATCTATTTTGACGATACTGATCGAAACTTCCTGGTTTACTTCTGCCAAATTTCCGGTTTCGGCCGAATTCCGAGCAAACTACTTGCCCAGCAAAAACAAAAGATAGTTCAGAAACGAATTCAGCGTACCGTATCTCCTTATCCCTATAAAGAACATTTAATCAACTTCAAATAAAACTTTAACTTCTAAAAAACAAAATCCGGTTTCAACCGGATTCCGGACGAACTATATGTCCGGTTAAAAAATGATTGTCATAATATACAGATTCAGCGTCTTTTCTTACCCTTAAATCTATCATCTAATTAACTTCAAATAAAAATTTTGCTTTTAACAAATCTTCCGGTTTTCGCCGGATTCCGGACGAACTATTTGTCCGGCGAGAAAATGGTTTTCACCATCGTGTTCAGCATGTTTTCTTACCGTTAAATCGAACATCTAATCAACTTCAAATAAAAATTTTGATTTTATCAAATTTTCCGGTTTTCGCCGGATTCCGGGCGAACTACTTGTCCAGCAAGAAAAAGGTTTTCACCATCGTGTTCAGCCTGTCTTCTTACCCCTAAATCAAACATCTAATCAACTTCAAATAAAACTTTTACTTTTAACAAACTTTCCGGTTTTAGCCGGATTCCGGGCGAACTACTTGTCCGGCGAGAAAATAACTTTCATATTTGGATTCAGCGTGTCTCCTTACCCCTAAATCAACTATCTAAATAGCTTTCAAAATTTTTTTTTGCCCCTTAATTTGAAACCCCTCCCCCACCCTCAAATATAGGGCTACAGAGCCCATCTTCGAACTTGACTTGTACTTTGACCCGAAGGATCCTCCCACCAAGTTTCATCAAAATATCTCAATGCCTTCGAGTTATCGTGCGCACAGACGGACAACTTTTGCGATGTCATAGGTATCCGTCACTAACGTTTTGGGATCCCAAAAAGTGCCTACATTTCTGTAAAAGTTTCTTTTGGCAGCAGACTTCTAATTGTACAACCAACAATTAAAACCAGCCACCAAAAGCTTTAAAGTGTAGAAATCCCCTTTACATCATCTTTCGCAGTTGCACTCTTATATAAAGAATTTGGTGATTGATCTAGTTCTCTTTTTTTGCTAGACTCGGTGAAAGTAACCGTTCTCCGATTTGAAGAAAACGGGCAAGAAATTAAAAGCGGAAATGCACTAAACATTCATGACCAATTGACAAAGAAAAAACCCAGAATAGTTGTTCTAGTTTGATTTAATATCTACCAAGGATAGCTTACAAATTACCGGCTTTCCACCTCTATCGTTGTCATAAACTTATAAGTTAGACTGTTAGCCTAACTGAATAAAGCAGTACCTGTGGGACGGTTGTGTGTTATTTTTAATCATAGTACAAATGGTTCGTGATTCTTGAAGCGATACACGATCTTCAATCCTAACGCAAAACTGTTGCATATTCAGGAGTAACATTGAACATTTAGCCTTTTAAATAGCTTGATTTACTTTTGACTTATGTCTACCTCCTGCCGGGCGTCGCTCAGCGTAGCAAATCTTGTTTTTCTTTTTTTGTGTGTTTATATTTTTGTGATGTGCAGGCAAAAATAGCAGACCAAGAGTCATAGATTGAAGTACCGGTAATCAAATTGTTATCCCAATAAGTTGTGTTTTTTTTGTTCCAGAAAGTTTTCATCCCAGATCCTACTGGTGGGGGAAAGATTAGGAATTGCATTGACTTAGCCTACTATTATGCTAGGCCGCATGTGTCAATAAAACAAAGATTAGTTTGTCCGTTCCCTTTTGGGATTGCTCAGTGGATTGGGAGGGTATTTTGATTCTGGTCTCTCACGATCCCTCATAATAAATCTGATCCACCCCTCTTGCGCCGGAACTCAACGCGGCGTGCGCGGAGACGGGCCATGCCTCTCCCTTCCAGCGACATTCTCTCCTAAGGTTTCCGCGTTTTTATCGAGCTGGGTGGATTAGGAAAGTAGCTGGGAGAGCTGCTGGATCCTTTAGTAATTTGTGGTCAACCAATGAAGTGAACCAGTAAAGTAGTGATGAATACTGCGGCGAACCGCTGAATTATCAATCGCTGAGCCCGCGGGCCCTAGAAAGTACAGCGAAGTGCAATGCTTATACCGGATCTTTTTGCCAAAAATTATTTTTGTCAAGGTTCCTACATCCCGTTTCCGCCCTTATGCTTCATGTGGATGAAATTCGCATCAATTGTGTAAAGAGTGAAGTGTTTTGTTGCGCTTGGTGAGCAGTGCGTAAAAACGGGTCGGGCTGACTCATTCTTGAATCCAGAGCCCGACGGAAATACGATATATGGTCGTGGATTTCTAGGGATGTTATTTCTTTTAGAAAGTGGAATATGGAATGGGTCGAAATCATCGAACCGAGGACGAAAGAGCGGATGTATGCCAATCTTACATCGGGAGAGTGCGTCTGGGAACCACCGCCTGGCGTGCCTGTGTAAGTATAGCCTTTTTTTCAAATTTTTACTTTTATCACAGTCGCTTTGGAAGATTTTGGCGTAGGCTCTATTCCTGAAAAGTGAGCAAGTCTAGTCACTTTGCTCTTTTCACTAATGCTTTGCCCAGGTCTTTCACTAGTCGTTTGTACTGAGATAGAATTGAAACGCTTATACCGAACGTTGGGGCCGAGCTTTGGGTCCCGCTATGCATGGCAAAGTTTCCGTGTTTTAGGCAACTATTCAGGGATGTATCCAGGGGGTGGGTGGTAGGGGGCTCGTCCCTCCTGAAACATACAAAAATAATCATTTTTTTGCATGCTTTAACTTCTGATCTATGTTTTTGTCTTACTTCTTGGTATGGATTAGGTCCGATCCGCGGGAAGACCCCCTCCCCCCCCGAAAACAATTCCTGTATAATGACCTGCAACGGTTGCTTTAATTGTTTTTCTAGCATTTGGTCCATTTACTCAGTGTGCCAAGGCATTCTCCCACATGTTTCTTCGCTGGTTAAATATCTGCCCTTGTCACACATTTTTGTGTGTTTTAGTGCTGTTCGGTTTTCGATGTTTCCCATAGCTATTATCGGTAGTTTGTTCTTTGACCTTAGTGATCAACGTTTTGTATTGACGAGAAAGGGTCAGGGGATTCCCTTCCGCGTTCGTGGGTGCTTAATTCTGCCTTCGGATCGGTAAAAGGCATGTTGCCAAGTCGATATTTATTCCGCTTCGTTAATTGTGCTACTTATACTATAAATGGCACACGAAATTGGATGCACCAAACGAAATAAGTCATTGTTGTAGGTTCCTTGCCAAACAATTTTGTTTTACGTCCAGAGTTCCATTTCGACCTTTCATCACCCTTGTAGCATCAAGACCGGGAATTCCTATGTTCTCCACCTATTCTGCTGAGTAGAGAGACGTGGCTCAAAGTTTGGCCATTTATTGATCTCGCTTTCGGAGTTAGAGGAGCCGTCTACGCCAGAAACGGAGATATCATTTTCTCGAAATTGATAGCCAACTATTCGTTCTAACGCAAAGCTAGTACAGTAAAACACGAAGCGGGGTGTTCATTGAAAACAACTTAATGCACAAGTCGCAGTAGGTACGGGTTTTAGTTGCGTACTTTGTCCTAGTTGCATTCTCCATGGGGACGCAATAAGTCTGTCCTAGTAGTTCAGTAATGGATGCTTCGGATGTTCCTTTTTCTGTCATGACTACTAGGGTGCTCATGATTTTCTCAGTAGAGGTAGTGCTTGTTCTTTAACTTATCCTTAATTCGTCAACCAAACTGTAACTAGGGACTATAGCGTATATTCACAACTGCGGGTACAAAATTCATATTTGCGATCCTGCCCGGGTTCAATTTTGGTGGGCGGTCTTGTGATTTTTTCTGAAAATGCAATTTTCAGTGCTAAAGGTGGTCCAGATTCAAGTGATACTTGATCGGTGGTATTAGCAAGAACAAATAATCGGAAGAACTACTGTGTGCAGTCACATGCAGCGACTATGAATACCCCGACAAAAATGAGCGGAGATAGAGGTATCCACTCTAGCTGTGAGCTGATGCTGATACCCGTTTACTCCTCTTCGTCTTCGCCGTTGCATCTTGCAGAAGAAATAGTGAAAGATTGCTTGCAGGAGGCGTACTCCTCGCGCTGACCCGCTCCGGAGCACGCCTTAGAGCCAATCAGGTTTGAATGCTACTTTTCCTCATCGGGTGGTTCACAGCGATTTGGCTATTTGTAGAGGTAACGAAACGTGATGTGGCGCGAAGCTAGGCAACCCCGCTCATTTGCGCCGGGAGTCGGCCGTATTTTACTCGACTCAGCATGTTTGTATGACAGATATAGGGAGACAGCAGTTCTGCCTCGTTATTTGTTCTTGGTATTAGTAGTTGCCCTTAATGCACCTTTCATGGGTCTAAACCGCGTTCGGCATGGTGGGGGGAGTCGGAGGTAGACCGGGCATTTCCCAAAAATGCTAATACGAATGGATAACCCAAGTGCGAGTGCAATTTGATGAGTGGTAGGAATAAATGCGCTATTCGTGGGTCTGCACTGCATCCGACAAAGGTTGGAGGAGCTGGATGGGAAGATTTTGTTTCACGCGTAGGGACCAAACCAATTTATCGTTTCCTTGAATTAACCGCAACCACATCCGTAACAAATGCCACAAGAGCACGTGGCTTTTTTTTGTTTTTCAGTAAGACCAAATGTTTTTGTATTTGTCTGCAAAAGAGGGCGAAGAGTACCTTATACTGTTTCTTGTTTTCTGTGATCTAGCGGAAATCGAGAAAACTTATAAAGCAGGAAGGAGATCACCGATAAATCCTGCTAGTCGAAGTCCCTTGGAAATGGCTTTGATTAGAACAGCACCGGTCTCGAGGAACCATAGTCTACCGCATTTTGGTTTTGCACGAATGGTTCGTTGTGGTCCAGTAGCCTAAACCATCTCTTTGGCGATTTTTAACCCGCCAAAAATAAACCCATTTTAATCAGTGTCAACCTGACTCACGCCCATGTTTTCTGTTCCGTTGAAAGGAAGACATAGTGTGTGAACGCTTCGTAATGGTGATCGATTTAGTGACCCGAGCATCGCCTTTGGTGCGCATGAAAGCTTGATAAATGGGTGAAAAAAAGAAATATATCGCCCGTCGTCTTTTGGTTAAACAGAAATTTAGATTGAGGATGAAGCGCCTCCTGGGAAGGTTGGAACTTTGGGTAAGCTAGTGAAGTTAAGTTCGAGCACAACCGGGGTCGAGGAGTCTCCAGCGAAAGCTTAAAGGACAAAGAGCAACACAATGATTCGTCTTTTTTCTTCTTATTCTTGGTTATCACGCTCAGGGTACGCTAAACCGTTTTTTTTTCTGTTCTACAGGATCTGGGGATCGGCTCTTATTCACAGTGTGATTTTAAAATGGGTCCTCCACTGCCAACCGTAAGCTGTCGGAAGCCATCGTAACGTGTCGTTAAGAAGCCATTTTGGTGATTTTCAGCCAATGAGAGCACGCCGGGTCTGGACGAGCACGGTTTCGACGACCTCAGGTTTGCCAGTGGAAGACCCACTTGTAGTTTTGTTAGAAACTAGACTATTTTTGTCCTGTGCGACTATCAGCTCTTCACTATTACGCAGTGACCTGAGCAACGCTTTTATTCAAAATTCCGCATGAACTGGGGAAATCGTATTACACGTGGTTCTTAATCCCCAATAACTAACACGTGGTTGGTTCTATGTAGGCTGTCGTAAATTAGGGTGTGACTTTATCCTAAACGCGATCGGTTCTCAACACGTCAGGCAAGTTGCAGGACGAAACTGTTACCGTAGATGAAGGCTTCTTTGAACATCAGTTGCTCGTAATACAGAACTCGACAAGAAAGGCATCTCGGGCGACAGCTAGGATACTTGGAACCTATGAAATTAGAAGGAAAACCAAGCCAATATCGCTATATTGTTCACAGGAAAAAGACGAATGAGAATCAATGGTGGGAGCTGTTCGACCCAAATACGTCAAGGTTCTATTACTACAGTGCGTCGTCCCAGAAAACGGTATGGCACAAGCCAAGCAACTGTGACATCATTCCGTTGGCTAAGCTACAGGTTTGTGGTTTTCATTTTTGACTACCTTTTAGGTCTTGTTCCTTGTGAGCCATGTGCGTAAGGTTGCATCGTAGCATGACCTCTTGCTTCTTCCCGAAGTGAAGGGCTACTCAGTCGAGCTTTTCGTGTACATCCGGATCTACCTCTGGTTCTTGAGAGCAAATAACCCCATGAACCTCGTGCTATAGAAAAGCTTTTTTTTTTCAGAGTTGATCACAAAGAACATTACAAAATCACAAAAAATTGGAGGGTCGAAGTGAGAAAAAAAATAAATCCTAACTTGATTTTGCCGGGGTTGTGTGCATTCTCTGTACAGGCTTGTGTGCGTGTCATGAAGTAGATAAGTTGGAAAACACCTTTTAAATATTCGTAAAACGTAAACAAAACCGATGAATGTGTTTTTGGAAAAGTGACGAATTTTAACAAATTAGATGGCGGCTGTAGAACAAAACAGCTAACGAGACGAGACAACAGACAACATCAAGACAAATATATAAGTCTACAGGATTGGCATAGAAGGGTCACCCTGCAGTTGCTTCGTAGACTTAATAACATGTCAAAACTTTAAAACTCTTTTGTCAGGAATAAAAGGAGGGAGGATAAAACAGACAACAACTGCAAAAAAAGCATAAGAATGTCGCTTTTGTTGGTATCAGTAACTGCACTTGTTATCCGCGCCTAAGCCGTCTTGCAAAGCTCAACATTTTAATTCCCGTCACTTGAAATATTCAGAAATTTGCTTTGGATTTTCGCCTGGGACAGACGTCTCGGAACAAAGATCCATTATGACAGTCTACATTTCATAAACCACTTTGAGCGTAGAGTTTCTCGTCCCTCTACCCACTGTCATGACAAACAATGGTATGGTTTTTGCCCATGTCTGGGTTCCATGAGTGTTGTAAGAATCTTGTTCGCTTATTGATAACGTTACAGACCTGAAGCTATGCAGAGCAGAAAAAAGTAAGGGTTTGTATGAAATTTCCGTGAGTGGCTTCCTTCGAAAGGTTTTAGTTGGAGCTGTTGTAGAAACAAATCAGTCCTCGACTGGAGAGTTGGAGTTTTCGACGGTAGACTAGGAACTTTTTAGTTAAAGTCTTCAGCATATGGAGCCCGCGGAACATGGGTTTGCATTCTCCTAGGCGAATTCGACGTCGCCGGCGAACAAAATCTGGCCAAAATTTTGTGCCGTGCCGTTTCAGTCAGATTTGTTTCGCTTCGCGTCTCAATTTGCATCTTGGAAACAAAAATGGTAAAAGTAGAAATGGATATTATTGACAGAGATATTTTTTATATTATTGGAAGGGATATTATTCATATATTAAAGTGATAAGGCAATTTGCTTTTTCCCTTTCAAATTTCCTTTGCGTTTTCCTGGCCTGGATTAAGTTTTCGCTTACGTTGTTGGTGCGGGGGGGGGGGGGGGCTACGAAATGAATTCATCAGGTGGCGCGAAAGGGAAAAAATCGTAAGCGGAACAAAATTGTGTTCTGTTGGCACCGCGCTTTTCAACTTGCAGGTCAAGTGTGTCGCAGAAAGTTCTCTTTCCGTGACAACCATTCGAAACCGTGTGGGATATAATAATACTGCAGAAAAACACCTCTGGTGTTAAAAGATTCCTGGGAATTATTAAGATATTATTATGATTATTATTAGTTTTATTTATCCATCATAATGTAACGTACACAAAAATGGAGTTAGAAAAAAGGGGAAACGAATGAAGTATATCACTACACGTATATGACAGCGTTTATTTTTACTATATCTTATAACTAATTACTGAACATTGGATAGGGTTGCCTTGGGGCACCCGTCGCCGCATCTGGCTTGGGAGTCATGAAAATCGGAGTATCTGGTACCCAATCGAAACGTCATCTTTTGCTGATGTTTCCCGACTTCCCATTTCCCTCATCTTCTGGTTCCATTACAAAATGTCGGGTTTGATTCATGGTTAGTTTTGATTGTCCTCTCCATCACGATGTCTGCCTGCGATTGTCATCTGATAAGGACATTGACAGCTTGGGACCAGGTGGAAACCAGACCAGAATGTGTCTCGGCTTCACGTGTCGGGTTTCCGTCCCACACTTAAAGACACAAGCCTCTCCTAAGACCTTCTAATGATGGCCAAGACTGGTCACAGCACACGTTCTATTTGTTTAGAAATACCGTTTCCGGAATCGGAAGCCAAAACGAGATGCCTCGAATTCACAATTTTCGAATTGATCGCTCCTAGCAGGTTAACTAAGATCGGAAACGCTACTCAGAATTACAAATGGGCTGAACTTCAGCAACTCTTGAGTAATGTTTTGGTGGCGGGTTTTGTCAACTCAGACTAGCGTTTTCAGTCATACTTTAATCCGCTAGGGGCGCTGAATCAGAAAAGAGTGAATTGCTTCCTCAGAGTGTCTTTTTCCTGACCATACAAAAACAAGCTTATAGCTGGATCTCCAGTAGGACCAGTAGGAAATTGGCACCTCGAACCAGTCGTGAGAAAGCTCAAGTTGTAGGATTTGCTCTTTGTGAATGTTTAATATTTGTTTTAGACAGTTAACCATACAAACTATCACAACAAAAGGAAATAATAATAAAAATAATAATTTATTGTTGCCCACGTCTAACAAAAAGAGAAAAAGCGGAGTGTATGAAAAAAAAAACTAGATAAGAAGAAAACGCACACCTGAGCTCAATACACTAAGTCATGTCATCACGTTTTAATTAGCTAAATCACTTTTTAAAAAAGCTTTGTATCCCACTTTTGGTTATTTGAACTGTATTATTTATTCGGTTTCCGATTATGCAGTTTCCTTTAAAGATTGTCAACGTTGGGTATTCGCTCGTCGACTTTGTTTTCGAGCTCCCTTTTCTTGGTACTAATCTGCTTAAGACAAGGAACATGTTTATTTGTATGACCATTTTTCTTTACCTCGGTGGAAGTCCGCATTTATGTGTCCTGGCTCAGTTGCACATGCTAGATCTGCTTAGCTGCAAATAATGGACAACTGATAAATCAGCGTAAGTGTCTAGTCAGATGCGGCGACATCAGCTTAGTCCCGACAGCTATTCTTCACCATATTGCCCACTCGTACTCGAAGAACAAAAACATATAGGACAGTTTCACGCATATGGCAGCTCTCAGCCGATCTGCCTAACTATCACATGACGTATTTCGTTTTTCCTCGGATTTTCACTCGTTCCGTTTGAAGTGAAAAAAAAACCCTGATGAAGTCTACGTCCCTTGAAAAAAGGAAATTATGAGATTCAAAAGCTTCAGTTTGTGAAGGGGTTTGGTGCACGAGTTTTTCGTTGAAACTAAAAAAAATTACCGAATTTCGTAGGCACCAGAATTTCATAGGTTTTCGCCGCCAAATGTTACACGTTTCGTGAGAGAAACAATATTAGCAATTAGCCGAGGAAAAGGACCTGGAAAGATTGGATCGTGGGAATTTTCTAGACGAATGCGCTGTTTTTTGTCCCATATTTTTGATGTGAAAAATCCTATATTCCCTATATATATATTTTAACCTAAAGTCACTCCCAGGCCTGGCCTAGTTCGATTTGCACCACAAACACTCTTCACATTATGGACCTTTCTACCTCTGTCTGCAGTGCCTTGTGGGTTGAGCGAGGGGTTACCCACTCTCCGGCACTTGCTGTACACCCTATCTCGGCACCGGCCGGCACCGACCGAAATTAGCGGTGCCGGCACCGGTGCCGTCCATAAGTTGAGTGATTTCGCTTCTAAACATGCTTATTTTAACGTTTTAACATGTGGCAACCGGTGCCGGATGATGTCAGCTGGTGCCGGCACCGGGTGGGCACCGCGGCACCGGGCACTTGCTGTACGCTATAATCGAGAGTGGGCAACCCCTCGGGGTTGAGTAACAGACGGCTGGACTTGTGATCCGGCACGTGGCCATTCGTACGACACGCAGCCGACACGTCTGAGAGGGCTTGCTAAGGTTTAAGCACCACCGCAAAGTGGTCTTCGGACATCCCGTGGAATCCTTCACACCAGACCTGCAACATCTGTCTGCAGGACCTGAGTAACAGGCGGCTGGTCTTGTGACCAGCACGTGGCCACTCGTCTTCGAAGGCGTGCGAATGTTTAAGCACCACCGCGAATTGGTCATCGGACAAGGAATCACTCTTCTGCTAGCCTTTGTGGCGGTCCGCCTCGTATTTGGCTAATGGAAAGGATCAGATCCGTGATGCGGGCAGATGTGAAATAACTGCAAAACCGACGAAAGATCGTGTATGATTTTGTGTGAGGTACCGTTATCGCTCTCGTGGTTTGTGTACCTTTCAGCGCAGTCGAGTTCGTAGTTCTGTTGATGAGCACTGAAAGTGTTCGAGTCGTAGGTTCCTCGCGGTCGAGGGCGGTAAGCTGCTTTCTGTAGCTTGTCGTCTAGAGCTGTTCTGGAATCTTTAATGTCTCATATGTGTTCATTTGAAACGGCAAAAGTCCCTTAAATAACATTCCATCTTTACGTAATATTCTCATACAGGTTTTACCGGATGTCGTTTACAGCATGCATTTCCGTAGCTAAGCTTACTTTAAAAAACAAGACCAAAGGTTCCGATGGGATCCCAAAAATCTTCGCCAGGCCAAACAGCTAATCATTAAGAAATCCAAGCTCAGATATGGATTCAGCATGTGCGTTTACCTCTATAAGCCGATCGAAATGATCCTGGCTTACTTCTGTGAATTTTGCGGTTTTGGTGAACTTCAAGAACTACTTGTCCGGCGAAAAACTAAAGCTCAAAAACGGATTCAGCGTATCTCCTTACCCCTATATCCAACATCTAATCAACTTAAAATAAAAATTTAACTTCTAGCAAATTTTCCGGTTTCAGCCGGATTCCGGACGAACTATATGTCCGGCTAGAGAGTGATTGTCATATACGGATTCTGCATCTCTTCTTACCCCGAAATCTATCATCTAATCAACTTCAAATAAAACTTTTACTTTTAACAAATTTCCGGTTTTGGCCGGATTCTGGGCGAACTACTTGTCCGGCGATAAAATGGTTTTCGTATTCTTGTTCAGCATGTCTTCTTACCCCTACACCAAACGTCTAATCAACTTCAGATAAAACTTTAACTTCTAACAAACTTTCCGGTTTTGGCCGGATTCCGGGCGAACTACTTGTCCGGCGAGAAAATGGTTTTCATATTCGTGTTCAGCGTGGCTTCTTACCCCTAAATAGAACATCTAGTCAACTTCAAATAAAACTTTTACTTTTAACAAACTTTCCGGTTTCGGCCGGATTCCGGGCGAACTACTTGTCCGGCGCGAAAATGGTTTTCATATTCTTGTTCAGCATGTCTTCTTACCCCATAATCGACTATCACATTAGCTGTTTCAAAATATTTTGCTTATCCCTTAATTTGAACCCCCTCCCCCACCCCTAAATGTAGGGGTACAGGGCCCATCTACGAACTCGACCTTACTCTTGACCCAAAGAATGGTCACACCAAGTTTCATCAAAATATCTCATTCCCTTCGAGAGTTATCGTGCTCACAGACAGACGGACGGACGGACAGACGGACAACTTTTGCGATGTCATAGGTATCCGTCACTAACGTTTTGGGATCCCAAAAAGAAAAGATTAAAATAGACTTGGTAGCCAATTAATTAGTGAGAGCCTGATATAAGGCCATTCATTTTCTTCTGCAACTCCTAATTTAGTCGGTGAATATTCCTTCAGCCCAAGCTGGCTGCGAGTCTGTATGGTTTTTATTGGCCAAAATTTGGCCCGTTTGGCAAGGTCTCTCTTCAGGCCTTACGTAAAAGTCTGAACTTGCGGCATCGACCAAGGCATCACTTGCAAAAGATCGGCACGAATTAGGTGGAAGTTGTGTTCCATAGATCTGCCGCTTTAGTATTCATTTTGGGGTTCATCTGTTATGATCTAAATTTGCCACTGCGTGTTTAAATTTTTAGCTAGGGCACCGACCTTTGCAAAGAAGGGTCGAAATGTCGTCGAATAGTAATTTTACATGACTGAGCCGTTTAGCAACATCACGCATGATCTAGTCGATGCTGATGATGATCTAGTCGATGCTCTTCCCGAAGTAGCCCGAGTTTCAGTGACGGCTCTATTGCGCGGCTTTTGGGGTAAAAAAGTCGATACTTCGTTCAACGCATACACGTGGTGTAGATAGTCAAGATAATATAAACGCGTAACGTTCAGCTTAAATCCGCGTTAGGAATCGTGACAGGGCCTCGCTTCACTTGGCTACTTTTTGGGATCCCAAAACGTTAGTGACGGATACCTATGACATCGCAAAAGTTGTCTGTCTGTCCGTCCGTCTGTCTGTGAGCACGATAACTCTTGAAGGGAATGAGATATTTTGATGAAACTTAATGTGAGGATTCTTTGGGTCAAGAGTAAGGTCGAGTTCGTAGATGGGCTCTGTAGCCCTACATTTAGGGGTGGGGGAGGGGGTTTAAATTAAGGGGCAAACAAAATACTCTGAAACAGCTAATGTGATAGTCGACTATGGGGTAAGAAGACATGCTGAACACGATGGTGAAAACCATTTTCTCGCCGGACAAGTAGTTCGCCCGGAATCCGGCCAAATCCGGAAAGCTTGTTAAAAGCAAAAGTTTTATTTGAAGTTGACTAGATGTGCGATTTAGGGGTAAGAAGACATGCTGAACACGATGGTGAAAACCATTTTCTCGCCGGACAAGTAGTTAGCCCGGAATCCGGCCAAAACCGGAAAATTTGTTAAAAGCAGAAGTTTTATTTGAAGTTGACTAGATGTTCGATTTAGGGGTAAGAAGACATGCTGAATACGATGCTGAAAACCATTTTCTCGCCGGACAAGTAGTTAGCCCGGAATCCGGCCGAAACCGGAAAGTTTGTTAAAGGACACCTGAACAATGAAACCATACTTGAACACACCATGGAGAATGCATTTACAGACATGGCCACGGAAAGCCTTCTTCTCCTGAGCGTGACGTTTTCAAAATAGGGACGTTCGTTTCTGGAGGTTTGCGCATGCAGACTCCAAGACAACAAGACCAAAGGTTCCGATGGGATCCCAAAAATCTTCGCCAGGCCAAACAGCTAATCATTAAGAAATCCAAGCTCAGATATGGATTCAGCATGTGCGTTTACCTCTATAAGCCGATCAAAATGATCCTGGCTTACTTCTTTGAATTTTGCGGTTTTGGTGAACTTCAAGAGCTACTTGTCCGGCGAAAAACTAAAGCTCAAAAACGGATTCAGCGTATCTCCTTACCCCTATATCCAACATCTAATCAACTTCTAACAAATTTTCCGGTTTCAGCCGGATTCCGGACGAACTATATGTCCGGCTAGAGAGTGATTGTCATATACGGATTCTGCATCTCTTCTTACCCCAAAATCTATCATCTAATTAAGTTAAAATAAAACTTTTACTTCTAACAAATTTCCGGTTTTGGCCGGATTCCGGGCGAACTACTTGTCCGGCGATAAAATGGTTTTCGTATTCTTGTTCAGCATGTCTTCTTACCCCTACACCAAACGTCTAATCAACTTCAGACAAAACTTTAACTTCTAACAAACTTTCCGGTTTTGGCCGGATTCCGGGCGAACTACTTGTCCGGCGAGAAAATGGTTTTCATATTCGCGTTCAGCGTGGCTTCTTACCCCTAAATCAAACATCTAGTCAACTTCAAATAAAACTTTTACTTTTAACAAACTTTCCGGTTTCGGCCGGATTCCGGGCGAACTACTTGTCCGGCGCGAAAATGGTTTTCATATTCTTGTTCAGCATGTCTTCTTACCCCATAATCGACTATCACATTAGCTGTTTCAAAATATTTTGCTTGTCCCTTAATTTGAACCCCCTCCCCCACCCCTAAATGTAGGGGTACAGGGCCCATCTACGAACTCGACCTTACTCTTGACCCAAAGAATGCTCACACCAAGTTTCATCAAAATATCTCATTCCCTTCGAGAGTTATCGTGCTCACAGACAGACGGACGGACGGACGGACAGACGGACAGACGGACAACTTTTGCGATGTCATAGGTATCCGTCACTAACGTTTTGGGATCCCAAAAAGCGCAATTCATTCAAATCTTGTACAGCGCTGGTCGGATCGTATTAGAATTTCTTCTAGATATATGTTTGGGCTTAACTGGTTAAAAAATATTCCAAAAGAAGGGTTGATTAGAGACATTTGTTCATGTCTAAAATTGTTCGGTACTGAAATAAGGACAGATGCAAAATGGAGCAAAAATCGTAGCTTGGAAACACTATTTCGTATTTGGATCGGGTTTTCTGCAGGCAATGTTAACGGAAGTCATACAGATAGGGATGATACTTGGTATTCTTCATTCAGGTGTACTTTAAAAGCAAAACCGAAACCGGAAATTTGGCAGAAGTAAAGCAGGAAGTTTCGATCAGTATCGTCAAGATAGATATGATTTATTGTTTGTTCGTCCGTCCGTCCGTCTGTCTGTGAGCACGATAACTTTCGAAGGCAATGAGATATTTTGATGAAACTTGGTGTGGGGATTCTTTGGGTCAAGAGTAAGGCCGAGTCCGTAGATGGGCCTTGTAGCCCTACATTTAGGGGTGGGGGAGGGGGTTCAAATTAAGGGGCAAGCAAAATATTTTGAAACAGCTAATATGATGGTTGATTATGGGGTAAGAAGACATTCTGGACACGATGGTGAAAACCCTTTTAGCCAAATAGCCTTTCTGATTTTATCGGATGTAGTACCAGACCTTCATTTGGTCTGTTGGGTCGTCCTCCTCCGTGTCACACTGCTCCATTCTGACACCGAAGCTGCCAAGTATTATTAACATCAAGCATGGGCCCTTGGTAGTAGTTCTATAGTTCGAATGTTCTTTTACATTAATTATACCAGACATTAAACAACTGCCAATTCTGCATAATATCCACCGATTCTTGCAACGACAAAAATGTCACATCCCATCTGATAAGCATACCAATCTGTAAAACAAAGTACAGTAAAAATCTTCAAAAAGTCTAGCGGACACTGGATCTCGCGAAGACAAAACCTATTTGTCTGGATCAAATATTCAATTTTTGGGATCCTATCGGAACCTTTGGTCTTGTTAAATTTTGTCGTGTGCAAAATCAGTCAAAGTGTCGATTATGCAATGAGTCGACTACTGCTTCAGCGCAAGCTGACTGCGAATCAGTACCGGTATATACAAAATGTCGCTAAACAGATAAGTCAGATAAGACTTGCTCCATCCGTATTCTGACCCTTTTTGGAAGGGTCCTCGTCAGGCCCTAGCTAGATGACACGAACCTGCTATCATGTTTTTTTTGCTTTTTTTTAAATGACCACGTTATGTAACAAAAGAATGGCACTAAATGTACAAGTCAACAAAGGTTTGCGCCAGTGTTTTTCGGCCCGTCTTGACAAGGATCCTCGTTAGACAGTAGCCACAACGAACGAACGTACAAATTTTTTGTTATGTATGTGTCGACTAGTGGCCCCAGAAAGCCACCGTAACACTCCACACAATCATTGTTAGTTGATGCTTAGGCTTTGGTGTCATATGTTTCAGTCCCGATCAATTTTCACTGCCATATCTCATCTTGACTTTAGCGATCGGGATTTCCGCTTTCCGACACCCGTTTGGGAGTTCATACGGGCGCTGAGAGCCTCGAAATTAACGCAATCTCACGGAATCTCTCCCCCTTCCCTTCTAAGCATTCCAAGGTAAGGGGTGAAAGCTCTGGGTGGGAACTTTAGTCGCGAAGTTCCCTGGGTGAGTATTCTGTGTGGGTTTGAACATTCGCCTGCCCGCTATCAGGAAAATGAAATTTTAGACAAGGGGTGGAGGTCCGGGTGGGATCTTTAGCAACGAACTACTATATCAGAAAAATAAAATTTTAGACCAAGGGGTTCAAAGCTCACGGTAGTCAGTCAGGTCCCGGAGTGGTATAGTCTGTGTGGGATTCAGTTCTGGTTGAGGATTCTTGTGGATGTGATTCGTCGCCTGAAAACTCGCTAGGATGTCAGGAGAAGAAGCTGAATTACGTTATGCAGAGACTGCAGTAGCCTACAGCAGTGGGCATCATTCTGTCCATCTGTCATTTGTCTGGCTCAAGGCTGCAGCGAGGGAGCCCAAATGTCCGTTTCCCATTAAGTCGTTTAATACTGAGACTAGAACCACCCACCAACCACCGCGATTCTTTCGTGAACGGTACGAGGTGGCCTTCCTCCCCTCTTTGGTAAGAGGTTAAAATGTTGGTAGAAGTGAATCCTTGCTGGAAGCAAGATATGTATATACGCTACTGTATGTAAATATATGCACTATTTTTTGTTGTGGAATGACCATAAACCAATTATCGGCTGTGACCGTTTTCAGCTTGAGAATAAATTATTGACTGATTGACTTGGTCGATATACTGACGTAAATCGAGGGTATGGAAGCTTCCAGTTACTTTTCGACTGTAGCGAAGAAGAAAAATATGTACCTGCGACTCGACCGCAGTTGGTTACGATCGCTTGGTGAACGCAAGTTTAGAATTTTATGTACGGCCAGAAAAGGGCCTTGCCTAAAAGGGCCGCCGAATAAGAACACCCCCCAAGCAGCTCAGGTGGAAGGATTGCTTTTGTATCATGTAAGCTTTGCTAGTCCTGAATGCCATGTCTCGACCATGAATTTTCTGTCTCTTTACCCTTCTCTAAACCTTACGCCTGCTTTCCGGCTCCTCTTGAACTCCTCAGCGTTTTGTATTTGTCCTTGGCTGGAAGTATGCCCACCGTTCTTTGGCTTGAGCCTGTCTTATATGTAAGAATTCTTTCACCAGGTTTCAATCGACGCTTTGGTAATGGGTCTCCCAAAATTTCGCCTTTTACCCCTCAGGAGCTTAAAATACATCTTTTGTTTATCCTCCTGAGAAACAAACTGTCCATCATGTTTTAGTTCACCAGGTTCTGGTTCCAGAGTTGTGATAGCTCCAGGTGCGGAAGGCTGTGATGTTTCACTTGGGTCTAACTAGCTGTTCCGTGGTGTGTGATATGTCCTTCCGCCAGGTTATTGATAGTGTGAATTAGTGAATTCATTGTAGATTGACCGCTGTTAACCGTGCCACTTGTGTTAAAAAGACGACATTTATCATTCACGAGGGAGACAAAGCAACCGTACCCTCTCAAATTCAGCTTTAAAAGGAGGAATTATTTTTTGGTTATCGAGTGAACAAAAGTTTCCCACATTTCTTCTGCAGCTAGGCAAAAACCGCTTTAGTTCGAATGGGGCTTGATAGGCTCATGAGTTTGCTATAAAAGACAGTTGTTTGTTTTGTACCCCACCTTCGACGTTCGTCAGTTCTGAAAGTATATTTGACAGTGCAAAAACGGGTACGTCAGCTAAATTTTATTCGAGCTATATTTTGGCCCTTCTTGGCAAGGGTCCTCTTCAGGCTCAAAACCGCTCAAACTGGAAAAACGAACTTGTGGAATTTTTTTTTTTGTGGTTTTTCCACAAGTTCCTTTTTCCAGTTTGAGCGGTTTTGAGCCTGAAGAGGACCCTTGCCAAGAAGGGCCGAAATATAGCTCGAATAAAATTTAGCTGACGTATCCGTTTTTGCACTGTCAAATATGATTCGCAGTCAGCTTGGGCTGAAGGAATATTTAGTTCTGAAAGTTTCATGCCATGTTGTTTCTTCGGTACATGGCCCTTCTCCAGACCATTTTCCAGTGTAAACGTTATACTTAGAAGGGCTTTGTTCACAGTTCCAAGAACCGTTTATACTGTGTTTCTGCGCAGTGAGCAAGTAGAATAAGGAGCTGTTACGATACGATGACAAATGCGACATATAATTCATGGCTGGCTGAGCGATTACTGAAGGCAGCGGTAACAGACTCGGCTTGAAGTGTTGACAAATTTCCTCGTGATAAAATCATTGCGGGCTGGAAATTGGCTCGGGATTTGTAAATAACTATCTTGAGGCTATGGCTAAGCACCCACTTGAACCTTCCGGTATATTTTGAGCACCATTTTATCTTCTAATTAGTGTTTACATATTTATGTACCTTCTGCAGTGGCGACGACCACGAAATCGGCTTTAACCACTGTATCGCTTGTGGAACAAATTGAATTGGACTGAGTTGAGCGGCCGAAGAAAGCAGGGCAGGAAGTTATAAGTGGAATGCTTGGTTTTGACTTCCCCAGATCTGATGCCATAAACATTGGCAAAACTCCAGATGCATTCGCATCTTCAGGCTGTTCATCACAGAGTCTTTAACCCCCTTGCTCACTTTTCTGTATGGTTCTGTGACGTCGAGACTGTTAATTTTCTTCAGTGACTTAATGAGTCATCAGTGAATTACTAGCATTGTCATGGTCTTGAGTTTTATATAGGCTATCAGCCTGTAAACATTTTTCGCGTTTATTTTCCTTCTCGCTTGAAATTTGTTGCTAGCCTGCATAGGGTATAGGAGTGATTACCGTCTGAGACCTTGTCTCGTCTCAGCGTTGGTTCAATACAGAGGGTGGGTTTGCATGAAGCTGAAGTTGGGCTTAGGGTAAAGAAGTCCAGGTCTAGTTACGGAATGTGCTCTGCTCTTCGTCCTTATATGAAGCGACAATCAATCAGTGGTTGTATTGACCAAATATGAACTTCCATTATTGTCCTAATAATGGCTTGTGACATGTGCTTACCTTTCTTGGCTGCTCGAAGATCATTTCAGATGTATTTTAGGATAGCCATTTCAGATCTTAATAGGACTTTTTTTCTTCTAGACGCTGAAACAGAATACGGAACCTAAAGATGCTGGGTCTGGTGGAAGCCTTGGTAGTGCAAGACTATCGGATCAGTCGAGATCTTCTCGGAAGGAGTCGGTGGCTACTCAGACTCCATCGCGAACTGGCGTCGAAAAGAAATCGGTAAGTCCGATTTTTCTTTACTGCAAGCTCTCTCCAGTGGTCCTTACCCCGTGATCTAGGTGCTTACCATCCCGTAAGCAAAAGGCCGTATCCAGGGGGCGGGGGTAGGGGGCTCAACCCCACCCCGAAACATACGACCGATCACTCCAGTTTTTTCTCAGTTTCCATTCTAATTTTTTATGGCACTTGCAGCTTCGCTTAAGTGCCATATACCGATCACTTTTCCGTCGGTCGGTCTGTCTGTCGGTCTGTCGGTCGGTCCGGTGATCGCGAGTTAGGGTACTTGCAGATGTGCTAGGACGATGAAACTTGGCAGGCATATCGGGGACCCGACCAAACTAACTTGCAAATAATCACTTCCCCGATCCGACCTCCGTGGAGGGAGTAGAGGGCGGGGGAATCCGGAAAATTTAGTAGTTTTTGTAAAACCCCTACCCCTTTCTTTACACTAGTAGGTCTGCGCGCGGCGTGACGTCACTCTTTGCATCGGATCACTCTCTTAACATTGGAAAGAGCTAGTGCATTCGAGGGTCAAAGGGGTTTGTATCTGTGGTTCAGTGCGGGGGAATATGGAAAATTTAGTGTTGTGTAACTTTCGAACGGGTGATCGGATTGGGACGAAACTTAATATCTGAATGAATGACATATCTCTGATGTTCCATTTGAAGTCCGAACCGGATTCGACATCTATGGGGGAATTGGGGTGGGGGGAGACCGGAAATCTCGAGAAACGGTTATAATGGAGGGATCGGAGTAAAACTTGCTGGGAAGAACAAGAATCTGCTCCAGATAATTTGTTTACACGTTTGGACTGGACCCGGACACTTGGGGGGGGGGGGGAAGGTTGAGGGGAGTTTAACGGAATTCTGGTGATGACAGTTTTTGGGATTTTCACGACGAAACTTGGGAGGTGTATCAGGGACCCTATCAAACTGACTTGTCAATAAAAATTCACTCGATCTGATAGTCGTGGGGGGATCGGAGGGAGGGGGAATCCGGAATATTTAGCCATGCGTAACTGTGGAACGGGTGATCGGGTTCGAGTGAAATTTAATAACTGAACAGAGCCTGTGGTGATCTTTTTCATGTCCGGACCGGATCCGACAACAATTGGGGGGGGGGGGATACGGGACCGGATTGGACTGGAGAGATCGGGATGGAACTTTGTGGGAATAACAAACAAGTCCAAACTGAACCGGATTGGCTCCGGCGACTGTGGGGGGAGTTTGAGGGGCGGGTCCGCAATTCCGGTGATCGCGAATTAAGGTACTTCCAGATGTGCTAGGACGATGAAATTTGGCTGGAATATTAGAAATTCGACAAGATTGGCTTAGAAATCGCCACTTTTCAAATCCAACCATTCCCTGAAGTACCAATCATGACCGCAAATTAAGAAAAATACTTTTAAGCAAAATATGCATTTCCATGATCCCCATGAGCTGATGATCATTTTTGTCTCAAGGGTTTTGCTTACAAATGAAGTTCTAGCTCCCTTAAAGTGTGCATCTTAACCGCAAGGTCGAAAAGTACTTTTTATCAAACGATACATCTGAACCCATGATCAGTTGTCCCACAAGGGTTTTGCAAAAAAAATAATTTCTTGCCCCCTTAAAGTGCGCAAATTAGTGGGAAAAAAAAATACTTCTGATCATACGTATATATCAATGATCCCTAAGTGCCTGCTATCGTTTTTGCCTCAAGGGTCTTCCTTACAGATGAATTTCTCGTGCCTTTAAAGTGCGCATCATTACAGCCAAGTTCAACGATAATATACTTTTTCTCTAGCTCCCTTAAAGTGCGCATCTGAACCGCACAGTCGAAAATTACTTTTGATCAAATAATACATCTCAACCCTTGCAAGTGCCATATGAGCTTACAGCTCTTGTTGTATTCAGTATTCTTCTTCTAATTCATAGTATCGATTTGTAGATGGTACCTTCGATTGCACCTCAGTTATTTGTTCAGTACGGTACAAACTTTAATGAGTAATTTATAAGCACTGCAGAGAAAGTGCTTACTGAAGACGACTCATTTAGGTGAGACATCTCTTTTATATTTGGTTAAAGCAGAACGCTAACTAGAAATTACCTTTTCATGATAAAATGTTAGGAATATCGTCTGTTGGCGTACCAAGCCTTCCAAAATGAAAATGAATTTAAAGCTTCTTCTGTCCTTAATTTTTGAAAGACTTATTGTCGCACCTTGAAGCTTTCGGTGACGTTTGCGCTGTTTAACTGGCAAACTCGGCTTGGCCGAAAAGCATCAAAAAGTTGTAGGTACAAGACGAAACAGTGGCGAAATGCGGGGTTTTCTGAAGCTTATAATTCCATAAGGGAGCTTAGGGTAATATGAAGGGCAGAATAAGTAAGAGGGGTCTTTTAAATAGATCTTGGCGGAAGACAAAGAGATTCTTTGTTCAAACGAGTGTTCATGCATGGGTTCTCATTGGGCCAGATTATCTTGAGTTGACAAATCGACTCCTGGCGGACCAGTACCGATTCCCGACTGTACTACAGCTCAAGGGAAAAAGTTTTCCCTTCTCAAGTCATCACGTTGACGACAAAGAATTGGTCGAAGAGTCTGCTTGCCTGTCCTGAAGTGACGTGTTGTTACATATTGCTCGGTCGGGAAATGGTACTTACACAGGAGCTATTTAATGTAATGTAATGTAATGTAATGTAATGTACGTAAAAGCCCAAAGGGCCATGGTACAAAAATGGTATACAAAGCAACTTCTAACTACATATTAAACACACTGAATACAAGACAAAGACAACTAACTACATAACTAAAACACTTTAAGTGAACAGGGACCTATGCCTCAGTCCCACCTGAACAAAAACTGCAAGGTTTTTAATTGTGCCAAAAGATCGACTTCTAAGGAGACCGTTGAGCCACTCCTCATCACCTGTATTTCTATGGAGCAGCTCTAACCTTAGATCATTCAGTTCCTGGCAATATGACATGAAGTGGTCCACATTCTCATCCGGTACCCCGCACATAGGGCACGAGTAAAGATCATCTACCGCACGCTCCCTCCCCAGGTATTTCCTCCTTATTCCCAACGGAAGAAAATTTCCCCTTAAACCCATATAAGATTTTAGCTCTTCCCTCTTAAGGTCCGCTTTAAAGTAAACTTCTTCACCCCACACTCTCTTCCACTGTGCATACGACTTGAGAGACAGCGACGCCGAGAGATCACACGTCCACTTTTGGATTTCTTGACACTCAAGAATTCTCTGCACTTCTTTACTTACTGTACCGAGTACCTTACCTTCCCCCAATCCTACATTCCACTGACCTGAAAGCCCGCAATTATTCAGTACTGACCTTACCTTACTCTGCCAAGCATCTTTCCTGTTATCTTTAAGGTCCTCAAGCAGTGCAGCCTTTACAAGTCTATTATCTGGCAAACTTGTTAACCTTTCCCAATACTTCACCATTTTTACTAGTCTCTTACCTCTCAATGAATGAATACCTAGGTCACCTCTTAGCACTAATCCGTTAAACTTACCACTTACCCCGATCAACCTTTTATAGTGGTTTAGCTGCACTCGCTCAATTTTCTCGCCCTTTTCATGTCCCCACACTTCTGCTGCATATGATAATATTGGGCTTATTTTTGTATTAAATATTACTTTTTGAATTTTCATTTCTCCTGGGCCTAAACAATTTATCGTACTTTTCAGTACCATCCATGAAGCTTTCTGACCTTTCGCCGCTATACTATCCAACTGTGCACTCCACTTTCCCGTAGCCGAAAACTTGCAACTAGATATACAAATTCTTTCACTATTTTAAGTTCTATCCCTTTAAAATAAAATCTTTCATTGTATTCCTCATTTTTACCAAAAACTAGTATAACGGATTTCTCAGTATTTAATACTAGCTTTTTCTTATCCAAATAATCCTGCAAAATACCCAGCAGCCTCCGCAGATCATCTGCTGTCTTTCCTAGAAGAACTATGTCATCTGCGAACAATAAACAAAATAAATTAAATCCCATCAATTGCAGCCTTGGGGCTCCGCTCTCCGTAAAATAATCTTCTATATCATTTATATACAAAGAAAAAAGCCTTGGGGACAGTGTGCATCCCTGTTTAACACCCAGCCTAGTAAGTACTTCTCTAGAGTATTCTGATCCTACCTTTACTATTACTTTAACTACTTCATACATTCTTATTATTATTCTAACAAAACTTACTGGGAGCCCAAGCTCCACCAAACTAAAAACTAGAAGGTTCCTAGATACTTCATCGAATGCTCCTCGAATATCCAGGAATGCTGCGAACAGTTTGTTATTTTTCCTTCTCGTATATTTTCTAACCAAAACATTCAAACAAAATATCTGGTCTATTGCACTATAATTTTCCCGAAATCCTGCCTGACATTCTATAAGTTTACCCTTCATTTTTAACCAATTATCTTATTTATTGACCCACGATTTGTAGTGTTCATCTTAATGAAGGCTCAACAGCTCTTGGGCTTTGGTATGTGTCGTAAGGACGCTGCCAAGTTTGATGCAAAACCTAAGACCATTCAGAACTTCATAATCCGTTATATCCTGCCGTCGGGATCTTTCATGGTGATGATAAAGAAACACATCCAGTGACATGCCTTCCGGTCGCTTCCATTACTTCTCACACCTTGTGCCGAGTATATGCGCAGAGATAATAGCCATGTGTAAGAGACATAACATACTTCAGTGTTTGTTCCTAACTTTGAGATCGCTTACCCATCACAGGAAGAAAGTGAAATGTCCTATTATTTTATTTTGTTATTTGATCATCATGTATGCCATATTGAATGATATGGCATCGTACAATATGGCAACAGAGTGCAGTACAGTTAGGCAAACAAGAAAACACACATTGATCACTGAAGTAGACAACCAAATTATTACGTAACAAAAAGTTGGGAGAAGACAAGTAGAAAGGTTGGGTGGAAGCAGAATGGGATTTCAGCACGAAACCCTCCCATCATCTGATTACACTTTTTCGGGTAGTATTATCTCAGTGAAGCATCAGTCTTGCGACCCAGATATCTAGTCCACATTAGCCCACTCGCATAGAAAGCGTAGGCTACGGCATTTTGGGTAAACTTGTGCTGGCTGTTGACTTCATTACCTAATATTGTCAGCTTGATCAAATTCATAAGTGTATCTTGAATATGGTACAACTTATTTAGCCTGACAGGTCACAGTACCATAGGCCCATAGTAATGTACGATCAAAAGTGAATAGAAAACGAAACAGCACTTCTTAAAGCTTAACCCGAAAAGGACTGGGATTGGACAATATAGTTAATGGCACTTAATTGGCTTGAAGACCCGCTGAAAATGCGTTACTTGGTTGTTCCGCTATTCAGGAATAATCGATTTTCAAATAGTGGAATTTCCGTGTGATTTGTGGTACCTCTAATTTGTTGTATGCCTTACAAGAGAGATTTATGACTTTTTTTTTGTTCAGGCACTAAGCAATCATCACCAATATCGCCACTGCCCACTGAAAAGCATTGTTTGTGTTTAGATAAAAATTTCCCGCGTCATAGTAGAATTTTCGCTGTGGGGACGGCCGCAGATATTCTGAACGTCACAACTAGAGCAGATAGTGGAAAACAAAAAAAATCCCTTTGCAGAATCCAAATAATTCAGTGTATTCAACTAAATGACACAAAAATAAGTTGGCTTTTCAAACTTTAAGCAAATTCACTTTTACAGATTTTTACATTGCTTTTTTGATAAATCGTACTAATTCTGTATGATCTTCCTATTTGTGCTCTTGAGGATGCAGGGACACATGCACTTTGATGCACTGTACGTTCACTCTAGGTGCTTGATTGGTCTATCTATGGTATACTAGTCACGGTACCGGAAATTTGCGATTTGCTCTCTTAAGGCCCATTCACAACGGGTTTTAGCTAATACTCGATACCAGCCAGTCCCGGAAATCGCTCTGAGACCAAGAATCAGCTGGGATCCTGTCGTTCGCAATTGATATTAGTGCCAGTTTCGGGTACCAGCTAGTCTCGGACCCAAGTTGAAATCAGTTCAACTTTTGAGGGTACTAGCCAATCACATCACTTTGGGGAATAGTGAGGAATATTCCGATTGGCTAATGCTGAACCACGTCATACAGAATAGCAATGACCTAATTCACTTTCGGTTTTCAAGACAGCAAGGAGTAGATGTGATTTTATCTATTGGGCTTGGTTCGAAACTAGCCAATCAGAATATTCCTCAATACTCCCCAAAATAATCTGGTTGGCTAGTACCCTCATAGGGTGGTTCCCAAAATCACCACGATCTTTTTGCCCACTCTCACAATGCCACGCTCAGAATGCCCACGATCAAAATGCCCACGGTTCAAAATGCCCACGATCAAAATGCCCACGATTAAAATGCCCACGACTCAAAATGCCCACGACTCAAAATGCCCACAACTCAAAATGCCCACAATTCAGAAGTGGAACACCGGAAATCGAAATCGCCCGAAATGCTGGCGGCTTAAAAGTGCCGACAGTTTCCAAATGCCAACAGTTCAAAATGGTCACAAGGGAGGCTAATATCGTCTTGGTTCAGAATGCCGACGGCTGAAACTGTCCACAGGGGAGGTCAACATCATCCTGGGAATGCGGACTACGAGATTACAAGGGGTAGGATTAATCACGGAAAAGGTTTTGAAAGGAATTATTTTATTGTTTCTTGAAGAACGATCCAAAAAGACCAGCAAGTTAAAGCCCTTAAGGAAAAGTTCCATGGGGGGGGGGGGGTTCTTTATCAGGCAGAGGCTTCCCTCAAGAAACCACAGCGCTTTTGCGGCAACTAACCACGAGCCAATACACATGTTTCTTGTCAGTATTTTGCCAGAATTATATTGTAAATGAGATTATACCAGTTCAACATATGAGCATCGTCATTCTGATACTCCGTCTATTATACTCTTCCCGTTGCTCACTCACCCCTAACTTCAAGTTTACTAAGTTCTGAAAACCTCAGATAATCCAACCGTGGGCATTCTGAGAACTTGTTGGCATTTTTCGTGGGCATTTTGAGTCGTGGGCATTATGATCGTGGGCATTTTGAGTGTTAGCCCCATCATAAGTTGAACTGATTTCAACTTGGGTGCGAGACTAGCTGGTACCCGAAACTGGCACTAATATCAATTGCGAACGGCAGAATCCCAGCTAATTCTCGGTCTCAGAGCGATTTCAGGAACTGGCTGGTATCGAGTATTAGCTAAAACCCGTTGTGAATGGGCCTTTAACTGAAGAGGTTTGTAATTCCGGGAGGTCCGGTTTCCTTACATGGATCACGAATTGACGTGCGCCAATTTAGGACTTATTAAGTCTTGTTTTTATTGGATCGTTTGGATTATACTTTGCTGACTAATGATGTACCATATTCAGGCCATTTGTGGCAATAAAATGCAAGGTGCCAAGCCCCTAATATCACTGAGTAATGGGCGACGGAAGGCTAACGTTTTTTTT
The DNA here is from genome assembly GCA_023053555.1 of Branchinecta lindahli. Lineage (NCBI taxonomy): Eukaryota > Metazoa > Arthropoda > Branchiopoda > Anostraca > Branchinectidae > Branchinecta > Branchinecta lindahli. The sequence goes on from JAKZAO010000002.1 coordinate 33,649,983, forward strand.
TCATTATCGCATCAGGATAGGCCTTAGGTAAAAATCGCGAGGGGGTGCTCACTCCAAAAATAGCTGTACAGTTAGGCCAAATTGGCTCCCCAGCTCTTGAATGCTTTTTCCTGCTCTCGGTTTCTCACCTGTGCTAGTTTAACATCGTTGGTACATACTTTTTAAGCGTTATTTTAGAAATTAAGTCCGTGCGGAATTATTTGAACGTCCGAAATATTGAACTATTCATCAATTCTTTCGTATGTCTTATCATCCATAAAGGCCCAATAGTACCCTACCCTACTCCCGTCTTCTAAGCACGTACAAAATTGATACCTTGGAGAAACGGAGACCGAACGGATGCCTCGAGATCGGTAAAAAAAAACAAAAAAAACACTTCGCACCCCATCTACATTGAGTTTCTCCCTCCCTCGTACAACAATGTGATGGAAAGGAAGAGCGAGCAGTGAATGTCCCAATATGGTCCCAATATTCCAACCAGTAGCGGCCAAACACAGTCGTTACCAAAATAGTTTTATACCAAAGATTGTTGAAATTTTAAATAGCCTTTGACCATTTGTACGTACTTTTAATTGTATATGTTATATTGACAATTTGTACATGACAGTACTCACCAATTTTGGTTTTGTAACCGGGAAAGTGTGAGCGAATAATTTACTATTCCATTCCGTGTAAATACTTCATTCCAAATTCCGTTATCATAGAAAGAAAATACGCTGCTGTTATTTTATAAAATTCGTTTGATGGCTTATGAGTTTGGGGACAGCATTAGGTATATATGTATAGTACATGTACATATCTATTTTTGCCCACTGACCAAAAAGAAAAAACTGAGTACATTCAAAGAAAAAAGAAAAGAAATGAAAAAAATATGTACACACACATTAATACTAAAACGTCCAAAACTGTGTTGGTGGGGGCTGATTTGGAGCGTTTGTGTTGTAAAGGTGTAGCCTGACTAACTGGCTCGGGCCGTCTCTTTTGAGATTAGTTTATTGACTGCCCATTAGGCTACATTAAAAGCATGGCTTACATAAGTAACTAAGAACTACTAATACACGCGATGTACATTGTCACAGGTGCCACGCACAACAAGCAAACCTTTGAGGAATACCCCGTAAAAGCTCGAAAGGGCCGAATCTCGGGCCGACAAAGACCTCTCACCCAAGATAGCATCATGCTTGTAGGCTGGCAACCTCTTCGACCCGGCTACAGCATTTGCAATAGCCCTAGATGTCCTTGAGGACACGCTTAAGGTCCTGAAGGGATCCCGCGTACATAGCGCTTGTCGCTCGAATAGGTTTAGTACATATGTCTTGATATGTCACTATGGACCAGGTCCGCATTCAGGAATTTATTTCGCGGGGGGGGTCTCGTGGGTCAGACCTGATCCATACCAAACAGAAAGACAAAAAATATAGATCGGAGGTTAAAGCGCGTATAAAACACGATTACTTTTCATACTTTTTTTTTTTGGGGGGGGGGGAGGGGTCGAGCCTCTCCCTGGATACGACCCTGTCCTAAACCACCAACATTAACCCTCGGACATGGAGGCCGCTCGCTGAGTGGGGGGGTGCCCTGTGAATATTCAGGCTGTTTTTTTGATACTATTTGGCATTGACCTTGAGACATAGGCACCTTGGTTTACAGTCCATCACTTGGCGTCGTCGTGGATAGCTTGTTCTTGAGGTTTTAGCATCGCAGACGTACAAACCTCCGACGAATTTTCCACTCTTCACCTCTCCAGTGCAATGTGCTAGAAAGAGCCTATCGATCTGTTCGCTGGAGACGGTGCTGAATTGCATTCGTGTGGGAAAACTTACTCTCGTGACTTCTTTACGTTCCCTCCCACTCGGATTTGGCAAAATAAGAGAACGGAAAATGTCTTTCGAGGTTTCCTGAGGTGTTATGTCTCATTTGTGACGTGGGTTCTACGGCCTCTGTCGTGATTTTGGAATTGAATTTGCTTATATCTGACTGCTTGTTCCATCAAAGCCCTCTGTGGTCGATGCTCTGGTTTGTTTACCCCACTCACAAACAAGAATACGGGTGTGTGTGCCGCTTACGCGTATATAATAGCTGATAGGTGAAGTTTACCCTAGTTCAGTTCATTTTTCACAAAAAAAGACTGCATTTACTCCGTTCCCCACCATTAATTTACCGCCTGACAATGGGTGGGGCTTAACTTTCGGTCAAAATGTGTGTTCAAGGAAACAAATCAAACAAAGTTGTAAAAGAAAAGGAAAGTGAAAAGAAAATAAAGTGGAAGAGAAAAACCACAACACTAATAAACTAACACAAAAAAATATCAGAAGCGATGGGTCTTCTTACCAGAGACCAGGATGAGGTCCACAGTAGGCTAATTCCTAACGTGGTAAGAAGCCACCCCCTGTTTAGTTGACAGCTAGCAAGAATTTCTGTGTGATTGGAGGCGAACCGTAAAAAATCACGCCTCTATATCCATCGCCAAACCATGAGTCTTAGGTCATTTGAACTCGCCGCCTGCATGCGCCACAGTTCGAAGTCCAACACCTTAACCACTCGGCAACCTTATAAATCGCCAAAATAATTTATTCTGAATTGCAGAGAAATTCGTTTCGGGCTCCCAGAGGCGATTTAAATCTGTCAAGGGCCTCGTAAACATTCTAAAGCCCGGGACTTGGAATTTCCGTTAGAAACTTGACGTACCGGATGCACAACCGTTTAGAAATGAAAGCGCATAGATCAATTCCAAATGAGTCGTGGGGTAGGGTACCGGTATGTGGCTTATGGACATGTTGATTACCACTATCAGCCCAGGCTCGAAGTTCACAATGACGTCTTTATCTCACAACGGTAGTACTTATAGGTAATGTGTTCGGTATCTAACCTTGTCAGATCCGTGAGCTTCATTTCCGTACGATCGTTTTCGGTGGGAAATTCCAGAGTTGTGAGAAAAGCTTGCAGAATCCCTTCGATCATTCTTGGTGTATGACTGCTGATGATGATGACTACTTCTATCTGTTGTTTCTTTCCAGCGGAGCTCCCGAGAGAGCGTGTCTTGCGAATCGAGCACCAGGTCCATCGGTTCGTACAATCGCGTCATCACCAGCATTGAGACGCAGACGTCACCCGTCTCCTCCCCCCACCTATCGAGAAGACATCACCACCATCATCACAGAGATGGCTCTGGTGAGTGTCAGGTTGTGGAATCTCGACCCAGGAGCAGTCGACGGGGCTGTCCAAGTGCGGGGTGGCATAAACGAGTCGGCACTCAGGTAAGGTTCGCATCTACCTTCCAACCTGAAACACAGAAATTTCTCTTTTATTTTCTGCAGTTATAAACAAGCGAGATTTGAATACGAAATTTTGAACCTTTGATTTTGTGATTTCTTTTTCGTTGTCCTTAATCTGTTTCTGTTCCAAGCGAGGTTCCAAGCCTCGTCTTGGAATAGCGTTGTAACCGACCTCAGTTCGATTTATTTGTTTTTAAATGGATTGTCTTGGATTGTGTGTCAAATTTACAATTATTTTATTTGGTTTGGGTACCAGGACCCACGCACGTGACTCCTCTCAATCAGGATACCGTAGTTTAATTACTCGAGATGAAAAAAAAACGAGATTTCTTACATTACGGTAATTTACAGAGCATGGAACCTGATGCTGTGAAATAATCGTAGCATATTGTGACCACGTCCGAAGACCACGTAGGCTACGCCCTATAGGGCGTGTCCCATCCCCACATTTAGGCCACCCACCCTGAACAGGGCCAGTGTAACAGACTGGCCAGTGTTGTAATAAATAGAACTTGAACTTGGCATATAGCCTAATCATATATATATGTTTATTTACCCATCACAAACAGAACAGATGGAGCAAATATAAAGAACAAAAGAAAGTAGGAAAAACAGAAAAAAAAACATGACTAGGCTACTTAAAAAACAACAAAAGTGTTACAACCATACTACAATATTTACACAAAACGGAAACCTAGATCACTGTCGCAGCAAGTTTGACCAAGGGTGCGACATTATTCGAGAGTTAAAGCGCTCAATCTGTGCAGCGATAACGATCTCTGGGTCGAGAACATTATACTTCCTCGAGATGTAAGTATTGCTCGTCCATGGAGGAAGTCGCAATAAAAACTTTACTGTTTACATACTTGTATATAATTGTTGCATATGTTATTTGCAAGGCTTTCTTATTGCAAACAAGACGGGGGGGGGGGGGGGTAGTTTTTCCACCTGTAGGCCAAGTTGAAAATATCTGTCTCTTTGTGCTTTCTGCTACCTTTGTCTTGTAATAAAGTCGGGCAGCTTGCCAAAAGCAGCAATTTCTCGGTTCTTATTAGGTTTCGACCGAATTTTTAACGGAGAAAAGCATCTCTGCTGTCCTCACTTTCTTAGAATTATCTCTTGTAATTAACACGTTTGTGAATCCCTAAGATGGGAGTTTCCATCTGTTTACATGTTTTTAATCTTCGGCTAGTTTCCAGAAAATTGAGTGGTAGTCGAGCCGGCAAGGATGAGAGAAGTCGTAACATTCCATAGAATGTGGGACACAAAATGACTTGGACTGTATGTCAAATAAAGTGTTTATTTGAGCTGTTTCTTTTAACTTGGCTAAAATTCGCCCCGTCTGCAAGAGGCATAAATGTCTAGCAAAGATATGAAGTAGGATCTCTGCCATCGCAACTCAGGGAAAGAGTATGCTGTAACATAACACTAGACAGGCTAATCAACTAGGGTTTTAAGAAACGTAGCTTAAAGTTTCAGGAGATCCTAAGACGTGAATAAAACTGACCTCCCTTCGACCGGTTCTTTGCCGTCGTTACTCTAAGCTTCAGCAGATCATCAACTGACACAACAGTTTGCCATGTCTAGCCCAGAAATAGAATCGGGGCTCCGCCGTCACAATTAATTGAACAAGTATGCCATAAAATATACTAGATTTAGAACTAGACTTTTCGAAGACGTAACTTCGGTAGTAAACTTGACCGTAAAACGCGTGCTGAGCCGACAAAACTAGTACCGAAAATAAAACATCTGGTGCGTCACACTTTCGGACTGTCGTGCTAAAAGAAAGTCCGAAGTTGCCTACTCATTTGCAAATAGAAATAAGTGGGAATTGAATGTGAGTCGAGGGCCTGTAAGCAAACAATACTAATTAAACACTAATCAGTTCTGAACCCAATTAGTCTAACGAACTTGTGCTCTGATGTGTCGCAAACCTCAAGTAACGTCCCAAAGCTTGCACACTCAGAAAACGTTCATCTTTACCATCCACACTTCATTGAGAACATGCTCTCCGTGTTTGTTAATCGCCTCATTATCGTCAAAGTTCCCGCACAAAACATAACTCCGTTTCTTCCTTTTTCCTCAACTGAGAAGATAAGCATCGTTCACACCGACTTTAAAAAAGTTCTACCGTGTGGGGGTTTAGGTGGATTTGAGTGGCCATCCCGTAAAACTCCTTACCAGATAGGAACTTCAAGTTGAACAAGGAAATGTATACACCACATATACCGCCACACAGCTCATCACACCTATTTGAGCAATGCTTAAAGTTTAACTGAAAAGCAGACTTATGTCTGTGTCGTTTGATTGAGTACACTGAATTATTTGGATTCTGCAAAGGGATTTTTTTGTTTTCCACTATCTGTTCTAGTTATGACGTTCAGAATATCTGCGGCCGTCCCCACAGTAAAAATTCTACTATGACGCGGGAAATTTTTATCTTAACACAAACAAGGCTTTTCAGTGGGCAGTGGCGATATTGGTGAAGATTGCTTAGTGCCTTAACAAAAAAAAGTCATAAATCTTTCTTGTAAGGCATACAACAAATTAGAGGTACCACAAATCACACGGAAATTCCACTATTTGAAAATCGATTATTCCTGAATAGCGGAACAACCAAGTAACGCATTTTCAGCGGGTCTTCAAGCAAATTTAAGTGAATAAGTTATGGGTAACTAGATTGTCCTATCCCAGTCCTTTTCGGTTAAACTTTAAAGTCATCGATGCGGAGACTGTCAATACCGTCAAGAAATACCTTAGGCATTTTTGTCCGTGGAAAATAAGTGTATTGTCAGGTTTTCGATGTGAAATTTTGCAAGGACCTTTAGTTTAGTTTTCTTTATCAAAATTTGCTGACTACGCTTGACCATGTCTGTGGATTGAATTTGCAGGCCTATTGAAAGAAAGTTTATGAAAGTTTTCGATTTCTTGTTTGTGGCTTTTGTTTTGTGTATAAAAGACTGTTGAATTGTAGCAGAGGCGTACAAGAATAAACCAGAACAGAACATTAATGTGATGCCAGGAAAAATGAAAGGACATACTCCTAAAGTATATCCGATTAGCGCTTTACTGGACAAGTTCGTAAATTATAACTTGCATCTCTGGAATTTCGTTCCTCTTACGTTCGTAATTCTTTATTTCTTTTGACAGGACTCTGGCCGCTCGAGTGATTCCGGTTCCATCTCCATGAGTCGAACCTCCTTGGAAGCCAGCTTGATGAGCAAATTGGATTCCCCGCGACGCAGTACAAGGGAGAGCCAGGATTTTAAGTATCCCTCTCTCGAGCCCTCCGTGACCAGAAAATATAGGGAGGGGAGCCTAAAAAGCTTGGATAAAGTAACCTCCCCCTCCAAGTCAGACAGCTTAAAAACCAATAGGCAGTTGAGCTTAGATGCAGAGCGGCATCGACTCTTCGATTACTATCACGAACGCCCGAAAGAGGGGTCATTATCACGGAGCTTGTCCTTTATGCAGCAGAGGGTGGAGGAGGACAAGGGGGGGCCCATGAGCACTCCGCAACCCCGCAGGAAGCTTCAAAGCTCCGGGTCCGGTGACGTGAAAAACGACAGTTTGGATAGTCTGTGTACGCCTATGATTCACCGAAAAAATCGTTCCGTGGAAACCGGAAAAATGCGCGAGTTTGGGAATCGGAAATTACTGGATAAACTGCGTGATTTAAGTGGGAGTTTCCATTCGGATTCGAGCCCGAGTCCTTCGAGTCCTAAGTGTGAATTCTCTTCCCCCTTTAGTACCCATGATAGTGGAAACTCGACTCTGAATGAAAAAGATGCACTGATGCTTCTGCGTGGGCGATGTAGCGCCGACAGCTCCCCTCACTCACAAGGTGACTCTGGCCTCGCTACCACAGGCAGTCGGGCATCACAGGATAGCAACCCGAATACGAAAAGTCTATCGTCGACCCGGAGTTCTGATAAATTCGACACGTCTCGAAGTTTCGAGTCGATGAGAGGTTCGGATGGGGGAACCAAAGGGGAGAAACATTCAAGTGATTCTACGAGTGAATCGACGGCGAAAAATTCGTCGCCGTCGACGAATGTGGATGCAGCATCACCCATGTATGGAAATCTGGATGTTTTTAAGTACGCTACTGAGGATAGGACTGAATCTCATCTCTTGCCACTTCAGCAGTATATTCTGGAACAGGTGAGTTTATTTAATAATATTAATAACATCCAAAGTTTTATCCCGCCAAAATGACCCTAAAACAAAAAAAAAAAAGTTTACGCTTGCAGTACAGATGTCGACGCTCCTTTGTTTTCAAATAAATATGTACCAATAAAACTAAACAACCTCTCGTATATCGTATCCGTACATGTTTTGGTAAATTAAGGCGTGCCTTAATGCGGACTATTTTGCGATCGGTGTTAGTCATACATTCTAACACTAACATTGTGGCGTGAGCCGGAACTTGTTGTGAAGAAATCTGTGTATGCGATAGTTGAATCGACATGTTTCACCACGTAAATTTGTGTAACAGGACTGGTGAGCGAAAAATGTTACGGTGCGAAAGCTAGGATACGAAGAGCCTATCAAACTATTATGTCTCTGAAGCTTGAGACTCCTACTGCGTATATCTTAAACTTTTTTTGTCGGGTCTATACCACAACATGCGGGTGTTCTTTTACAAACAAATGCAATTTTATTTATTTATTTATTTATTTAACTTCATAAACCACCTTTACGGCATATCACAAAAAACAAAACAAAAAGAAACAAACAAACAAAACAGAAAACACGAACACTCTCATCGCAATATGCATCTTGGTGGGTGGTACTGTATCCTCAAGGTTTTGCTAAATCCCGTAATGCCCTTTGATTAGTTCAGACGTTGTTAGTGCATAATTGTTCATGTCGCCTAGTTATGGAACTTGTTTCTTAATAAGGAGTTTAGGAGGCCTTTTTCTTAATTTTGCTTTTTTTATTGCCTTGTGTCATGCTTGCTCAGCTCTGACATAGAGCTACAGGTGAAGCCAATGTAGACCAAAAAGATAGTTGAACTCCGATGGGTTTGTTCTTGTGTTAAAGGACACCTGAATGAAGAGTACCAAGTATCATCCCTATCTGTATGACTTCCGTTAACATTGCCTGCAGAAAACCCAATCCAAATACGAAATAGTGTTTCCAAGCTATGATTTTTGCTCCATTTTGCATCTGTCCTTATTTCAGTACCGAACAATTTCAGAAATGAACAAATGCCTCCAATCAACCCTTCTTCTGGAATATTTTTTAATCAGTTAAGCCCAAACGTATATCTAGAAGAAATTCCAATACGATCCGGCCAGCGATGTACAAGATTTGAATGAATTGCGCTTTTTGTCTTGGAGTCTGCATGTGCAAACCTCCGGAAACGAACATCTCTATTTTGAAAACGTCAAGCTCAGGAGAAGAATGCTCTCCGTGGCCATGTCTGTAAATGCATTCTCCATGGTGTGTTCAAGTATGTTTTCATTGTTCAGGTGTCCTTTAAAGCCGGGCTTCACCTTCTGGATTTTTCTTCCGGATTTCAGACACTTGTTTTTGTCGAGATGGATCTGGAAGGTGCAGCCAGGTAAAAATTGTCTGGAACTCAGGGGCGTTGGACACCCCCGAATTCCGGAATCCGGACGGGTGTCATAGAGGCCACACATTTGAGAAACCCAATTAATATGCAAATGAATGGAGTAGGAGAAAAAGGGGAGTGATTGATAGCTGTGACTGGAAAGCAAAAAGTATTTGAAGGGGACATCTAGGAAATGTTGAGGGATTCACATTAGCTATCATCATTGTCATGAAAATACAGAAGGGATGGCTTGACTGTGCTGAAGCCCCAGACATCTTGAAGCCTGGAAGGTGAAGCCTGGGTTTTAGAGACAATCCTTCAAGCACAATGTAAGACATGAACAGGCTGAAGCCTAAAGTAGCCTACTTTCGAGAGCGATTCCCGTAATTGTGGACGTGGTACTCCTACTCTGAAGAAAGACAAATGAATTTGTGCTGACACTCAAATATCGAACTTCGATTATTGAATACCGGTATGTATATAGTAGGTAATATTGTTGACATGACATCCGTGAATATCGTTTTTTATCCGTCGCGAACAAATTGAATTTGCTGAAGCAGAAGAGAGATTCGGCTTTTCAAACCTTTATCGTCACAATTCAGGCGCTGCATTAGCATATGTTAGTTTACAAAGCTCTTTGAAAAGGAGGAGCAAGGGGTCTCCGCATTCAAACCCACCAGATGTGCATGAGCATGAGTCGGAATTACCCTTGTAAGTGTCACTATCCGCTTGTACTCCAAAAAATTGGGCCACCATCACCCATTATTTTTAAAGGAGTTCCGAAGCATTCTAGATCACCCCCATCCAGGCTGCGACCGGTGCGACCGTAATGTCATGTGGTGGCGCGATTCGGAATTAGCCTTTTTGGCGAGATCAAAATAGATCTTACCAGGAACACCAGAAAAAAGAAAAATATTTACCTGCTATGTGAATAAAAAGTAAGATATTCATACAATGGATACAAACGGAAACGTCAGCTACGTATACTTTTTCAGCGATATTTCGGCCCTTCTTGGCAAGGTCAGGCTGTCGAACCTCAGGGCTGACAGTCACAGATTGACGAGGACCCTTCCCTTGCCAAGAAGGGCCGAAATATCGCTGTCAAACCATAGGCTATGTAGCTGACGTTTCCGTGTTTGTCAATTATATGAATATATATTTGACAAAGCAGAACGGATAAGTCAGCTACATTTTATTAGAGCTATATTTCGGCCCTTCTTGGCAAGGGTCCTCTTCAGGCTCAAGCTGGAAAATGAACTTGTAGACAAACAGTTAAGGATTCTTCCTTAAATATCTGATTTAACTTCAAAAATAAATATCTGGAACTTCAAATAGCCCATACATGCCGCCGACAAGTATCCATCTTTGCTGGAAAGAAGAAGAAGAAACAAGTGACGCCAAAACGAAATGCAGAAGAATCTCCACCCCTTCGAAGACCCAATCGAGCAGCAAAAACAGCAGCCGTGTTCGAAATGAAATCATAGCACCAGCTTTAACTCCAAGCCGTTTCCGGCAAGAAATTCACAAAATCAGATATTAAAGCAAGAATCTTTAATTGTTTTTCTATACAAGCTCATTTTACAGCTTGAGCCTGAAGAGGACCCTTGCCAAGAAGGGTCGAAATATAGCTTCAATAAAATGTAGCTGACTTATCCGTTTTGCTTTGTCAAATATGATTCGCAGTCAGCTTGGGCTGAAGGAATATCTATTTATGAATGTATGTTTCTAAGTCAGCTTGGGCTCAGTGAGTATTTGAAAAAAGTAAAAAAAAAAAGTAGAGTTAAATATTTGACAATCTTTTCTTCTGCCTAGTAATCAAGAATTGGCCTGATAGAATCTGCAGTCTGACCCTCTGACTATGTGTTAGCGGGTGGGATTGACTGACTCGCTGCCATACAATGGTCGATTCAGTTTCTCATGTTTGTGAATAATGTTGGCTGGTGTTAGGAAATTACAGAAAGAAATCGTCCAGTAGAGTTAGCATCTCCAGAAACCTTGGAGTGTTCGCTTTCAGCGACAAGCGAAGTATATATTTGTTTCCCAATCGAAACGTCCGAATTTCTGGTTCCAGCGCAGGACTTGCAGGACTCATCTGTGTGGGACCCATGTAGTTCTGTTTGATGTTTCTTTTCTTCCAAAGACTTGCGGATTTTAAAAGTTTGATGGTACGTCATTTCACGTGGAAAAGGAATACTTTGTTGACGCATTAAGTAATTATCAAGTCGTTCACTAAGCTAAATGTCCTCTGGATACCGGGAATTGAATTCTTCCTGCATCGAGGAAACTGGTAGGTGAGCTAGCATTGTCAAGGAACATAAGTTTTCGATTGTCGATTTTCTGAACTGTTTAGGGTGTGTTCTCTCCAAACAGTGGTTAGTATAAGCAAGTTACCAACGATCTTTTTATAACCTTGCTCTATTAAGGGTGTGTTCTAATCCCCTCAGAAGATCGTGTAGATTCCTGACCGCCTATGTGCCTACCGTGAATTATTTCTTAAGATATTTTTTTTGCTCGTTTTTGCTTATTCTTTGTGTGGGTGGTTTATATTTTTTTCCCGCCATGGCCCATGGGCTTTATTGGGAATAAATTCATTCGTTCGTTCGTACTAATACCAGCAGTCACTAAAAGCTACCACCGTCATTCCAGCCTATATAGGCCTATCTCTTCATACGGTTGTTTTGCGAACTGTGCAGTTTGGGTTCCAACTTCCTTTCAGAAGCTACTAAAAGCGAACACCGTTATCCCAACTTGTATACCCCTTCCAGTGTGATGGTAGTAACTATTGATAGGAGGTTGGAAAACACTGTAAGAGTAGAAATCATTACTGTAATTATCTGATAAACAAAAGCCGCCGAGCACGGACAGATAATGGTAAAAACTGTCATTATAATCCGATGAATGTATGAATTTATTGCGCGGAAACCTTCTTAGTATTATTTACTGGCGCAGTACACACAAAGTATACAAAGAAGGCGGCTCGATGGTGCCAAAAAGGTGTGCACTCATCTCATGTAAATGTTTAGTTGGGTCGGAAACAGCGAACTTCGCCAATGCAACGTGTAAAATTAGCGATTATGTTCTTTGAATACTCTATATGACCAAGTCTGAAACACGCCAGTTAACCTCGGGAAGAACAAGAAATGTCACCCAACGAACCCTCTAAATAGATTCAAATCCTTTGTAAACCAATCGGCAACGTTTGTTGTCTTGGCGTTTCTGGCTCTTAGTTGGGCACACGGCGATTCTACATCGACGCGAAGAGTTGGTCATCAAGAGTATGCCGAAGTGATGCGAAGCCTACAGCTCATGTGAAGTCCAGTGTTTCCACTTTCCATTTTGCAAAATCCCTATTTAAAAACATCCCTAAAAACCCGTTTTGTTTAACGAACATTCCCCTGATAAATACCTTGAAATGTCCCTGAAATTTTCGTATACGTTTTTGGAAAAAAATCCCGCGCAAGGTCTGAAATTTCGCAAAAGGGATGAATCCCTCGAAGGAGAAACACTGATGCCGTCCAATGTGTGTACTGAACATTGCATGGACGTGGGAATGTGAAAGTTTCGGGTGCAGTGGTAACCCTAATTGGGTGGGGGATGGCGTAGTCGGACCAATGGTATATTGCTGTTACGGAGCGACCAATGTTCTACATCCCCTTTTCTCGGCTAGTCCTGTTTCACGGTTTGAACGAAATGTCACCTCAGGCTGAAGTCGATTCAGTTCCGTGTGAGTCACTATGTTTCCCTGCTAAGTGACGTGATTTTATATTCGTTTGAAATCCAACCTCCTAAGTAGTCCGCTCTCGTCGCGTAGAAGAAATATATGGTTTTGGGGAGGCGTGGAAAATTTTCGTTCTATTTTGATAAGCCCTAGGGTGTGCGAACACACGCTCAAAGAATTTTGATTCTGCACGTAGAAATACATAAAGGGGTTGGGTGAAGCCAAGTTCCGACTGAGGGTGATTTTGGCTTATCACTGCGAATTTCTTATTGGCTCTGGAGAGTTGACCTTATACTGGGTCAGCGCTGCAAGCGGCGTAGTTGCTGTTTGTTCACTCGCGCCTCACTATCAACATCCCTCACTCATAGCAGGGACCCATAAATTTCCTTTAAATATAATTTTAATAATTTAATTTAAATTTCCTGTCAATAAGGGATTTCTGATGCTGTCTTGAGCGCACGGAATGTAGTTGAAGAAATACCCACGGTCCAATGACGTTCAAGACCAGATAGACAAAATTTGGGATTGGCTGCTGGTGCCTTGAGGGAGGAGTCTCTTTGGCGCGCACGTCCAATGAGGCAAACAAGAATGCCGATCGTCTCAAGCGGGGATTTTTTGAAACTCGATGGTTCGGTCATCATATCAGTATAGAAGCATAGGAAATGACGGGCGTAAGGAAATTTATGGGTCCCTGCTCATAGGTAGTGTAAATACTAAGAAATCTAGTCCCACCCCTGGAGCAAAATTCTCAGTGTCAAAAATCCAGCCCCACCCCTGGAGCAAAATTCTCAGAGTCTAAGACATTTATGTAATCATATTCAGTTCAATCAATCAATCAATCAATTTATTTCTTGCCAATATCATAATAAGATAGTTTGGACGCGTCAGAGTCAGAGAGTTTTCTTGTATTTGTTGATTTTTTCCTATGAAAGTGTTATGTTTTTCTTTTCGTTTTTGTTCTCCGTCTTTCTTCTTTTTGAAATGACGGGTGAGAAATAAATAAATAAAATATAGGTCTATAAGACAGTGCAGAAAATAGAAGCTCTCACATTTTAAATTGAAGGATATAGCCTATGATAAGCATAACAAATATGATAAGCATAATAAATATGATAAGCATAATAAATGTAATGTAAGAAATAGGTCATTGACCTCTACGGAGTTCGTTTAAATCACGTCTGATCATAATATTTTTCTGAGTACAGTTTATCCAAGGAATTCTTGAAAGCGATGATGGAATTGCTGAAGACCGTTCATATGGAAGGGTGTTCCAACAGCCCACCATTTGCGATTTGGAAAGTCCATCTACCGTAGGCTATCCTGGCGGAGTTAATAATGGTGATGTTTCTGGACCGTGTGTCCGGAAAAAAACTGGCGCTAGATTTCTTGATGACAGTCTATAAATAGGCTTTTACATTCAGTCGTTAAAGAATTTGAGGCCTAATCGTAAGCCACACTGCGCGGGCAGCATCCAGATCTGAAATGTGAGTATCGATCTTTTTACGAGCCAAGACGAAACCTTTCGATTGCCAAAAAACTTTTCCTTTCACTGCATTAACAACAAAACCACGTGAGATACGAGGGTTACTTAATTCAAACGACTTGCATAATGTAGAAGTAACAGATGAACAGCTGTTATGCGCTGTCAAGATAGTTGAAACTTAATTGTTGTAGTTTGGAAAGTCGCAGGATAGAGAATCGGGAAGTAATTAACTCAGTTGAAACGAATTTGCTGATGTTATCTGCCACTATTTATAGGTCTCATGGACTACGCTCGAGTAACTGAGCTAGCTGTCGTTGGTCAGAGCAAAAAAAAAAAAAAAATGTGGTACGAGAAATGTTTGTCTACCTGGAAATTACCGAATTTTCTACCCACTCCCGTTACTAGGCGCACTTCGGACGCGGAACGGGCAAAAAAATATCTAAACGCTTGCTGTCAAGAGGAACTAAACTCTACTGTCTATCAAACATATGGCTTTAGTATAGAAAATAATAGTTATAGGTTCTTCCTCCGATCGTGGTGGGAGGCGTGGTTCTATTTGGAAGTAATCTTAACAGTTCTGCGAGGAAAAATAAAAAAAGATTGAGGTGACGAAAGAAGAAAGAAAATGCAAAAAAGTGACCACCTACAGGGCGGTAGGTGTGTGCACAAGATCGAGTGAACGGCAGTCTGCAATGATTTGTCGGTTCTTTCCAGTTTATCCTAGACAGTCGACAGTTGTAAAATTTTGTATTAGACCTTGGTAATTGGCTGCGACCAGAGCAAAATAACACTAGAGAGTAGTGCCAATACTTGAAAAAAGTGACCTGAGTGACACACACTGGATAACAGTGACACTTGAACCACTAGGGATAGAGAACGTCCCTACTGAAACTCAATCAGTCGTACACCAGCGCTGGCTCCGATAACTCCATATATTCCAAACACAGCACAATCTCCCCTGTTTCCTCGATGTGTGCAGACCGCATCTTACCTGTACTAGAAGTGTTCTAAACCCGCAAGTGTGTCTCGCCTCGCTTTGAATATCCCGAACGTAGTGGGCGGCGTTACGACGAATAAGGCCCGCTTTCGATGCATGGAGAGCAAATAGGTCTTGGCGCTACTCCCTAGTTTTATTTTGCTCTGGCTGCGACTATGAGTTTGGCCTACTTTAGGCGCTTAGGTAAATCCCTAACTGTCAATTCGGCCTGCTTCAGACGTTCAAGTAATCCGAATTCTGAACGTGTTGGATACTTTGGGTTACGACCGAAAAACCTGCAATTTAAGCTATGGGAAAGTAGCCTATGTTGTGGTTATACTAGACCATACAGTCTTTCTTCTATTGGATGTTTACTTGTTGCGGCATAGGCATATATTCCGCTTTTCTTTTGTCAGTTCCTACATCTCACAATTCTAAGATTCTGATTATGTTTTTTGTTTCATTTGGGCCATTTGTTTTTATTTTATTTAGGTCTACCTTGAAAATTCGACTCAGATTTATCTTGCAATTATCAGCTGAGTGTAATAATAGCCGTCGTTGACACGGCGGAAACATTTTTCAAACGCCCAAAAATCTTAACTGTGCGTACGCCTGAAACCCTTAGGCGTGTGCACGGCATTTTAGAGTAGGGCGGAATCCCTCATTCTTCAATTTTATTCCTAGGGTGTTCCAGCAGATTGACGCATTCCGTTCCAGTTCTAGTCGTATTTCTTAACGGTTGACTTAATGATGTAGCAAACTAACAATGTTTCCAGACTTATTCTTTTGAGAATGCGTCAGGTTTGTCGGAATGTTTGGAAACGTGCCTTTCTGTTTTCGAAATTTCCTGGAAGAGCGTTTCCCGGACTTTCCTGTTCCGGATTAGGTCAAATAGTGTACACTTAGTTCATGCACACACAGTCAGATTTTCGCAGTCGAATGCGAACGTGCAGGTTTCCCCATAGTGACGTGAATTTCGCATGCGATTTGGAGCGAAATCTTATGGGACTGTGTGCTCGTGACATGCATTTTTCGGACCGGAAACAGAAAACTCTTGCTTTGTTTAAAACGTTTCACCGGTTGATCCTTGATCTATGGATGTCCAGGATTTTCATATCTTTCTCTTCACCATTTTTCCACTTGTCATTTAGGGGGAAGATTTTTGAAGGCCCGCTTAGTCTTTTTTTCTTTTTTTTTGTTTTCTTTTTGGATCTTGCGCAACCACCACGTTATCGAAAGCTTAAATTATTTTTGTTTTTCTTTTTTCTTGCTGTAGGCTACTATTTCCTTTCGTTGTTAAATGCGTGAAAAAAATATTCAGTATTATCTTCAAATCTTGCTACACTGTGGAGCATCAGATTTAGTGTAGGGATTATGCCGTAGAAACAATAGTGGTGAAATTCACGATTCAAGAGACAAGCTTTATAGCCTACTAGTAGAAACTCACGTCCCTTCTGAGCGTCACCAGACACTCGTTTCAGACTGTTCACGACGTCCTTTACTAGTTTTCACGGACTATTAGTTCTGAAAGAAAACGTCTTTTTTAGCCCTTCTATTCTGTTTTGTACTCCGCCTTTTAGAAACGGCGTGTCAGACACAAAGGCGATTCTGGTGATCTGGAAAGCTCCTTAGTTTATGCTCCGGCTAAAACTCTCTTCGCTTTCCAGTGACGTGGAAATTGAATCGACCACGCGAGAGGAAAGGGATCTCGGCAAGTCAACGAGAAGTTGTAAAGGCGCAGCGAGTTACCGTTAGTTCTTCGCGAATCCGCGCTTGGCGGATACTCGCTTCCCTTTTTTGAGAGCGAATCCGTGAGAACGCTGGAATCGCCCTATAGTTTGATTTTGCCCACGGCAAAAATACGACCCTTCTAGTGTTTGGATGAAAGATTGGATTCTCATATGGCTGTTGCGTCCCTTAAGGCTTCGACGGGTTAAATCTTAGATACTGGTATTTGTCGGCACGCAGTCTTAGAGGGACAGAAGCGCCGATGTGCACAACTAAAATAGTCCGACGACCACATGGTTTTTGGCGACGGCTGTCATTCTGGATGGAGGTCCCTCCCTAAAACTAACGCCCGTGTCCCACTCTCGCAGCGCTGACTCTATCCCTCTTTTACAGGCAAAGCTCTCCGGTTACCGACTCGCCGATCCCCTTCAAGAAGAAGTAGACTCTCTGCACTCCGAAGACGAAGAGGCTGAAGAGTCTAACGGTCGAGATTCTGACGCGTTTGCTGATGATGAAGGACTGTCGAATCCAGACTCGGCGTCGTCGCACGACGAACTGGACGGTGCCGGATATCTGAAAGAAGATGATCATTATCGGCAATTCGTCGGCGCTCAGTCCTCGCAGTCGAGCAGATCGCACTACCGCTCGACGAACGGTCAAGGTGAGTGTTTTTGCTCCATCTGCGGTCAAAGAAAGGACTTTTCTTAGAGCCCAGTAACCTGGTTGCTTCTCTGTATGTTAGGTTTGTGTACTTTAGTTGATCAGAACGGTTACAAAAATATTCCAGTCTATTGACAGGAAGACGAACACGAGAGAGACAACATTTAATACATAATTGAATTTTACGAACAAAAATTTCAGTATCATGACAGACGTGCCACGTGAAAATTTATACAGATTTGCTTGTGGCAGGACTCAATAATCTAATCGCTTAACAGAATTATATTGGGAACAAAAAATAAAAGGGACAAAATAAAAATAAATGCAATACTATAAATAGAAGACAATTAGACCTCGTGTCAGTCCATAACCGATTCATACCCAAGGTAACGCTCTCTCCTCACCCATCTTTACTCATAAAAAACTTTTCATCTTATTTTTAAATAAATATACACTCCCGGCCATCCTAGTACTCTCCGGTAGATTGAAACACCCGCATTTCTAAACACAAAACCAGACCGTGAGAACATACTGTTGCCGATTTACGACAAGTGTTGCCCTGTGAAGACTATTAATATTCCATTTGTGAATACCCCTATTAAAACATACAATAGATAGACATCCGGCAGCCATCGCTTGCCTGATCGCGACTAAAAAAAAACAGGAAGAATTTCACTGATTTGACCATTCGTTCTTGACCTAAAAACATGAGTGAGGTGAGGTAAGCTGTTAAACACTCCTAAGCGGGTTCCGATCTACATGGCCACCGTCCTGCTGTCCGGAGCAACCAATTCCTTATCGTCGGAGAATATTTGTTGTTTAGCCGCTCTAACCGGACGTTTGGTTCATCCCACAGCCAGAGGCGTCACTTCTGGGGGGGAGGGGGGGACGCCCCCCAAGTCGGTAAAAATAGCCGAATCGGCGCGAAGCGGCACGATTTTTTTCTTAGAAATAGTCGTTTTTTCTTAAAACCAATCGATTTTTCTTAAAAACAGTCGGTTTTTTCTCTAGTCGTTTTTATGGCACTTGCAGCCTCTGGCTCAAGTGCCATATACCGATCGCAATTCCGTCCGTCGGTCGGTCTGTCGGTCTGTCGGTCGGTCTGTCCGAATTTTTTTGTCCCACATGTTCGAGTTAGGGTACTTCCAGATGTGCTAGGACGATGAAACTTGGCAGGAAAATCAGGGACCCGACCAAACTAACCTAGAAGTAATCAGTTTCCCGATCCGACCATCTGGGGGGGGAGTGGTGGGCCGGGGAAATTCTGAAAATTAAGGAGTTTTGTCACTCTTTTTCGAATTGGAGTACTTCCAGATGTGCTAGGACGATGAAACTTGGCAGGAGCATCAGGGACCCGATCGGACTAACTTGGAAACATTCAGTTTCCCAATCCGACCACCCGGGGGGGAGTGGAGGGCTGGGGAATCCGGAAAATCGGAGTAGTGTGTAACTTTAGAACGGGTGATCGGATTGGAATGAAACTTAATAACTGAATAGATGGCATACTTCTAATGTCCCGTTTGAATTCCGGACCGGATTCGACAGCTATGGGGGAGTTTTGGGGGGGGGAGACCGGAAATTTCGAGAAACGGTTAGAATAGAGGGATCGGAGTGAAACTTGCTGGGAAGAACAAGCATCTGCTCCAGATAAATTGTTTATACATTTGGACTGGATCCGACCACCCGGGGGGGGGAGGGCTGGGGAATCCGGAAAATTGGAGTAGTGTGTAACTTCCGAACGGGTGATCGGATTGGAATGAAACTTAATAACTGAATAAATGGCACACTACTGATGTTCCGTTTGAAGTCCGGACCGGATTCGACAGCTATGGGGGAGTTGGGGGGGGGACCGGAAATTTCGAGAAACGGTTAGAATAGAGGGATCGGAGTGAAACTTGCTGGGAGGAACTAGAATTTGCTCCAGATAAATCGTTTATACATTTGGACTGGATCCGACCACCCGGGGGGGAGTGGAGGGCTGGGGAATCCGGAAAATTGGAGTAGTGTGTAACTTCCGAACGGGTGATCGGATTGGAATGAAACTTAATAACTGAATAAATGGCACACTACTGATGTCCCGTTTGAAGTCCGGACCGGATTCGACAGCTATGGGGGAGTTGGGGGGGGAGACCGGAAATTTTGAGAAACGGTTAGAATAGAGGGATCGGAGTGAAACTTGCTGGGAGGAACAAGAATCTGCTCCAGATAAATCGTTTATACATTTCGACTGGATCCGGACACTAGCGGGGTGGAGGGCTGGGGAATCCGGAAAATTTGAGTACTGTGTAACTTTCGAGCGGGTGGTCGGATTGGAATGAAACTTAATAACTGAATAAATGAAATACCTCTGATGTCCCATTTGAAGTCCGGACCGGATTTAACAGCTATGGGGGAGTTGGGGGGGAGACCGGAAATATCGGGAAACGGTTAGAATGGAGGGATTGGATTAAAACTTGCGGGGAAGAACAAGCATCTGCTCCAGATAAATCGTTTATACATTTCGGATGGATCATGACATTAGGGGGGGGGGGTTGGAGGGGAGTTTCCCGAAATTCCGGTTATGGCGGTTTTGGAGATTTGCACGACGAATCTTGGGAGGCGAATCAGGGACCCGATCAAAGTGACTTATAAAGAAAAATTTACATGATCTGATAGCCGTGGGGGGAGTAACGGGAGGGGGAATCCGGAATATTGAGTCATGCGTAACTTTGAAACGGCTGATCGGATTTGAGTGAAATTTGGTAATTGAAGAGAGGACATGTTTCTGTTGACGGACAGATCCGACAGCAATTGGGGGGGGGGGGGGGGCGAAAATACGTGACCGACTTAGACTGGTGAGATCGGAATGGAACTTTGTGGGAATAACAAACAGATGCTCTGGATAAACACTTACGGAACCGGATTGGCTCCGGCGACTGTGGGGAAGTTTGAGGGGGGGGGAGGTCCGGGATTCCGGTGATCACGATTTAAGGTACTTCCAGATAATCTAGGACGATGGAACTTGGCTGTAATATTAGAGATTTGACAAGATTGACTCAAAAATGGCCACTTTCCAAACCCGACCATTCGTTAAAGTACTAATCTTGACTGCAAATTTCAAAAAATACTTTTAAACCAAATTCATATTTTCATGATCCCCATGAGCCCATTATCATTTTTGCCTCAAGGGTTTTGTTTACAAATGACGTTCTAGCTCCCTTAAAGTGTGAATCTGAACGGCCAGGTCGAAAAGTACTTTATTTGAAACAATACATCTCAACCCATGATCATTTGTGCCACACGGGTTTTGCTTAAACATTTATTTCTGTTACCCTTAAAGTGCGCATTTGAAATGAAAAGCGAAAAAAAACTTTTGACGAAACGGTATACATCAAGGATCCCTAAGGGCCTGTGATCGTTTTTGGCTCAAGGGTTTTGCATACAGATGCATTTCTAGCGCCTTTAAAGTGCGCATCATTACACCCAAGTTCAAAAATAAAATACTTTTTATCTAGCTCCCTTAAAGTGCGCATTTTAACCACAAGTCGAAAAATACTTTTGATCAAACAAAACATCTCAACACATGCAAGTGCCATATGAGCTTACAGCTCTTGTTTCTTGAAATCAGTCGAATTTTCGTCAACACAGTCGTTTTTTCTCAATAATAGTCGTTTTTATCCGAAAAAAAAAACAGTCGGTAAAAATGACCAGTCAGTCGGTAAATACCTTGTCTCCCCCCCTAAACATTTTGGCCTCTGCCCACAGCGCCAGTTCTGCGTACCAAAAGTTGCCCACTGGGCACTCGGATCCGAAATCCCCGCCGCACATCAAGTTCGGCTGAGCTTCTCACCCATTCAAAGTTTGAGAATAGGTTGAGGTCGTTACAACCCTAAGGCCTCTAAACATTCCCCTTACCGGATTGGACTTGGGAACATTCAGAAAGATCCAGACTGGGCGAGTTAAATGATGGTGCTTGGATTTACGAGCTGGAGTTAGGTACTTGGATTGAAAGTTGTTTTTCTGCCGAGATTTCCCGTACTTTCACCGGATCTTTGCAAAGAATGTAAAACTTATTCAACTTATACTTTGCTTTTAGCTTTTTATCTTTCCCGTCTAGATTTGATGATAGTGATAAATTTCATTACGTACCGAAACAACGAAAGGAAATAGTGTGCAACGAGAAAAAAACAAAACAATTACACTGAACTTTCAGTAACGAGGCGCATGCGCAAGATCTAAAAACAAACAGAGATAAATAGGACCAATCGGGTCTAAAAGGGGCCCAGAAAATGTACTTCGTTTCTACATAGGGTCTAAACCAGTTATACACTCTGAGGTGGTTCTTGCGGACAAGGTAAAATCGACGAGGAATCGTTCTGCACTGGTTTTAAACGCATCTTTCCAGTGATCAACCCCTCCACTGCACTGACTGCCAGGTATTTCCACACCTTAGTAGCAGTAGGCCTAGAACCAGAAACAAAGCGTGCTTGTCAGGCCCGTATCCAGGAATTTATTTCGGGGGGGGGTGCCCGCGGAATTTATTTCGGGGGGGGGGGGGTTGCCCACGGGTCGGACCAAAAAGTACAAAAAATACATAGATCAGAGGTTAAAGCCTACAAAAACTTTTGTGGGTTTCGGGGGGGGGGGGGAGGTTCGAACCCCCTAACCCCCCCCCCCCACGATACGGCCTTGGTGCTTGTCCCGCGGAACATAACAGTTGAAAAGTTCCACCGGCTTTAGGTTTAGCCATGGATTTATTTGTTCTCTTCAGTGTTTACAACTAAATGCATGTTCCAGCACCGAACCGTGACATTTAAGATCTCTTCAGAATTATATAAAAAGACTGCCCAAATTATATAAAAAGACTGCCCAGACAGCGGGATGTCCAATCACGGTGTTGATTGAACTATCAATTAGCTACTCTTGAAGCATCTGAGTTTAAACATCAAATTTTTTGAAAATATCTTAATCCGTTCGGGCGTTGTCGATGCCACAGACAAACTGACAGACGCAGAGATTTATGACCGGTATCTCTGTCCCAAAGAAGGGGATTTTCGTGAACCATAAAAGGCTGTTTCTGCTCAAAGCAAGTTTAGACCGAGTCATTATGATCGGAAACGGCTCAGAAGACTGCCAGCAACCGTATCGGTCGAGTGTCTTTACCTCCTTCGCGCCTATTGTCAATGCCGTAGGCAAGTCAGTCGAATTGAGGTACTCAAATATTTATTTATATACAATAAAAATACGACAACATTGAACGTAAATCAGTTTATTGGCCCAGAAGGAACAGGACATTTATGTCGGCCTAGCTAGAGGATACAACACGACATTGTTGAAATCATTTCGCAGACGGAAGGATGTAGGCATACTGTTCCATAGTTTAATGCTTTTACATATTTGCATAATGTTGCGAGGTAGTTATCAGAGCAATCATCCGAGTGCTTAAACCCTCTTTTACTTTTAGAACCAATCAAAGAGCCCGAGTACGTCGAAGCCGAGTATGGAAGTATTTACGGAGCTCTGTTTGGCATCGGTTCAGTCCGTCCTACGGGCTTAAGCCTTAGTCACACCGTGAGCCATCACACACCAGAACTTATCCACGGGTCTCTCCGCCGAAGGAAAGATCCGTCCCCCTCTAGTCAACCGAACCTTTATTCACCTGTAATGGAAAGGCGAGATGTAAGTATCCTTGGGTCAAAGAAGAGAACATGGGGTCGTGGGCCGAAGGGACGTACCGTCCCTAGGCTGGAGATACTACACATGAGATGTCTCTGTTCAGAAGTAGTTTACTTAATAGACGTACCGATTACCGATTTTTCGATGAGTATAAAATTAAAATTGATTTCCTGTCATCTTTAAAATCAACATTTTTCCAACGCGACATGTGAATGAACGAATGAAAGAAATGATATGTCACCTCTCGACTGATCTGTAGGTGGAGCTTTTCAAAGGATTTTTTTTATTTTTTATTAAAGGTCAGAAGAATTGCTAATCAACCTTATTTTGTGACACCTTATAGTCTCAATACTCGGCTCAGAGCAAAACATTCGTGTCATACCGGGAATCTCTTTTAATATGCTGCTTCACAATACCTATCAGAGTCTGGAGATGTGGCCCGTTTACAAAGGTGCCAATCCCACCCAGCGACACTATTACCTTAAATTACCTTAAATCGCACTTGCTAGAGACAAGTCTGTATAGATGGATACATAGATAGATAGATATTTATTAACACTGAAAGCCGTAAAGGGCCATGGTTAATACAAAAATACAAAAAAACACCCCTTTCTTCCTTACTCACCTTACAAAAAATATTCTCTATGTGCCATGCGCGAACTAACCATAGCCTTCCCAAATTCTTTATCTCCCCAAAATTTCTATCCTTCAAAATAATCTCCACCCATTCCTCCCTTTCGAAACCCCGGATAAATTGCCTGCCTCAACTCTTTTAACTCTTTACAAAGACACAGAAAATACATCCTCATTTGTATCTCCACACATCGGACAAAAATAAGGACCAAAATAAGGATTTTGTTGACATCTCCGGTGCTAACGGTCTGGAAGTTGACGCTGTATCCCTGTAGCTTATTTTCGAGGTCACTTTCTTTCCAGTCACTGTCTACCCTTCTCTTGAAGGAAATAGTTTCTTGTCCCCAGTCTCTTTGCAAGACCGCCAGTAACGTTAAAAATTATTTAAAAAAAAGTTAAAAAAGCTTCTCGTCTCTTTTAATTTATGGATCTGTTGTACTATCTCTGTACTGTAAGGTACAATTTTTTTTTTTTTTTTTAATGAAAATTCCTGTGCTATGTATGCTGATAATACGGGGAGAGGAGATAGACACAGACTAATCAGCTGCACGTGCTGAACTGGTATAAGGTCAATTGGTCATATGTAAGGACTCGTGTTTATGATTTAAACGTCCGTTCTTCGATCATAAAGGATCAAATTCATTTCCCGGACCGAGTATAGAATATCCCTTAGTCGAAGAAGGTACATGACAACATGACAACTCATTTCGAATCGGATTGTCAAAGTCGAAAATTTACGGTTGGGACTTTTTTCAGTAACTACTGTCAGTGCTTTATCGCCCGTTTCGTGCAAGCACGAGCCTTTTGAAAAGACAGTGGAGAAAACAAATGATGTGGCTCGTAAATCTGTAAAGGTAGCATTGATGATTGTGCACACCGCGACAAGCACCCCTGACTATCTGCAGCTCTTAAAGGCCTCGTGGCTTCTCGTCTTTAAACATATGTAATGCATACGCACATGATAGGCTTTTAAAGTTTAACTGAAAAGGACTGGGATAGGACAATCTAGTTACCCATCACTTATTCACTTAAATTGGCTTGAAGACCCGCTGAAATTGCGTTAGCCTACTTGGTTGTTCCGCTATTCAGGAATAATCGATTTTCAAATAGTGGAATTTTCGTGTGATTTGTAGTACCTCTAATTTGTTCTGTGCCTTACAAGAAAGATTTATGACTTTTTTTTGTTCAGGCACTATAGGCAATCTTCACCAATATCGCCACTGCCCACTGAAAAGCCTTGTTTGTGTTTAGATAAAAATTTCCCGCGTCATAGTAGAATTTTCGCTGTGGGGACAGCCGCAGATATTCTGAACGTCATAACTAGAGCAGATAGTGGAAAACAAAAAAATCCCTTTGAAGAATCCAAATAATTCAGTGTATTCAATTAAATGACACAAAAATAAGTTGGCTTTTCAGTTAAACCTTAAACAATATTTGGTACCTGTCCATTGGTACCATGTGTTAATTCATACGGTCCGTTTGCCAAGATTGTTCGTGGGAGTGTCCGAACTAGGTAGTGGGCTTAAGGAAAGACACCCCCCCCCCCCCGGTCAGGAATGTGGTATTCTCAGTGTCTTTCTATCGACTCGGGAAACAGTGGTCAACGCGACTGCGAAATGGCGGATATGAATTAATCAAAATACGCATATTAGACAATAGAAAAGATCAAATAATTTTGTTGCTTTACCAAGATTTTCGTGCTCTTTAAACGATGCAACTCGAGTAATATACACATTTATTTATTTGTATTCTAAAAAGTATGCGCGGATTTGTTCTGGCCAGTCATGGAAAAACCGTTTAGTCCAAAGCCTCTCAAGCGCCCTATGCGGGGACAGCTGATATGACTTTTAGGCTAGTAGGTATTTTTGTTTGGCAATTGCACAGTCTGTACTTCGGGAGCAAGTCGACATTTTTGTTCGCAGCACTTGGCAAGCGTACCTTTGTTGGAATCCGTGGCCTTACTGTCTCAGTTCCGCATGAGATTTTTCAATATCAAGTTTTCCTCCAAAGTTTTCATTAGCTTCAGTGCGAAGGTTGGCATTAGTCCTGGGAGCAAGAGTGAGTTTGATTGCTGGGTGAAGTTAACGTGAAATTGCATAATTATTTTCAAGTGGTGACGTGAACGCTCACGGATTTAGAAGAATAGCGTGTGAAACAGTTGTGTGCCATGTGTGGTGCAATATAGCATTCTGGCTATCCGTTAAAGATGGTCTTTGAAGCGGGTGCATTCGAATTAGAAGATAGTGAGGATCAGCAGTCCAGCCTATTAGGCAAAGTTTTTCTAAAGCTGATGGAATTCTCGCGATCTTGTCCGGGGATAAGCTTCTCTCTCTTTTTACTAGATATGAAGTGAGAGAATTTCGTACAAAAATACGACCCGTCTCCAAAATAGAATCAGACTAATTATCATCGAGGTACAAACACCAGGGTAAAGTCTCATTTTAGGCTGCCTAAAATTAAAACTTCGATGTTTTCTTTTGTTGCTTATCGTTTCTCCCTACCAAGGAGCAACAAATAGTTTTTGAGAAAATTCAAGCGATCCTTCTCCGCTCGCTCCCCAGTCCTATGCTGTTGGTCCTGCCCGAACCGCAGATGAGGATATT
Source organism: Branchinecta lindahli (assembly GCA_023053555.1). Classification (NCBI taxonomy): domain Eukaryota; kingdom Metazoa; phylum Arthropoda; class Branchiopoda; order Anostraca; family Branchinectidae; genus Branchinecta; species Branchinecta lindahli. Next base: position 33,676,274 of record JAKZAO010000002.1, read on the forward strand.
GTATATCTGATTAGTATAAAGATTGTTCTTTGAGTTCAGTATGGCCCTAGCGGGGGTTCTACCCACGGGTCGTACCTAATCCATACCAAAAATTACGAAAACGATATAGATCAGAGGTTAAAGCCTATCAGAAACGATAATTTTATTTATGTTTCGGGGTTAGAACCCCCTATGCCCCCCCCCCCTGGATACGGCCCTGAATGTGCCCTAAGTTTCTTTATGAAGTTATCGGCCATGTCCGCTGTGAGGAAATGTGCACATAAGAACTTAGAAAAGAAATTGTTGAGACGGGTTGTATTTTCTATAAAAGAAGCTAACTGACTCTTGACGATTTGCGGTGTAAATGAATGGACCATTTGCGCTTCACGGATCTGACTGGAGTGCCGGTTACTGATGTGTGTTTCGCCTGTTTCTTGGGAAGTTATTGTCATAGCTGAGACTGGAATTAGTCTTAGGTTCTGGGATTTGTTCTTCGCCGATAATGTTTATGCTCAGGTAAACAAAGTTCTTGTTTGAAGTCTTGTGTGATGAAAATGTTACCTGCACTGTCAGAAGTTTCATAACAGATAGCGCATAACAATAACACCTTTTCACTTAGAAATAAAGTAATTAAGTTTACACTATTTCGTGCCTAGATCTCAAACAACACATTCAATTGGTAAAAATACAAACGGGAACGAAAGAAACATAACAGATAACATCCCAAAGTGTTATCTGTTGAAACCGGCCATCCTTCTGTTGTCGTTATAAAACTTCTGACGGGTTCCGGCTAAACCCCCGCCCCCGGACAACCCCCCGCCAACCCCCCCCCCCCCCCCGGCTAAAAGCCCCCCGTTACCAAAAAAACCCCGACCAAAACACCCCCCGGTACCAAAAAACCCCGATACCAAAAACCCCCGGTACCAACCCCCCCCCCCCCCCCCCCCCGCATAAAAAAGACGGGTATGCAAGAGTAGAGTAACTGGTAGGTAGAGAGTAAGAATAGAATAAACTTCTTTCGCAAACTTGATAATAATGCTGAAGTACAGTGGGTATCAGAACAATGATAAACAAAGGGAGTGTAAGGCGAAGGTGAAGCTTGATGGTGACAGACTAATTGCTGAAGTCACCAAACACGCGCATTCAACTGGAGCTGTTGTCAGTGAGGTGTGAAAGCCAGTTCCACTCAGTGTAACGATCCCCCCCAACAAATCCTTTCCCAATGCCTTCCCCTTCTTGGCGAGGAAGCTGCAGTTAGGATGCCACCCATTGGTGCAATGTGAAGTTCCCTTTGCCTGATTGCTCTTTAGTTATTGTCATAACAGAAATTCGGAGATGGGCAGGAAGTGGAGGGATACCTATGCACCGCAAAAGTTGTCCCGCTTTCCGTCTGTGAGCAGGATAAGTCTCGAAGGGAATGAGATATTTTGATGAGACTTGATGGGAGGATCCTTTGGGTCAAGGGAAACGTTGAGCTCGTTTGATAGCACTTTCAAGATAGTCCCAGAAATATTCTACCAGCTCTTCACCTTACTCGGGCTTGTCACATGGTTGTTCGTTTTGTTGCCCAGTAAATCCCAGTCTAAACATGTGTGAGTGTCTAAGGATTCGGGGGGGGGGGTCGCCGGGGGGGGGTGGTACCGGGGTGATTTTCTATTCTTCTCTTACTCTCTACCTACCAGTTACTCTACTCTTACATACCCGTCTTTTTTATGCGGGGGGGTTCTGGTACCGGGGGTATTTGGTACCGGGGGGTTTTGGTCGGGGGGGGGGGGGGTAACGGGGGGATTTGTAGCCAGGGGGGTTCTCGTCTAGACCGACTTCTGACAGCGTAGTATTTTTACGTGTTGTTGGAGATCTAGGCACGAAATAGTGTAAACTTAATTGGTCATAACACTTTCTTTCTAAGTGAAAAGGTGTTATTCTTGAAAGTGTTATGCGCGATCTGTTATGAAACTTCTGACAGTGTGGGGACTGTTTTTCAGTTTTCAGTGTGGTAGCCTATAACAGATGTCTATTGGAGCCAACTCTTGCTGGGCACTATCTTGCCTATGTGATATTGTGTTATGTGTGGGATGTATGAAAGAACAAAAAAGAGATTTGTGGGGGCTTTGTTGATCAGCTAAATATCCCCCTGAAGATGTTAAGCTTGGAACAGATAAAATTGCGGATATTCGTTTCAATTTCGCCAACCGTCTTCAGCGAAGAGAATGCTGAATCACATATTCCAAGACAATAACAACAGAAAACGATGCGGACTTGACAAACAGTAAGATGACATCCAAGAAAATTAGAAGAACGATACAGACTCGTATCGGTGGTGGAAGAGGGGGGAGGTGCGAAGGGATTCTTACCATGTGTTAATCCCGAATAACACCAGTACACCGTGCAGTCCCATGATATCAGTCCTATCCTACCCAGTGCCAAAATTTTCTGGTATTGCCCTGATGTTAAAAGAAAAAAAGTTCCAACCGTGCGGCAAAAAGTGATAACGCACACCCAGCCGTGCGGTAAAAAGTGATACCGCACGGTTGGTCAGTTCATCAAGCATTTTCCCATACAGCCAGCCGTGCGGTAAAAAGTGATACCGCACACCCAGCCGTGCGGTAAAAAGTGATAACGCACGGCTGGTCGGTTCATCAAGTTCATCGAGCATTTTCCCACAAGTACTGAAAAATAGAGCCTGATCTCCAAAAACTTAAAAAAAAGACATCACTTTCAGGAGGAAAAACAAAAAAAACACTAAAAAATAATACAGTAAACAAAAATGTTGGAAAACGTTGTAGAAAAGTCCTTAAAAAATGAAAAAAAAATGTTGCTTTCCTAGCCAGCCAACTGGGTTATACCTTGTTACAGTCACATTCCCATTGGAAATGGAACTTGTCGACTGAAACAATCATCCTCCTATCCCTTGCTTTCCAAAAGCTAGTTATTAAGCATTGAAAAAATGAAAGAACATCTTACTCTCTTAAGACAACCAGTTCATGCCCTAATTCTAAATCATAACCTTGTCACAATCACCACTGAAAATACAGCTTGTCAACGGAAACAACATCCTACTATCCCTTGCTTTCGAAAAGATAGTTATACAGCATAGGTCACTGTGTTTATCACTTCAAAGATATCTCTTGAATTCTTTAACAAAGAAACGTAACAATAACATACCATCAGCTGTTTTTTGTTTACATTTGACTAGACTACCCTGACACCTAGCGTAAGATCCATAGTAGCTTTCACGACCGCAGTGGCATCTGAATCGCCCTCTATCAAAAAGTTTGTTCGAAAAAGTTATAATGGTTAACATGCTTCCATGTCGGTTCATATCGGAATAACTCTATTTTCCAAGTGTACTGGTGTTATAATTTTTATCGCCCTTGCTGTTCTTCGGGCGATAGCGGAAAAATTTGGTCCGCGGGTAGCATGATAGGCTGATATCGCCCTAGCGCCAGCGAGGGTGATATCTGCCTATCATGCTACCCGCGGGCCAAATTTTTCCGCTATCACCCTCAACAAGGGCGATAATATATATTGTTAAGCAAGCACCCGTGATTTTTTTGTCATCAATCAATGATGTTTTTTTTTCAAGGGAAACATATTTTTAAGCATAAGACACATCTATTGCTTATCGCTTACCTTTATGCTTATATATGCTTACCTTCCCTAACATGCAAGATGTTACCAGACAAAAAACTGGAATCTCCCACTTTTGTCAGATCATAATCTCAAAGGGTAGGCCTACTCATAATTTTTCTAGTCTTACTTGATCAGATGCTGTCACTACGAACGAATATAGTTATTTATTTAAAGAATACTTTATTTATTTATTTCAGCCTTTCCGCGATGGCTGTTCTACACATTCATTCCGTCCCATGTCTATATCGACCATCACCGCCGCATCTAGTCCTTCTCCTCAAATGCATTCAGCGCACACACAACCCCGATTCCAGGTATATTATGTGTTCTTTCTTGTATTTACGTATATATTTTATTTACCTATCAGTCATAGCTGGCCCCAAGCCCAGTTGTGAAAGAATGAGAGTTTGGCGACAGGTCAAACTCTGTCCTTGTGAAAGAAAAAAAAATCAGCAACTGATGTCTAACCAATCCAACGACTGATAGCTGGCATTAGTCTCGGGAGTAATTGCTACTTCCCCGACCGACACCACCACGGAAAGACATGACTGCAAGCGAACAGCTTCTTGATGAATGGAGAGACTTCGTCGACGTCCCATGGGCCAGTGATGGCTTAAGAGGACCTGAGGTCCAAGGCAATCTTTCAGGTCCTAGAACAAGAAAGAGAAGTTAGATTGTAGTATCGGGAATATATTGGCCGAGTAGACAGAGAGACCCACGAACACGTGGATAAGGCTAGCACGTGTAATTACGACCTCACGTCGATCTCCAGGAAGGTGTCTGTTAGGTGTTAGGAGGAGGCCGTGAAGATGTTGCTGATCATTTGGGGACTAGTAGGAACTAAGCCGCGTGATGGCTGTGAGCTGGATTATGAGATTTTTCACTGGGACAGAAGAAGCCTATATTCAGCACGACATTTCGAACGGTTTAGGTGAAACTTTGCACAGAAGTCAGTTAAGCTTTTAAGTAATAAAGATGACCATAGAGAGTGACCTTATTCTCCTTGGTGACCGTATTTTATTTTTACCCCTAGATGATGCTACAGGCACCATCCCTACACCGAGAGCGCTGCGCCCTTCCCACCCTCCCCCCTCCTATGATTGGTCCCGCGAACGCTGGAGGTGGCGATATCGAAAAATACGCCGCCGATCATCTGGCCGTTCACAAAAAAGGGCTCTTCCGAAAGAACGTTTCAGTCCGCGATATGCTTTCATGGAGTAAGGTAAGAGTACAAGAATAATCTTCATTGTGTATTGAAAACTTGGTAGAAGAGGACATGGTCCGTGGATTATTCAATTAAATAAACTAAATGGGTAGCCTGTATTGGCATAACCTTAAATCATCTTAATAATAATAATATAATTGCAATAATAAGGCTTTCGCCTCTATAAATTTCTCGGGACACTCTGCACACTAAATTGAATTTCAGCCATGTGGTAGTCGACACCTGCTTTGAATTGGTTGATATCTTCGGCATTCACAACACTTTCTGGGAGATTGTTCCAGTGTTCTACTATTCGGTTTCTAAAGCTCCATTTTCCAATGTCTTCTTGGAATTTCTTGCCACTCAGTTTCAAGTTGTGTCCTCTGAGACCGTAGTCATTGAAAGCGAGGACATCATCAGGCCTTATGTTTATCATAATAACTATGGCAAATTTTAAAAGTTTCAATCAAATCACCTCGTATCTGTAAGATAGACTGGGTAATCGTAATTTTTGAAGCCGGTGTTCATAAGGCAGATGGCGAATGGCTGGCACAGTTTTTGTAGCTCTTCTTTGATCTTGCTCAATGGCGGTAATATCCTTGATGTAGAAGGGCCTTGTTGTTGTGTGGCCATATTCAATTAGTGGTTAATCTTGAATGACCATCACATTACTAGTCAGTGTCGCAGTATCCGCCGAGGGCCCATCCCCTCCTGGCCGTCGACGAGAAATTACTTCGGACGTTGTTTTCATTTTTGTTTTTCATCATTCCATATTCCTTTTTTTACTTTCTTCAACAGTTTCAAGGGTAATTATTTATTTTTGTTGCCCTCAAAGCCGAGACAGCATAATAATTTTCTGACACGTGATTTAACAGCTATGCTTGACCTTTTAATATTTGTAGTGTGTTCATGATCTGTTGACGTAAATTAAGACCCTTTTGACTTGTGGTGGACCTTTTATTATTTCTAGTGGATTTGTAATGTGTTGACGTAAAATCAGTTGGCTCTCACCGTGTCCAAGCTTTTTAATAAATAAATGAAATGAAAATGAAAAAATATTTGAACAAATACCTAAACACTGTGAACAAAAAACTACTCAAGGTTTGAACAACTAAATTAAGATCGCTAACGTCTTTCATTACTCACTTCTGAAAGAAAGGACGGTTTGGGAGGACAAAAGCTTTTTTATTAAAAATGTGTCAACTTTTTTTTTAATTGAAATTGGACCTCTTCTTTTATGATAATACGACTGAATTGGCGAAAGCCTTTTATTTGACGTATACGATATTTATCTCGCCCAGCTCAAGTATTTTATCCCTGTTCTTGTCTTATTTATGAATCGGGAATTCCCTAGCATACCGTTCTTCTGCCATCTATCGCAATTAATTCCCTCTAGAATTGACATTCTTCATTATCTTCGCCTTTCCCCCAGTCCCCCTCTTAGTTTTACTACCTGCAGCTTGGAATTTATTAAGTAGGGAATGTTTCCCGTTGCTCTTGCCTTATAAGGGAATTGGCTGAGAACATGTGTCACGGAAAAACGACCTCGGGAAAATCGCCGGATGCGCGTGTCCATCGCTTTAGAGTAACGAACGGTAGGGGGACAAAATTCCTCATACTAATGCGGGATTTAGGTTCCGTAATCGACCAAATAGTTAGAAAAACATCCCGGTTTATTCACAGAAAGAGCCATAAAAATGACCGACGAAAACAGCATATTTACGTAGGACCCCTGAGCTAGTTCAGCTGATTGCGACTAAAACTGACTGGAATGAATTTTACTGAGTATTCCATATTCGATCTTTATACCCTTTGGCTGAAATACAAGTTATTATTTGTTATTATTATTATTAATAGTAGTAGTAATAGAAGAGTGAGCCACGGCGCCGAGTGAGAGGGTAAATAAAAATTTAACTTATAATAAATTTTTCGGTTTCAGCCGGATTCTGGGCGAACTACATGTCCGGCTAAAAAATGATTGTCATATACGGATTCAGCACTTCTTCTTACCCCTAAATCGGACATCCAATCAATTTCGAATAAAACTTTTACTTTTAACAAACTTTCTGGTTTCGGCCGGATTCCGGGCGAACTACTTGTCCGGCGAGAAAATGGTTTTTCATATTCATGTTCAGCATGCCTTCTTACCCCTACATCGAACATCTAATCAACTTCAAATAAAACTTTTACTTTTCACAAGCTTTCCGGTTTTGGCCGGATTCCGGGCGAACTACTTGTCCGACGAGAAAACGGTTTTCATATTCATGTTCAGCATGCCTTCTTACCCCCTACATCGAACATCTAATCAACTTCAAATAAAACTTTTACTTTTCACAAGCTTTGAGGTTTTGGTCGGATTCCGGGCGATGTCTTTTTACCCCGTAATCGACTATCAAATTAGTGTTTAAGAATATTTTGCTTGCCCCTTAATTTGAACCCCCTCCCCCACCCCTAAATGTAGGGCTACAGAGCCCATCTACGAACTTGACCTTACTCTTAACCCAAAGAATCCTCATACCAAGTTTCATCAAAATATCTCATTCCCTTCGAGAGTTATCGTGCTCACAGACGGACGGATGGACGGACAGACGGACAACTTTTGCGAGGTCATAGGTATCCCTCCACTTACGTTTTGGGATCCCAAAAATAAGTTGCGGCTATTTTTATTTTTTTAGGCCTCAAGGAGGGAGGCGGGTTTGTAGGAACGGAAATAAATGAACGAATTTGTTTTTTGTGCTTGCTGTAGCCAACATTCGCCAGAAAGGTGCGGTGTATAAAATGTGGCGTAGGGCCCATGGCCGAGTTAAAAATCGCGGTGAGAACAAGGCGGTTGAAACGCAACTCATTTGAAACGATGAAATGGTTCCTTGATGTTGTCCTTGCTGAGCGGAGTTCCTTGCTGAGTTACTAAGTGAACGCACTAGAGCGCCTGAGAGAGGCACATGGACACTGTGTATGTTTCCTTCTTGAGAGTATAGATGTGATCAGAAAGTGAATACTCGGCATCCACTGCGCAAAGAATACAAGTAATAAGTGACACTGTTACTGTTGTGAGACAGAGATGAAACTGTTTGGAGTTCCGATTTTCCCTTAAAGGACCGGCCGTACTTATACCACAGATTAACCCTACATCCCTAATCGTTCCATCCATTCTTGAAACTCCTAACCCCTCGTGTCATATTTATCCAGCCTGATTGTGCTAGACTGATTTCTCCATTTGCCTTGTTTGGCGCTTTTCGACGCGGATTGGATTGGAAGCTTATCGCATCCGACGAGCTCATTGGTTAGAAGAAAAAACAGGTATGCAAGTCTAATCAAAACCAAGGAGGCTGAAAGCAGCTGAGACGGGTAGAGTCACCTAGGCTATGTTTGAATATTGGAATATAAACTGTATCTATCGGGACTTGTGCTTTAACTTCATCTTTCTTTGCAGGATGGACTTAACAAGCCCATGTTGCCGTTTGTTGACAAATTGCTCAAGAAAGATTCATGCAATTTGTTTCGCCTCGTTCAGATATACATGGGGGACCGGAAATGCAAACCGGACATGACCTGTAATGGTGTGGCCCTTGACCTTTGCAATATGGGATGGAATAAGCCTGTGCTTAGAGATGAACTGTACCTGGATCTGTGTAAGCAGACAACCGAAAATCCTAGAAAGTAAGTTGATTCATTCGTTTATTGGTGCACTGCGCGTACCAGATAACACAAATACATGACAAGAGACAAGATCCCCTTGAGCTATCTTGTTGTTTTAGTTTTGGCTAGCGAAGAGTCTCGGTTTCTTCGGTGACAGTGCAGTTTTTCAGTTTCCAGTTTCAGTTTATTGTTATTTAATACAAAATGAAGAAAATAAGTGTCCACCCCTACAAGGAGAGACATTAGAAGGATTTCGCGAGCTACGAAGCAACGTCGGAAACATTTTTCCTTTCCTGTGCGTGAGTCGTTGCTATGGTGACTTATTTCTACCCCAGTATTAAACAAAAGAGAACGAGTGGACAGAAGGAAACAGAAAACGAAAAAAAATACTTGAAATAACCGAACATGGAATAAACTAGGACACAAACAGGTTAATTGAGGTCGAGCGGCGTAAGTCGCAGAAATGCAGATCCTGACAGTTTTCTGTGCAGTAGCAGAAATATTTGTGACTGCGAACTTGTATACTTCTGAATTGGTCTGTAAAGTTTAGACTGGCCTCTTGAAAGTCCAGCTAGGCTCAGGCGAGGCTCCATTTATTAACAACAGTTTATTCTGTTGTTGTCGCAGTTTCTCGAATGGGGACATAAACGTAGTAAATATTAACCTGAAAATTGACAACTACCAGCCGGAAAAAAAACTAGATCCATAAGTGCATCAAAAATTGCTCGGAAAAGCCAAAAGGCCAGGGCAACAGTATAAACAAAAACAAAAAACAAATTCGATGAAACAAAAACGAAAAAAATCACGATTCATTAATACTCTACTAAACTCATAGTTTTCCGTGTTGCAAGGCGATCTTGAAATTGACGAGTACTAAATTCCACTATTAATCTGTCCACGCCCTCACACAATCTTCGAATACTTCATGCATTCTCTTAATTCTTCACATTCAAACATGGCACTTACCACACTTTCATTCTCGTCTCCACACATTGAACAAGATAAATACTGACCAGAACGTTTAGGAGTACTTCCAGTATAAGTCTCTCTTCAAAAAATATGTGTGCAGATAATATTTTGCGATGCCCCAAATGATTCGTGAGCAAATAGTGTTGTCAGTCAACATGTCAGCCCTTCTTGGCAAGGGCTCGCTTCAGTCTGTACCTGATAGCTTAAACCAACCTTCATGTTTAACTTCCTTTTCTAGGGAGAGTCTGCGTCGCGGATGGGAGCTGATAGCCATCTGTCTTCATTTCTTTCCGCCAAGTCCTAAGCTCCAGCCGCATTTGGAAGGATACATAAAGCGACATCGGGACCCTTCCCTGCATTTCTCGGAGATCGGGAAATGGCCCATTCACGTAAGTTGTACTAATGCTCATGTCTGCTTTAGGGGACGTAAGGTTATATTGATCAAACAAAAAGGACAGATATTTGTGCAGATCCTTCGAAAAAAATGTTTTATCGTCGGATATTTATCTTTCCTTGGCCATGAGAAAGAAATAAAAAATTCTGCTGTGTGCCGTTTGACAGTGTAAAGGAGGCTGAGGGGGGGGGGGTCTATCTCCTAGGGTATGTAGATTAAAATAAATTAGGGTTACTATACTTCTTTATTCACTATAATTCATTCTACTTCACAACCCTTGATGGTGGCTTGACGGCCTTATCGATACAGAGGCAGCGTTCCTTATATACAAAGATTTGCTGTCTTAATGAGACATGAAACTTACAGTCTTGGCGTTTGTATTACCGGCTTAAAGGCACAGAAAACTTGACTACGCAACTTTCGGCCACCAAACCGACCTGGGGGGCTTAGATAAATATACAGGGACTTATTGTCGCCATGACCCCCCTTCTTTGTTATCTCGAACTCCTTAGTGTTCCCAAAGCTAGCTGGCAGGCCCTTGCCCCTTATGCACTGTAATTATGCACTGTAAAAGTTCTCCTTTGGCCGTGTTGACTAACACACCGGGATAGTAGTCAAGAGGTCGTACGTTCGATTCCTACTCCCGGCACACAAACCTTTTGCTTTTTTTCTACTAACTCAAAAGTTGAATTCTCGGAAACTGCCCGGAAAGTTTAATGGTCGCAACGAGAATTTTTCTTACTGTCAATATCGACTCAGGGTACATTCTTAATATGTCAGCTGGCTCCCCGAGTCAAGTTTTCTGTTCCTTTAAACGTACATGAATCACTGTCTTAATATTACTTTTGGTTTTAACATCATCCTGAGCTGGAGCCAACTGACGATGACTCACTAAGATAGCGATTTTACCGGAGTGTCTATTGAACCATCGTGGAGTATTGGTTTCTGCTCAGGGAATCCGGGATATCTAAGCGAATATACGATCTGGTTGATTCATTGATTGTGATAATAGTGGTTAACAGTACGGAGTACAAAATCATTGAACCTACTTAACCAAAATCATGAAGAAAAGGGCCGCAGGGTCAAAAACACAAATCAGGTTTACAGTCTTGTCACCTATTTCATCGCGAAGTACGAATGCAAGAAGACGCATTCGAGTCCAGTAATGACTGCTGTTTCGGTGCCATCTAGGGAGTCGGAGGAGGAATTTGCATTGTTTGAAATAAGATACCTTACTGACCGTGTGTTTGTATGAGATTGAGATTGCCCTTATTTGTATTTTTTTATCGTTTTGTTTTGTTTGCATTTTGTCAGAAGTTATTCGTTTCTTTTCCTTTTCTTTCTTTATTACTCCATCAGCGTTGTGTTTTTACATTTATGACGGGCAGTAGATCTATACATACATACATACTATATTTTTGCGAAACAGACGAGTCATGCCAGACACAAACAACAGATCTGTATCGCTACACGAGTTAGTCGATGTTGGTTGTTGGTCGGTAGACAGAGCGAATCTGAGAGCATGATCAGCTCTGCGTGGAGTCGTTGATTAGGTGAATGTGATAGCATATGACGTGGTAACGAATAAAGCTTAGAACGTGAGAGAGAGAGAGAGAGATACTTTAATTTAAAAAACGACTATCACAGCGCATGGCGCCGAACTTGCGCTTCACGTCAGGTAATTAACTATTCAGGTTAAAACCAATCGTCGACAATAAAATGAATCAACAACAAAAAACTAAATAGCCTAAATCACTGGTTAATAATATTTACAAACGACGGGATGAAGCTTTTCCTATATCTCTCGTGGATTGGTGGGAGAGGTTGAAGGGTGGGGACTTTCTGGGAGTTGAGCCTTTGAGGTCGGGATCGTAAGGGTTGAAAAGGCGGGGGGAATAAATCTTGGAAACGGGGATCTGTCATGGCTTTATTGCCAAACCGGGTACACAGGAGGGTTCTTCTCTCCGATAAGGTTGTGAGCTGGAAATGCTTAAGAAGGAAGTGATATGGGAGTTTACCTTGACAATAAATAATTCTTAATGCTCGCTTCTGGACTGACTCTATTGAATTAGATTGGGAAACAGTTAAACCAAAATGCCAAACCGGACAAGAATACTCAACGATAGGGCGGATAAAACTTGAATAAATTCTTAAAAGTTGGATTTTAGGACAAGAAAACTTGGAGAAAAATTTAAGCGTAGAAAGTGCCAAATTAGCTTGCTTTGTGATGTTGGCGACGTGGGCCTCCCACTTTAGATCGCTCGAGATGGTGATACCGAGGAGCTTGCACTGCTGGACAGACATCTCTGGAGGGACTGGTTGCTTGAACGAGGGCGTACTCTTCAAGAAACAGATAGTCATGATGTTTGACTTTTTGGCATTGACAGACATGTCGTCCCGAGCAGCTTCGCTGGTAATATCCTCCATAATTTCCATGGCTGAGCTCTTCAAGTTTTTCCGGCATTTTTCTAGTAGGGTCATATCGTCAACAAATTTCCAGCGATCAGGGTGTTCAGTCGCAAGTCCATTTATCATGATCAGGAATAGGAGCGGGCCAAGGAGAGTACCCTGGGGTACGCCACAGTAAACTGGAAGGAGATCTGAATAGAAATTTTTATACTTTACACATTGAGTTCTATTGGAAAGGAAAGAAGCAATTATTCTAACAAGGTTAGGATCGACATGAAATTCCTTTAGGAGTTTTTCAACTAAAACATTGTGGTTAATCAGATCAAAAGCTTTTTGGAGGTCAATTAGAAGCAGATTTAGCCAAACATCAGGGTTTTCCAAATTTTTATATATTGTATCCAGTAAGCTTACAAGATAGTGGGTAGTAGAGAGGCCACGCTGATTACCAAATTGCTTTGGATCAATAAGTTCTTCAATCTTTGACTTAAGCCAATCGGTCAGAAAGCCTTCGTACAATTTAGAGAAAACTGAGGTAAGAGTGATCGGACGAACCCCATTGAAACCCCCCTCAGCACCCTAAACGTGATAGTGCATCTCAAGAATATTGGAAACATTATCTATTGCTGCGTATCCTTTAAGGAGCTGTGAATGTGCGACCTTTGGATCTGACTAATAAAGCCTAGGAACCGAAGAACACCTTTTTCTATTGCGAACCGCTTATCCTTCTATATTATTGTAGAAAGGTGTGGGAGCCTTGTAAAAGCCTTGCCATTTTCCCTTGCTTACCCACCTGGAAGTGTTTTGCCTTGCCCTTTTCTCGAATGTTTTGACAGCGGTTGTAGGGCACAGCGTTTTCTTTGACATTAGGAAAAGTGCTTTTTGTTCCTTGGAGAGGAAAGACTAAAGTGTTGTTTTGTTTGTAGGTACAAGTCAGCCATTATGCGACCATAAGCTCTAAGAGATTGGAAAGGATCGGCAAGGGAGGTCGGCGACCGGCGAGGAAACCGAGCTTTGAGGAAATTGAACAAGCACGGGTGAGTAGCCTATACGTTTAGTTGACTCTGGGCACTGATCCGAATTGTTTCTTGAAGTTATATTTCTCGAGTTTTTGTCTTCTTATGTACTCCGTCTTTGGCTCTTGTCTTGTTTCGACATATACAAATATAGAATCACCATTTCTTCGTTATTAGGGGGTTACCTTTTGACCCTCCCTACTGCTCTGTGGCATTCTAGACCCCCCCCCCCCACTGACCCTCTACTTCAGGATGTAACCAAACAGCTTTGGATTCCTATTGTTGTCATAGCCGAAAAAAAAAATGCTGGTTTGAAAATTATTTGCTTTTACAGACTATGAAAGAACAGCGGAGAGCGAAACGGAGAAGTCCCCATTGAACTTTTCTTTTTGCTCAGTGACACAGGCAGGTTAAAACGTAAATACTGAAACGAGTTCAGGTACAGACTACCAGATTGGGTTGCGGTTTTTACTCCGAAAACCCAAACTTATCAGGGAGGGGAGTGGGGAGCTTTTGCCCCCCGCCACATTCTTGGTTTTGATTCTTTTCTCGACCAAGAGGTCGGAATTAACGGACATAGGCTATACCGTCGAAAATGGTTTTCAGATCCCGAAATTTCAACTAACAAGGGAAGCCGAAGATTCCATGGGAAACGCTTGAAAGATTTTGGCGAGTGGCCGGACTATCGGATTTTTTTTTTTTTTTTAAGACGAAAGTTGAAATCAACAAGGAGACATAAATAATGTTTTCCCTGTTTATAGCTGCAAATCTTTCGACCAAGCATGTTTGGCAATACCCTGGAAGAGATCATGACTGTTCAGCGTGAGCGATTCCCGCATAGGAAGCTACCGTGGATCCAAACGACGCTCTCGGAGGAAGTTCTGCGACTGCAAGGAGCATCGACCGAAGGAATTTTCAGGTACAGCAAATAAATAGATAGATGTAACCGCATTGCCTTTGCCACAACATTTCCTGTTCCATGCCAATTCTGTGCAGGCTTTTTGCCATACTAGTGCCCCCCCCCCCAAATTATGTATACATCCCGGGGAGGGGATTGGGGAGGTATGTCGGTTGATGGTGTTTGAGTGAAGAAAGTTGATTTGGAGTGAGTCGAAGTAAGTTTTCAAGAAAAAAAAAGAAAAAAAATTGTTGACAAATAGTTTTTGGTAATTTCTCCGTCTTACACAGGTGACCTGTTGTCACATATTGTATGTATGTATGTATTTATTTATAACCCATCTACAACAGCTACAAAAGCATGAGACGGAGTACAGAAAAAAAAAGAAAAAAAGAAGGAATTAATAAACTCATACCCAAATACGAAACAACAACAAATTGGATAGATACTAAAATAGAATGCCGCTCCAGGGGTGGTGAGACGGCTTGTCAGCAGTCATCCGCTTGAAGTGTTCGGCCATTTCAGTTACCGGTTCCCGCAGACCGTATTTTCGAACTAGAGGTCTATTTCTTGACCAAGACGGGATTCCAAGGAGATATTTCCCATATTTAAAATAAATTTTTCGGAGGTCAGCTTTATCACTGTCACTTAATATGTCCCAGAAGGGAACGATATACAGAAAATGGCCCATGACTGAGCTGTTGAATATTCGACTAAGTAGTTTCCTACCCAAATTTAACTGGGATACAACTACTGAAACGTAAGAATTTCGCACTTTATTCTCAATGTGCTGTACCAGAAGCTTCCGCGTAGCAGCAATAGTCCGACCGATTGGGATACCCAAGTACATGAAGTGGTCGACTGGAGTAGCAACAGTATCTCCCAAGTTAACCGGAGCTATAGGATCTTTGCAATTAAACAAAAGCACTTGGGGTTTATCTGGATTCAAAGACATACCAATCTTATCATAGTTAGTACTTAGATCCCGGAAATACCGTTCAAGACCAGCAACAGTTCGACTTATGTTAAAGAGATCATCCGCATAACAAAACTTCGAAATATCTAAACCGCGGAATATACAAGACGTATCAATGTTACTCTGGGCAGGCAGAAGCGCATTGTTATACACAATAGGGGACGGAGTATTGGTATAGGAATATGTTGAATGTTGGAGATGTTATGACCCTTTTAAGTGTTGTTTGCGTAAAAAATAGTATTTACAGGAGTTGTAACAAAATGTTCGCGTAACGTAGCCTATGACGCAAGGATGCGCAAACATGTGTTATCTGTTATCAAAGTTCTGACAGTGTACAAGGTCTTCGATCTCGGTGAATATTGTTGGTTAATCAAAAAGCATCAACATTGAAAGACTGAAAACGGCTACTTTGAATGCCGTTTGTATAGCCTTGTATACGATAATATTTCGTTAATTATTGTCATTTTAATGTCCCATTGTTTTATATGCTTTTATGTATTGACGCTCCGCAGCTTTTCCTTTTATGCTGCGCTGGCAAAAGTAAACAATACAAAATAATTCCAGAGTACCTGCTGACATCGACGAGGTCAACACCCTCAAATCGAAGTTGGACCAATGGGAATTAGGAGCCGTAAGCGATGCGCACGTTCCAGCGTCCTTACTGAAGCTCTGGTACCGGGAGCTGTACGAACCCCTGATTCCGGACCATTTATATGAGGACTGTGTCCGACATTGCACGGATCCGGATACATGTGTCTCCATTGTACATCGCTTGCCCGAACAAAACAAGCTCGTACTCTGCTATCTCATTAGGTTCCTACAGGTAAGCAAACTGTCGTGATGTTGTTAGTAAGAAATCTATCTGAGACCCGCCATTTGGAGTAGCACAAAAGGACACGTGCGCAAGTGCTCGAACGTGGAGTGCGAAAGAAAAACGTTTATCACGTCTTGTATACGAACAGCCTAAGAACCAATTGCCCTTGAACCGGAACGGATTCGGGAGGTGGGACCTCTAAAAATAACATCCAGACCCCAATGCCGACAAGTAACCAAATGAACTGGATAGGCCTACTCACTGTCAGGTGCACGGATTTAACTCACTGGGCAATCTGGGCCCAGTTGCCCACGAAGGGAGGGGGGGGGGGGTTAATTTACCCTAGGATATGTTAATACACGAAAGTTCTTCGTCCTTGCTCCAACCATGGTCATCTTTACTTTTTTTGTTGAGCAGTTAGACAGAAAACTGAGGATCTCTCTAGTAGAGACTGGTAATTTCTTAACAGTAATTCTCACTGATATTTCATTTAGTGAGATTTTATTAGGATTTTATTATCATGTATTTCAAAACTTGTAGGTCGAGTTCGTCGCATACAGTTCTGTGATAAACTTTGAAAAGTGTGTGTGGCAGAGACTTGCTGCGGATCGGTCATAACACCAACTGGCTCTTCATAATAATAATTGTGCATGAAAACCATCAGTAAAAATGTGTAAGGCCCTTAAAGTTTAACCGAAAAGGGCTAGGATAGGACAATCTAGTTACCCATCACTTATTCACTTAAATTGGCTTGAAGACCCACTGAAAATGAGTTACTTCGTTGTTCCGCTATTCACGAATAATCGATTTTCAAATAGTGGAATTTCCGTGTGATTTTTGGTGCCTCTATGCGCTTGTACTTTTGTTGTATGCCTTACGAGAAAGATTTATAATTTTCTCTGGTTCAGGCACTAAGCAATCGTTACCATGTCTCACCACTGCCCACTGAAAAGCCGCGTTTGTGTTGAGATTAATATTTCCCGCGTCATAGTAGAATTTACGCTGTGGGGACGGCCGGAGAAATTCTGAGCCTCATAACTAGAGCAGATCGTGGAAAATCAAAAAATCCCTTTGCAGAATCCAAATAGGTCAGTGTATCCAGTAAAATGACACACAAACAAGTTGGCTTTTCAGTTAAACTTTAAGTACAACGAGATTTTTCCTTTCAGATTTTCTCTCAGCTGGAGGTGGTCGCCACCACCAAGATGGATGCCGGAAATCTCTCAATGGTCATGGCACCAAACTGCCTTCGATGCACCGCCACTGACCCCAGGGTTATCTTTGAAAATACCCGAAAAGAAATGGCATTCCTTCGAACCCTCATTCAGAATTTGGATACAGGTTTTATGGAAGGAGTTGTGTGATAGTGGCGCCTTATACACCCATCCTAAAATTTACGGCGCGTCTCATACCCAGATGACACTAATGTCGCAATACGCAGTTCTGTATTTTTTATTTATTTACGATTCGAGTCTGAAATAGTTGGCATTGTTGGTTCGAACATCTGTGCATCTTTCAGCCTGTGATTTTAGGATGGGATGAGAGTTATTGATTGCAAGTTGGGCCACCGTTTTGCCACTGGAAAACAGTGCAGCTTTGAAGCGCAGCCATGCTTTACCTAGCTTTATTGACCTGTGCAGTGCCATGACAAACCGCATCGAAGTTCCAAACCATCGAGTTATGCTTGCAATGCATTATTGGCTGGGAAAGGATGCCAGATAAAGATATATAGAGTTACAAAATGTGTATATAGTGTATGAATTCGGCCGCTGTTGGTTTGAGCAGCTCAGCAGAGCAGCTTTTAATTAGTATTATCTTTGGATGTCAGCTGGTGAATGTGCGTCGTTCTGTAAACTGAGAGCGTAGGGGAAGGTTGGGCAGCAAAAGAAGAAATGTGTATGAGATTTAGTGAAAATCTTCACCGGATGCTTTTACAGGCATTCTCCGCCGCAATCATTAAGACTTTTCAAGAATGATCTGAGTTCTGACGAACTGTCGCTGCGTTTTTTTTTCCAGCGTACTCGCCAGGTGTCCCTGGTTTTACCTATAAGGCGTTTTCGTATTCACTGGTGACTGCTCCCTGGTGTTATAACCAGTTTTCGGACTAACCAGTTTCTGGTTTATCCTCACCGTTGCGGACTAACCAGAATCTGCTCGGGAGGCCCTTCTAGTGAGATCACCGGTGAGACGAAAAACGCGTTATAGGAGAAGAACTGGTCACCGGTGAGAAAAGACCAGAAACATCCCGGAGTGCAACGATCGCACTTAGAATCCCCCCCCCCCACACACACACGGTAGGAATATTGATGTCTCGTTATGGGGTGTGACTGCGACTGCGTCGTAAAAAGGGGTCGCAATTTTTGTATCCAGGACATTACTATGGGTTGGTTTATAATGTGCTAATTCAGATCTGATCCAGAATCTAGGCGTGTAACGCGAGTCCACGCAAACCTCTCTGGCTAACGGAACGACGTGTTTTTGCTTTGACTAATTTGTTGACTGCTAGTCGTCCTTGTTATTCCTGCTTTAATAGTGCTCTAGTTTCTGCCATAGCAAAAAAGAAAGTGCGTGAACCAGTAGCCAGGACGCCGTTTCCTACTCCCGAAAATAGTGGGGTTACCAAACTACAGTGATTTTTATTTCGGACTTGACTTCCAGAAAACACTTTGTAAGCTGAAAAGGTGTAACGTTCATAATTTGACGTGTAAAGACAAGATGCGACTAGAAACGCGACTAAAATCGACATTTCCGAGAAAGGTGAAAGTTAGTGCACAAATAAATGGTACTCCGTGGTCGGGGACGTCGTCTTCTACTCAGAAAACAGTGAGCATCAAATTTGATACCTCCGGCAGTGTACCAGCAGCGGTATAGTAGTGCACTACTATTTCTATACCCGCGG
Organism: Branchinecta lindahli; assembly: GCA_023053555.1. Taxonomy (NCBI): domain Eukaryota; kingdom Metazoa; phylum Arthropoda; class Branchiopoda; order Anostraca; family Branchinectidae; genus Branchinecta; species Branchinecta lindahli. Next base: position 33,695,101 of record JAKZAO010000002.1, read on the forward strand.
TTTTGGGTTACGACATGGGTTTTGCGCGACGCCAGTTTTTGGTTCTACGACAAGAAATGCAGTGGGCGAAGTACCACAAAACATGATTCGCAGTCAGCACGGTTTACTTAAAATGTGCGGGAATTCGTCTTGAGATTGCCTCCAGAGGCTAACCCTGGCGCTCGGCACGCTTCGTTCGCTGAACACCAGAGGGAGGTCCTACACTTAATGCCTGCAAAGCAGCGTATAGTCGAGAACCGTAAACTGCGCGGTCGTCAGATTGTAGGAGTTCCGGGAACTGTAATTTGAGTTATCGGAACAGTGTGTCGGCGCTTTGACAAGTCGGGAATTGTTGAGCATTGAGGTAAAGTAGTCAAGACAGCTCTCTGATAATGATAGACTAAGAATTGTTGTTTAGATCCAGGCAACTTTAAATCAGGTTGCAGTTACCACGACGAAGGGCTGTGGGAAACCGTGTCCTAGTTACAGCTACTGGTTCTATCCCACAGACTGTTATACCGCCGCTACACCGATCTTTGTCATCTTTAATTGTTTGACGCGAGTCAAAGCTCTCTCTGATATAGAGGAATTGCACAAGTACATTTTGAGTCCACCCTCGCGAACATTGGGGACAAACATCCACTGGAGTGTAATCTCGTCGCGTCACTTACATTGAAAGTACATGATCTTTGACTCAGACGATGATGTGCTTGTGCAAATGCTCTATCGTGTCTTTGTCTTCATTTTGTTTCCTAGTCTTGTAATACCAAAGTAATTTCCGATACTCTGCCTTTTCGTATCTTTTGTTTATAAAATAATTGCCTTGTTCGCTAAATTTCTTCATTGCTGTATAATTTTTGTAAGCTGGCGATAAATCGTTGATTTTCACTGAGTACGATCGTGTCATCACTTTGGGAATCTAGAGAAGTGACCGTCCAGACCGCAACGGTGGGTATAGGAGTTTTTCTACCCCTTCATGGTTTCGTTCTCAGCAATAGTTTAGGTCTACCTTCCCGTCGCACCGAAGACACGTTCAATAGAGAGATTGAATCCTACCCGACGAAAACGTAAAGGGGCATAAAAAGAGTAATTTCACATTGTGAGGATAGAGCTTTCGACTTTGAGACTGAATTATCCACGTTTGACAACTGTTCTAAGCCTGTAATGATTGGAAACGTTTCGCTGGCTCTTTCTTAACTATAGAAAAGTTTCATCAGAAATGAGAGCTTGAAGGCTTTCACTACAGAAACGAATCTTGCTTCCTATTGGTTGGTTTCTGTATAACGCGTCAGAACCGACCAATGGGATGTGGCAAAAATGTGATCACACAAACAAGAAATAAGTCAGATTAACGTTTCCAGCAATTCACTGGCCCAGAATGATCAATTTAGTTTTCCAATCAATTTAGTTTATTCATTAAAAATCTTGAAACGGCGATAAGCCGACTGGTTGATTTTACGTCAACAATGTATACACTGAAACTGTAATATTTGGAACTGAATAACATGTAGCCTATCGAGCTAAATCACACCATGGCCTATAACTGGCCATTTGTCTGTCAAGTCACATAACTTGTCAATAAAATTACAGTTATTAATATCGCTTAAATCTTAGTGTCGAAATTCATATTATTTACAATTAACAAAATTACGCTAAAATAACCAAACTATAAATGACCTTAAATTCTAAGGGAAGATATTAGGAATCAACTGTAAATCCATTGTTAAAAAACTTGACGAAAGAAGGGACAAAACTATTTAGGTACCGGGTGTGGGAACATGCAACCGGTTGTAGCCTTGGCACTGGCTGAGCCACTGATCGCGGAAGTCGGATACGTGTCGTCTCGTAATCTGGTGGCAGGATTTTTCTTAGGATTGGATTGGCCAGAATACTTGTACCAAACTTGAGGGATATGTTGAGGCGGCGGGTTGCCAGAGTTTCTAATCTGAAATCACTGAGTAGGGAGGAATAGGGAACTTTCAGAGATTTAGACACAATTAGAAGGGCTCTATACTGGATCTTCTCAAGCCGGTCCGACTGCTCCTGTGTAAGTCCGAAATGCCACACAGGGCTGCAGTACTCTAGGGAAGATCGTATGAATGAAAAGTAAACATGAAGAAGATGTTTAGGTGGTACTCCATGGCGGGATAAAAGTTTCAGGGACGCTATGGCCATATTCGCCCTTTTGAGCATAGCCTCAATTTGCTTATCCCATCTTAGGTCTGATGTAAGGTATACTCCAAGGAGTTTTATCTCTTTTACCCGGCAGGAATCCGGAAGTTCTGGGAAGAAGGAAGGGCTGCTTTTGAGGAATGAAATGGTCAGAACAACTGACTTCTCGAGGTTGACTATCATTTTATCAATTGCTGCTTCCTCGCAGATGTCACTCATCAGTGCTGCTGCACTACTTCGAATGTTTTTGTAGCAGCATTCAGTGACGGACAGGTCGTCTACGTATTTCCAGCGATCTGGTATGGTATTTGCCAGATCGTTTATCATTACTAGGAACAATAGTGGACCCAGCAGAGTTCCTTGCGGAACCCCGCAAAATATGGGTAAAGGGTCTGAGTAACACGATTTATACTTGGTACGTTGGGTTCTATCTGATAGGAAATTAGCAACTATTCTTACAAGGAAAGGTTGAACAAACGCCGAAAGTTTTAACAGTCGAAAGTCCTATTCCTCCTAACGTTGATTTATTTGTTTACGCTCCTCTGATAATGATATAGAAATATCCGTTTTTGTCGGAGAGGGTGCAATCTGTATACGTTAGCCCGAGCTTCAACCATCTGTTCTTAACAATAAGAAACTCCTTAGTCGTTTTGATACAAGCAAACTTTCGCATGCAAACCGTTGAAGGTTTGTGTTGCGCAGGTGCCGATAGCCTTTTTCACTGCCCTTGTCACGGAGTGAGAAGCGTGGTTGTTTGCAATCCATCCGACGCTCCCAGTGCTTTACCCTAGATTCCTCTAGAGGCATATTATCGCCTTTCCCCAGCGACTCCTCGAAGAATCAAGGGGAACAGCGAGAATAGATGGCGCGGGCTCCGCGGACTGAATGCAGCGAGAGCACGGGGAATGCCCACGAAATGGATTATGTTAAAAACAAAAAATATTCATGGGTCGAAACTTGTCTTAAAAATCATTAACCACATTATTTTCACTTTTGTTAATTCTGATTCGATTTTACTTAATTGTACATTCTGATTATTAACACACAAAGAATCATAGCCACAATTAGAATAGCTTACTTTTTTTTACTGATATCAGAAATTCTTGCTAACCTTTCCTAGCAGCTGTTTTTCAAAAACCAACAGCAACCCCCCAATTTTGAAAGGGAGTCCCTTTTTGATGATGTGATGATAATCGGAGCATTCCCCGTCCGGTGGGACTCCCTCAAAAGGAGTCCTCGGGGAACGGCGAGAATGCGCCTTAGGTAGGCCTACATGTTTTACAGCTGCATCGTCTGCCGCTAGTCTTACAGAACCGCACCACTCCGTTTTATAATGAGAATACACGATCAGGATTTCCCGGCCGGGTTTTCTGCGCTTACATCATCAAGCTGAAACAATCGCAACTTTTCCATATGGACTTGAGGATAGTGCCGAAAACCCCGGCAGGAATTTCAGTCCGCGAGCACCCGACTCTGATCGTCAAAGCCCAACGCCTCAACCACTGGCCTATCGATGACTGATAAGAATGAAGAGATGTCACGGACCACTGGCATCTCTTATGCATGGGAGTAACTATATTGATGCTTGACATGGAAAAGAAAATCGATACCAAAGACTTTATTACTTGAACTTGATACTCTTCACAGTGCCAGATTTAATTCCCGAAATCTCACCACCATATCTCTTAACTTCGCTGCGCACTTCACGAACAGCACCCTTCCTCCTGATCTTAGCTTTCCTGAACTTATTCCTATGTTTAACACGGGGATTCCTCTGTTCCTTGCTTCTTGAAGGCATAAGACCCTTATTTTTGGCAATTTGATAGGTGATGCCACGTCTTTCTTCGTTTTCATCATTTTCGGCTTGGCCAGGCTCCTCCTCCGAGCCCTGCTCGCTTCCCGACTCGTCAGATGAATGATTGACTTCCTTTGACTTGGGTCTGGTGGCTTTGTAGAGTTCTACTGCAGCTTGCTCATCAGCTGTCAAGTCTTGCTTCTTCGGTTTGACCTCAGCTTTTCTGGGTAGCTCTTTAAGCGGTGCTACTGGAGCTTGAAGAATCTTCAGAGTCTTCTTCTTCGGGGCCCTGGGCTTCGAAAGGGCTATTACCTTGCCTTCTTCGATCGATGATAGTAGCTTGGTAATCATAGGTCGTAGTTTCTCTTCTGCTGGGGCAAGCTGCTTCAGAAGAGTTTTATACTGAACAAGTCGTTTCATGACTGGATGATTTTTAACAGGTGTTTTTGTACTTTTCAGTACAAAGTAGAAGCTTAAGTTGGTACAATAGCTGAGCAAAAGGTTGTACTTAAGCTTGATAAACTCAGTGCCAGAGCTTGGGGGCAACGCGCCGTCGTTAACGAGGTTCATGAGGGGTTTCAGCTCAGTGTTAAGCACAGCAAGTTGGGTCTTGTACTCTTCAATTAAACCTAGAAGTTCAGGGGATTCTTTCTTCAGAAGTTCTAATTTCTCCTTCGGATTCAGCTTGTCTATGTCTTTATGAATAACGCTCTTGGTGACCTTTTCGACTTTCTTAGTTGGCTCTTCCGCTTGCTGGAAAAACTCCAAGCCATAATCAGCATCATCAAGACTGGCCGCCATTCTCTTCTGAATATCTCTTGCTTCCTGTTCTTCTAGTTCAGCAGCTTCTGCGTCTGAGCCTTCCATACCACCCCAATCTTCGTCTACATAGTCGGCAGAATAGTATGTCGACTTCTTCTTGCCCCAGGCTTGACTATCAGGAATTCCATCGTCTTCCTTCTCAACTATGTCACTATCGAGATCACTATCGTGATGAGTAGGTACCTTGATGGCTAGGGTTTTCTTCTTCTTTTTCTTCTGCTTAAGGACAGGAAGATCATCTTCATCACTTGTGTCAGCAACCCCAAGAATTTCGCGTTCACGATCATCGTCAACCGGCCGGTACTTGCCATATTTGACCTGCAGGATGAAATACATGTAGAATTTCTTACATATGCGACGTCTGCCAAATTCAGTTCAATTCAATTTCTTTCTAACCCATCAAAAAAAAACAATGACAAGACTTAGCCAAAGTAGGAAAAATTAACGTCTTACAGGATTAGGATTCAAGAACTTTACTAAATAAAATTCATGCCGGCTTGACGACCGGTTACAAACAAAGCACATAAGTGCTTGAAAAACGCAACCAGTAGGCTACACATTTTCTACCATATTAAATCTACTGAACTGAACTGATTCACACAACAAGTTAAAAATAGCTACTGTAGCTAACCTAGAATGTGACCTTTGCTAGTATTTTCCCAGATTGTCTAGAGACTGTCTAACCGATGACGGTCCTTGCCAATATGTCACCCGATACAAACTTCAGCTTACTTCCTCAATTAGTAGCAACACTTTTTATTATGCTAGTATCAAGCTAAGAGAAAATAACAATCATGGTGCAGTATGTCGTGTGATCGATTAGATCCACATGAAAATGGATGATGCTTGCAAAAGGGAGTGTTAGGTCTACCCTACCTCTGCCTGCTGGTGGACAAAATTACCAGAACTTCGACATTCATTTACAAAGGAGAAATCCATTTTCATTAACTGTTCTTATTTACTAAGGTAAGCCAAGTGTACTGAACCACTTTTGCAATCGACCTCAGCCAAGCTCAAGGCAAAGAGCAAAAAAATCTATTGCAATAAGTTTGTCCAGTTTCGTACAAAATGGTCTACAAACCATAACAAAGAGCTCTAAGTTTAGTGATTGCCTAGAATAAATCTAACTTAGCCATGAGCATCAATATTCCGAAAAACATACAGGACAAGACTGACGTCAGAATATTTGAGAGAACAAAGTAGCAGAAAAGAGTCTTCCTCAACACAGAAGTACTATCATAAAAAAAAAATTAAACAGAAAGTACAATAGAACTATGCGTCTTTGAACATTTCTCTAAATGTTGGACCACTTTGGTTACGCTTTTCCCCTCTGAATTAGTCAATTGGGAATGACAAATTAAGAACTTAAAATTTGCTAAGAGTCAAGTGTTTCGGGTTTCTTTAGAACACAAGAATGAAATAAGATTGCTTTAATTGTGTCTGCTGGTTATTTTTTATGTTATGTTTCTTCTGTTTGGTAACTTTGGAAAATCAAGATCGTAATACAAAGCTCTTGCATAATAATGAAGCCATATTTTTGCTGCTTGAGGTGCAAAAGCAGCTGTGCAAAAACGTTCAGAAGACAAACAAAAAGTCACAGTGAAAGTTTAAAACTGACTTTATTTTACTTAAATTACTGGTAGCACTTAAATTATTGGTAGATTCCATATCCAGTAGGGTCTTAAGTACAATGGAGTTTTGAAGCCAAAGGTCAACCTAGGCTAGCCTTCTACACAAGTCAAGTGTGCATGCTGAGCAGAGAGTTATGATGAAAATCTATAGTCTGAATACTGTTAGGTTACCTTATTCATTTTACCCAGGTTTTAGGTTTAGCAGTAAGATGGCCACACAGAGCACCATCACTGGTAGCGAGCATTTGCTGATTGTGGCAATACCTATTCCATATCTTCTTTAGCATCTGCAGCAGCAACCAACTGCTTCCAAAATATTTTAAGCTACTGAACTGAAGAAGCTCAAAAAAGAAGAATTGAAGAAGCTCAAAAGTTTAAAGTAGAATTGTCCAATCTTTTATAATATATAGGCTGTATATATATATATTTAACAAGAAAAGCAAGCTCTAAAAAGACTAACTAACTTTGCTTGAAAAAAATAGTCAATATGAAAGGCTTTAAGATTTTGCTTCTTGACAGTTATGTAGTTTGAGGTTGGTTAGGTAGGCTACAGTAGAGGGAGAGAGTGTTTTATTGATAAAAGGTAACTTTCACAGCCCATGCATCGAATTTGACCTTTACATCACATAATCACACCATATATATATAGGGGAGAGTCGGGTAGTATGACAGATATAGAACCAATAGTTCCGAGAGTGTGTCAGAACTATTGGTTCTTTTGGTTTTATTCATCTGTGCTCGCAGCAGCTAAGAGACATCTACTATACAAAGGAGAAAATGAGTTAAAAAAAAAAATAATTACTCACTCAGAACTTGTGCTAAAAAATATATTTTTTGACCTTCAAAGTAATTTCTTTTTTGTCTAACTACGAATTCCCATGTGGATAAGGTGTTATGACATAGAATAACCACTTCTTGCAGGGACCTAGGTAAGGTATTTAATTATCATCATCAGTTGAGAAACTGCTGGATATTCATTTTGAAATGGATCTCTATTATGCCAGAGGCGTCACTACTGGGGGGAGAGGGGGGATGCCCCCCCCCAATGTTGTCGGGCAGTCGGTAAAAAAATAGCAGAGTCAGCGCGCGATTTTTAGTAAAAACAGTCGATTTTTTTTTAGAAATACCGTAGTCGTTTTTTCTTAGGGTTTTTCGTAAAAATACTTGATTTTTCTTAAAAATAGTAGTTTTTCTTAAAATCAGCCAATTTTTCGTTGACACAGTTGTTTTTTTCTCAATAATAGTCGTTTTTATCCGCAAAAATAGTCGGTAAAAATGACCAGCCAGTGAGTAAATACCTTGCCCCCCCCCCCCAACATTTTGGCTAGTAATGCCTCTGTATTATGCTAACAGTAAATAATAAATATTTATTTTAATTTATGACTCACCAAATGAGCAAGGGGACAGTGGAGGAAAAGGAAAAACAACACAAGTAAGCAGGGCCGTCACTACCAGGGGGGAGGGGGGGACGCCCCCCCCAATGTTGTCGGCCAGTCGGTAAAAAATGGCTTAGTCGGCGCGAAGCGCCGCTATTTTTCTTAAAAACAGTCGATTTTTTTCTTGGAAACAGTCGATTTTTCTTAATAACAGTCGGTTTTTCGTAAAAATTGCCGATTTTTCTTAAAATTAGCCGATTTTTCTTAAAATTAGCCGATTTTTCGTCAACACAGTCGTTTTTATCTGCAAAACCAGTCGGTAAAAATGACCAGCCAGTCGGTAAATACCTCGTCCCCCCCCCCCAAACATTTTGGCTAGTAAAGCCTCTGCAAGTAAGAATCAACATAAAGTACAACAATTTAGACTGAATTATTAACTGCGCCTAAAAAATCATGAAAAACATCATGTGGATGAAGGGCTGGGTGAATAGATGTTTTTGTGAATAGATGTTTTTTGTAAAAAAAAGTCCTCTCTAATGGCTGAATAGCCTCTTTCACACCTCTGAACTAATGCTACCAGATGAACGAGGAAGATACATTTAAAAATTTACAGTGATTAAAGTAGGCCTTCTTCTAAACTATAATGTCTTTTTACTGCAGGATGTGGTAGGCTACACACCAGTACAGGATTTGAATGCATTATAAATTTGCTCAAGTGCCTCCCATTATAGCAACTTTGGTTTGGACAAAAACGGCCATACATAATGCAAATAGTTGCGTTTTTTGCTGTCATCCAGTTAACCGACCTACAAGATTTCCCACTATAAGTCGTTTTCTTCCTTCGGCTAGCCGACCTAAGTTTTTATAAGCTGTTTTTTTTCTCCGTTTTTAACCGACATGCAGCCGACATGTGGACTGAGGTGGGAGCTCCATCCAACCGACGTACGTTCTTGGCACGGCACTAAATTAAAAATTCTCATTGGAGAGATAGGCGCCGGGGACGGGAAGACGCCATTTTTTCTGATAAACCGTTTTTTAGAGCTCAGTCGAACCGACCTACGAGACGAAAAACGGTCAATAGTGGCAAATAGGTAGGTTAGCCGACCTACGGAGAAAAGGCAAAAAATGCAACTAATGAATTTGGAAGTACAGGACGTGCCATAAATTCCGCCCCCGTCTGATTTCCGCCCCCTAGATAAATTTGACAGATACTGAATATATTAGCTGGTTTCTGAATGACCATAACTCCACCTATCTACTGATGTAAAAATCTCCCTTCAAACCCTTTCAAGGATAATCTCTTTCCTCTTCGAAGGTGCGAACGGCGGAAATGAGACCTCTGGTGGGCGGATTTTGGACACAGTGTAGAAAACGCTCAGATCAGAAATTTCACGGACATGTTTGGAGTAGCGAGCGACTTAATAATTTCCCCCATCACTGCAGCAAATACTAGTGGCGTTTTTGATCGACGATTAGTCGCCGATAGCATAGTCGTATGATTTTTTGGTGTTTTCGACGTTCGCCGGAAGACGATTGCTGTAGCTGTTTATCTTATTTTCTGTTTTCGTTCTGATCGGCTAAAGTGTATCGCCTAAAGGGCGATTCTGGCAGTCTGGAAAGCTCCGCGAGCTTATGCGCCGGCTGTTCTTGCGACTTCGGCTAAAAGCCCCTTAGCTTTCCAGAGCTGTTCTGGCGCTCCGCTAGTTTCCGCGAGTACTCGGAAAGTGAATCCACTTCCTGAGTGGAAAGTTGTTTCGGCAAGTCAGCGAGAAGTTGTAAAGGCGCAACGACTTTTTGCTTGTTCTTGCGCTCGGCGGATTCTCGCTTTGCTTTTCGGAAAGCGAATCAAAGAGATCGCCAGAATCGCCCTTAAATTCCTGTCACTGGCCCATCGGCCAAGGACTCGCCGATAGCCGTTGACATATGGATTTCGTTTGAGGATTAGGCGTATTTTCAAAAATGAAAAACTCGTTTTTGCGCACCCAGAAACATCGGCGATCGCCAACGGCTATCGGCTATCGAAAACAGTTTTATGCACGAATCGGCAAACTCGCTCCGTCTACCGGGCAAATTTGATCGGCGTTCAAAAACGCCACTACTGATTCTGCAAAGTCGCCATAAATCTATCATAAATCTATCAGATGGATAAATTTGATGTCAACGGCTAACGGCGAGTCCTCGGCCGATGGGTGATGGACACGAAAGAAGCACATGTAAAATCAGCGGGAAAACAAATCGAGACTTCAAAAGAACTCTATAAAAGCCGATAAAAGCTTGAATCGTATCAGATCGCGACCTGTGAAGTAATCAGCATGACTTGCCTATAATCAGCATGTTTTATTCAGCGTCTTGGATTTTTGGGCGGAATTCGATCGCACAGCGGGCGGAAATTCGTTTCGGAGGCGGAATTCAATTCTGCCAAAAAAAATTGGTCCTTCTGCTGAAATGCTTATCTTGCAACGCTGAGACGCGTTAGCCATATAGAAAAAATAGTGTCTGGAAGAACAGAAGCAGAGCTTTCTTTCAAGATATTGGAAAGTAAGTTTAGACAAGCTTAAAGCACTGAAATTAAATGGGAGGCTCGATTTAGTACATATTCCCGGTCATGGTGGGCGGAATTTGGTGCATGTCCTGTATCCTGAGTTATAGCCGAGCAAGTCTTGGAGAATGTATATTTAAAACAGAGGCCTAGCCACTTTGATGAATCAGCTGCTGGAACCCAAAGGAGACCCATGGACAGTGTCACTTAACAGACAACCAGAATAATAACCTTTCTCAGAATCTTTTCATCTTCATCAAACTGAGCCTTGTCATGGTCTCCTTCAAACACAAGATTACGTTCGTCTACATCTCCGAAGTCATCAATATCTCCAGCCAGATCTGCTCTAGGCTTATTTCTTGTGGGATTCCTTGGTTTCGGCATCACTGCGTGCTTTCGAGAATTTAAAATGTTTGCGTCGGAGGACTCACAGGATGTTGGGTTAGTTTCTGAATCTGAAATTCCCTGAGAGTATAAGAAAAACATGAAAGTAGCCAGTAGAGTCCCTCATACTCACCCATCGACGTCGGATTCGGACACTTAAATTTCATGTCTATTACCATGTCAAGTTTCACTTGAATCTGAGAACCCCCACATCTCCCCCACAGATGCTGCATGTTGCATCCCGTGCAGAACTCAAATGGGACATCTATGACCAGGCGCAGTGCCCCCCCCCCCTATGTTTTGGGCATTCGGTCAAATTTTCGCCGAAGGCAAAAATTCTGGTCGAAACGGGCATCGTGGCGAAGCCTTGCTCATTACTTAACTTTTACTTCCAATGATTGCAGCCCTTCAGGAATAAGCACGTTTCTTGGCGTGAAAACTAGCCTACTTTTGTTTGCTGTAAATTCAGAATAAATGTACTTTGTATCTAATTTAGAAGAAGGGCGCGTCATGTAGTTGGCGTTTGAGACTTGGAATTTTGGAGGGCTTGAACCACATTAAAAGCTAGAATTTGCATGGAAAGTAGTTCAATGTTGCCAGAAAAAAGGCGGGTTCAAAAAATTGCCCGTTTTCTAAAATCTTTTGTCTCCACATTCCCAAATTGGGTGAATTAACGTGTTTATTGGTTCCCATTCTTTATCGATTCATCCAACTTTTGTTCAGTCCGCATCGATTTCACCGCAGTCGGTCCGTCCCTTCGTAAATTCGGTGGTTTAACGCGTTTATTTGGTCTCATTCGTCACTGAATTCGGTAATTCACCGGACTTTCTCTAGCACGTATCTGTTCTACCGCATTCGGTCAGTCCATTTTATAATTCGGTAATTAATCAGATTCATTTGGTTCTGATTCGTTACCGAATTCAGTAATTCACCGGATTTGTGTTTAGTCCGTATCTATTACCAAACTTGCCACATTCGGTTGTTTCAGGTGTTTCTAACATGAGCTTTATTCCATTACGAAATTTGCGAACGGTGTTTGCGAACGGGTGATCCGACTGGAGTGAAACTTGACGACTGGTAAGAGAAGATGCCCTAGATGATCCATTCATTATATGTTCGAACCGGGTTCGCTCACTCTGGGGGGAGCTGGAGGGGGGATCTGAAATTTTTGTGGATCGCCTAGGGGTGAAACGAGTGGAGCTATTGGACTGAACCTGACTGGACTGAAACGGAATGTAGAAAGAGAGGTTACTGAGGTGCCGGACTCGAGATTAAAAGTCCCCCCGAGCTAAAGATAGATCTGACGGTGGGCGAACTGACGTGTGGGGGAACTGCCGGATTTTAGGAATGGGTGTATTGACGTGTGAGCGAACTGACAGTGGGTGAACTGACGTGTGGGTGAACTGACGTCTAGGTGAACTGACATGTGTGCGAACTGAGTGTAGACGAACTGTCGGAAAATGTGAGCCTTGTTGGCGAACTGTCGGAAAATGTGGACATAGTGACGGGACCCCTCCTGCTTTTACACAGTTCAGAAAAGCCAATTACCCACTTCACCCGATGGAAAATTGTGTAGGCAGAACATATGGGATCGACATGCGCAAGTATCGACGGGATACGTCAATTTCTCGAGTTTGGGTGTGGTTTTGAGCTGTAGGAGCTGCTGGTGTGTTTTGTGCTTTAAATCAACTGCTCCGACAGCCAGCCAGGATTTCATCCGGTTCTCCAGTTGACGAAAATCTAGACAAAATCTAGTTTGCGGAGCTTAGGTTGAGTGAAGACTTTTATTCTAATCAAGAACATTGAAATTCCATACAGGGTTCACTGGAATGAATCTCACAGCGTTGAAATACTAGAATTTAATAAAAATCAAGGGCCCATAATATATATTTAATAACTTGGATATTCCCTAGGAACAACACGTCATGGGCCATTGATAAAACAACGAGCTGGGTTCCACTGGGCTCACCTATGGGCTAATTTAGGCGGCTGCAGTTACGAGCAACTGCAGTTGGATGATAACGTAAGCTCGAAGAGTGGCTCGTGACGCCAGTATTCACCCATGCAAAGGCGAATTCTGCTCCTCATGTTTGGTTGGTGAAGGATTGCAGTCAGCTGAAATTACTATTCGGCGATATTTCAGCCTTCTTGGCAAAGGGCCTCTCCAAGCAGTAGCTTAAAAAAAAAAATCTTGCGATCGCCTGAGAGGACCCTTGCAAGGGCTCAAATGTGGCTGAGCAATCATTTCAGCTCATCAATACGTTTTGCATTGACAAACAAACTCAGCTTCGGCTGAAGGAATATTCCGGCTTCTCAGGCAACTAGCAGTTAAATACTGAGCAAATGAAACTATCACTATGACAGTCATCTTCTGTAACTTCCACCAGCCCTACAGAAAGCGACCAAGGATAAATATGCACGATTATGCTAAACAACGGTCTGTCTTCAATTCGCCTTATGCTACGTTTACACACTGCGTAAATCCGAGCGTATTTTGAAAAACGAGCGTATTTTACGCACGTATTTGAGCTTGAAAAGATCTCTAGCAATACGGACGTATTTGAGGAATCGGTTCGTTTTGTAGATAAATACGTCCATATTGCTAGAAACCTTTTCAAGCTCAAAAACATGCTTAAAATCCGCCCGGATTCCAAAAACGCTCGGATTTTACGGAGTGTGTAAACCCACCTTTATTCCAGTTCAGCACTCCGAGTGGACTAATTTTTGAAAATCCCCCATTGTCTCATTGTCAACACTTGTGACGGAGAGCTAGTAAAATATGAATCCACAAGGTAATGGTCGGAAAATAATAGCTTTCACTTTCTACTCCAAAGACAGTACAAAAACTTCCAGTGCTCGGGAGCACGTTGTAGATTCTTTTACTCAACTTGTGCATCTGTTTTACTATACCTGTGGACAAGTGCTGATAATGAGACATGGGAGGACTTAGAGAAATTAGTCCGCTTGGGAAGCGCTGACTTAAATATGGCGAATTTCGTGACCTGATGTGAATACGATTTCTGAGTAGATGAACCCGACTGACGCGAAAGCGAAAGCCCAGCAGTGCTGATCTAACGCGAGTCAAGGACAACTGCGCAATGTTGAAGACATAACATTCCTGTAAAACACTAAGTGATATACTTAAGTTACTCGGAGGGCGAAAGAAGAAAATATTAGATATCAGACCCAGTCACACACAAATCCTCAATTTGCGGGCATGGAGCCCCTTTGTCTGGGCATGCCCCAACGTATGGACATGGTGCTCATACGTTCGGCACCATGCCCAAAAAATGGGGATTTGTGTATGACTGATTAGACCCCACCATGGACGACCTTACTATGACCGGACGACCCTACACGTATATATATGTATCAAACAAGTTCGACGGGACGATAATTAATTCTTAACGATCTACACCATCATGCTAGAACGATCAAACACGGCACACACATATCAAAGAAAGTTATTGACTGAATTTCATGGACAAAAACTCCCCTACTCAATGGGAAAAAGAGGCCCCCCCCCCCTCCTACTAAGAAAGCATCAACGGTATCAATCGCTCGGGCTAGATCTGGAAAGTGGGGATACTACCTACGTTCAGCTTGAGCATTCACGTCGGCATTCAGATTATACTTAAAAGGAAATGCATCATTAGATAAGATTTATTTCCCGACATTCCACGATGTTTTCCGCATTTCTAATCGTCCCCGGCTTAAAACTGTAGCACACCCTTTTTTACTATTTTCTCAGCGTTCAGTTCGTTCGCAAACTGAAGAGTTTTTCGCTATATAGCCACAGCGCGGGTCGAGGAGACATCTGGAATAACAAGACCAAAGTTTTCGATGGGATCCCAAAAATTTAATATTGACTACGTCTTGTCTTCGCCAAATCCAGTCTTCGCCAGGCTAATCATCTGAGAAAACCAATTTCAGATATACCTGTATAAGCCATATCTATTTGACGATACTGATCGAAACTTCCTGGTGCACTTCTGCCAAATTTCCGGTTTCGGCCGAATTCCGAGCAAACTACTTGCCCAGCAAAAACAAAAAATAGTTCAGAAACGACTTCAGCGTATCTCCTTATCCCTATAAAGAACATCTAATCAACTTCAGATAAAACTTCAATTTCTAAAAAAAAAAATCCGGTTTCAACCGGATTCTGGACGAACTATATGCCCGGTTAAAAATGATTGTCATATATAGATTCAGCGTTTTTTCTTACCCTTAAATCTATCATCTAATCAACTTCAAATACAAATTTTGCTTTTAACAAATTTTCCGGTTTTGGCCGGATTCCGGACGAACTATTTGTCCGGCAAGAAAATGGTTTCACCATCGTGTTCAGCACGTTTACTTACCCCTAAATCGAATATCTTATCAACTTCAAATACAAATTTTGCTTTTATCAAATTTTCCGGTTTTCGCCGGATTCCGGGCGAACTACTTGTCAGGGAAGAAAATGGTTTTCACCATCGTATTCAGCATGTCTTCTTACCCTTAAATCAAACATCTAATCAACTTCAAATACAACTTTTACTTTTAACAAACTTTCCGGTTTTCGCCGGATTCCGGGCGAACTACTTGTCCGGCGAGAAAATAACTTTCATATTCGGATTCAGCCTGTCTCCTTACCCCTAAATCAACTATGTAAATAGCTTTCAAAAAATATTTTTTTGCCCCTTAATTTGAAACCCCTCCCCCACCCTCAAATATAGGGCTACAAAGCCCATCTTCGAACTTGACTTGTACTTTGACCCGAAGGATCCTCCCACCAAGTTTCATCAAAATATCTCAATGCCTTCGAGAGTTATCGTGCGCACAGACGGACAGACGGACGGACGGACAGACAGACGGACAACTTTTGCGATGTCATAGGTATCCGTCACTAACGTTTTGGGATCCCAAAAATTGTCCAATACTCTTTTTATGAGAAACTCCTGAATATTTTCAAAATACAGCCTCTTTCTGAAAGGCACCACATTCTCGCTATTCAGTTCGGGCAGAATTGCCTCCTGTCACCTGGCCGAGGCGGGCTGCCCGAGCTAGTGCCCAATCGGGGTAGTCAACAGCAGCCCGTCTGGGAACGGAATGCGATGGCAGCTCTTCCTGAACAACCCTCCTGTTCATTCGTCTTGACACTATTAAGAAGTAGTTGTCTACTTTATCAAGCATCACAACAGATAAGTTTCAGAATCGTTATTTTTTCTGTTAGTTTTGTATTAATAGTTCCAGTGCTATTATATCGAATATTGGGGGCTTATTTAATAAACCTAGCGAGTTAATCGCGACATGGCGAAAAAAAAACATGCTAGGACGGGTCGGATAGACGGTAGGAGTTTCATAATTCGGGATAACGATGGACCCACAAATTAGGGAAGAATAGTCCATCGGTAATGCACTTTCTTTAAGGTTGCTCACACCTACTCCGAGACTTAGCTTCAGCCTATTCAACGCTTTTCCTATCCCAGGTGTCACAATAGACTTTACAGTCCAGAGTGAGCGGTTTACTAGGCTTGTGAGTTTACACCGCTACTCGTCTAACGTGCCCACGGTTCCCAAATATACCCGGAGGCGGTGGCTGTTAATACAAATATGAAGAGAAAGAGCCGTACTACAGAACTAAAGAATTCGCCTTATTACCGTTCAGCGCTCCAAGTTGACTAGTTTCTGTCCTCCATTGTCTTATTTCCCACACTTGTGACAGAGAGATAGTAAAATACGGATCCATAAGGTAATACGCAGAGCCTAATATCTTTCACTTACTACTCCAAAGACAGTACTAAGCTTCCATAGCTCGGGAAGCAGACTGTAAAAGTTTCAACTCATCAACCTGTGGATCTATTTTACTACATTTGTTACAAATGTTGACAATGAGACAGTGGGGGACTTACAGAAACTAGTCCGCTTGGAAGCGCTGAACTGGAATATGGCAAATTGTGAAAACGCTCGAAGGATGTAAGAAAATAGTAAAGCTAGAGTGACACACGATCGCATCTCGCATGGCCTACGTGGACCAGCACAAAATCGCACACACACACCAATTGACTAGCTTCTGATCCCGCATTGGCAACACTAGAAACATCCAACAGGATGCTTAGCAAATCGAACACCAATATACAGACAAAGAAACTTCGAAGTCGGCCACAAGCCCGTCCTATGCGCTCTTGTGTTTTCAGTTCTGGCTGGTCCGACTTTGGCTTCGGGGCGCATTTGGCGATCCTTGTTGTGTCAGACCTGCGGAAATTAAAACGGTCAGTCCACGTATGAGTGACATGCTCTAAACACGTAGCTACAACGGGGGAGGGGGGGACGTACTTCCGGAATCCGTTCTTAAGCCCGGAGATCTGAACTTAAAACGATGTATTCCGGTCCCCCTAACAATAGCTCAGTGATTTTCATACTTTAATTGTTTCGCCATTTTCGATGCGTAACATGCTCCCGACGATGGTTTCGGAGAAGCTCGCTCGTCAGAAAAAACGGTTACGTAAATTTGCCCCATTTTTCAAGAAGTCAATAGGCCTGGAGAAAGGCTTAAACCTGCAAAAGCCGCAAATAATTTGTTAAAGGCAGAGCCTGATCATAAATAAATAGTGATTTAATCCGTAATATCTTTAAATGTACAAAAATAGCTTTGCATATGTCAGAAAGTATCTAAAGGTTCCAAAATATTCAACTATTCTAGAACTGTGGAACACAAGCAGTGAATGGTGCGAGATGTACTTCAAGATGAATGTAAACTGGATTCATTCACGGGACACATTTTAACGAAAAAAAAAAAAACAATTCAGAGGATTGATATTCACATGATCGATATTTTCACATTTAGCACTAGGCGCAAAGAGAACAATAAATTATTGTTTTTCTGCTTGGTTGAGCTTTTAACCAGGCTTGAACTCCTAGAGAAATCACATTAGTTGCGTTCGTTTTCGTCGTTCGTCGTTGTCGGTACGAATTTTAGTTTTTTCATATTAGGGTTTTATTTGGCACGCTGTATAAACGCCGTTTCACGAACGAACAACTAACTATATACGAACAAGACCAAAGGTTCCGATGGGATCCCAAAAATCTTCGCCAGGCCAAACAGCTAATCATTAAGAAATCCAAGCTCAGATATGGATTCAGCATGTGCGTTTACCTCTATAAGCCGATCGAAATGATCCTGGCTTACTTCTGTGAATTTTGCGGTTTTGGTGAATGAATGAATGAATGAATGAATTTTATTGACCCACTGCACTACAATGAGGACTAGTGGAGTATAATAAAAGAAACTGAAAAAGGGAAAAACAAGAACACAAAGTACATGAACAATAACAATAACACTTAAAGGATGGTAACTAATCATACTCGATCATTCCTGGCCGCACAGACGGGTGATCCAGGGGTGGTTGCAAGAGCGAATAATTCGAGCACGGAGATCTTCTACCGCGGTAACAGGTTCATTGACTTTAAATAACTACTTGTGAACTTCAATAACTACTTGTCCGGCGAAAAACTAAAGCTCAAAAACGGATTCAGCGTATCTCCTTACCCCTATATCCAACATCTAATCAACTTCAAATAAATATTTAACTTCTAACAAATTTTCCGGTTTCAGCCGGATTCCGGACGAACTATATGTCCGGCTAAAGATTGATTGTCATACACGGATTCTGCATCTCTTCTTACCCCCAAATCTATCATCTAATCATCTTAAAATAAAACTTTTACTTTTAACAAATTTCCGGTTTTGGCCGGATTCTGGGCGAACTACTTGTCCGGCGATAAAATGCTTTTCGTATTCTTGTTCAGCATGTCTTCTTACCCCTACATCAAACGTCTAATCAACTTCAGATAAAACTTTAACTTCTAACAAACTTTCCGGTTTTGGCCGGATTCCGGGCGAACTACTTGTCCGGCGAGAAAATGGTTTTCATATTCGTGTTCAGCGTGGCTTCTTACCCCTAAATCAAACATCTAGTCAACTTCAAATAAAACTTTTACTTTTAACAAACTTTCCGGTTTCGGCCGGATTCCGGGCGAACTACTTGTCCGGCGCGAAAATGGTTTTCATATTCTTGTTCAGCATGTCTTCTTACCCCATAATCGACTATCACATTAGCTGTTTCAAAATATTTTGCTTGTCCCTTAATTTGAACCCCCTCCCCCACCCCTAAATGTAGGGGTACAGGGCCCATCTACGAACTCGACCTTACTCTTGACCCAAAGAATGCTCACACCAAGTTTCATCAAAATATCTCATTCCCTTCGAGAGTTATCGTGCTCACAGACGGACGGACGGACGGACGGACAGACAGACAACTTTTGCGATGTCATAGGTATCCGTCACTAACGTTTTGGGATCCCAAAAAGTTAAAAGTCGAACTAACTTAATATTTGCAACAGCAGCCACAGCTAAGTGAAAAAAAAAAAGGATTTTTAGCATAACAGGCCCACTGTGTTAAAAACTTGGTTTACAAGTTTTAATTTTTTTTCTCGCAAATATAAAATTCGCGCCTAATTACCGAACCGATATGTTGAAACTGAGGAACTACGAATGAAACGGCGGTTCAACCGAACGGCAACTGCACCATACCCGACGAAAACGGATGGGAGAATAACGAAAAAATTTAACATTAGGAAGCATAGGACTTTCGACTAAATTTCGACGATAGACTAAATTACCAGCCTTTGATAACCACTGTGAGCCTGCAAATTGCTGGATGGTTAATCTGGCTCCTTGTAGTTGGAATAATATAACTTTTGTAAACAAAGACGGAGTTTCGTCCTATTGGTCAGTTATGACGCGTTTTTCAAGTTCGCGTCATAACCAACCAATAGGACGCGAGACTCCGTCTTTGTTTACAAACTTTCATAAAAAATAAAAAAGAAAACTGTTTGCAAATGTTTGATTTTATCAACAAGAAGAAGCCAGTTAACGAATACAGCAATTCACTGGCTCAGAATAATTACCAAAGGCCGGTAATTTAGTTTCAAAGTCGAAAGTCCTGTACCTCGTAATGTTAATTTTCTTTGTTGTGATTTCGATGATGACGGTGTAGAAATATCCGTTTCTACGGGTACGGTGAAATCTCACTATTTACGACCGACGTTATAAAGAAAACGCTTCAAGTAAAACGACGGTTGGAACGGCTAACCGAACGACGAAAACGAACGCAGCTATTACCTAACCTTATCTATATCAGGAATAAACTCTCGTTCGGATCTCCACTGAATGCGGATTAGGGCGTGGCTTTGTGACAGTCCAGTCATGATTACTTCTTACTAACACGTCAGATGTAAATTTACCCAATTTCAGCAGAGGCCAGGGCATGAAAAGATCAACTTCCGACAAACACAAATAAGAAAATAAAGATACACTGAACGTCCCTTACCCACCAACCAAAAAACACCATTTCCAATATCTAGGATACTAAAAGCCAATAAAATTAGCATTAAAGGTATTCATATCCTAATGATTCCACACAAACGTTTAAAAACATGTCAAACCTGGCGTATAAACCGTCTGCTCACTTGATTTCAAAGCAGTCGACTCCGATGGGGGAGGCATGGCGAACACTGGCTGCGCTCCTCCACCTCCAGGCGGCATTGCGAACACCGGTTGTGCCCCCCCTTGGCCGGGAGGAGGCATTGCGAAGACGGTTTGGCCACCGGGAGCCGGCATGGCGAATGGATTCGTCGAGTTCCCGCCGCTGGCTCCGTTTGACATCGGCTGCGCTATCACCGGCGATGTTGCGCGGCTGTTAATATCGATCTCGCTATCGCTGTAATCTTCCTACAAAAAGAATACAGACAAATAGACTACAAAAGGAGATAATCTGGCAAAGAGGATTACTAGATTGACAAATTAAGGAGTATGCGGTTGGGCGAGACGGCTGGTCCTCCTAAAAATAGAAATAGTCGTTTCCCCGATCCGACCATCTGGGGGGAGTGGAGGGAGGGGGTTCCAGAAAAGTGAGGTATATTTAACTTACAAGCGGGTGATCGGATCTTAATGAAACTTGATATATAGAAAGATCTCGAGTCTCAGATGCCCCATTTTAAATCCGGACCGAATCCGGTGACATTGGGTGGAGCTGGAGGGGGTAACCGGAAACACTGAGAAACGCTTGGAGTGGAGGGTTCGGGGGGATGAAACTTGGTGGGAAGAACAGGCAAGAGTCCGACATACGTGAATGGCATAACTGGACCGGATCCGGTCATTGTGGGGGAGTAGGGGGGGGGGGGGGTCCGAATTTTTAGTTATCCCGCGAGTTCGACATTTCCGGAACTGCTAGGACGATGAAACTTGGCAGGCATGTCAGGGATCCCAACAGATTGACTCGGGAATAGTCGTTACCCCGATCCGACCATATAGAGGGGGGAGTGGAGGGAGGGGAATCCGGAAAATTGAGGTATTTTTAACGGATGATCGGATCTTAATGAAACTTGATATTTAGACCTCGTGTCTCAGACGTCCCACTTCAAATCCGGACCGGATCTGGTGACTTTCGGGTGAGGTAAGGGGGGAACCGGAAATATTGGGAAACGCTTATAGAGTGGAGGGATCGGGATGAAACTTGGTCGGAAGAACACTCATAAGTCCTAGATACGTCATTAACATAACTAGACCGGATCCGGGCACTGTGGGGGACTTGGGGGGGGGGGGGGTCCGGATTTCTGGCAATCCCGCGAGTTCGGTACTTCCTGATGCACTAGGACGATGAAACTTGGCAGGCATATCAGGGACTCGAACAGACTAACTTGAGAATAGTCGTTTCCCCGATCTGACCATCGTGGGGGAGTGGAGGAATGCGGAATCGGGAAAATAATGGCATGCATAACATTTAAACGGGTGATCAGATCTGAATGAAACTTGACAAGTGGAAAGAAATATCGTCTCAGATGTTCCATGTCAAGTCCGGATCTGATCCGATACTTGTGGGGGGAGGGGGGGAGGGTTGGAGGCGGCCACCGGGAAACTCGTGAAACAATTGTAGTCGAGTGATTGGATAGGCTACGCTCCGATTCCAGTCGAACTTGATGGACGGGAGGAGGAGATGTCAAAGATACGACTTTTATTTTTTCAAGTCGTGTTCGGCCACAGTAGGGGAGTCCCGGAAATTTTGTGGCTCGCAAAGGGGTCAAACGAGTGCAGCGATTTAAATGAGACTTCGAATGCAGAGTAAGCATATTCCCTAGATGACATATTTTACTGTCCGAACCAGATCCGACCACGGTGGGGGGGGGGGGGAAATTTATCGAAAAATCCTGAGATTCGAGTGAAACTTGATAAGTGGTGAGAGAAGATGCTTTTGATGACCCGTTCACGAGTCCGAGCCAGATTCGGCCGCGAAAGGGGCAGTTGGAAGGAGGTACCGGAAACCATGTGGCACGTCTAGGGATTAAACAAGTGGGTTTTATTGTGCTGAAACTTGGAAGTTACAACAGTCATCTGCCCCAGATGACCCGAGGCGATGCCAGAAATGCACCAAGTTGAGTGAAACTGCATATTCTATTTCTAGCTCCGAACCGCATTTTTGGGTGGCGGGAGTAGTTTGTGACGTGCTCATCTACTTTTGTTGTACCGCCTACTCGTAACAAGTCCCATATGAGCTCGTAGCTCTTGTTCTGATTTGTCTTTATATATGGTTTTGAATTGTGGGTTTCTGCTAGGTTATATGGAAGATCTTCTCTTTTATCGATCCGCATCCCATGTGCTGCTTATGATGGATAATGACACAAATTCAATTCATGTATATAATTCTTTCAACTATTTTTCTTTCGAACCAAAGGTCGCGAGGTCAAGATACTCATGCACCTTTCTAAGAAGTGTTAAAAAAAGTTTCGGTCTCTTTCTTTTTGCCTTTCCTTAGAATGGACGCATCTTATGTCATTTCCGTATTACTACGAAATTACTGATTGGTCGACTGATTGACACAAATCGTGTAAAGATTATATATGCATCATCCATACCGTAGAACGGTGCGGCGCCCCTAATATTATTTTTGCTTTTTCATTTTTTTTAAATTTTAACTTTCTGAAAATAAATCACACTACTTTTCTTAAGGATAGGGGTACAACGTGCAAAAACGATGCTGGAGCAGAAAGAGGTGCGTCTAGGGAAGCGCGGGAAACAAAAGCATGCAAGGGATGGGATGCCAGGTAACTGATTAACATTAAGGGCCCATGATTTGATGATTTTCCACCTTTTTCTCCAGTATTGCAATCTTCAACCCCATCTGACCGCAAGTTTTGCAGACCCTCCCCTATGGTGGTGACCAAACTCGCGCCAATAATTGACAGTTGACACATCACCTTTGGATCTACACAGTCAGAAGTCTGGTTTCATCTAACAAAAGGATGCTGCATTTTTCTTCTTACTTTACAAAGTAAAAAAGGATGCTGCAACCTTGTTTCAAATGCTGTCAAACTTCTGTTATCTTTATGTAAAACGGAACTGTTTCGCCCGATTATAAGTGTTATCTTTCATGACAAGAACACCTAAATTGGTCATAACATGAATTTTCCATGATTCACTGATAACACTTAACACAAGAATGAGCGTCCTGAGATTAAATGTTATCAAACTTCTGATAGTGTACCGAAATCTCAACTTTAAGAAACCCATGGAGGCACACGACGTATGTGGAGAAATTATCTCACTCGAAATAACGAGCGACTGACGGAAAATCATGGGCCCTTGGGTGAAATAAACAATAAATTCTACCTTCTTCGCTGAAGAGGGCTGTTGTGTTACTGGTTCGCCATTCGGATCATGCGGCCCTCTCTAAAACACAAAACAGGTAACTAAGCAAAACTAAAGGAAGGGGTGGTAAACAAAAAAAGGCCTAGTGAACACATAAAGCAAGGAGAAAATAAAATAAATCTTTGCAGAAAAGCCACAACCCAGAGGTTTTCCTAAAAGGTACAGTAATAACAGTAAGTACTGATTCAGTCTTCTTCGTTATCTGTCGATTAATTATTAACCCCGAGGCTTCAAATTTCGTAGGATATATTCATTCACTGTCACAAGTTTCATAACAGATCGCGCATAACACTTTCAAGAATAACAATTTTTTCACTTACAAATAAAGTGTTACAATTAAGTTTACACTATTTCGTGCCTAGATCCCCAACAACACCTTCAATTGGTAAAAATACTACACTGTCAGAAGATATATAACGACAACAGAAGGATGCCCGGTCCCCATGGGGACGTTTTGTCAATGGGGACGTTCTGTGTCACGGGGATGTTCTGACACGGGAACGTTTTGTCATGGGGACGTTTTGTCACATGGACGTTTCGCCAGGGGACGTTTTGTCATGGGGACGTTTCGTCGCTAAGCCACGCAATCTATTTCCGCTTTGATTACTGGAATATAAATAGTAAATAGTTTCCGCTTTGATTAGTGATATATAAATAGTAAACGCACTGCTAAAATTTGGTCCTCTCCGAGGGCATCGCAGAAGTGCAATAAACAAGAGCACAAGCAAGCATCTGATTACCAGGTTGTGAGAGCTCAACGTTGTGAACAGAGCGCCACGTTATTGCGTTTTTTTAGGGTCATAAATCAATACTGCAAACACCATGATCTATTTCAAAATCATGTAAAAGAGTAAAGTGCCGCTTCAGCTAAAAGTTAGGAACAGTGGGAGGGCCTCGATTCACTCACCTACTTTGTTTTAACTACTTATTTAGAGATATCTATAAGTCGTATTTACTTGATCAAACTCAAAAATCAATGCAGTACCAATTTCTGACTACAAAAAGCCACCTTACCGGATAACGATAAGCTATATTGAGCTACTGCAGGAGAACCCTTCATTTCGTCCACCAGTCAGTTCGCCCACCCGTCAGTTCGTCCCAGTTCTCAGATCCGACAGTTGGCCCGAAGTGGGTGGCCTACCGCTACCGAGCTCTACCGCCACCGTATGTCCATCGCTATCCAGGAGATCTTGGTCATCAAGAGGACTAGTTGGGTCAGAGGGTGGGGTCAAATATTTTGGTAGACCCCCACTACCGTATATTTACCCCCAACTCATTAGTGCAGGTAGTGGTGCACGTAATTCCAGTACCAAACCCTTAAATGCGAAGAGGGTGCTAACCGCCACCAACGCTAATTCGGCGTTAATCCTAGCGAATAAAAAGTCTGAAATTAAAATGTCAAATAATTATTTAACTTAGGTCCGACTAAACAAACTTTAAAGCTTGAACATGAGTTGTCACTTCTTACGAATTCGTTAATTCTGGTTTGGAAAATCAGGTTATGGGTTTAGTAACGACGAACTCTCCGTTCCCACGTAAAACGGCCCTTGCCGTATAGATATCTTTCCAGCAAACATAGTGGCTAACACTCATAATGCCCACGATCAAAATGACCACGGCTCAAAATGACATTATAAATGCCCACGGTTCAGAATGCCCAAGAAATTTTGGAGGTGTTCACTCCGTAATAGCTATACTTCAGTAGCCACTATGAAGCTGTCGTCAAGAAGGCTTCCAAAATTGCTGGTATGATCAGAAGGAGCTTCTCATGCGAGGACGACAAAACGCTTGCTACGCTCTACAAGTCACTTGTCCGCCCGATTCTTGAATATGGGCATTGCTCTACAAGGCCATACTACAACAAGGACATAGATGCTCTCGAAAATGTTCAGCGGAGGATAACCAAATTCTCTCCCGGATTACGTTTCCTTCCCTACGAAGAGCGGCTTCGCAAGCTTGAAATCCCAACTCTCGCCTATAGATTCCATCGTGGTGATCTTATTGAAATGTACAAGCTCTGCAATGGAGCTTATGACAACGTACCAGCCCAGAGAATCGTGCAGTTCAATAATAATCACCTTCGAGGACACCAGCACAAAGTGAGGACCGAACGCTTTTATAAGGACATGGGCCGCTGGACCTTTGGCAACCGAGTGGTCCAGCACTGGAACAACTTACCAGAGAGACTAATCTGCTCCACAAATCTAATGACATTCAAGAAGGAAGTTGATGAATACTATTCAAGTGACATTTTCTCCTTGTGCAAATTTAGAAGAAATGTAAATTAAGAATTTTGTAGAGGCTTAACGGCCTGCCATCAAATTTGCGAATATATTTATTTATTTATTTATACATATCATAGTAAATATATCATAGGTAGGCAATGAACTACTCCTGTACTATGGCCAAAGGCCTTACACAAGCGATCAAAACGCAAACCTATCCGAGTGTTATCTTTCTACTAGACAGAAGGACGGACAGGCTTTACAAATTCATATGTACCCTGTCAGTAACGTTTCGGAGTCCCAAAATGCAACACGTTTACTTTTCTAAGACGTTTACTGACTGCCG
Source organism: Branchinecta lindahli (assembly GCA_023053555.1). NCBI lineage: Eukaryota > Metazoa > Arthropoda > Branchiopoda > Anostraca > Branchinectidae > Branchinecta > Branchinecta lindahli. Next base: position 33,721,118 of record JAKZAO010000002.1, read on the forward strand.
AATCCTGAACAGACAAACTGAATCCCAAACAGCAACCTTAAAACTTTTATTTTTAATTCAGAATCGAACTGGTACATTCATGGTAAAGGTTACTGAAGGATTTGGATCGCCTTGTTTGATTTCTGTGTTGTAATTATGTGACATTTCTTTTGTACTTCGCAAACAAATCTGAACTGACAAACAAAAAATAAAATAATTAATTCCTTTTAATATCTTTTCCATGACCGGATGTCCGTCTCGACTCGCTGTACGTCGTACGTCGTTTGAGCCAAGACGATCTTAGCCTCCCCTATGGGTAGTTTGAACTGACGGCATTTGCGCCGTCGGCATTTTGAACAATTCCGATTTCAGGATCTTCGAACTCACTAGTGGGCATTTTGATCGTGGGCATTCTGAATCGTAGGCATTTTCAACCGCGGGCATTGTGAGAGTGGCAATAAGCTCGTGGTGATTTTGGAAACCATCCAATGTTTTCTAACTGTTGTTTCTATTCTTGCGCAGAAACCGTCAACAATAAAAAAAATCGTTTTCTTTCACACTCCTTGTTTTAAAAATTTCCATGATTATTTCTCTTGTAACTCGGTTGGGGTTCTGCCATTATAACTGCTATTATAAATAACTTCAGACCAGTTGTTGACTGATAGCCCCTGAATCGCCCTGATACTTAATCCTGTTGACACTAGACATAGTAGGTCTGACAAGATTTGACCCTACCCTCTGGACGAACTAATCCTCTTGGGGACGTAAGGCTTCCTGTGTGGCGGTCAACACCCTTTTCGCATTTAAAGAATAAAATCTGAAACTACCTGCACAGGCTACCTGTGTTAAGCCCCGTCTACATTGCCGTAAACCGACCGTTTTACGGACGGTCCGTAGCCGCAAAAATCTGGTCTTCATTAGGTCCGTAACCGCAAAAATGTGGTCTACTTTAGTCCCAAATAGGCGAATCTTGTGTTGAAATTTTAAAAAACAGTTTATATGTGACTTGAAAAACAGTTGAGAAACAGTTACATGGGACTGTGACAAAAAATCAGTCTGCACTACGTCCGTTTTACGGTTACGGAGGGGTCAGTACCGCCGTTTTACGGCTACGGCCGTCCGTAGAGAAAGACCCGTCTTCACTGCCGTAACGGTCAAACGGTCGACCGTAAAACGGTCGGTTTACGGTAATGCAGACGGGGCTTTACCTGAATACTCTTGATGACTATATCTCCTTGCCGATGCAAAATCGCCGGGTACCTATCGGAAGAGCCAGACGCGGTATCACCTCGGGTCACAGCTTCTCCCAAAGATCGCCGTGATTGTTTGACGAGAAGTTTACTCCCTCTTCCTGAGGATCACTGGCGTGTTTTGGACTTGGTCATACAGAGTATTAAAAGGTGGCGGTAACCATAAGGTAGCGGTTGGCCGCGATGGCGGTGGAACATTAATGCCGTTGGCCCTACTCGGTCCTTGCAGTAAATTAAATGAAAGGAAGGGATGCAACCCCAGGGGAGTACTAAGAAGGAACCAACATTTTCTCGCTTCAATTAGGATCAACAAGAGACGCCTTTGGGTGCGACTGTTGCGGCTTAACGTAGACCTGGTCCGGGAAACGCTTACCCTCAAATTGTGGTAATCTCCTGATTCCTCGGGTGGCCTGGGCTTGCACTTTCCGCAGCAGAAGTTGAAGCAGCAACAGAAACAACAGCAGCAGAAATAGCAGCCTGTGAATATGCCGCAGCATACAAACAGGGCCTTCGCCCAGCCTGACGTCACTAGGAAGTATGTGTTAACGTTCTCCTCTCCAAACTGCTCAGCGATATATAGACCCATGGACCCATAGTTATCGTAGATATTCCTTTTCGTTGAATCGCTGAGGATGGAATGTGCCCGGTTGATCTCTTTGAACTGCAAAAAGTTAATTTCAGAAACATTAGTTGTCTTATTATCTCAATTGTCCTCGCGATTATCCTCTTAATTCACCTATTTCGAGTTTTTTTTTTACTAACGGAATGAAGCCAGTTCTCCTTTTATTGCACTGGTGTCAGAATCGGAACGGGGAAAGCTTCCATTTCTGCAGTATAGAGAAGTTGGTTTGATAGTCACTTCTCGGTCTCCGTTCTCCTTCCTGACTGGTCAGCAAAGGGCATATGTTCAGTCGAATAAAACGGGTTTTCAAGGGTGGCTAAAATAGTGGGTTTTTTTTTTCCAAAAGCGAGAACTGAGAATGTAGGACAATAGCACACCTTTTATCAGTACAAATCGCCTTCAACGATTTACTGATGGTAGAAGCGACTAAAGCATTGGAGGAGTTAGATCGGAAGCCTAGATCACCCCATCCAGATCACCAGGTCCAAAAAGGGACTCATTACGACCAGGGGCGTCACTATGGGGGGGGGGGACTCCCCACCCAAAGGTCTTGAGAAATTACTTTCGTCGGGCGAACCCTGACGAAAGTTCACTTGTTTGTCGGCGCGGAGCGCCGGCAAACCCAGAAGAAATAAAATTTTGCATGCTTTTGTCGGGCGTCGGTCGACTCGTCGGCACGTAGTGATAATACTGATACTGATACTTTATTGTAAAACGAAACTTTCACAGCATTGGATTGCCGAACTTGTCGTTTTCTTCAGGTACATCATAATTACAAAACATTTAATAAGGCGGTTGTACATAATAAAGCAATAGTCAAAAAATGATCAAACAGAACAAAAACCCTAGACAATTAAAACATTAAAGGGAAATAGTTGATCAATTGTTCAAAACTTCAACAAAAGATGGTACAAAGCTCTTTCTGTAGCGATCGGTTCTTGTAGAAACACGGTTAAGAACCGGAACTTTTTGTGCTACAGCTCGAGGTAGTCGAGGCTTTGGCGGGCAATATGGGGTAGGAAACAGGTGCTCAAAACCTGAGTGGGAACGCAGACTGTTCCCGAAACCAGTACAAAGAGTAAGACGTCGGGCTGCTAAAGTAGGGAGGCGAAATTCTTTGAGGAGGAGGATATAAGCCACTTTGCCCTGGCGGTAGATGATTCTCAAAGCTCTCTTCTGAATAGTTTCAAACTATTCGGCTTGTCTACAATCTTGATTTAAGTAAAAGACCATCCTATCCTATTCTTATCATTATACTGGGTGCTGAACCAAAGAATGCCTTTATCTACTTGTGCGGTTGGTTAACCAGGATCTTCCTTATCAGAACAGGAAGTAATATGAAGTGGTTTTACCTGTTAACAATCAGAGATGGGCAAGCCCTTCGCTACGCTAAGAATAACATACTATTGAAAACACATATCAGCCTAATGAATTCATATGATAATCACATCGCTAGAACTCTTAGGAACTAAACCACAAACATGTTACTCACTTTTTCTACAGCTTCTGGGTTATTTGGGTTTTTATCTGGATGATACTTCAAAGCCAGCTTCCTGTATGTCTTCTTCACATCGTCTTGAGTCGAGGCTTTTTCTATTCCAAGAATCTGGTACAGCGTGTCACCCGACGTCCTAGCAGAAATTGGTTCATAACAAGGAAACTACTAAAGGCGTTTTTTAGCGGCTGACCCACAAAGTACTGTTTGTTTGCCCCGAGCAGTGTGTGCGAAACGCTCTCGACCCCCAAGTCAAACTAGCGGAAAAAGTTTTTCTGTCTGTTTTTCCTCCGTATTGATAATAGAAATAAAATCTCGGTAAATAGGGACATTCTAATAACAATAACGGCAATAAGAATAATTAGACAAAGCACAGAATAGGGCATTGGCCTCTAGGCAATTTCGTGCTAGAAGGATCCAGCTTTTCGGTTAACTTTTCTTAAAGCACGCCTTGCAATATTTATTGTTTATATTCCAATATTAAAACAATTTGAATACTGTAAAACAAGGCTCTAACAAATCATCGAGGTCGCAGGTCCATTGACTTCCAGCGAAAACTCGGCAAAATTCGGAGAACCGGTTTGACGCATCAATAGCATGATACTCATCAGAAGCATAATGCGCATGGGAAATCGTGAACCGCGCCAAGTGCAAGAATTAGTGAGATATCGTTAGCGGGCTTAGAATGTAACATATGAAATTTGGGTCTCCGGGTTAAGAATAATGAATGCAGTTACGGTTGTCAGTTGCATTGGTATTATAGACATGGCGGGTCCTTTAACATAATAGCTCATTTCATTGACTGGGCCTGAATTTCCCGCCAAATCTCGAGCCACAAGACCGAAAATCACATCAAGAGCTGTTTTACATTTGAGCCACAAAAGCCTTGATGGTCGCGGGATCGATCACACAAACGATCGTGTTTCGAGAGATCGAGACGTGATTCGAAAGATACCACAGGAAAAAAATATATGGAGAGCTTAAAGTCACTTATAGTTACACAAATCACAGTACACCACCAATGGAGGACGAGAGAAGACAAGGGAAAGGATACGTAGAATACGGGTTAAGGTCTCGACAAATTCAACAATAAAAAGCTGGATACTCACGATAACTTTCTGGCATCCATTTCTTAGAAGATTAGGACCTGAATACTTAAAAGAGGTCCTCCGATCCCGTATTTGCGATTGGTTCTCTGCCTTTTGTAATATTTCACGGGCTTGCGTCACAAATCCGACAGAGAGCACTTAACTTGAACCTAAAAGAGGTTTTAAAAGTCATATATGACCAATGTTAATTGGACACAACATTCGTCAATGGGGCCACTGAATCATCAAACAATTTAACAGCAGATGTGGTCTAGCGTTCAAATGTTTAAGAGCTTTAGATACCCTGTTTCATTTGGAAGCTCACTCAAGCCGAATCTCATTTTTCCCTGTTTGTGAAATAATACTAGTGAACAAAGTTTCACAGCCATTCAAAAGGCAAGCAGCGTAATAGCAAAGAATGCTCAGAACTAGAAACTAAAGCACCGCCGGTGCAAATAATGCCCCTTAGAGCTCAGCCGACTATCGCTGACTTTTCGGAGAAGACGAGGGGATGTGATTTTTGCCCACAAGTCGCTAACCACCAACAGCTCGTGAAATATACCTCCAGCAGGTCAACAGGGCAATCACAGAAACTACAGCAGCAAGAAACGGGAGCAATACAATCCCTTGGCAAACTGGGTTGTACCCCTGTGAAACACCCTCAGCGAGGAGAAAAATGATGGCGAAAAATGATGCTTTCAAGAGAACAGAAGACAGTGACTGGAAAACTAGCTACAGGGATCCATTGCCAGAAGGTAATCACCGGCGACATCAACAGGCCTCACTCACAGCCTTGACACTTGGACGTGGGGTGGACAGTAATTATGCCCACACCGGCTGCTGTAACCTCCTAATTATAGCATACTCCCTGGAATAGGTGGTGCAACCATTGCATTCCCTCTTCCAGGTTTCCTCAGCTCAAAGCATCCAGGAAGTTGGTCCAGCTTTGTGGCCCGGGTTCTGAAAGGCAGACCCAGTCCACTATATAAGGCTTTCTCACTATTCAGCTCTATACACTGGGGCAACAGCTAAGGGCCTTAGAACAATAGGACAAGTAAAGAACAAAATTCATTTGGATCATCAAGTTCATTCCATACCATCAGATGAGTTCGTATACTAGGCTGAATAGGCTCTCCATAGGATAGCTATTGCAGCACTGCCTTTTAGCATTAGCAAGCACTACCTAAGTGCTACTGCACTGGAAAAGTTTCTATGGAGAGCTTGTCTGGCCATATGCAATATACAGTCCATCCCACAAAAATGAGGGAGCAGCCTCCACTAAACTGAAAACTCTACTTTCCTACAAATGGTATTATTTTGGAAATTTTTGTTCCTGATCAATTAATAAATAAGATAATATTAAGTAGGCTAAAGATGGATAGTTGTACACAGGAGAGTCACAAGTGCATTTTCGTTGGGGGGGGGGGGGGGGGAGAGCCAAAGTTTTACCGAATCTTTTAAACAAGAGCTGTAAGCTCATATGGCACTTGCCTGAGGTTGGGATGTATTGTTTGATAAAAAGTACTTTTCGACTTTGCGGTTAAGATGCGCACTTTAAGGGAGCTAGAGAAAAAGTATTTTATTTTTAACTTGGCTGTAATGATGCGCACTTTAAAGGTGCTAGAAATTCATCTGTAGCCTAAGCAAAGCCCTTGAGGCAAAAATGATAACAGGCCTTAAGGATCATTGATATCCTACCGTTTGGTCAAAAGTATTTTTTTCCCTTTTTGGTTAAAATGGGCACTTTAGGGGTGCTAGAATTTTTTTTAAAGAAAAACCCTTGTGGCACAAATGATCATGGGTAGAAATGTATTGTTCAACAAAAAGTACCTTTTCACCTTGCGGTTAAGATGCGGCACTTTAAGGGAGCTAGAACTTCATTTGTAAGCACAACCCTTGAGGCAAAAATGATAATGGGCTCACGGGGATCATGAAAATGTATATCTTGCTCATAAGTATTTTTCTTAATTTGCGGTCAAGATTGGTACTTACATAATAGTCGGATTTGGAAAGTGACAATTTCTAACCCGATCTTGTCGAATCTCTAATATTCCAGCCAAGTTTCATCGTTCACATCTGGAAGTACCTTAACTTGCGATTACCGGAATTCCGGACCCACCTCAATTTTTCTTTATTTTTCAATTTTGTGAAATATTTCAATTTTTTGCAATATTCGCAATTTTCGAGAGGCCACCGAATATTTCAATTTTGCGAATATTCGACTGAAATTGAAATTTTCAGTTGAAAATTCGCTTTTTACATCTATAACTCTGGGGATAATAAACAGACTGTTATTTGGGGATTAAGTCAAACTTGATGAGTTTTAGGTTATTTCAGTTCAAACTCTTTCGAACAAATATGAACACAGAATGAATTTTACATTAAGCTTTCCAAGATTTGTATAGGATTTCGGGAAAAGGTAGAACCATTTTCTAATGTGTACTTCTGTTCTATTTTTGCCTGATATTTTTTTTTCCTTGGAAAAATAATAATATAAGTCTTAAGATTTTAAAGGACACCTGAACAATGAAACCATACTTGAACACACCATGGAGAATGCATTTACAGACATGGTCATGGAGAGAATTCTTGTCCTGAGCCTGACGTGTTCAAAATAGGGATGCTCGTTTCTGAAGGTTTGCACATGCAGACTCCAAGACAAAAAGCGCAAGTCATTCAAATCTTGTACAGCCCTGGCCGGATCGTATTGGAATTTCTTCTAGATATACATTTGGGCTTAACTGGTTAAAAAATATTCCAGAAGAAGGGTTGATTGGTGTCATTTTTTCATTTCTAAAATTGTTCGGTACTGAAATAAGGACAGATGCAAAATGGAGCAAAAATCATAGCTTGGAAACACTATTTCGTATTTCGGTTGGGTTTTCTGCAAGCAATGTTAATGGAAGCCATACAGATAGGGATAATACTTGGTACTCTTCATTCAGGTGTCCTTTAAGTAATTGTTCCTGTCACCCCAGAGTGAAAAGAGCACCGTATTTTTCTTTAATGATTGCAGTTTCTGATATCACTTCGAAAATCAATATGAATTTATCTATTAGTTTTTTTTTTACTTCAAACAGCCATCTGTACTATTTCTTTTAGTAATTAGAGGCCATTTTTTTCCCTGGAAAAACTAGCATTCATTTATTGTATCATTACTTCAGCGCGCCTTTGGCTTCTTCCTGAAAATTCAGCATAGAGGTCAAGGTATGCTTAGGTGAACAGTTACTTTAATGTGAACACTGTAGTTTTGGGCTAAATGGTAGACTGAAGATCCAAAAAACCTGTACAGGTGTTTTCAGCTGCCCTTCTTACCTACTTTGGCTATCTGGTAGTTAGCTATAGACACAGCAAGTGCATGAAAATGGCAAAGTCGGAAGTCAACAAACGTTGACATAAACATACCTCTACTATAATACTAATGCATCATTACTTCAGTTCGCCTTCGGCTTCTTCCTCAAAACTCGGCATGTAACATACTGCATTGTTCCAACATTTCTTGTGATATTTTTCACTGTATTTGTCACGAACATTAGCCGAAACCAAAAAGTCACAGAAATTGCAGTGTTAAAACTTATCCGTTTTGCATCGTCAAATATAATGCAATGGCAGTGTGTGTTAACGACATTAATGTACAGTAGAGGTATGGTTATGTGTTATGTGAACAGTTACTTTAATGTGAACCAATGTGAACACTGCAGTTTTGGGCTAAATGGTAGACTGAAGATCCAAAATATCTGTACAGGTGTAGTTAGCTTCAGAGTCAGACACAGCCAAGTGCATGGAAATGGCAAAGTCCGAAGTCAACAAACGTTCACATAAGCATAACTTGAATTCGGACACGCTCTATAGCTTACTGTATCTATTCTGGCACTTACCCATCTGACCTTAGACTAAAATACAATGAAATGCCGAGAAAAGAAATCTGGCAAAAATCCAAATCAATTTTGAATCAATTTTATATTCAGATTCTTCTTCTTCTTTATAATGTTCCGGCTTTTCTTTTTGTTCTTGAAATTCACGAAAGCGTTAGGGATCAGTCTTTTCTGGAATCGTAGTCCAATCAAAAAGTCGGCAAGAGATTCAAACTAAAGTCAGCATGTGTACTTTCCTTCATTAGTTTATTCACAACAGATTCACAAGACATGTCTTATTATTCTTACCGCCGCATTATACTAGTCATTGTACCAGGCTTGTTTTACCATACAGATACAGCCGTTTTTTAGTCATCTTTCATTCATGACATATTATTATTAATTATTAATCAGTTCAGTTCAACAGGATTAGGAAGCTTTCGTCCTACCCATCCAACAACCTCCTATAAAGAGGTGAACATAAAATAAATCTGAAATAGGCTATCAACTGTGAATCAGAACATCGATAGTCAGTTTCTGCTTGTTGCAGGCTTGTTTTTCTTGGACTTGGGACCAGTTTTACATTTGTTCAATCGCCTGTATATGCCATACAGCAAAATAAATCTTGCTCTTCATCTTTTTTGCAGTATGAATGATGTTATTCTGCTCAAAAGAAAATCTGTCATCTGCTGCGTCGCATTTGTCAAGTGTAAGTAGCCAAAGCAATGCCTGTGTTTCTGTCTTATCTTTTGATAAAAATGTACGCCCTTAGTAAAATTCCTTCCAGTTTAGTTCTTTTTTGGCTCTAGAAGCACTAGCACAGAGTAAACTGTAGTTGCATTTTCGATCTGAATTCTCAGTTCTCGCTTCTCAGTTCTCGGTTCTTGTACAGAGTACCATTTTGATGCGACTGCTGTAGGGCAGGGACGTCGCTAGCCAAAACTCGGGAGGCGTGACAGGGCGCCTGCAGATAATGACTGTAGCGTATATCAGACAGAATGAAAATGAGCGCAGCAGGGGGTATTTTTAGGCTATGGCTTTTTTTTCGGGCATAATACTACTCCACCCCCCAACAAAAAGCTTTTAATGTGATCCAAGCCCTGAAATTCCAAGCCTAAAACCTGAATGAAAAGATGCGACCTTCCAGTAAATAGAGCCTATCACGAAAGGCGCTGCAGGCAAATTTTGTGGAATCCTGTTTTATCAGAATGTCTTTTTGGATCCCCAATGAAAGTAAGGGCCATTAAGTAGTAAGGGCAAAAGTAAGGGCCACTTAGCACGGATCTGCCCATGAAGAAAAATGCGATAGGCTACATCTTGAAAATCAAGAAAAAATGTGATACATTTAGTTGGAAGCTGGTAATGTGCTTCAGTTTGACCCTTTCCGAAAAAGAAGTACTAATCATCCAGAGAAAAAAAACTTGAAACAAAGTAGATTTGGTTCTGTATTTACATTAAAGCAAAATAAAGATAAAATGAAGTGTTGCAATAATCAGGACCGTCATCCATCTTTTCTCATTACTCACGAAGCCGATTTATTTTTAAACATTGCACTGGGGGAAAATTCTTATTGTCAAATTCTTTTCTGTTAAAATACAAAGAATCCTTGCATGAAACTTAAAAAATTCTTGAAAACGTAAGCCACAAGCAAGAACAGCCTGATTTTTACTTGAATCGAGAGATATTAATACACAACAGATCGTGTTAAAACTTGGGTTAAAACTGTGCGGTGCACGGTGAAATTCACGATTTGACAACTGTCCCTTGCCGATCTTGGAAGCTCAAATCCGACAATCATGCTTCTCATTCTAACAAAATACGATTAAAAAATCTCGTCGTATCCGAGCGACTGGAAATAAGCCTGCCTCTTTATGTCAATCTGGCAAGCTCGAAACATGCGACTCAGAATGCAATTCCTTAAGTTTCAAACGCTCGAGAACCCAAAACAGCCGATGTCCAAGCTGGATGTCAGCTCAGTTTCTTCGTAACCCTGACTGAACCGGCCTTACTTTTTTTTTTCCTGGCGTACTGCCATCCCACAACTTAGCTTTCCTGGGTGAGTGCCCAGTATTATATTGGGTGGGGTAGGCCAGACAAACTAGCCGAAACTCAGGCCACAAAAGGCCCATTGTCTCAATCCCCCAAAAAAACACAATTGATGGCACACCATCACTCTATAATACAATTGATTAAAATCACTCTATACACAAATTGATGACATCATCACTCAAACTCCCGCTCTGTGTCGCGTTCTTACCTTAAAATCTGTCTAACCTTCCTGTCAGCTGAAGGTACCTGGACAGTTCTCTTAATCTGGCTTTCCTCATTATCTCCTGGAGGTCGACCTTCAGGGAGTGGAATGCTTCCAGTCGTTGCCTTGTCCAGGCTGGGCACTCTTGAACAAAGTGTGTGTTTGTCTCTTCTTCTATTCCACAATGGGTACATATTGGAGACTCCGTTTTTCCTGTGTTTGAATTATGTTTTCCAAGGTTACCTATTCCAGTGACAACCTGGATGATTCCCCGGACTTCATCTTTTTTCATGGCGATTAATTTTCTTGTCAAAGCCTCGTTGCGCGTGGGTATTAAGCTTCGCGTGGTTCGACAGTCCATGCGATTTTCCCACGTCCTTTCTATCTGTTTATTCACCCATTCCCGGATTTCAGCTTTCCATCTGCTTTCCGAAATAGGAATGAAAGGCTCAGGTCCAAACGTGATTCTTTTGGTAGCTTCCTTTGCTAGTGCATCTGCTTCCTCGTTTCCTGGGATACCAGAGTGTCCCGGGACCCACATCAAAGTGATTTGATTTCCCTTCTTTGCGACTGCATTTATCTTGTTGAAGCATTCCATTTCTAATGGCTGTTTGCTTTTCGGTGTCTCAAGTGCCTTTAAACAAGCTTGATTATCTGAAAATACAAATATTTCCTTCTCGGCAACTCCCTTATCCAGAAGGTAATCCGCAACTTGCAGAATTGCGGACATCTCAGCCTGGTAAACTGACGAAAACTCCCCCAGGTGAGTGAACAACTTTTCTGGCTCTACATTGGTTTCGAACAGTATAGATGCTGCTCCCGTCATCTCATTACATCGCGAGCCATCAGTGTAGCATCGTATCATCTCTGGGTCATTTAAATTTTTCCAGGAATCTTAAGGTCTCAGACCTCGTCTCAATTTTTACTTCAAATCTCTTTCCACTTTTGATCGTAGTGATGGTTTGATCTTTGGGCATTTGCAGCACTGGGAGCTCATTCATCCATTTATTGCAAATATCTAAATGGCTTCTCTTGCTGATCTGATTTCTTTGACACCAAGTGCCGTGGATATCAAGGCGGACTCTCGTCCTTAAAGCTTCCCCTTTGATCCAGATCTCAAGGGGAGTTATACCGAGCAACATTTCTAATGATGCTGTGGCGGTCCCTGGGAAACATCCACTAATCATTAAACATGCTAACCTTTGTACCCTGACCAGGGGCATCATATGCGTTTCAATTTTTGTGCTTCCAACCCATATTATGCAAGCATAAGATATCATAGGCCGGATAATAGCATTGTAGATGAACGCCATTCGTTGCGGTGCAAGTCCCCAGGTCTTGCCCACCATCCTTTGGCACTGCACTAGCGTTATTGTTGCCTTGCGTGCCCTTTCAATGCAATGTGTTTTCCAACATAGTTTACTATTCAGGGTGATCCTCAAATATTTAACTTGGTTGGTCATCTTAATTTCTTTACCGTAAATTTTCAGCGGGAACGGAATTGCCCAATTTCTTCTTTTTGTAAAGACAACCGCTTCTGTCTTACTCGGGCTTAATCGTAACTTCTGTCTCAAGCTCCACTGTTCAACAACCTTCAAAATTGTCTGGCCCAGCTCGAACAGCGTGGGCAGATTTCGGCCTCGGAGAAGCGACGCTCCATCATCTGCGAACGCTTGTGAGTACCCGGGTTGTTTTTCCAACTCTTTCAACAGACTATTCATTACAAGGTTCCACATCCAGGGGGAGCTTACTCCTCCTTGCGGGCATCCTTGACGAATTAAACGCCTGAGCTTTGCTCCCTTCAGACTGACGCAAACTTCTCTGTTTCTAATCATATGGGAATTCCATCTTTGTATCGCGATTTCAATTTCTCCTTCCTCCATCGCTTCTTCTATAGATTCAAAAGTAGCCCCGTCAAAGGCTCCTTCAATATCAAGGAAAATGCCCAGAGCGAATTCTTTACTGTCTAGCGCCTGTTCAATACGCCATACAAGCTGGTGAATTGCGGCCTCGGTGGAACCTCCAGCTCGGAAACCGAACTGTCTACGAGATAATTTCTCGTTTAGTTCTGGTATACTCATCAGATACCACTGAATTACCTTTTCCATCAATTTTAGCTGAAAAGAAGTCAGTGTAATTAATCGGAATGACCGCGCATTGCAATAATTCTCTTTCCCTGGCTTGGGGATGAAAACACCCCTTGCTTCTTGCCACACTTTTGGAACATGGCCTAAAGCCAAGCTTCTTCTCGCAATCTTCATATAATGCATCTTAATTTGACCCCAACCTTTCTGAAGCATAACTGGATAAACACCATCTGCTCCAGGGGACTTAAACGGTTTAAACTCATTCACAGCCTTATTGATCCACTCCTCTTTTATAATCCTTTCTCCTACTTCCTTACCTAGATCTTCCTCACCGTAACGCGCAGGCGGAACGGGAGTCTGATCAACCTCACCAACATGGATCTCCAGCATATGATCAATTGTTTCCTCGGGGCTATTCGTGAAAGTCCCGTCCCCTTTCTCGATACATCCGAGGCTGACCGTTTTGTCTTTCTTCAGTATCTTCAGGACGTTAGCAGTTCCAGAGTCACTCTGTATTGAATCACAGAAGTTTCTCCAAGACTGTCTCTTCTTTTTCCTTATTGCCTTTTTGTAACCCTTAAAGGCTTCCTGATAATCTGTCCAATCCTCACGGCGGTCTGTAAATTTTGCTTTCCTGAGTAATCGGCGTAACTCTTTCCTTCCATCTTGGAGATCAGAATCCCACCAATCCCTTGTATTAGCATTCATATCCTTCAATTCAGTTGGTGTCGACGCATTGAAGGAATTCTTCATACAAGTCGTCAACCACTCTGCATAATCATCCAAATCTTTCGTATCTGTGATCTCATGGTCCCTCCTGTTAGAACCACTGAGCTCAACCCTCAACTGCTTCAGATACGCTTTCCAATCAGTATTTTTTATATCCTTGACGGTATAATTTTGTTTAGGAGTTATTCCAACGCTAAATCGAACAAAACAATGGTCAGAAAGTGAAGGAATATCGCTTACATGCCACCCCAGAACAGAATCTTCCATGGGTTCATTAACAATTGTTAGGTCGAGTACCTCCCTTCTATTAGCCACTACAAAAGTGGGTTTCTCACCTTTGTTACTCCACCTCAAATCTTCACTCATCAAATATTCAAAAAGCTTTAACCCTCTTTGATTTGTGTTTGTGCTCCCCCACAGGCGGTGGTGTGCATTTGCATCGCACCCAACCACGAGAGGTAACCTTTCAGACTTACAAAAATTGACGATTTGTTTTAGCTCATGCGGTGGAGGTTCCTCCTCATGTGCCATATAAACCGACGCAAAAACCATTTCCCTTTTCCCAGTTGCACTGGGGCAAGAAATTCTAATAGCTACAACATCCCTTGTGCAGAACTGTTTTAGCATCCAAGCATTTAAATTTTTGCTACTATACATGCAAGATCTGGGAATGTTACCTTTACAATCGGCCACATGCAGATCCGCTTCTCTTAAAGCTCCTCCAATTTTGCCACGGTGAGTCCACGGCTCCTGAACCATCACAATGTACCACGTCTTGTCCTGCAACACTCTTCCAAGATTGTAGGACGAAGCTTGACAATGGTGTAAATTAATTTGCCATGCTTCCAAAGAGCAACTCTCTATCATCAACTGGCATTCTGTAAAACTTGTACACATCTTTCAAAACAAAAATAAAAAGTAAAACAAAAAATCAAAAGATGCGTCTTCTTCGAGGTAAAATCAAACTCCTCATTTCTCTTCATTTGGGAATTCCGCTGTCGAGTACAGCGGCTTCATTAATATTGTTGAATGGCCGCAGTGAGGTCGGAAATCACGCTTCTCGATTACTGTAGCCACATCTTGTTCTGCGTCGATCTTTATAACCAAACCCTCAGGGGTGCTTTGGGTCGACGCGATACGAAGTTTGCCCCTGGTCATACCAGCATTGCATCTAATCAATAATTCAAGGATCTTTTCAGGATCCCGTTTTCGTCTCTCTAAAATTGAGAAACGTTTGTAGGGTGGTACGTCGCCAGGTGCTAGGGCGTAGTAACCAACCCCATTCTTACCTGTTAGTTTCGAAACTACCTCTTTTACCAAGGACACTGTGGCCTCATCGCACGCAATCTTTACACCATCACCCACCAGCTTAGTGTAGAAGATTGTTGGGATATTGTCCGCCGGTCCTTCGTATCCAACAATCGCGTCGTCGATCCCGTCCATAACAATGTCAAGATCTTCCGCGGTCAAAGCACTTTCGTTTCGTGAACGGATTTTAAGGGGTATACCCTGTGCCGCCCTGGCGTAGCTCCGGTTTTTACTCGCCTTGACATTAAGTGCCAACTTTTTTCGTTTTGAAGGTTGCCGATCTTCTGCAGAACGACTCGGATCCCTCTTCGCTCCCCCCTCTTTAGGGCTATTCGAGTCTTTTTTCGTCTTGGGGGCTGGTACCCCTTCTGGCGTTGAATTGTTTGAAGCGGCTTTGCGGTTCCGTTTCTTACCTTTGTACGCGGGAGTTTCATTGGTGCGAGCGCCAACGTCACTTACCCCGAGTCTCACGGTTGTTGAAAGGCTTGCGGCCTTGTTTTTAGTGCTGCCTGAGGGTTGCCCCTCAAGAAGCATCAGTGCTTGTTCTGCAGGGTCTTTCTGCGTTTGTTGAATCTCCATTCAAGGAGTTTCATTGCCTTGGGTATGTAAGCCCAGTACCCAGTAGCTGAATGTTTGTGGTCGGGCGCTCTGCGACAGACAGTTCAGTTTTGTGTCACAATGATTTATAAAGAAAGTAGCAAAAAAATATAGTACTCGACAGTGCAAATATATAGGACCACGAAAGCCATGAATTTACTTTAAAACAGTTATTTCTTTAAAATCTGGCATTTTTTCTTGTAAGTGGTCGTTTTTTTTTCATACGAAAAGGTCAGATTCGCTTCTCCCTGGAAAAATAGTTGGCTCTTACGTTCTTTCACGGACGAAAAACTTGACATAAGGGTCAAGGAGCTTATTCCGATCCTTGGTTTGAATGACCGACGAAATAGAAAATTGTCGCCCTGGCCTCTGCATGTGACAGGGGCTAGCTGCAAAAAGAATCAATAGCAGATCCTAATATCTGAGCTCATTTCCAAAGAATTCATGAAAGATGACACAACTCTTGCTTGGACCAGTTTATACTAAAAATTGGGATTTTTTACTAGATTGAAATGAAATATACTAGATCTTCTAAATTTACTAGATTATCTAGTAAAATTTTACTGCCAATGTGCATCACCGAATACCGGCGGCGTTAAACTGATACTGAAAGAGCTAAAACGCGCCCATGAAACGGCGGCGCGCCGATCGCGGACGCTGATGCATCGGCGGCGGCAATTCGCTTGTGTTTCGGCGTCTGCATAATTTTGTTTATACATTCTTGTGCTTGTGTTTTACTGACGAAAAGCATTATGGTACAGATATTTCTGCGTAAATTACATTACGTTACTATCCGGAGTTTTTGGTTTATCGCATCCAGTGCAGGGAACATCACACTAAAGGTGAATTCAGGCTCAAGACTATTGATTGGAATGTTTGCTTGAACTTGTACTAGAGAATTAGTGGGTGAGTGCTTTCCTGGGTGAGTGCCCAGTAGCTGAATGTTTGTGGTCGGGCGCTCTGCGACAGACAGTTCAGTTTTGTGTCACAATGATTTATAAAGAAAGTAGCAAAAAAATATAGTACTCGACAGTGCAAATATATAGGACCACGAAAGCCATGAATTTACTTTAAAACAGTTATTTCTTTAAAATCTGGCATTTTTTCTTGTAAGTGGTCGTTTTTTTTTTCATACGAAAAGGTCAGATTCGCTTCTCCCTGGAAAAATAGTTGGCTCTTACGTTCTTTCACGGACGAAAAACTTGACATAAGGGTCAAGGAGCTTATTCCGATCCTTGGTTTGAATGACCGACGAAATAGAAAATTGTCGCCCTGGCCTCTGCATGTGACAGGGGCTAGCTGCAAAAAGAATCAATAGCAGATCCTAATATCTGAGCTCATTTCCAAAGAATTCATGAAAGATGACACAACTCTTGCTTGGACCAGTTTATACTAAAAATTGGGATTTTTTACTAGATTGAAATGAAATATACTAGATCTTCTAAATTTACTAGATTATCTAGTAAAATTTTACTGCCAATGTGCATCACCGAATACCGGCGGCGTTAAACTGATACTGAAAGAGCTAAAACGCGCCCATGAAACGGCGGCGCGCCGATCGCGGACGCTGATGCATCGGCGGCGGCAATTCGCTTGTGTTTCGGCGTCTGCATAATTTTGTTTATACATTCTTGTGCTTGTGTTTTACTGACGAAAAGCATTATGGTACAGATATTTCTGCGTAAATTACATTACGTTACTATCCGGAGTTTTTGGTTTATCGCATCCAGTGCAGGGAACATCACACTAAAGGTGAATTCAGGCTCAAGACTATTGATTGGAATGTTTGCTTGAACTTGTACTAGAGAATTAGTGTTGCCTTCTGCCCAGCTTCCAAATAAGATAATTTAATCACTCATCTCAGCGTTGAAACACCAACCAAGTTCCAGAACATATTTTTGCCAGCAAGACAGTACAATATCAGTAAAGCAGCCACTCCAGTCAGGCTGTTGAGGCAGTTCTGGTTTGTTTTTGATGATTTTGTTTTGCACCTGTGTACACCTTAGTAAAAGTCGATTTTACATGGAGTGAATGCAATGTAGGCTAAACAGGGCCCTTACCGTTTCGGCATATGTTTATTTCAAAATGAAGAATAATTGTTGTATTGTATGAAATCAGAATTTGTAAAAAGTCATCCCTTTTGTACAACTTTTATATTATTGAGTTTTTCTGAGGCTAAAATAACTGAAGAAAGACCATCATCCAGATCAATCGGCGGCGCGTCGCTTCGCGGCGTTCCATCGTCGATGTTTTATCCCTCACCGCCGCCGATTCTTTGAACCGGCACGGCGTCGGGGTCTAGACCTAGCAATGTCTAAAAGTGTTCAAAATGCTCTACCCAATTTTGTTCTGTAAAACTTCACCAAGTTTGTCAGTTCTGGCTTCTGACTTCAGTGCTGATTGCTGGTTGACTTTAGGCCTAACGTGGGGCTAATGCCCGAATCGGTATTAACCGAAAGCCTAATTGCGTGACTTCACATGATTGTTGGAAATCCTCTCTAGGGACCTGCCTAGTGCTCATGAAGGTATCCAGCAAAAGAGCAACCGTCCCTACTGCACTGTCAGAAGTTCCATAACAGATAACACAAGGATGCGCTCTTTCAACGGACAATACTTGGGACAGAGCTGGTGGACTCGTCTCGAGACGCCTTTTTCAAGGACTCGGACTCGTCTTTCACAGAGCTGTCCGTCCGCCAGAGCTGTGGACTCGGACCCTGGACTCGTCTCGAGACGATCTCGAGACGCCTTTTTCAGGGACTCGGACTTGTCTCGGACTCAGATTTGCTGGACTCGCAGCAGCTCTGACTTGAGGCGTATTCTCGCCGTTCCCCGAGGACTCCTCGGGGAATTGAAGGGAACGGCGAGAATAGAGGGACTCACTCCACGCGGACTCCGCGTGCAGAAAACAGCGAGAACATGGGGAATGCTTCCAAAATGGATTTTGTTCTTAAACAAAATATGCAGTTGACAAAATTAGTCTGGATCCACTTTATTTTTGGTTTTCTTTACTCTGGTTATTTTTAATTAATTTTAAATTGCACCAACAACAGCGAAAATTGATTCCCCTCCGAATCTGAAAGGGAGTCCTTTTTGATGATGGTGATGATGATCGGAGTATTCCCCGTCCGTAGGGACTCTCGAAAATATAGGGAGTGAGTCCCCGGGACAGACAAAAACGTGGGGACTCCTCAAGTGGAGTCCTCGGGGAACGGCGAGAATACGCCTTTGGGATGTAATACGTTGTCGCGACAAACGTTATGAATGAAATGTTATGCATAACAAGCCTTGCAGGTAAGAGCCGAAAAATAGTCAAAAAAGCATCTGCTGACTATGTGTTTGTCGTCGTCATATCGGAAAATCCAGCAGATGCTTTTTTTTGTCATGCACAACATTTCATGCATAACGTTTGTCGCAACAACAGATTACATCCCAAGTGTGTCTGTTGAAACAGCGCGTCCATGTGTTATCTGCTATGAACTTCTGATCTCCTACCTACCAAGATTCCCAAAAATACTCTCACGGCAAACACATCTCTGGTTAGGGACCATGCTGAAATTCTGATGACTGGTGTAGGGTATACACTGTACTATGGCATAAGCTACAGTATACAAGACCACTCAGACAGCACAGATGTCTGGTACTGGAAAACTAAATATCGTTTCGGAGTCGGTTTTAAGATAATTGCGAAGTTGTACTACCTTTCCAGGAGTTGGTTTCTTATGGGTTTAAAAGCCTGATAAGTGATGGGCAGCTTGACATAGTTCAGATGGTGAACTCTACAAATGACCTCTTACAACTGTTCAAACATCAGGCCTTGAGTCCATCGTCAGAAGATAGGCTACAGAAGACACTCTCAGAGCTTTCGCACTATCATGTAAGTCCCCGTCTTTGATAGTTCCTGGATTAAATATATCTCATTGATGATCACCAGACAAAAAAACATTGTAAATATCACAGTATCAGTTTTTTTTTGTAAGGAAGATGGTGTCAGCAGCGACAAACTTTCTAGCAAGCAATATCCCAACAAGATGTATTTCTGCAAAACTTTATTTAGCCTATATGGTACCAGTCTTTATAGCCTACTGTGTGAGACTAGACATAGTTATGTGAATGGAAAGCCACCCAGTACCAGTCTTTATATGATGTGAGACTAGACATTTTGTGAATCGAAAGCCATCGCGGATTTAGTAAGTTGTGAAGTTGTAAGACCTTTTCTTCACAAGTTTTACTACGGAGGTTTTCTACTACAGGTATAAACGAATATTGCGTCAGACCGTGGCATACCCCCCCCCCCCCCCCGAAAGGAGATCAAGCACACGTATACCGATCGACCCTACTGTTTACAACCCTTTCCTCTAGGCAAAGTGTCAGAAGCTGGAGAACGACTTACTGAATCAGCAGCGGGAATCGAAGCAGTTTACAGAACGAGAAAGGCAAGCTGCGATAAAACTCAAAGTCCTAGAAGACGCCGTAAAATTGCATGCAAAGGATATCAAGAAAACAAGAGCTGATGCCGAATCTAAGACTCAGGCCTATCAGACAATCCATCGCAAGGCCCAGCAGGATCAAATGAATTTGCTTGAGCAGATTAAGAAACTGCAGAAGATAAAGCAGATTTCACAGCCAGGTGTTGAGGTCTCCTCTCCTCTTAAACGAGGGGACTCGACGAGGAGACGGTGGGAAACTCCATCGGAGACGAACAAGTAAGGCTTATGCCCCCCTTCCCCCCCTTGTCCAGCAATATAAATAAATACTCGGTCGTTCTTGGATTTGGAGAAATAAATAGTAAAAGTGTTAACCGAATCCTAACAGAAGCTAATCTAGAAATATCTGCTTCAGCTATACGGTAATACTCTCTCATGCCTCTTCTTGGTGATTCTTAGAGAAGTTCTAGTTCTTGACTCAGTCAAGTTGATAAAAAGAAACCTCTGGGAAACTAGTAGCTTTAGCTGCGTTCTTTGTCACAGAAGTAATCACTGGGGGTCTCGGGTTTTCTCCTACACGGCGTTTGTGGATTCACTAGTGACTACTCTCTAGGTTTTTTTTTCAGACTCGCCGATGTCTGGCGTTTCGTCACCAGTGTGACAAGTTACCGGGAAAGGGTGACTCCAAAAACTGAGGAAAGAGAAACACTAGACGCCAGTGAGAAAAAAAACAGAAACCACTAGAGTACCTGTTGAAGGGAATTCAGAGCGGACATCCCGCTTTCATCTTTGATTGCATGATATGTTGATAGTAGAAATGCTGATTCAAGGGAAGTGTTGACTCGTCATTCGATTCCGGATTCGAATCCTCAGCATATCAGCTTCAACTAGGCTTCATCGATTACAAGAATTTAAGTCGTGTCGGGTGGTCGGTACCAAAGTGTGGGCTGTGCGGTGCATCTCTTGCGGATAGGTACGTGACCCTATCAGAATATTTAAATAAAGGACACCTCGCACTATTTACTGTTTATTTTATATTCTAAAATGGTTGAATACTTTGAAACTAAGCTTTCCTTTTTTGTCGCGAGCTCGCTTCTCTCAGACAATCGTCGGAAGCTTGATGAAAACAACGAAACAAGGCAAGTGTGAAAACCAGTGAGTTCGGATCTCCGGGTTAAAGAATTGATGGAACGTTTACGGGAATAGCTTGGATTGGTATAATAGGTACGACGGGTCCTTTAAAGTTAAGTTATATCTACCGGTTGAGACTCTGCGTCCTAGGTTTCAGCTCCGAGGGTACTCCTATACCAGTGCGTGGCCGAAATAATTCGGATATATATACGTCGTATACATCATTGTGATAACTGGGCAATTTTCTAAGCGAATGCAAGCAATTATTAATAACACCAGTACACCGTGCAGTCCTATGATATCAGTCCTATCCTACCCAGTGCCAAAATTTTCTGGTATTCCCCTGATGTTAAAAGAAAAAAAGTTCCAACCGTGCGATAACAACTATATATCGCCCTTGGAAAAAGAGTTTTTAACTTTCCCATATGTTGCCGTCCAAAAAAGACGGTGTTTTAAAAGCCTGATTTCAGCCACTTTACACCGTAATTCAGTCCAGAGGAATTACCTTAATGCTGAATCAACCTGCTGATTCAGGTTGGTTGTTAACAACCAAGAACCATTAGCCTAGGTAAACAGACATGCCTCACCTCTTAGATCTTGGAAATTCTCATCTTGGAACAGAAGTGGCCTTAGCTCACAGCTCATGTGATAAAATCCAACTGGAATTTGGCAAAACGAAACAAAAGCAAAGCACCTTTTCTCTAAACAAAAGCTCTGTGGAATCCAGAACGGCATGCCGGCAGTGCTTTTCAAATATCACGCCAGGCATTACAGTGTTGTCGCTTGCGCTGCACAGTTTACTAGTGTTATAATCATTATCGCCCTTGCTTTTCTTCGGGCGATAATATATATTATCTGAAACAGTATTACCTGAAATTCCGTGATATTTCAAAGACCTGAGATAAAAGTAAAATAGTAAAATTAGGGATTTTTTTTAAAAGGCCATAGCTAAAAAAAATGTAAGGGACGTAATAAGTAATAGAAAGTGTAGGTTTTATTTAATGAATTATGTTTGACCATGCAGTTGGCTATTAAAATGTTACGTTCATAATAAGTGTTGTGCAGTGAAGTTCTTATATACTGTAGGCTACCGTTTGGCCATCTGATAAATAAACATTATTATTGTTACTACTGCACCATATCCTTTTCTTACAGGCTACATGAAGATAAGTGGAAATACAGTGTGGAATCACTGAACACCAGACTGCAAACGACAATCGAGTTAAACGAAAAGCTCAAGTCTCTTACTTCATCCTTCGCCAAGGAATTGGAACTGCTCGTGGCCAGCCTTCAGGTTTCAGCAGTAAGTCCTTTTATTCATTCTAAACTCCATCTTCGAGGTTCCGTTATATCGTTCTGTTTCAATAAATTATTGATATGATATGATATGATTTATTTGCTTAAAGCCCAAGGGCCATCGCATACAAAATACAAAAAGAAAATAAAGAACAACAAACAAACAAATATCTCACCCCACAAATCGTAATTACAAAAACTCTTTCCTGTGTTTCCATCCTATCCGCAAAAACCTTCCAAGTTGCCTAACCCCAAATAAACTTGTATCCTTAAACTTTTCAACCAACCAACCTTCCCCGAAAATTCGCTCCCCAAATATTTCAACTCTTACATCATTCAACTCCACACATTCGCACATGAAATGAAACAAATTCTCATCCACACAACCACACATTGGACAAAAGTAAAGACCACTAGACCGCCCCTTAGCACTACCCATATAATTTCTCCGAATTCCCAAAGGAAGGCTATCACTACGAGCGCTTACCATTAATTTTAATTCCTCAGAAGATAACCCTCCCTTAAAAAACGTTTCTAAACCGTAACACTCTTTGGCCTTAGCGTAAAGATACATCGACGGCTTAGAATCCTTCTCATGATGCCATTGTTGGATTTCTTGATCTTGTAGGACCCGCTGAACCACCTTACTTACCTCGCCTTGGGAGGCACCTGGACCCTGGCCGTCACACCACTGGTCAGATAACCCGCATTGATCAAGGATATTTTTTATCTGGAGTGGCCATGAATCACCTGAAGGGTCTCTTAAAGCCTCTAAATACGCAGCCTTCAAAGGTCTTATTCTAGGTAAACTAGTAATTTTTTCCCAAAATCTTACCATCCGGACAAGCCTGCTACTACGTAATGAAAATAATCCTAGATTACCCTTTAGAACTAAATTACAACTCTTCTGTGATAGCCCTAGCACTCTTTTGAAATATCTATTTTGTACCACTTCTAGCCTAGCCCCTGCTTTAAAACCCCACAATTCTGCTCCATAATTCATAACCGATTTCACTTTCATATTAAAAATTTCTTTATGAAACTTCATATCCTTAATATCCTTCAAATTACTACGCAGAATACCATTCACACATCTGTTACCCTTCACCAAAACACTATCCACGTGCTTACCAAACTTTCCATTTGATGTTAATTTAACCCCCAAATAAATGAATGATTCCTTAATCTCAATATCTTTACCATCCAAACTTACCCTATCCTTAGAACTACTTTTCCCCCCCTTACGAAAAACCATCATTATTGTTTAATCAGCATTTAAAGTTAATTTTTTCAATCTTAAATATTCATTCACAAATTCCAACAAAAACTGGAGATTTTCCTTTGATTCTGCCACCAAAACTATGCTAACTATACTACACAGCTCTACCACATCAACACAAATCATAGGTGCTTTTTTAGCTCTTAAAAATACTTACAAATCATTAATATATAAAGAAAAAAGCTTAGGAGAAAGCGTGCATCCTTGCTTCAAACCAATTCTAGACACAAAACATTTCGACAATTTCCCTGCAATAACCCGCACTACCAACTTCACGCATCTATACATTTGGACTAACAAAAAAACAAAAGGGGATGGGAGGCCCATGTCCAATAGACACACCATCAGCAATTCTCTGTCTACATTATCGAAAGCTCCCTTTACATCCAAAAAAGCAACAAATAGTTTTCCTCCTCTCCGACTAGTAAAGTAAAGCACTTAAAATAAAAATCTGATCAATCGTGCTATAACCCTTCCTGAATCCCGCCTGAAGAGGGTCTAATACCTCCTTTTTATGGCACTTGCCTACCGGCCAAGTGCCATATACCGATCACTTTTCCGTCGGTCTGTCTGTCGGTCTGTCGGTCAGTCCGCTGTTTGCGAGTTAGGGTACTTCCAGATGTGCTAGGACGATGAAACTTGGCAGGCGTATTAGGGACCCGACCAAACTAACTTGGAAATAGTCACTTGCTCGATCCGACCATCGTGGGGGGAGGGAGGGGAGCCGGAATCCGGAATTTAGTGGCATGAATAACTTTCGAACGGGTGATCGGATCTTAATGAAACTTGATATTTGGAAAGACGTCATGCTTCAGATGTCCCATATCAAGTTAGGACCGAATCCGATGTATGGGGGGGGAGTCGGAGGGGGGAACCGGAAATCATATTAAACGCTTAGAGTGGAGTGATCGGGATGAAAGTTGGTGGGAGGAACAAGCACAACCCCTACGTACCTCATTGCCAGAACCGGACTGGATTCGTGCACTGTGTGGGGAGTTGGAGTGGGGTTCCGGAATTCCGGTGATACGGAGTTAAGTTACTTCCAGGTGGGCTAGGACAATGCAACTCGGTAGGTAAATCAGGGACGCGACCAGATTAACCTGGAAATAGTCAGCTTCCCGATCCGACCATCGTGGGGGGAGTGGAGGAAGGGGGGACCCTGAATCTTGAGGTATGTATAACTTCCGAACGGGTGATCGGATCATAATGAAACTTGATATGTACAAAGACAACGTGTCTCAGAAGTCCCACTTCAAGTCCGGACTGGATCCGATGAAGCTGGGGGGGGGGGGTCGGAGGGGGGAACCGGAAATCATGTTAAACGCTTAGAGTGGAGCGATCGGGATGAAACTTGGTGGGAGGAACAAGCGCAACCCCTAGGTACATCACTGACAGAACCGGACCGGATTCTTGCACTGTGGGGGGAGTTTGAGTGGGGTTCCGGAATTCCGGTACCGGTGATACGGAGTTAAGTTACTTCCAGGTGGACTAGGACAATGAAACTCGGCAGGTAAATCAAAGACGCGACCAGATTAACCTGGAAATAGTCAGCTTCCCGATCCGACCATCGTGGGGGGAGTGGAGGGAGGGGGAATCCTGAATCTTGAGGTATGTATAACTTCCGAACGGGTGATCGGATCATAACGAAACTTGATATGTAGAAAGACAACGTGTCTCGGATGTCCCATTTCAAGTCCGGACCGGATCCGATGAAGCTGGGGGGGGGGGGGGTCGGAGGGGGGTCCGGAAACCTTTTGACGTGCTTGGAGTGGAGCGATCGGAATGAAACTTGGTGGGAAGAACAAGCGCAAGCCCTATGTAGATCTGTGACAGAACCGAACCGGATTCGGGCATTGCGGGGGAGTTAGAGGGGGGGGGGTCCGGAATTCCGGTGATCGCAAGTTAAGGTACTTCCAGACATGCTAGGACGATGAAACTTGGCTTGAAAATTAAATACTTGACATGATTGGCTTAGAAATAGTTAGTTCCCAGATCCGACCATCCCTTAAAGTACTAATGCTAACCGCAAAGTGCAAAAAAATACTTTTAAGGAAAATTCGTGATCCCTATGAGCCCATGATCATTTTTGCCTCAAGGGTTTTGCTTACAATAAAATTCCTTAAAGTACAAACAATACTTTTGAGCAAAATACATTTTCGTGCTCCTGATGATCATCTTTTTTGCTTCAAGAGTTTTGATTACAGATTATTTTCTATAACTTGGAAATAGTCACTTGCCCGATCCGACCATCGTGGGGAGAGGGAGGGGAGCACTACTATCCATTCACATCGTACTACGATAACTTAATTCAAACAAAAAAGCTTGCAAGTGCCATATGAGCTTTCAGCTCTTGTTTTCTATCCATTCACTTAAACGAAAATACTTTACAAAATATTTTACTAACAGCGTTCCCTAAATGAATAGCCCTATAGTTATTATGCATAGACTTATCACCTTTCTTAAATATCGGGATAACTAATGATTTATTCCACAAATCCGGCCACTTTCCTTTTTCAACAACGCACGAAAAAATAGCAGCCAGAACACTTATTAAATACACTCTTATATAGATTAGATTTATTCGAAAGAAGATCAAAGGGCCACGGAAACAACTAAAGAACAGCAAAACGATAACCTCAACATCTATTTGCAAAAAAAGTTTCCTTGTGACTCAAGGAATTTTCCCAGATTTCTTACATCTCTGAAACGTTTACTTCCCAATATTTGTTTAATCCTCTCCCCGCACCATTTGCCAAACATAGATGAATATTCATCATGCGCGCGTACTTACAACCTCCTGGGTAAGTGCAGTTTGAGTTATGCTGCAAGAATGGGATTCAAGTAATTTTTGAGAATCCGAACCCACATAAATATTGATACAAAATATATGTTCACACTAAGCATAAAACAAGTGGAATATACGACATGTTTATAAATAAACATATTTTATCCCCACGGAAATTAATATTAAGTCTTCATCTGAACCAGCCTTTTCACTTTTGTGCGTATGGCTCGCACGACCACTCGCGGTGTACGTGAATATGACGAAGTAGCGCATGCGCAACGCGGTCTGACGCCACCTTAACGCAAGACTCTTGCGTTTGCAGTGTGGAAGCCGCCTTAGCATATTTTCTCTAGGATGAGACCTCATCAGAGGACCAGTTCCTCCTAAAGTCTCCGGTCCGTCGGCCAGGAGGAAATGTGTTGGATTTGGAAGCCGAGGAAGTATGGAAATACATCGACTCGAACTTCGTGAAGCTGAAAGCGCTAACGTCCTATGCATTCTCAGGTAGGTTTATATGTAGCCTACCTTTTTACAATTCAAGCACCCTGAAAATCCTGAAATCTTATCGAGAGTATTTAATATTTGGGAGCGAATATGGTGTGTTGTCCCCAGATGAGACTTGAGTTTCCCCTCCCCTCGCCCCCGTTGTCCTTGCGTCGGTCCGAGATGAACATTGGCAGTCGGTTTGTGCCTCAAATACTGCAAATTTCTGATCGGACTGCCTATGGAAACAG
This sequence comes from Branchinecta lindahli, assembly GCA_023053555.1. Lineage (NCBI taxonomy): Eukaryota > Metazoa > Arthropoda > Branchiopoda > Anostraca > Branchinectidae > Branchinecta > Branchinecta lindahli. The sequence continues at coordinate 33,748,027 of JAKZAO010000002.1, forward strand.
ACCAGTCATTGTTCGTTTTCGCACCTCAAGTGATGAGCTGTGCAAAAAGACGATCAGTCTGATCACGACCTTCTGCGGCCTTTTTTTCCACGTTGATGGTGATTCACGTTGTTTTATATAGTTAGGTATTTTCGCGTTTCCCATTTTATGTTTTGTTTGTGTTACTCCGTACTTTGTCTTTTTTACACTTTTACCGGTAATAAAGTTCAGTCAATCGATCTCATTCATTCGTATCAAAACTCGAGGCTATATGTGGTAGAGTGATGAGCCAACCACACCACGGTATAATACAATGCACAACTACGGAAGAAGATAATCGTCTAGTGAAATACATTTATAAAAATATCGTTTTTGGGATCCCAAAACGTTAGTGACGGATACCTATGACATCGCAAAAGTTGTCTGTCTGTCCGTCCGTCCGTCCGTCCGTCTGTGAGCACGATAACTCTCGAAGGGAATGAGATATTTTGATAAAACTTGGTGTGAGCATTCTTGGGGTCAACAGTAAGGTCGAGTTCGTAGATGGGCCCTGTAGCCTTACATTTAGGGGTGGGGGAGCGGGTTCAAATTAAGGGACAAGCAAAATATTTTTAAACAGCTAATGTGATAGTCGATTATGGGGTAAGAAGACATGCTGAACACGAATATGAAAACGATTTTTGCGCCGGACAAGTAGTTCGCCCGGAATCCGGCCGAAACCGGAAAGTTTGTTAAAAGTAAAAGTTTTTATTTGAAGTTGATTAGATGTTTGATTTTGCGGTAAGAAACCATGCTGAACACGAATATGAAAACCATTTTCTCGCCGGACAATTAGTTCGCCCGGAATCCGGCCAAGACCGGAAAGTTTGTTAGAAGTTAAAGTTTTATCTGAAGTTGATTAGATGTTTGATGTAGGGGTAAGAAGGCATGCTGAGCAAGAATACGAAAACTATTTTTATCGCCGGACAGGTAGTTCGCCCGGAATCCGGCCAAAACCGGAAAATTTGTTAAAAGTAAAATTTATTTGAAGTTGATTAGACGATAGATTTAGGGGTAAGAGAAGATGGAGAATCCGTATATGACAATCACTCTTTAGCCGGAAATATAGTTCGTCCGGAATCCGGCTGAAACCGGAAAATGTGTTAGAAGTTAAAGTTGTATTTGAAGTTGATTAGATGTCGGATATAGGGGTAAGCAGATACGCTGAATCCGTTTTTGAGCTTTAGTTTTTCGCCGGACAAGTAGTTCTTGAATTTCGCCAAAACCGCAAAATTCACAGAAGTAAGCTAGGATCGTTTCGATCGGCTTATAGAGGTAAACGCACATGCTGAATCCATATCTGAGCTTGGATTTCTTAATGATTAGCTGTTTGGCCTGGCGAAGACTGGATCTGGCGAAGACTGGATCTGGCGAAGACTGGATCTGGCGAAGACTGGATCTGGCGAAGACTGGATCTGGCGAAGACTGGATCTGGCGAAGATAAAACCTAATTGTCTGGATCAAATATTGAAATTTTGGGATCCCATCGGAACCTTTGGTCTTGTTTTCTAATACCAGTACTTACTCTGTTAAATTGATGATTTTTTTTGTTGGCGCGTGTCTACTCTGTTCTCGCTCTCCGAATCGGAGGTTAATATTTGAAAACCGTGCTCGCCCAGGGTCTATTTATTTATTTGTTTTAGCTGTTTTTGGGATCCCAAAACGTAAGTGGAGGGATACCTATGACATCGCAAAAGTTGTCCGTCCGTCCGTCTGTCCGTCTGTGAGCACGATAACTCTCGAAGGGAATGAGATATTTTGATGAAACTTGGTGTGAGCATTCTTTGGGTCAAGAGTAAGGTCGAGTTCGTAGATGGGCCCTGTAGCCCTACATTTAGGGGTGGGGGAGGGGGTTCAAATTAAGGGGCAAGCAAATTTTTTTTAAACAGCTAATGTGATAGTCGATTATGGGGTAAGAAGACACGATGAACACGAATATGAAAACCATTTTCTCGCCGGACAAGTAGTTCGTCCGGAATCCGGCCAAAACCGGAAAGTTTGTTAAAAGTAAAAGTTTTGTTTGAAGTTGATTAGATGTTTGATTTAGGGGTAAGAAGGCATGCTGAACACGAATATGAAAACCATTTTCTTGCCGGACAAGTAGTTCGCCCGGAATCCGGCCAAAACCGGAAAGTTTGTTAAAAGTGGAAGTCTTATTTGAATTTGATTAGACGTTCGATATAGGGGTAAGAAGGCATGCCAAACACGAATATGGAAACCGTTTTTTCGCCAGACAAGAAGTTCGCCCGGCATCCGGCCAAAACCGGAAAGTTTGTTAAATAGTAAAAGTTTTACTTGAAGTTGATTAGATGTCCGATTTAGGGGTAAGACGAGATGCTGAATTCGTATATGACAATAATTTTTTTGCCTGACATATATTTCGTCCGGAATCCGGTTGAAACCGGAAAATTAGTGATAAGTTAAATTTTTATTTGAAGTTGATTAGATGTTGGAAATAGGGGTAACTAGATACGCTGAATTCGTTTTTGAGCTTTAGTTTTTCGTCGGACAAGTAGTTCTGAAATTCCGCCAGAAACCGGAAAATTCGCAGAAGTAAGCCAGGATCGTTTCAATCGACTTATAGGGGTAAACACACAAGCTGAATCCATATCAGAACTTGGTTTTCTTAATGATTAGCTGTTGGCCTTAATCTGTTTCTAAATTTTAAGAGTCTGGCGAAGACCGGATCTGACGAAGACAAAACCTAATTGTCTGGATCAAATATCGAAGTTTTGGGATCCCATCGGAACCTTTGGTCTTGTTTTCCTGGCGTGGTTCATGGGTGCCCCGTTTTTGGGATCCCAAAACGTAAGTGGAGGGATACCTATGACATCGCAAAAGTTGTCCGTCTGTGAGCACGATAACTCTCTAAGGGAATGAGATATTTTGATGAAACTTGGTATGAGCATTCTTTGGGTCAAGAGTAAGGTCGAGTTCGTAGATGGGCCCTGTAGCCCTACATTTTGGGGTGGGGGAGGGGGTTCAAATTAAGGGGCAAGAAAACAATTTGTAAACAGCTAATGTGATAGTCGATTATGGGGTAAGAAGACACGCTGAACACGAATATGAAAACCATTTTCTCGCCGGACAAGTAGTTCGTCCGGAATCCGGCCAAAACCGGAAAGTTTGTTAAAAGTAAAAGTTTTATTTGAAGTTGATTAGATGTTTGATTTAGGGGTAAGAAGGCATGCTGAACACGAATATGAAAACCATTTTCTTGCCGGATAAGTAGTTCGCCCGGAATCCGGCCAAAACCGGAAAGTTTGTTAAAAGTGGAAGTCTTATTTGAAGTTGATTAGACGTTTGATATAGGGGTAAGAAGGCATGCTAAACACGAATATGGAAATCGTTTTTTCGCCAGACGAGAAGTTCGCCCGGAATCCGGCCAAAACCGGAAAGCTTGTTAAAAGTAAAAGTTTTATTTGAAGTTGATTAGATGTCCGATTTAGGGGTAAGACGAGATGCTGAATCCGTATATGACAATATTTTTTTTGCTTGACATATAGTTCGTCCGGAATCCGGTTGAAACCGGAAAATTAGTGATAAGTAAAATTTTTATTTGAAGTTGATCAGATGTTGGAAAGAGGGGTAACTAGATACGCTGAGTTCGTTTTTGAGCTTTAGTTTTTCGTCGGACAAGTAGTTCTGGAATTCCGCCAGAAACCGGAAAATTCGCAGAAGTAAGCCAGGATCATTTCAATCGACTTATAGGGGTAAACACACAAGCTGAATCCATATCAGAACTTGGTTTTCTTAATGATTAGCTGTTGGCCTTAATCTGTTTCTAAATTTTAAGAGTATAAATGTTCACACAAGCAAATGCACACACAAGCTGAATCCATATCAGAACTTGGTTTTCTTAATGATTAGCTGTTGGCCTTAATCTGTTTCTAAATTTTAAGAGTCTGGCGAAGACCGGATCTGACGAAGACAAAACCTAATTGTCTGGATCAAATATCGAAGTTTTGGGATCCCATCGGAACCTTTGGTCTTGTTTTCCTGGCGTGGTTCATGGGTGCCCCGTTTTTGGGATCCCAAAACGTAAGTGGAGTGGGATCCCAAAACGTAAGTGGAGGGATACCTATGACATCGCAAAAGTTGTCCGTCTGTGAGCACGATAACTCTCTAAGGGAATGAGATATTTTGATGAAACTTGGTATGAGCATTCTTTGGGTCAAGAGTAAGGTCGAGTTCGTAGATGGGCCCTGTAGCCCTACATTTTGGGGTGGGGGAGGGGGTTCAAATTAAGGGGCAAGAAAAAAATTCGTAAACAGCTAATGTGATAGTCGATTATGGGGTAAGAAGACACGCTGAACACGAATATGAAAACCATTTTCTCGCCGGACAAGTAGTTCGTCCGGAATCCGGCCAAAATCGGAAAGTTTGTTAAAAGTAAAAGTTTTATTTGAAGTTGATTAGATGTTTGATTTAGGGGTAAGAAGGCATGCTGAACACGAATATGAAAACCATTTTCTTGCCGGATAAGTAGTTCGCCCGGAATCCGGCCAAAACCGGAAAGTTTGTTAAAAGTGGAAGTCTTATTTGAAGTTGATTAGACGTTGGATATAGGGGTAAGAAGGCATGCTAAACACGAATATGGAAATCGTTTTTTCGCCAGACGAGAAGTTCGCCCGGAATCCGGCCAAAACCGGAAAGCTTGTTAAAAGTAAAAGTTTTATTTGAAGTTGATTAGATGTCCGATTTAGGGGTAAGACGAGATGCTGAATCCGTATATGACAATATTTTTTTTGCTTGACATATAGTTCGTCCGGAATCCGGTTGAAACCGGAAAATTAGTGATAAGTAAAATTTTTATTTGAAGTTGATCAGATGTTGGAAAGAGGGGTAACTAGATACGCTGAGTTCGTTTTTGAGCTTTAGTTTTTCGTCGGACAAGTAGTTCTGGAATTCCGCCAGAAACCGGAAAATTCGCAGAAGTAAGCCAGGATCATTTCAATCGACTTATAGGGGTAAACACACAAGCTGAATCCATATCAGAACTTGGTTTTCTTAATGATTAGCTGTTGGCCTTAATCTGTTTCTAAATTTTAAGAGTATAAATGTTCATGGAGTCTGGCGAAGACCGGATCTGACTAAGACAAAACCTAATTGTCTGGATCAAATATCGAAGTTTTGGGATCCCATCGGAACCTTTGGTCTTGTTAAAATTAGGCAATGCTTTGATGTAGCCTCATTCCAGACGAGCGGTTGTTGCGACTGCCCCGAGTCAAGCTTCTTCAGGAACGAGTTGACAACCTTCAGAATCTTGTTCAGGCCAAAGAAAAGGTTATTGTTCGCCTTACAAGTTCGAACGGTTTTGCCAAAGCTGACCTCGATTTGTTGGAGGAGAGAGAAACCTTAAAACAGAACTTGAAGCGGTATGAGGAAGAGAAAGTCAGAATGGCAAATGAAAGGAAGATGTACACTGAAGGGATGTTGCGACTCGTGCAAGAGGTAGGCCTATGTCTGTATAATGCTGACTTCAGCTAATCTCCGTATCGAACCTGGCCTTCTTAATCCTGCTGCAATCATCAACTGTTGCCTCCTACAAAACCCTCTGTTGTGCGTCACTTCCAAGAACCGTTGAGTTTTATGCATGAGGCTCTGCCATTGGGGCCCTAGCCGTTTTTGTTCGTGCACCCTTGTGTTTAGCGTTATGTACCAGCTTTAAATCTTGCGAAGTTGGGCGCTGTACGCCAGCTCACCACTTTCTATTCTATGTTGATAATTTTTGGTTATTTTTTAATTTATGTTTGATTTTACCACCTGCTATTCGGCCAGTCCGTAATTGGTGTTGAAATCGAATTGAAAATTGAATTAAGAGCTTAAAACAATGTGTTTTACTTCATTCTGTTAGGCTTTACTGTTATAGGCTACTGCCTAAACCGTAGCCGCTCCACCGAGTGGCCTGAAAGGAAGGGCTCTTCCTTTCAGCTCACTTATTGGATCCAGGAGTCTTTCTACTCGATAGCGTCTAATCGAAGGCTTGGATTTGTTCGTACTGTTCTCGCTAAGTTCAGGTTCAGGACACGTTTATTTCACTCTACTCACTCTTGTGTTGTTCCTTCGAAGCTTCACCACTCTCTGCTAAGATCTGCTTATAATCTGCTAGAAAATGACTAGAAAAGCCTTTTTATAGACTCTTTCTCTGACGTCAAACTCGCCTTGCTCAACTCCCACTGATCACCTGCTCATCTCCCGCTTGACCGCAAACTCTCTCCGAAATTCTAAGCTTTACATTATGACTTGGTCTTAACTTCAGAGACAATATTTCCTTTTAAATCTTGGCTGACTTTAAAGGTTCGGAAACACTTTCCCTTTAATTCTGACTTGAGTTTAAAAGGTAAACCAGATAAGAAGTATAAATATAAAGATATGAAGACCCTTCGTAACACTCCTCCCCTGTTACATAGTTTTGTTCCACAAAACAATACTCCAAGCTACCCCAACTCTGTTTCATAATCAGAACATTTTCTTTACTTTCATGGGCTACATTAATTTTTAAAGTTTAAAATTCAGCGCCTCTGCTTATACCCGTAGTTCCAGCAGATTTGCTTATTTTCGATATGGCCGTAGCTAGATAGAAAACGCTTTTGGTCCATATTCAACACTTGGTCTTCAGACTCTGGTCGGTGGATGTTGAGTTTTTACGCTCTCACCGTTGACCCCTAGCCTACTTACTAGTCGTTGGATGTTGAGTTTTTACGCCCTCACCGATGACCCTTAGGCTACTATATCCTTGACCAAGCGGATAAAGTTATCATCCGAAAATAAAGTGTAGCATCTTACGTTATTATTCTGAATTTTTATGATGGAAACAGAGTTAGGTGTCAACGCGTACTCGAAGAAACGTTACGAGGATAATCACACAAATTTTAACCAAGTCCTTTCCCCCAAATTGAGTTAAAGTCCCCATTAACTAAAAGAACCCAACCAAATTTAATGGTAAATTTGTCATTTAGATGTTACAACCCCCTTGTTGTAGTTGAGATCAGTGATTTCGAGCAAGGAGTCAAAATTACTTTACCAAATTTCGTCGCAGAGGTGATTTGACTCTCAGATCCAGCAAAACAGTCAACAACAATTAAAAACAAATATATGATATCTGGTCGCCGACGTTTTCTCTCGTAGTCTCCCTGTCTTCTCGCGGACTGTGTCGACGACGTTGAGGTCTGAGGTCTAGGCTATGTCGATGCAACTCTAGTAATTCCACTCCATCACCTGAAAAATGGCAAAGCATAACACATGTATGGTAGGCCTACAGACCCACCATTTAACTTTATGGCCAAATGCATAATATGTTGGGAGCAGAGAACAATGCAAAGCTGACGGATTGATGCTCCGTCAAATTGCTCTCAGTAGGAACGGTCCTACCCTCAAACTAAATTTTTACGGTCCGTTTGGATTTTCGGATGCTCCCTTGGCACAAGGCTATGTACTGTAAACTGTCATTCTTATTGTACCCGCATGTTATCGGTTCCCAGCACTTTTATGCAAACTATCAAGCGAAAGCGGTTAAATATTTAGAATTCGAAATTCCAGTATCTCAATAAATATGATGAAATAATTTTGGCTTCCAGCCCTTCCATAAAATTCGATAATATTACTTGAAGCTACGTACAGCGCGAACAGAGTTACAAATGGATCTCAGTCATTTTATATACGGTAATAAAAAAAAACACGAGTCAACCAACTGTATTCACATAAGAAGCATTCGATACACAACGATGTGCACCAAAACAATCACTCGAGTTGAGCTCTCACATGAACTTTAAGTGCGTACAAATATGTTGGTTTGTATCACTCAAATCCGGCAGAACATAATATGTACAGTGCGGTAAAAAAAAAAATAAGTTACCCTTGATTGAACAATTTACTGAGGGCCTAACGACAAAAATACTGAAAAAAAAATACGCTAGTCGCATTGGGGCATTGCATGGCTTAATATGGCATTACACATAATACTGTAAAATACTGCTTTCTTACTTGCAGAATCGAGCTCTGCATTTCGGTTAATAATGACCCGACTTTTAACTGTAAAACAGTAAATCCCGTCGGAATTCAAACACCGACCGCGCCAGATTAAACAAAATCTAGCTTAAGCCATATTCACACGTAACTGAGTTCAGGAGAACTTGCGCGAGTAATACGTTTATCAAGACGGTCGGACATACTTGCTGAGACACAATAGGTCTCACCGAATTTCTCTTCCGGCAAGGAAATAAATAAATGATTTCATAGCTACTGTTTATCCTCCAATAGGCATCTAGTAGCAAACCCAGGACCTCGTCTCCTTCGGCCGACGTCTTCTTCCTGGCTGTCTGACTTCCGTTGATAAATACGATTACGGGACGCGGTACTTGTCCTAATATGGGCTATAAATGTATCTGAAAGACTCAAACGTTCGATTAAGCAACAGTCAACCCATCTAATGTGAAGCTTACTAGGCTAGAGTAAATTAGTACGACCATAACTCTATATAGCTTACAACCTGCTTACAACCTACTAGACAATGGCAACTTTCACAGGCTTTGATCAACTCAAGAAAAGAAAAAGAAATATCTGCCAATCATATGACACATCAAAATTCTCAAGGTTGTAACGGGTTATTTGTCTTCATTTTGCGAATCTCAAGGAGTTTACACTACAACCAAACACAAGATCTTACAACTTGATCAGAGGTTACTTAACGTGTCAATTATTCCTATCCAACTTAGGCCTTTGTGTGACGGGGATAATCAATTCTTAATTAACAAAATTTTAAATAGTAACAGCTTCTTCTTTCTCTTCCTTGATGTTTAGAGATGGTTAACTTGTTTTCTCCTTTGCTGCGGCCAATTGTTTGGCTGTGTGACGATCTTCTGCTGAAAAGTTTAACAAAACTTTACACAAAATAATAAATAAAATCTACACCGTTTTCTTCCTTGATGGTTATAGATGGTTTCAGCTTGTCCACGAGTGTTCCAAGAACCAGAACCAAAACCCCTTGAAATGCAGCTCGCTTGGCTGCCTGCGTTTCCAATTCAACGCCTCCGACCACTCTGTCGGATGTGACAAAACACGGTCACATATAAAACGCAATGGGGGACTACTAAAATCAATTGGCGGCTCCATCCGGGAGTGATCAGACTCCAACTCCCCCTGACGGACCTCTCAAACTCCGGCATACTATAACTGTTGAACCCAGCGCTTTCCGTGTTCGTACGGTTTTTTTTTAGCGCCAAATTCTGATACGAGTCCAAACTGACTCGCAGGTTCTCCTAGTATGCCCTGACCAGAACCTCCTCCATGAGGCCTGGTTAATGCGGCTCCTTGTATCCGCAACGCATCATCTGCCCGAACACCACCCCAGAAGTCGAGGCTTCTCAATCACAATCTGATTGACTCTACTTCTGGTCGGACAGGATATATCTCCGGCGATTTCGTCGTCTCCTGGAACAAACTGATGGGGCTCAGTTGCCACAGACGTCTCGCCCACCCCCGCAGGATCACACGATTGACCCTGCACTACTGGACTATCGAAGCGCAAACGATAATCCAGTGCTTCGAGGAACAGAATGCCCTCGTAATTCTTCATGTTGATTCCATGAAAGAGTATAGGTTTGGGTTGACTGGTTCCCGGAACAAACTCGGTTATTTGCCACGAGGTAACTACTCCTTGAAACTTCTTGTTATTTGTGAAAGTATGGATAGTTGTTGTTCGACGCTGGATAGCCACTGCTGATCCTTGATGTGAGTTGCAGTAATAGAGATGGTTGTTGTTTGCAACTGGTTTGCCATTGGTTGAGTCTTGTTGTCTGCTGCAACAGCTACTGTCTTGTACTCTTGTCGTATTCAGCTTAGCCATGCTGCAATTCTGAAATCCTGAAACAGCTGAAAAATTTTGTTAGCTCATCTTTACAGTACTGTAACTACAGCTAGGCACTTAGTGTGGAATTGAACCACCACCTGCTATCCCAGTTGATTGTTGTATTGTACAACAACAACTGATAGCACATTACGTTGAGTCACGATGGCATAAAGCCTTGACTGTTGTTGGCGTACACCACTGTTCGATGTGACTACCACCTGAAAAGTAACAATGTTGTTCCGTTGTAGGGTTTGGTATCGAACCAATGCCCCTATATTGTTGCTGTGCTGACAACAACAACTGTTGCTGGTGGTACATGGTACACTATCATCTTGAGACGAAATGTTGTTTGATGTTGTTGTACACTGTTGATCTGTAGTATTACCACCTGAAAAGTAACAATTTTGCCCTGTTCTATGGTGTGGACTCGAACCACTATCCCTATATTGTTGTGTCAAACAACAACAACTGTTGTTGGTAGTACATGGTACTGTATTATGTTGAAGAAAGGTGTTGTTTGTTGTTGCTGTACATTTTTGTTCTGTATGGGTACCACCTGAAAAGTAGTAAGGATGTTGCCTTACCTTGTAGGGTTCAGAGACCATACAGTCACTTAGTGTCCTTGGTACTTTAAGGATCTCACTTTTTCTTGCTGTTTGGTTGTTGTGGAAATTAAGGGTGTGAAAACAGTCCCTAGAATACCTTTTGACCAATTTGTCATGTTTTGTATCGACAACTAAATCATGGGCTTTCAGGAACCCATAACCAAGAATCATCGCTACCCTTAATTTCTCACTAACCAAAAATGTTTCTTTACAGTCATTGCCGTTTATACGAATCGTCTCGGTAATACTGCCAAAAATGCCCATGCTATGCCCAGTGGCGCTCGTTACGTTGCCACCGCCCCCTACCTAACTAGAACGTCCCTAACCATCTTAGGGATGCGGATGCGCCTTTATCGGCTAATGCCGGAACAGAAAGACCGCAAATATTACACACAAAATTCGGCAATAAATTGCAATTAACGCTGTTACACGAACCAAAAACATGTCACAGTAAAATGTTCAGCACTTACTTTATTTAAATTTTAGTGAAACAAAAAGCAAGCAGACGAACATGTACACCCTATTCCGCGCTCAAATCCTGAAATTCGTGTGATAGCCAACACTCACGGCTAAAATGACCTGGCTGGCCACAATTGTAGTATATCTTGAAATTTAACCTGTCGTCCGGACAATTATTCGCGTGGTGGCCTGGTTTTCTGCCCGCAAAACACAACATATGGCAGTTCCTTGAAATATGGCCACTCTTTCCGCATCCGTAACACTTAAGGTTTTCTCCGCCCATCGGTCGTTCCCTATCGGTGCTACCCCGGTATCCGTTCGGATGGTCAAAATATCCTTGATTTTCACCTTCACGAGAGAAAACAGTACTGCCTGTTTTCTTGTCATATCTGCTAAAAGGTTCCCGACCGCTTACTTTGTTCGATAAGAAATTTCCTGCCCCAAAATCACTAACGACATTCCTAATACCGCTTCCTGACTCAGTTTTATCCAAGCTACTAGCCTGTGTAATGGTGGAAAATGTTTGGGAAGATTTGGATTTTGCAAATTCACGTGCCCGAAAGTCGTTTATAAGGATATTTGTCGACTCGTCGAAAGTTTTCGGGCATCTAGCCACTACTCGCATACCCAGAGTAGGACTGAGGCTTTCGAGAAGGAGATTTTTCAGTAAGTTGTAAAATCCTTCTTCTTCTTCATCTGGCATTTCGTCCAAACCCATTAGCTGGAGAGCTTTAAGTTTCAGATTTTCAATAAATGGGAATGGGTCCTCGCCCTCATTCGAAAGTAAGGTTGCATGAACCAGCTTTGCCTTTCTAGAAGTATGCTTGAACTGTTGGTATAAGTTTTTCTTAAGTGTGTCAAAGCTTGAAAATTTGCCACTAGCCAGAAAGTTTGCCGCGGTTCCGGTTGTCTTCATAAAAGCTAAACGAACCAGCTCGGGGTCTTTGATATTATCGTCCCAGTTTTTCAGCTTTTCTAGTGCGTCCAAAAAGACTAGAACATCACCCGTCCCGTCAAAAGAGGTTACATGAGTTGCAATTTTACAGAGCGTACCAAGAGAGATTTTGTTCCCCACTTTGTTTTTCTCTTCCGTCATCTTGTTATCGGCAATTAATTTCCAAAAGTGAATCTAAAATTTATTCAAAATTTCCAAAAAACAAATATAATTTCAAGAAATTAATCCTTAAACCGCATTATTTTCTAGTTCAGGATTTTCAAATCGCATTAAAATAACGAAAATAGAAATTTAGAGAAAATCCTCGAGAAAAAAAAAATGTTTTTTCGAAACTTCTTAAAAATAGAAGGTTAATTTCTCATTATATTTGCTGTCGGAAATTACGTAGGTAAGAACAAAACCTCATAAACCATTACTAAAAAAAAATCAACAGGCCTAATCACTCAATAACATTCTAAGGTAACAGTAACCTAACACATAAAAACTGAACCTGAATAGCAAGAACAACGCTGCACCACTAAAACAATGAGTTTTACTTCATTCTGTTAGGCTTTACTGTTATAGGCTACTGCCTAAACCGTAGCCGCTCCACCGAGTGGCCTGAAAGGAAGGGCTCTTCCTTTCAGCTCACTTATTGGATCCAGGAGTCTTTCTACTCGATAGCGTCTAATCGAAGGCTTGGATTTGTTCGTACTGTTCTCGCTAAGTTCAGGTTCAGGACACGTTTATTTCACTCTACTCACTCTTGTGTTGTTCCTTCGAAGCTTCACCACTCTCTGCTAAGATCTGCTTATAATCTGCTAGAAAATGACTAGAAAAGCCTTTTTATAGACTCTTTCTCTGACGTCAAACTCGCCTTGCTCAACTCCCACTGATCACCTGCTCATCTCCCGCTTGACCGCAAACTCTCTCCGAAATTCTAAGCTTTACATTATGACTTGGTCTTAACTTCAGAGACAATATTTCCTTTTAAATCTTGGCTGACTTTAAAGGTTCGGAAACACTTTCCCTTTAATTCTGACTTGAGTTTAAAAGGTAAACCAGATAAGAAGTATAAATATAAAGATATGAAGACCCTTCGTAACAAGCTGCATACCCTGTGTCGCGTTTCGACGATGAATGTAAAAAAGGGCACTTGATTTTTTCGACTTAGGTACAAAAGAATAAGTAAAACAAATAGTCGGATTTCACAAATATCGCAATTCTCTCGAGTAAATGAATGAATGAATTTATTACGTGCAGCCTATTAAAGGCATTTGCACAGTACATACAGAGTAAAAAAGGGAAATGAACGCTTAACAATAAATATAGTTGGTACAGCAAAATCAACAACAACAAAAGATAAATAAACGCAAACAAGAAATACAAGTAACTGAGTCGCTATGCTACTAATTCCGACTGCTGCTTATCTCTGGATAGGGCGCTTATTCACGGTGGCAGGGGTGAGTTCACGACACTTGACTGTCCTAATGCATTGTTCAGATAGGTTTAATACTGCGTATACAGATTCTTCTTTTCCTATGGGAGTGCTGTGGTAAGCTGTATAAGGAGAATAAGCCCTGGTTCTATTTTGTCTTATGCAGAGCCAATCATATCGCTTGGTTGGGCGCCGCCAGCGGGCCGATGAAAGAGAACCTTTGCCGGGGTCGACACGGGACCACAAAAGTTCTGCTTTGTTGGAAGTTGAAGTAACAACTTTTCTTCGAAAGAACTTGTTTTGTTCTGTCGCAACTGCTTATTGTTAGTACAAGGAACACGCTGTCAATACGTTAATTTATTAGTTTTTTGCAATATAATGGTAGCCAAATTGTACTTGTGTACTTCAATTAGTAGGCTACTAACACTTTTTCTGGTCTTTAGAAGCTCGACAAATTGTACCATTGTGGCAACCCTGATTGTCGCATGTTTATGAACCTTTTACTTCCAATTTGAACAGCGGTCTGTAATAAGACGTAAACATCACGTATAAGCTACGCAGCTTATTACACCTATTTGAAGAATGCTTAAGGAACATACTTAGGTATTCATATCTCGTGAAACAGATGTAGGCAGCAACTGCGTATCATTGAGAGCCCCTGTTGTGTAAGTATGTGCAGGTGAACCTGTTTCCTGTCAACCTGTTCTTGCCATGTATATGGAGTGATGAATTTGCCGTCTTTGCCCGCTTTCAGTTCGATTCAGTTCCCCTTTTCTTTTTTTTATGGCACTTGCCCTTCGGCCAAGTGCCATATAGCGATCGCAATTTCTGTCCGTCCGTCGGTCGGTCGGTCCGTCTGTCGGTCCGGGTTTTGCTAGTTCGGGTACTTCCATATAAGATAAGCTAGGACGATGAAACTTGGCAGGCATATCAGGGACTGGACCAGATTAAATTAGAAATAGTCGCTTCCCCGATCCGACCACCTGAGGGGGAGTGGAGGGAAGGGGAATCCGGAAAAAATAGGAAAAATGACTTATTTTTAACTAACGAACGGGTGATCGGATCATAATGAAACTTGATATATGGAAGGACCACTTGTCTCAAATCTTTCATTTTAAATCCAGACCGGATCCGGTGACATGGGGGGTAGTTGGAGGGGGAAACCGGAAATCTTGAAAATCGCTTAGAGTGGAGAGATCTGGATGAAAGTTGGTGGAAAGAACAAGCACAAGTCCTAGATACGGGATTGACATAACCGGACCAGATCCGCTCACTTTGGGGGAGTTGGGGGGGGGAATCCGGATTTCTAGTGATTCCGCGAGTTCGGTGCTTCCTGATGTGCTAGGACGATGAAAATTAGCAGGCGTGTCAGGGACACGAACAGATTGACTTGATAATAGCCGTTTCCCCAATCCGACCATCCGGGGGGGGCTGGAGGGAGGGGAATCCGGAAAAATGAGGTATTTTTAACTTACGAACGGTTGATCGGATCTTAATGAAACTTGATGTATAGAAGTACCTCGTGTCTCAGACCTCCCATTTTAAATCCAGACCGGATCCGGTGACATGAGGGGTAGTTGGAGGGGGAACCGGAAATCTTGAAGACCGCTTAGAGTGGAGAGATCTGGATGAAAGTTGGTGGAAAGAACAAGCACAAGTCCTAGATACGGGATTGACATAACCGGACCGGATCCGCTCACTTTGGGGGAGTTAGAGGGGGGGTCCGGATTTCTAGTGATCCCGTGAGTTCGGTGCTTCCTGATGTGCTAGGACGATGAAAATAGGCAGGCATGTCAGGGACCCGAACAGATTGACTTGATTTATTTCCTCAGACCTTTCTTGGCATGCACACACTTCAAATATAACAAAAAAAGCTAATGCAGCACTTGCCATGATCAAAGTTTTCAAAAGGTTTAAAATGCCTAAAGATAAGCTTTTAAAAATCTACTGTTGTTTCGTGCGCCCCCTTCTTGAATATGCTTGCCCGGCATGGCATTACGGTCTCACCCAAGCGGAGAAGGATCTGATCGAGCGGGTACAAAAACGTGCACTACGTATCATTTATGGTGAAGCCAGATTACCTTACTCTTTTCTGCTAAAGGAACTTTGGCTGCAAACGCTTGCACTTGCAGAGAGGAGAGAGCATCTTTGCCAGACTTTTGGCCTAAAACTCCTTGCCCACCCCGTGCACCGTTCCCTCCTCCCTAGTCCCCGTTTGCCCGAGAGACTTCGCCAACCTAGAGCAGTAGCAGTGAAGGTCCCAAAGCTCGCCCCAATTCATTGCCGCACTGACCGGTTCAAGAAAAGTTCCGTGCCTAGTTTCACTGAATGGTATAATGCAAATTGAGTTTGTTTCATGACAATGTTTTATTTTTGATAATTTATATTTCATTCAGTGTATTTTTGACGTTTGACACGAAGAAACGTTTGCTGTGATAGTTTTTCTTTTAAATTAAAACGATCATTCATTCATTCATAATAGTCGTTTCCCGGATCCAAGGCTGGATCCCCGGATCCCTCCAGCCATTTCCCGGCTGGAGGGAGGGGAATCCGGAAAAATGAGGTATTTTTTACTTACGAACGGGTGATCGGATCTTAATGAAACTTGATATGTAGAAGTACCTTGTGTCTCAGACATCCCAGTTTAAATCCGGACCGGATCCGGTGACGTGGGGGAACTGGAGGGGGGAACCGGAAATCTTGGGAAACGCTTTGAGTAGAGAGATCGGGATGAAAGTTGGTGGAAAGAACAAGCACAAGCCCTAGATACCTGATTGACATAACCGGACCGGATCCGTTCACAGTGGGGGGGGGGGATCCGAATTTCTAGTGATCCTGCGAGTTCGGTACTTCCTGATGCGCTAAGACGATGAAATTTGGCAGGCGTGTATGGGACCCGAACAGGTTGACTTGAGAATAGTCGTTTCCCGGATCCGACGATCTGGGGGATAGGGGTGGAGAGAGGGGGAATCCGAAAAGTGAGGTATTTTTAACTTGCGAACGGGTGATCGGATCTTGATAAAACTTGACGTATAGAAAGATCTCGTGTCTCAGACGCCCCATTTTAAATCCGAACTGGATCCGGTGATATTGGGGGGAGTCGGACAGGGGAACCGGAAATCTTGGGAAACGCTTAGAGTGGAGGGTTTGGGATGAAAGTTGGTGGGAAGAGCAAGTGAATAGCATAACCGAAATGGATCCGGTCACTGTGGGGGAGTTGGAGGGGATCCGAGTTTAGTAATCCCACGAGTTCGGTACTTCCTTATGTGCAAGGACAATGAACTTGGCATGCTTGTCAGGTACCCGAACTATTGACTTGAGAATGTCGTTTCCCCGATCCGACCGTCGAGGGGGAGTGTACAAAAGGGGAATCGAGAATCCAGTGGCAAGCTCAGCTACGGGTTATCGGATTTAACCGAAACTTGATATTTAGAAAGGTCTTGTGCCTCAGACATCCCATTTTAAATCCGGACCAGATCCGGTGACATTGGGAGGAGTTGGAGGGGCGAACCGGAAATCTTTGTAATCGCTTAGAGTGGAGGGATCGGGATGAAACTTGGTGGGATGAACAAGCATAAGTTCTAAATATGTCACTAGAGCTTTCAGATTGAATGAACCTAGATATCCTAATTCTAGGTCCGAACCGCATTTTTGAATGGCGGGGTGTTTATTATGAAGTTCTCTTCTACTTTCTCGTACCACTACTCGTAACAAGTGCCATATGAGCTCGTAGCTCTTGTTTTATTCTTCGTAAAGAAAAATGGCCTAGGAAATGTGGTCGAAATGTTGACTCTCGCGTGACGCCTATGCTAGAACGTTAGTCAATGCGTTTTTCTTTCCAGAGAAGTGAGTTTGAGCGGGACAAAGCTTCGGCGATCCGCCAGTTCTTCCTCTCCCAATCACCGCGTGTGGCCAAAAATCGCATGTGTTCGCCAGGTGGAGATTTCCTGCCACCGTCTCCGATCACCGTGTCCGCGTTAAATACCGAGCCTTTCGAGAAAAAGTCGTTCCCGACGCCGACCACCCCGGAACTTTATGCGGAACTCGGTTTGAAACTGCCGCATCAAAGGTAACACTTTTTAGATCCGTTAGTAGTTAGATCAGTCGAAAAAAAATTAGGTAGGTCTTTCCAAGAACCTTTAACGCGATTACAAGTTCGTGTCTTCCAGCTACAGACTGAAGAGGACCCTTGGCAAGAAGGGCCGAAATATCGCCAAGGAATATCCTAGCTTATCGTTTTTTTTTGTCATTTTTTATATACAAGCCATATAGAAGCCAATAGAACTAACAGTTTTTGGCAGAAGTTTAGTTTGGGGGGGGGGAGTTCTTTTTGAATTCCTGGACTAAGCCAGGATTATCTTTCTGGTGCTACAGGAGTGGAATGTTTCAGTGTTTTGTTTGTGGGATAAAGGCCAAAATTATCGATTTCTCATTCGCCTACTTTGTGGATTTGGATCTCAGTTGAGGTTGCAATTTCTACCCCGACCTTATTTTCTCCGCTGTAGCTGAACACTTTCAGTACGTGTCAAATCATTTCCAAGTTTTTCGAGTGTTCTGCCGTTACCTCCCTCTTCCCGCCCCCGCGCAGAGTCTTGAGCTGTCCTTCTAGTAAACAAGGAAGTTCCTTTGTCTCAGCTTTAATCCCTTCCTGAACTAATTTCTTTTCTAGGGAACAAGCGATCCCGACTCAGTCTATCACAGAGACTATCCCACCGAATGCTAAGCCCCAGTCCGCTGCTGTAACTAGTCATTTCAAACGGAACCTATTCCCAGAGGAAGGGACCTCGCCTGTCCCAGAAGATCATGATCCAGATTCACTTGATGAAAGCAGTGATGGCGAACTCATTGGTGACAGGAGGAAAAAGCTGAGCCTCAAGCTAGTCAGAGAAAACACAGTCATTATTATCAAAGAGGAGGAGTCGGAGTGTGAGGAGCCGGACTCCCTGGCTACCTCCCCTACCCCTTCGTTTGTACCTGTAAAATACTCCAAAGAATGCATAGGCGGGTTAAACTTTACTCCCGCTTTACAGTCAGATGGGAGGAGCCAAGCCTCGCCTCCACCCTTGGTACCTGCCTGTAATCCAGAATACTCGAGTATGTTTGAATATAGTGGAGTGCAGAACTTGAATCATGCTTACAAGTCATTCACGATAAAGACGAATGCGACTTATTTTCAGTCACCGGGGGAGCAGGCTCCCGATTTGTCGATCGTAGCGACAATGCAGGATAGTAGCAATCGAGTGAGTACAGTGGAGTCGCAGAATATTTTCATGAGGGACTCCTCACTATAGATCTGAGCTGACAACAGTAGTGTATTGCTGAACGTGAGGTTGTGATTAAAGCTCACCTAACCAATTGAAGAAAGTCCTGTGATCCTTATAATCTCCTATAAGCCGTTTGAAGACGATACAAATGTCCAAGTTTCTCTAAGTGCATCTTTCACCCATTGACGTCATATTTTGGAGGATCCACCTCACGAGTAGCAAAGACATTACCCTGGTCTTGACGCCTGGAGCTTGTCGAAGAAGCAAGTTGCATACTCTTGCTATAGTGCTCAGTTATCAGGCGTAAATCAAGCCAGAATCTCTGTCAGAACATTCAAATAGACAAACATTTAGTTATTTATTTATTTAGTTCTGAAGCTGGATGACATATAGGATCGTCACGACAAGAAGTAGTCATTCAGGTGGTCGGTTGTGCTTATGTATACTAGTCACAGCGAGACCTGTGTTTCAGGCTGTCTTTAAGATTAATCTTTTTTTTCATGTTTTGCTCTCTACTTTGACCAATGACCTAGCATTGTCAGTAGCGCTTTCCCGTCTCAGTGCCTTGCTCAGTGGTGGAATGTAGACTTTGTCTTTAAATATCTATTAATAAATGAATATGCTATGCGAATTATTTGTGTGGTACCTACAAGACGTAAGACCAACCTGGCAAGAGTTAGTCAACTAACCTTGGCAAATTCTTCATCCAAAGCACAAAGAAATTTTAAGCAACATTCGGCTTTGAGCCGAGCTGGGTTTTCCTGCTATTCCACGACTTCGTGTTGTTGAAGCAATAGGGATGTTTCTTTGACACCTTAATGAGTCATCACTATGTGTGCATCCCTAGCAACTATGTTGTAACTATTGAACGGGGGGAAGTACACGCGGCTGTTCGGATAGTTCGGGTTCTGAGGCGTATGCATTTCGTTGTCTTTCGTTTGGATAGATCGTGCCCTTTCAAATTCCGGATATGATTGAAGCGTGGGTATCATAACTTCAACTTCCCTCCTTCGACTTCTGGATCGGGTCATCTGTTTATAATCTTGCCTTTGCCATAATCATCGAATCGTAGTATTCTAATCGTATTATTCTTATATGAACTATCGCAGCCACTGTAGCCGGTTCTCCGAAGTGGGAATTCTGAAGGGGAATTTTAGAAATTCTAATTCGCATGTTTGGGTCAGGTGTGGTTCTTAGTCGATTGTTCATTGATGAACAATCCACTTTGCGGCCGCTATAGGCACTTTCGGTTTTCACTTTTTTTTCATAACTCGTGAACCATGAAAGGTATCAAGTTTAAACGTAGTGTACTTGTTTGCATTGGGGCCTAGTTGTGCCTCTTGGGGATCCCACACCCACCCTGTTCAAGGGCGATTCGGCCCAGGTTTCCTAGTAATAAGACAATAAAATTATTTTTACTTATCCGAGGATTAGATATATAGGTTAGATATATACTTTTGGAATTGCAACTCCCCCGCCTGTATGGGCAATTGGACCAAGATCCCGTGAGTTAAGTTCGTGAACCGTGACATATATAAAATTCAAACTTGGAATAGTTTTGGACATACCGGTCTAGATTTGCGTTCGAGGGAGGAGGGCAGGCCCCGTTTGTGACTTGCGAACCATGACTGTATCGTACGTATCAAGGTGAAACTTGGTATACCTGCTGGCATAGGGGTCTAGTTCTGTCTTTCGGGTGTCGCAATCCCTACACCCACCCAGTTCAGGCGCAACCGGGCCCAGATTGGCCAGTGCAGATCAATGCTCGTAACTTACTTATAGGACGATGAAATTCTCCGTATTTATAGATTTCTTCACCCTCCCCGTTCATGGGTAACTGGGCCCAGATTGACACTTTTTGGAGTCCCGACCCCCTTCCCCCAACCTTCCGGTTCAGTTCCCGGACCCAGGGGGGGTGCAGCACCCCCCCCCCACCTCTTTGATTGAGCTATTCGGTAAATTTAACTATTCGGTATATTTACGGGGATTCGGTAGTTATACAGAATCCCAAATAGGCTGTCGGAACAAATCTATTCGGTAAAATGATCGGGATTCGGTATAATTCCCAGTATTCGGTAGTTTTCACGAATTCGGTGAGAGAATTTACTGAAATTAATTGGTAATTTTTCAATGCCAGAACTATCGGTATATTTATGGAGATTCGGTAATTACACAAAATCACGAATAAGCTATCGGTCCAAAATTATTCGTATCATGATTGGGATTCGTTTGTTTGTTCGGTATAATTTCCAAGTCTTTCGATCCCAAAGCAACTCGTATAATAACCGGGATACGGTAGTTACACAGAATCCCGAACGTACTATCGGTCTAAACTTTTTCGGTATAATAAGTGGGATTCGGTAATTTATTCGGCATAATTGCCCGGACTCGGGAGTTCCCACAAACCTCGAAAGTCGGAAGAGGTCGAGTGAAGCCCTGGTCGCAGACAAAAGGACTGATCTATGATTTCATCGATAGTCCTTACTTTTGTCTTGAATCCCAGAAAGAAGATCTAGTCATAAATATTTCGAAAATTCTGCCTGCGGCGCTTTTCGTAATATTCTCTATTTTGTGGAAGGGCGCGTCGTTTGAGCAGTTTTAGGATTGAGATTACGAAACATTAAAAGCTAAAATCTGGATGGAAATAATTAAAATTGGCAGGAAAAAGCTAACTTAAAAAATCTCGCCTGCGGCGCTATTGACTAGACTACAGTAACTGCTGCTGCCGGAACGTCGGAACTCCTTAGAGTCTCGGTATTTAATCCACAGTAAATGACAGAATTTGTAAGAGAAGCAGTTAAATTTTAGCCTACAGAAAAAATAAATTTCGCCTGCGACGCTCGATTTAATTTTCTCTTGGGTATAATAGATAGAAGCTGTTACTGCAATCGTGCCCGGCAGTATATTCGCCAAGTGGGCTTCGACAAAACGCCGCCTAATAGTTGGCTTATCGTCTTTCATGTTGCCCTTTAATGTTACTCTTCCTACGTACTCCTTTCATGTTCCAAAATTTAAAGCTTGAATTCTCAGTTTCTAGGATCCGGTAAAATTTTGAGAGATTCGGTAAAATTTTGGTTCTGCACCCCCCCCCCCCCCCCAATGAAAATGCACTTGCGACGCCCCTGTCCGGACCAATATTCGGAACTTAAGCTTGAGATGGAATGATGGAATTTATTGCACTTGTAGCTTGAAAGCATTTGTTTTAGTGTATTCTTAGGCTGTCCGTATGCAATAATAGAAATTTAGCTTTTTATGTATTTTAATGACTTGCTGCCTCATGCCGGTGTTCTCGAGCGATTTTTATTTCCTTTCTTTTTCTTTGCTCTGCGATACGTATTTAATGACAACTTTTTAAGCTGCGTTCGATTTGAGTCCCCCTTTAAATCCGTTCTAGAAATCACAACACCAGTGTTGCCAGACTGGCTGATTTTACGCCATACTGGCGGATTTTGTCGGAGACTGGCGTAAATATTTTTCCAACTGGCGTGTGGCGTAAAACGTGGCTGTTTTTCTTTTTAACTGGCGGGTTTTTCGGCGCGAAGTAAAAAATTTACTTTCCTTACGAAAAACCGACCTTTTTCCCTGAAAAATCGGCTGTTTTTACGTCGTTTCAATCGTCAATTTTTTTTTGGGTTTAGTGTTACCCCCAAAATTTTGTCATTGAGTTTTTGGCAGGTTTTGGGAGATGTAAATTTTGCTGGCGTATTTTTGCGTATTTTTCAAGGGCCGCGGCTTATTTTTTATAACGATCTGGCAACACCGGACAACACTCGCGTAAATTTTAAATGCTCATGTACATGTGTACTGTTTTGCAATGGATAATTCCACCGTGATTCCAACTCCGTTGGAAGAAGTACATTTCTGCAAACAACTGCTTTATCTTGAAGTTCAAGGAACGAATGTCAGACTGTGGGATGTCCTCATTCTGATACCAAATCTGATATTTTTCTTCTTCTTATGTGGAACCTGTTCCAAAGCTTATAAGCGACTGAAAATAGTGTCCAGTCCTATTTTTACAACATTTTATCTGATTCTGTGGGTGGATCTGATCACAAGCTTAGTAAGATGTGTTGGTGCAATGACTTTGGACTCATCCCTTCATTTTTCCGCTGTCACAGAAAAGATTATGTGGGTTCTAGTTAGGTTTACGCTTCTGTCTACTGAAGTTTGTGTCATCGTTCTCAGCCTAGCTTTTGGTTAGTATGAGGTTGTTTTCTTTGATCTGAAAAATGGGATATGGTCTCTGGTAGATCAGTCTTCAGGAGGGTATCCAACCTCAAACCTGGTCTAAAAAGGATGGAAGAAAATTTCAGTGCAGTCCTTACACAGTTGGGCACCAGATATTTTGGAGAATTCCCCTGCTTTAGGGGAATCTCCTACACAGGTGAAAAAGAATCCTCTGTAGAGGAGATGAGGGGGGGGGGGGACAGGGGGGGATAAGTGGGACAAATTTTATGGCATATTCTAGTAAAGTAGACCTAAAAAACTGTCTCCAGGTCCATCACCCTCCCCCACCCCCCACCCAACTCTTCTAATCCTAAATAACATGGAAAATAACCAAAAAACTAGTGTTATATGTATTTCTGTTGTTTCCAGAAAAGCTTTTGGGTGCAATCTGCATGACTGCTGTACTTGTAGCACTACTGAACACAATGCCTTACTATTTTGCTGATTTCTTCTTTTCTGGTTGGAGTTTACAAGCACTTTTCTTTTTCAGGTGCTTTCACCTACCATAGAGAAATCCTTGATACCGGAGAAATCGTTTGGCCAATAAATAACAATTACACCCAAATTGAGTAACCCCTGGACTGAATTAACTAAATAGAAAGGGAATTTATCTAGGAATACCAGCTGTCCAAGGGATCCCTTCCACTCAAATGGCATTTATTGAACAAATGATTTCTCCGGTATCAAGGCTTTCTCTACCGTAGGTGAAAGCACCTGAAAAAGTAAAGTGCTTGTAAACTCCAACAAGAAATGAAGAAATCAGCAAAATTGTAAGGCATTGTGTTAAATAGTGCTACAAGTACAGCAGTCATGCAGACTGGACTCAAAAGCTTTTTTGGATACAAGGGAAATACATATAAATATTAGTTTTTTGGTTATTTTCCATGTATTTAGGATTAGAAGAGTTGGGTGGCGGGTGGGGGAGGGTGATGGACCTGGAGACAGTTTTTTAGGTCTACTTTACTAGAATATGCCATAAAATTCGTCCCACTTATCCCCCCCTGTCCCCCCCCCTCACCTCCTCTACAGGGGATTCTTTTTCACCTGTGTAGGAGATTCCCCTTAAGCAGGGAAATTCTCCAAAATATCTGGTGCCCTACTGTTACATGGTCCTAACTGTGAAGAAAAAAAAACCGAGTGACCCAGGACCTGTTTTGGACTGAATAGATATTTCCAGTTAAGGTTTGCAGGCCAAGTTCAAGGTTGTATAAATTTGATGTTTATCTTCTTCTTGCATCAGCTCCAAAGCTGCCCAAGCTGACATGCTGATACTGGGCAGATGAATGGTGCTTTTGTAGCACAAGTATAGATTTGTGGATATATAGTTATTGGATAAAATTAGGTAAAAGAGGCCCAGACAGGCTATAATCTACTGCTATATAGCCTACTTTTTTACGATCAAGAAATCAGTTCCTGGGGATACCAGTAAAGTTTAATTTCTGTTTCAGCTTGAAAGCAAAGTCTCTTGTATCACTTGACACGAAAAACCGTATATTTTGAAGAATCGACTGTTTTTTACGAAAAATCGCGGCGCTCTCTGTACACTATGTAGGCTACCCATTTATCTCGCTGGTATAATGTTTTGTTTTGTTAAGAGAGAATTACCAGAACTTTAGGGTCGAATTTGGGTATAGGTTATCCAAAAACATTCTCTCAAATGTCTTCTGCCAACGATTGTACTAATAGATGTATAGTGCGACTTTTCAAACCTTCACATTCTTATTTGTTTCTCTTCTAGGGCACCTTGACAGCAAAAAGTGTATCTGTTATGTTTTGATGGTTACATCAGTATTTTCTCTGGCTTATTCAGTAACACAAGGAGTTCTTGAGATCTCTTCACCAGACGAGAGCTTTCATATAGTCAGAACAGATAGGGATTACAACTTATTTGGCCACGGAGGAATGCTGTACTGGACGGTTACGTCTGTGTTGTTCACCTCTGTAAGTGAATCTGTCCACAGGCGACTTGTATTCAAGTTTTTTTTCTTATTTCTCTCGATTTTCTATCAAAGCTAGGCTAGCCTGCCCTACTTTTTGAGATCGCAACGAAATAAAGCGTAAATCAGTTTAGTTAGAGTTCGAGTTCATATAGGGTGGCTGGATCGAATTAAAGGCATGCTGAGCCTGTGCCAATCATCGTTTTCTTACTGGGTTAAAGTTCGACCGAAATTCCGCGAAAGCAGGAAACTCGATCGAACAAAAAATGTTCGACGAAACCTGGTGAGAGCTCGACGGAATCGGATGAAAACTGCAGGTTTAAGTGAGCCCAAAATTTGGTGTTTACGAAGTGGTAAGGCGACTTGTCGATTCTTTATTTTCTTCTTCTTTCTCACCGGCCCAGTAGGGTAATCGGTATCGGTAACTGTGTATGTCATCAAAACTTGATTGGACTGTAAGAAATCTTATGTTCCGATTTTTAAATCTCTGCATCGCTTTCAGTCAGAGCCTCGTTTTTGTTGCACGCTGCAGGTCCACTTCTCGGCCGCTTCCGGACTGATTCTTTCTACATCCGTTTTTGCACTGCAGTGCTTCCGAGGAAGACGGCAGCGCTTCTCGAGAATCGCGGACTTGCTCACCGACCAAGTCCGTGCTTCCCTGCAAGATGCTGCTGCTGCCGAAGAAACAGTGAACACAAAAACGCATGTTGTGAAAAAGCAAGGAAGTGCTGCAGCATCGATGCGGCAGCGCTATTTCAACAAAAACGAGGCTCAGACCAGCAGTTCGACCTGAACTTAGCGAGCGCCGCAAACTTCGTGGAGCTGCAACTTTCTTGATCAGTCCGTTAGAACTGTAGATACGCCCAGGTAGTAAAATTGACGTGGGATATTCTATCAATAACACCTTACCTACTACTAACTGTAACAGGACCACTTGCCACCTCACCCGGTTTCCACAAGTTGTCGAAAGGATCCGCACCTGTAGGAATGTACCGCTGACCATAAAAAAAGTCATGATGTACGACAGTTTGGGATTACCACCAAAACCTTTGGTCTTGTTCTTATTCATTTACCGTCTGCAGTAGCAGCCAAGAAGCTGTCTTCTTTATTTATATCTTCTCTTTAGATATTTGTCATAGCACATTTAGTCACTGGTTATGATACCTTAAGTAGGTTGACAACAGTCCCGTTAACTGCGTCTTTTTCAGGTGTACTTCACAGTTTTTATCCTGCCATGGACGCCCCTGCGGAACCGACTTGCGTTACCAAGTATGATTGAATGATTTGTTAATCTTTAACTTGGCAATCGAAAATCATGAAAAAAAGACTCATTCATCCTGAAAACGACCTGAACTGAAAACGTGACTGAAAACGTGAAATCGACCACCCGAACAAGAAGGAAATACGTGAAATCAAATTGTAACTAACACATGCTATATTACACTAAACAGTTAAACCAAACAAGTTTCTTCACGATCCATTATTTTAAACGATCTAATCTCAATACTTCAAATACCCCCCCCCCCCAAAAAAAAAAGCAGATCAGCACAAGTTGTTACGAAGGGTTATCACAATCTTTATCGGGTTTACCTTTTAATTCCAAGTCAGAATTAAAAGGGAAATTGTTCTGAACCTTTTAAACTTTGCTGAGATTTAAAAGGAAATATTGTTTCGGAACGCAAGACCAAGTCATAATGTAAAAGCTTAGAACTCCGGAGAAGCTTGCGGTTAGAACGAGAGATTCGCTGGGAGATTAGGGAGAGAGGAGAGCAAAAGGTGATTGACGTCAGCAGAAGTTATTGACGCGACTTCTTTAGTAACTTTTACGGAGAGAGTGGTGAAGCTTCAAAGGAACAACACAACAGTGAGTAGAATATAATAAACGTGTCCTGAACCTGAACTTAGCGAGAACAGTACGAACAAATCCAAGCCTTCGATTAGACGCTACCGAGTTGAAAGACTTCTGGAGCTACTAAGTGAGCTGAAAGGAAGAGTCCTTCCTTTCAGGCCACTCAGTGGAGCGGCTACGGTTTAGGCAGAAGCCTATGACAGTAAAACCTAACAGAATGAAGTAAAACCCATTGTTTTAAAGTAGCCTATTTTCTTTGCGATACTGAATGGGGGGAGGAGCAATGTCAGTTCGTTTTTGTTAAGTAGGCTACCGCTTGCTACTTTTAAGTCACATCCGTTGAAGAGCAACACGTTTTTTCAGTATATCACATATAAAATGCTAAACGTAATGTTGTTCGACGCCGAACAGAAATAATATAATTTCGAGGATCCCGTTGTAATTCACCAATCTATTTTTTCTCGGCGGAACGAACTAACCAGTTTTTGTTTTTCAGCAAAGACGTCATTCTATCATTACATTCTAACTTTGGCATTCCTCTACCTTCTGTCTTCGATCGGAAGTGGGTTGCTTCTGGAACAGATAACGGATTCTGGACTCTGCATAGTGGATGTGACCACATATTTGTATTTTACGATGCTGACGCCTCTTGTCTACAAAACATTCCTGGCTGACTTCTTCAGGTGCGCTTCTCTACTATTTTGTTTGTTAGGATTAGGTGTAGATTGTAGTAGGAAACATCACGAACATCTTTCAGACACCTTTCACCGTTGATATTCATTTTTCAGCTGTCGATCTATATCCGACTTGAACAGTCTACGCTTTCTTAGGCAACTTAGGCCTGTTTTTTTTTCAGCAGTATAATAGGCTACTTTACTTTTATGTTTTTGTCAAGTAGCCTAATTGATAATAATTAATTCGTAATTGCGTTGCTTCTACCATTTAGTAACAACAGTAGTGGGGTATACTGCAAAAAGGCGTCAGACCTCAGCAAGATTGTATAAAAATTGCAGGAGTAGCCTACGGTTTGAGCGCATCACGATCATCAATGAGGCAAACAACAAAGAAGAAATGTAGGGAAAGGTATGTTGCGTTCTCATCCTTATTCTGGCCCTATGTGCGGGAGGGTATTTTTCATTTCTTAGGTCGTTGCATGGATTCAAAAGATAACGGACGAGAAACAATGGAAGAGGAGGATTTGGTAAGAACTATTAGAAACAAAAAAAATGGCGACCATCGTCTGTCCAGGAGTTTTCTGAAGCAGGCTATTAGGCATCTGGAGCGTTTTTGGGGCAAGCACCGGAGATATATTTTTGGTGTTATTAATTAATTGTGTTGCGAGAGCAACACTCAAGTTTGCCTTCAAGTTTGCCTCAAATGATGATAGTGATGGTCCCAGAAGGCATTCATGCAATTCCTCCATGGATGAAATCAAATGTGGACCGATTAATGCCGAATCTTAAGGAGAACTCTACCTTCTTTTTTTTAGCGTGGGACCTCCGTTTCTTCCTGTCTCATATAAGACACAGCTAGATGACGTTATCGACGAAGAAAACATGTCGCTGCCAAATCAGTCCTCAGTGTCGTCTCTGAAAACAGTAAACTCTGATTATGTTTTCCAGGTAGGTTTTACGTGTTTTAAATTGATCAAGCATCGAGGGGTCGACGACTCTCATTTTTTATGTACACCATTCCGGAATAACGGAATAATCCTGACCATTCCGGATTATTCCTGGCCGTTCCGGATTATTCCTAACAGTTCCATATCCTCCCATTCCTTATCGAGTTTGGTAATTCACCAACTTTTGTTTAATCCGCATTTATTTCACCCCATTCGGTCTGTCCTGCGGCGAACGAGGGGTCGACGACTCTCATTGTACACCATCCGGAATAATCCTGACCATTCCGGATATTATTCCTTCGGGACGTGTACACCATTCCGGTAAAGTGGTCGACCCCTCGTCAAGCATAAGGCGTTTTTGGCGATTTGGCGGTTTTGTGGCTCGTTTAGCGTCTCAAGCTTGAAAAACAACAATCGAGGTGCTTTTCAATTTTGTGGCTCGAAATTTGACAGGAAATTCAAATTTAGCATCAAATTTCCACTCTAAATTTCACGATAAATCTGGCGATGGGGTTCGGCTGCGAGTCGTGTTATGCTGATTCCAAAAATGTTCTAAACATGTATACCAAGCAGGGATTTTTTTTTTTGCGAGACAATCTTCGGTTTAATGGCCTTTCGGCTTAATACATATTATTAGTAGCCTACAGGAGAGGTAGCCTATCCAACCACGAATTACGTGGCCTCGAAATGGGCCTCAAAAATGCTACAAGGAAATTTCTCTACAGTCCTAACTATGTCCTAGGTCATTAGACTTTGCTTCTTGACAGTTAGAACTGCAAGGAACAGGGACGTCACGACTAGGGGGGGGGGACGCCCCCTCCCGAGTGTTGTCGGCCAGTCGGTAAACAATAGCCGAGTCGGCCTGAAGCGCCGTAATATTTCGTAAAACAGTTGATTTTTTTCTTGGAAACAGTCGTTTTTTTAAAACAGTCGGTTTAATATACTTTTAATTAAACATACAAGCACCAACTCTCTTACATAATATAATCTTTACGATTACATATATTCAAAAGAATTCTTGAAAGGGGCTACGAGGTTTGGGCCCTAGGTAGCTCGTAAAAGATTTTTCTTAAAATCAGCCGATTTTTCGTCAACACAGTCGTTTTTGTCAATAATAGTCATGTTTATCTCCGAAAATAGTCGGTAAAAATTACCAGCCAGTAGGTAAATACCTTGCCCCCCCCCCCCCCCCTCCAAACATTTTGGCTAGTAACTCCTCCGGCAAGAAAATTTCTTTTTAACATTTTTGAGGCAAGTTTCAAGGTTATTTAATTCGAGGTTGGGTGCCTCTCTGTATTAATATACCAGGACCTTTGAGCTTAGTGGTGGAACCAAGTATTGACTGGAGTGGCTTTTTCGATTTATTATGCGGAAACTGGTGGAGTTGTGGCTGTAGCCGCATATGTTGTAGCTCTCAGTCAGATCACCGATATGCTATGAAAATACATCTGATGAATAGTTTTGTTTTCGTACAACGTACCACTAAACAGGGTTTGCAACGTTACTTTTAACGAAAAGGTAAAAGGTCGCCACGGAAAATATTCTATAACACTTGTAGCAGGGACCCATAAATTTCCTTTACAGGGGGCTTGTCATTTACTATGCTTCTATGTTTTCCGATCCTTGCCTACTTTCCAAAAATCCCACTTGGGTCGAATCGGCATTCTTGTTTGCCTGATTGGACGTGCGTGCCAAAGAGACTCCTCCCTCAAGGCGCCAGCAGCCAATCCCAAATTTTGTCTATCTGGCCGTGGGTATTTCTCGAACTATCTTCCGTTCGGTCAACATAGCATCAGAAATCTCATATTGACAAGCCCCCTGAATGGCGAGGCATTACAGGAAATGTATGGGTGAATGTATGGGTGGAAATGTATGGGTGGAAATGTATCAGATTGCGCAAACTTGTGTTGATTGTTGTCAAAGCTCTTACAGTGCTGAGTCATCTCTCGTATCGCAAGTTCCGAAGGTAAAGGTTGATTTTTGTGAAACGGCACCAGTCGTTTTCAAGGAGTCATTACGGTCGTGTTCCACCCTACTTACCATAGTAAATTCGCGTAACGTCATGGCTCCTGGCTCCTAGCGTCAAGGCTGGGAAGAATTTTTCTACTTTCAGCAAAATATCGTTCCATGCGCCAATCATGGCACAGAGATAGTATCTAGAAGGCTGAAACGGTCAGCGTAGTAATTTTTCTCAAGGTTGGAACGAAAATAGTAACTATCACGCTCTTCGTTTGTTGAAGTCGGAGAACACAGTTTGTCGAAGAACGGACAAACATGTTTTTTTTTCAATTCAGAACCAGACCTGTACCATTACTTTGTAGGGGCCGTCGGTCTACGACAGCAGCACATTCGTGATTGTCAACTCAGCTGCCGCATCTCCTTTTGGTTCTCCGACGCCATCTTCAGGATTCTCTTCAAGTTCTCAACATTCTCCAGCTAGGAGGGCAGCCCGAGTTTGAGCGGCCGACTCTGCTGTTCGAAAGGGGGCGTTGGAGTAAAGTGAAACCATTTAGAGTGCTGGCAATAGGCCTAAGGACTGGAACTAAAGCGGTAAGAATAGGACCAATCGAGCTTGGGGAGTGGCGCCGACAGGCTCACCGCGCATAAGTCATTTCCAAACGCATTGTAGCTGGATTAGGCAACTACAGAATCCAAATTCCGAAGCTCCGATGTTTTTATTATGAACCTTCTTAAAGCTTCTTGTCTATTGCGGGCCCAATTCCTCAAGTTTCTATTTTGGCATTGTCCGTAAAAACGAAACTTCGAATATGGATATGTAATGAATCGGCTCGGTATGTGAGGTGACCGGTCCCGTTTTTAGACTCCGGTTCAGTTTGATGCTGTGATATATCTAGTTGTTTCAGGTGAGTGTTTGGTTGCATCCGTCTCGTAACTGAATCGTCACTGATCGCATTGTCGATTCGTTTTCTAGGGGCCTGGGAGTCGCGAAAGCCATAAACCTTTCCATGATTCAAGTTTTTTTTATTTCCTTCCCAAGACAAGCCGAGCGTGGCCCGAATTTTCGGTTTGAGCGACAAGCTGGCTGTCGCAAAAGAATTGTGATTTAAGAATTCAATTTAATTGACTCTTACGGGTATTATAACGAGCGTCAACTCTTTGAAATCTCGATGCTTTGTAGCATCTAACACACGGGCGCGCATCCTTGTACGTTAGCAATTATAGCTGTTGACATTTTTTATTATTTTGTATTAGTTATTAACATTTCACAGTAATTGATAAATTAACATTATATATGGATATGTAATGACTCTGCTCGGTATATGAAGTGACCGGTTCCGTTTTTAGACCCCGGTTCAGTTTGATGCTGTGGTATTTCTAGTTGTTTCAGGTGAAATTTTGGTTGCGTTCGTCTTGTAACTGAATCGTCACTGATAAATTAACATTTATCAATTAGTGTCATTTCCGTAAAGCATAAAACTGAAGACGGCCGTAATTGTTACTTTTCGGAAACGTAAGACAGCAGCTTCACAACTATTCAGCAGGGACGTGCATACTTGTTATTAATGTAGGTTTCCCGCACTGCGGATCTTTTATACGGCAAATCTCGTGTTTTCTTAATTTTTGTGTACGTCCAGTATAGTTAACGCATAGTTTGACCATTGACCGTTGAGGTTTAAGATAATAACGTGTTGATTTGACGGGCTCGGGAATTGCTTCAATGTGATCATTATTGTTTATTTGTGACCTGCCGAAGCCAAAATCACAGAGCTAAATAGAACCAGGGGTTGCCCGCTCTCGATTTTGCTGTACACCAAGTGGCACCAGTTACCATGTGTTACAATATTAGATTAGATTAGATTAGATTGATTATTTTATTGCCAAACTACACAATAACCCATCATGATAGGTTACCGCCCATGAGAAGACATAAATGCACTGGCACTGGGCGGTTACCACAAACTACTTCAACCCAACCCAAACAATAACTTAATTTCACTTCAACACTAATTGATCAAAAAAAAATTTTTTTTTTCATATAACACACAGAAGAAAAAAGAAGAAAAAAAGAAGAAGAAAGAAAAAATAAAGAAATAAAGTAATAAAAAAAGGAAATAGATTCTTATACCTTCATTCTCTTAGTCGTGACTCCTCACCCCTCCAACAAAAATTTCTTTGCTCTATTTTTAAACAATTGTTGGTGTTCAGCCGCCTTAACACTATCTGGGAGTGAATTCCATACCGTCTGGCCCAAATGTTTAATTAAAAAGCCAGTTCGTCTACCACTCCTATACTCCGTCACCAGATTAGTAGCAAAATCAGGATATTTGGAAGCGTTCAAAGGTTAATCGTCTCATATACGGTCGGCAGCGCTGGTTTCGCCCGGTGCCAGGCGGTGCCGGGAAAGGATGTACACTAAGTCGCGAACGAGTAACCCCTCGAAACAGATATCATTACTTAGGCACACATTGACGTTTATGCTTCGATTTCAGGAACTTTAGCTCGGTGCTTTTATCTGAGTCGTGCCATGTATTCTGTTTCTCTTGGAATGACAAGCTCTCACTGACCTGATTTTTGTTTCCTCATTGCAAATCGTGGGGTGTAGCCAATTTATTCCTTGCTAGTACCGATCCGCGACCACACAGCAAGAATTGTTTCTTCATCGGCACTAATAATTTGACGATGCATAAAGGCTGAAATAGTTCAAGGTTTATATTAACCAGTTGCGAACTTTTGCCTAGGTAAACTAGGTATCTGCCTAGGGCCCAGGCCAGGGCCCAAAGTGGTAAAATTATAATGTGTAGAAAGTGAAGTTGGTACTTGTCCATTTCATTTCAGAGTCTGCTTGTCTATTTTCTAAAGTCAAAGCCTACGTTAAATAAGAAAAAAAGAAATAAAAGTAAACTTTTTTTGCTAAATTACCAAAAATGGGGCCGCGACTGTTAACTGCTTAGTCTCTGCATCTCCATGTTCTGGATCTCTATGCCCGGGCCTGATAGGATAGTGACACCTGTTTTTGGTTGTTTTGTGGGGTCCGGAATCCCTACTGGTGCGGATTCTTTTTTTGTGTTACTTCATCGGTTGCAGTGCACAGCCCAGATTTATCAGATAATCCGTTAAAAGGAATTTTGCGGCCGCAAAATCTGCCATATTTTAACAGATTTCGGTTAAAACTAGCGTTTTAAAGCTGGCAGATCTCTCTCTGGTCGGAAAAAAAAATCTGGGCAGTGAGAACTTAGCCTGCCCTTTTTGCTATAACTTTACACTTGTAAGTTATCGTATGTACAAAGCGGAAGGAAATCGTAAACCTGCGGGGTTGTCATTTTAAATAAATTTTCGAGACTTCACAGCCGATTGAATCCGTTTTAGAATCCGGTCTCCATGTTTACGTTTTCCCAAGACTTACCGCTCAGCGGGTGGCCGAAAACGTCGAATCCCGTCGGGAAACTGATTTTACTTTCTGTTTTTCTTCCCTTTAATAAACTCGGCGTCTTCTCGGATTCACGGCGATGAGGCACTTAGCGTCTCAAGTTTGTTATTTTTCCGTTGCTGGCAACCATCACGGGGTGAGAAGAGACACCTTGCGTCGCTTCCTGAACGCTTCGACATACTTCGTGTGAAAACAATCGGTTTCGGAGTGTAATCACTTAGCTTGTGAACTTTGGCGCTTTGATAGACGGATCCGGTTACCGCTGATTGTCCGGCGCGAGGTCTTCTGACGTACTGGCGCCGGAAAAGGGCGAGACGGAATTATGGTCCCACCACCACTGTTAGCTCTCGATAATACGTAATTGAGTTGGGTTAATTTGAATTTATAATAACAATCGGAATTTTGAAAAATAGCCAACAAGTTATTACTCAGTGGTTAGTTAAGGTAAACACTTGAACAAAAAATATCTCCCAAAGATAAAAGCTTACGCCATTTAGTTAATGAATCAATTTATTGCCCATCAAATTTGGGTGATCATACTAAATAGACCAAACGAAAAAAGAAAGGAAAATACGACCAATAGAAAACAAAAGCTTACACAGAAATGCCTTGTAAGGTCTGTGGGATTAACTTTTTTTTATTCCTGCCCCAGCTGCAGCCGAAGGGGCTGCGAGACATCTTTTTTTCCTTTTTACCCACAGAGGTAGGTTTGGCGAGTAATACTGCAAAATTCTTAATGATCGAAAGAGAAGAAAGTCCTGTTTTCTTTGAGGTGATGTAAATATTTTGATATTTTTTTTACTTTTCGTTTTCTGGGCCATTGCCCTTGAGACCTGCGAAGTACATACATGTATATGTGGCAATATGAAATCTTACTGCGTAAGATAAGCGGAAACATTTGTGTCCACCTATAGTTCGTTAATTTTTGCAGCTTATCAGAAGTGTGGGGTAGGCAACTCAGGCCACAAATGGCCCATTTTCTCAGTCCCCCACGTAAAGAACAATTGATAGCAAGCCATCACTCTATACGCAATTTATGAAAACACCTTTCATTACCGTATTACACTTGTTGTAGCATTCTTCCAAATTTGAAAGCTGCCCAGTCCCCGTCAGTCGCAGGAACTTGTACAAGTTGTACAGGTCCTTCAAGCAAGCATTTCTCAAAGTAACATGCATGTCTACACTCCAAGAGTGGAATGCTTCTGGTCGTTCTCTTGCCCATGTTGGGCAATGTATATTCGTCTCTTTATTCCGCAATGGATGGTATTGCGCCATGGTCAAAATTGGCCTTGAAAAACATCGATAACCTTATAGAATAGAAAGTATTGATTTAAACCATTCATGCCAAAGTTGTCGGGGATGAGTATCGTATCGTAGCACCTATGTCTCCCGCGTGTTTGAATTCGATTATTCGGTAATGCCTTGATTCCAAGATCGGAGCATTTTCTCATCGGCTCGAGTTTCTTCGTTGTCTTTGGAATCCGTTTCTAGGATTCCTTGCGTCGCGTTTCAGTTCACGCCCCATGTGTCGCAACGCTCAAGCGTGAAAACATTGTCAAGCCTTTGCTTTCTTTGTAACAATTAACAGACTACCCTTTTCTACTCTGGGTGGGCGGATAGAAAAAGTGAAGCGGATCTGTTTACAGAAACTTTCTCATGGGAGTTTTTCAGGTAAAATTAGAAGTCAATCGGCCGCCGCGAAATATCGCGGGGGAAAATCATGAGATGGCTGTTTTGGATCATTTCGATGTGTTCCTCATGAACTGTACCTGACAGACAATATTCACCAATTCTGGTTTTGCTACCACGAAAGTGTGAAAAGTACCATTCTTCTTTTTTAAAGACAGTCTCAAAACACGCCGTTTCTGCCTTGGTCACCGCTCCCGATACTCTTGACGACTACCTCTCCTTGCCGTTGCAAAATCTCCGGCCTCTCCGGGTACCTAGCGGAAGAAAGGCAGAAGTGGTATCACAGCTGCTTCCAAAGATCGCCGTGATTGCTTGACACAGGATTTGAGTAGTTGAGTTTGAGTCGTTACGGAGACGTTTACTCCTTCTTCCTAAGGATCACTGGCGTGTTTTCTCAAGTATTCTCAAGTACGTCTTTCCTCCGCGACTTCTTCCACCTCAATAGGTTTCTTTCAGTTCCGTTCCCTTGTCGCCGTAGCTGGTCAACGTGAACAAAATTTAAAAATTAAATTTAGGTATTTTGGTACTAAATCTGATCTTATTTTTTAGCACTCCTCTTTTTAGTCTAATAGATAAATTCCAAATCTGTATCTTTCTCGCTCGTCATTATTTGGATTTGTCTTCTTTTCCTTCAAACTTTGAACGTCAAACTTGGTGATCTAGCAAGTTCGAAGTTTGCCTGCAAGGTGGATGGAACGGCGACCGGGCAAGGATCGTCGGTGGAGTCGAAAACGCAAATTAAGCAAACGGTGCACCGTTCATGAACTTCCATAGCGTTTGAAAACAGAAAGTAGCAATCGGACAGGCCAGCGGCCAACAAACTTCGATCAAAAACGCAACTAGAGCGCAGTAACCGCGAATAAAGTGAAATTCGATGGGGGTCAAAGAGGATCTCGTTGGCCGATTGGCGTGGTCAGTTATTAATATTTTTTAAAGTGCTCTTTACATTCTCAGCTTTGTCTACGTGTTCGGTTTCTGCAGCTGACGTTAGGAGACGTCTGTCTATTGTTTCGGATGCTAATTTGGGTTGTTTCA
Source organism: Branchinecta lindahli (assembly GCA_023053555.1). Taxonomy (NCBI): domain Eukaryota; kingdom Metazoa; phylum Arthropoda; class Branchiopoda; order Anostraca; family Branchinectidae; genus Branchinecta; species Branchinecta lindahli. Next base: position 33,784,342 of record JAKZAO010000002.1, read on the forward strand.
CTGACAGAAAGGTAACTGATCACGCTTCATATCCATCAGTTCCTCTTGTGCCTTGGAATTAGTTCGTCGCAGGTGCGACTCAGAGATCTCCGGTTTCATCCTCAGCGAAAAATAAAGTCTCTCTCTGTCTCTTTCAGTCATACATCATCAGTGAGAGTGAAATAATTGCTGTATAAACATTAAAAGTTGGCAATATTTTCAACTGACACGGAGAAGATCATGTGTGTATTGTCTCCAAGGAGATGAATCGGAAGGAAGTCTTGACATGTTTGTGATCTGTACTGAACCAAGGCCCCTGATTTGTATGTTATCGCTGTCAGTGATAAGTTAGGTCCAGTAACCGCCCACGCTTCCGTAACAAGACCAAAGGTTCCGATGGGATCCCAAAAATTCAATATTTGATCCAGACAATTAGGTTTTGTCTTGGCCAGATCCAGTCTTCGCCAGGCCAAACAGCTAATCATTAGGAAATCCAAGCTCAGATATGGATTCAGCATGTGCGTTTACCTCTATAAGCCGATCGAAACGATCCTAGCTTACTTCTGTGAATTTTGCGGTTCTGGCGAAATTCAAGAACTACTTGTCCGGCGAAAAACTAAAGCTCAGAAACGGATTCACCGTATCTCCTTACATATCCAACATCTAATCAACTTGAAATAAAAATTTAACTTTTAACAAATTTTCCGGTTTGGCCGGATTCCGGGCGAACTACTTGTCCGGCGATAAAACGGTTTTCGTATTCTTGTTCAGCATGCCTTCTTACCCCTACGTCAAACATCTAATCAACTTCAGATAAAACTTTAACTTCTAACAAACTTTCCGGTTTTGGCCGGATTCCGGACCAACTACCTTCTTACCCCTATATCGAACATCTAATCAACTTCAAATAAGACTTCTACTTTTAACAAACTTTCCGGTTTTGGCCGGATTCCGGACGAACTACTTGTCCGGCGAGAAAATGGTTTTCATATTCGTGTTCAGCGTGTCTTCTTACCCCATAATCGACTATCACATTAGCTGTTTAAAAATATTTTGCTTGCCCCTTAATTTAAACCCCCTCCCCCACCCCTAAATGTAAAGCTACAGGGCCCATCTACGAACTCGACCTTACTCTTGACCCAAAGAATGCTCCAAGTTTCATCAAAATATCTCATTTCCTTCGAGAGTTATCGTGCTTACAGACGGACGGACGGACGGACAACTTTTGCGATGTCATAGGTATCCCTCCACTTACGTTTTGGGATCCCAAAAATGGGAGTATCAGTAATAAATTTTATTTTTGACCAGCTGCAAAGACATAATGTGAAGACGTTAGAAGAAAAGTAAATCAGTGGAAAAACTAACAGTGTCAAAATAAACAACACAATAAAAATCGAAATAAACCAATGAGATCGAGATGCGGTATCAGTCCGGAATCAAGAGACAGTTCGTCATGCAGCTTCATCCTTCTACATAATTCGACGACTGTCGTGTGACATTGTCAGACATGGAAGATATTGGAAGAATCGACAGAGTATGTGACAATAAGAAATAAGAGGTGAAAGCTGATGTGGCACTTACGAGGGTAGGTAGCAGCTAAGGGCACATATGGTCCGGATTGTCAGGAGAGGTAAGTTAAAGAAGTGACATAGTTTGAATGTGACTCACTTTCTCTATCAGATTCACTTCATGAATCTATGCTGTAAGCTACTTTCACTATAAAAAGTCTCGTTTATCGGTTGTTAGTAGTTGTGCGTCATCGATTTCGGACATCTTTATTCCTAATTCTGAGAACTAAACTCAGAGTTCGGGGAGTTGTAGTCCGATGCAGGATTAAAACGCTAGAATGTAAAATACTGCAGTATCTGGTATATACTCATGCATCGGATTATAACTCTCCGACTTTGGATTTTGATTCCCCGAATTAGGAATAAATGTGTATTGGCAAAGCCTGTTTGTAAGTTTTCAGTATTCTTTCGTAAACGCTTCGTCTTTAGTGTCTTCTCTCTTTTTTGTTAACTTTCTTGCTCAATAGAAGTTGTTTTTGGGATCCCAAAACGTAAGTGGAGGGATACCTATGACATCGCAAAAGTTGTCCGTCCGTCTGTCCGTCCGTCTGTAAGCACGATAACTCTCGAAGGGAATGAGATATTTTGATGAAACTTGGTGTGAGCATTCTTTGGGTCAAGAGTAAGGTCGAGTTTGTAGATGGGCTCTGTAGATCTACATTTAGGGGTGGGGGAGGGGGTTCAAATTAAGGGGCAAGTAAAATATTTTTAAACAGCTAATGTTATAGTCGATTATGGGGTAAGAAGACATGCTGAACACGATGGTGAAAACCATTTTCTTGCCGAACAAGTAGTTCGCCCGGAATCCGGCCGAAACCGGAAAATTTGTTAAAAGTAAAATTTGTATTTGAAGTTGATTAGATGATGGATTTAAGGGTAAGAAGAGACGCTGTATCTGTATATGACAATCATTTTTTACCCGTACATATAGTTCGTCCGGAATCCGGCAAAAACCGGAAAATTCGTTAAAAGCAAAAGTTTTATTTGAAGTTGATTAGATGTTCGATTTCGAGGTAAGAAGACATGCTGAACACGATGGTGAAAACCATTTTCTCGACGGACTAGTAGTTAGCCCGGAATCCGGCCGAAACCGGAAAATTTGTTAAAAGCAAAAGTTTTATTTGAAGTTGATTAGATGTTCGATTTAGGCGTAAGAAGACATGCTGAACGCGATGGTGAAAACCATTTTATCGCCGGACAAGTAGTTCGCCCGGAATCCGGCCGAAACCGGAAAATTTGTTAAAAGTAAAATTTGTATTTGAAGTTGATTAGATGATGGATTTAAGGGTAAGAAGAGACGCTGAATCTGTATATGACAATCATTTTTCACCCGGACATATAGTTCGTCCGGAATCCGGTTGAAACCGGATTTTTGTATAAGTTAAAGTCGATTAGATGTTCTCTATAGGGATAAGGAGATGCACTGAATTCGTTTCTGAACTATCTTTTTTTGGCTGGACCAGTAGTTCGCTCGGAATTCGGCTGAAACCGGAAATTTGGCAGAAGTAAAGCAGGAAGTTTCGATCAGTACCGTCAAAATAAATATTGCTTATACAGGCATATCTGAACTTAATTTTCTCAGATGATTAGCCTGGCGAAGACTGGATCTGGCGTAGACAAGACTTAGTTGTCTGGGTCAAATATTGAATTTTTGGGATCCCATCGAAACCTTTGGTCTTGTTTAGTTAGGAATATTTGATACCTGAAACCTTGTCTTGTCTTTACCATGGACAACAACAGAGGGCTGGAAAACAAAAGCTGAAGACTTGTTAGGGACTAAGATGGTCAGGTTTTAATTTGGACTTTAAAGTAGCTACCCGACTGGGTCATCTCTATTACGAAACATCCGTGAGAACTCCTCATGATGCTGAAAAGGAGCTCAAGTTTATTTTGCAAAGAAATTGGCTCCGAGGAACTAAGACAAAGTTGTCACTTAATACCACTTACGCCAAGTTGCCGGCGGCGGTTGTTTCTGCAACAATCCATGTCGTGAGATATGGAGCGTGTGACAGAATCTTATATAGATGCAACACCCGGTCCGGAGAGGAGATTTGATAGGCCGCCGGAACGGAACCGGGACATCCGACGTGTCAGATTAGACGATAAATTTGTTGTCATTAAAAGGGTATTCAACTGACTGGTCCTCTGTGTGCCGCCCTAAAATCGTTGGGATAAGTTCAAGAATGAGTGAACTGTAATGGAGTGTTGCGATCAGACCCTCGAGTTCATGTATGAGATGTGGCGCCTTTTCCAAGAAATGCGGTCCCTGATCCACAGACATTGATTTTGTTTTCTCATTGACTGCTTCTATAACGTTTGAGAACGGATGATATATTCGGTCCGAGAGGACCACTGGCAATCGGTTTGCCGTAACCTATCCGTTCATCAACTTTCATTTTCCTGGCGAATTTTTTCAAGTATTTGCTTTCGGTGGGGGCTACAAAACGAGTTTGGAAATGGAAAAGATCGCGCTCTGTGAGCACCAAGGTTTAAAGGAGTTAATTGAAAACTGAACGGGAAAAAAAGGTGGAAAAGCCATTATCGACTTATAAAACGATTATCGTGACTACTATGCTAACTATACCTTTTTTCTGCGAATCCCATACATCATCCTATTATAAATCAAAGAAAGCAAATTCCAATTCGTGCCTCTTTCCCGCCGGCTCATTAATCAATCATTTCGATGACCCTAGTGAACATACCTTTCCTTCTTGAAATGTCCATATTTGCATACATTTCGCCATGGCCATTATTGAAAATTAAATAAAAATATGTCGATAAAATGAACAAGTAAAATATACACAATGATTGAAAACTAGCCTAGACATAATTAATCTATAAACTTAGGGGAATCAGCTTTTACTCGGCCAAATGCTTAATGGCCCGTGATGCAGCTTGCTTTTCTACTGCCTCACATGCCAATAGTAGGCTGTGTTTCTATTTTTCGTTTTGTCTGTTCTTGTAAAGATCTACCGTACTTCTTAATTCCGCCACTAGATGTCCGCACGGTTGAGTCCGGGTTGAACTTGCGACTTAGATATGGTGATCTAGATATTGCAAATGCTACAAGAATCCAGTAGCCTATTGCCCGAGAGCCCTTGGATTTGACCACAGGGGCGGTTCTAAGTGACTGGCTATAATGCCCACAGCTCAATCCTAGATGAATAAGCTGTGGCGTGGCAGTACGTGGCAGCCCGAAGAAAAGCAAGGGCGATAATGATTATAACACTAGTACACTGTCAGTTTTTACCGCACGGCTCAGTTTTTACCACACGGCTCAGTTTTTACTGCACGGCTCAGTTTTTACCGCACGGCTCAGTTTTTACTGCACGGCTCAGTTTTTACTGCACGGCTCAGTTTTTACCGCACGGCTCAGTTTTTACCGCACGGCTGGCTCTTGCAACATCAAGGCAATACCAGAAAATTTTGGCACTGGGTAGGATAGGACTGATATCATGGGAGTGCATGGTGTGCTGGTGTTATTGCCCGATATAGCTCAAGAACTATACCGGTCAGAAACTATGGACAAGAAAAGTGGGCTACCTGCACTAGCGAAAAATTGTGTCAAATTAAAAAAAAAACATCACATCGAGTTTTATAAGGTTAGGCTAATCAAAAGTTCATTCGCAACAACAGGAATTTCAGCAGTACCGTCCTTTCGGCTTTCGGTGGAGAGAGCGAAAGTCCGGCAGTAGCTTCTGACTACAGTACCCTGGACGAAGTGTAACTGAGCGCCGCCGGCGAAATTTTTTCAGTTCGCGTTTTTTCTGGCAAAACATCCAACCTCTAGCGTTTAACTTTCTCAAATATCAAGCCTAAAATCCCGCATCAATTACTTTCTCTTTCACAAGTGGAGAATACTATAGGCGAAGTTTTTTGAAACATTTATGACCAGCGCATCTTTTTGGCATCCCGAATGAAAGATACGGCTACCGATGAAACCGATTGTCTGTGACCGACCAGTGCTCCGTTCGACTTCTCTCAGTGTTTCCAAAACGAATTTATGTTCACACCTTGCTGTACAGGAAATTTTGTCTTTTCTTCTAAAATACAGAGATATTTGCACAAAACCAAATGATGTTGCACTGAAACTGCGCGCCGCAAGCAAAAATTTCGAAAACCGACGTCTTTTCCTCTAAGTTTGGTACACGATCTGATTTTGTTCAAACTGTGCGTCACAGAGTGAAATTCAAGATTTGGATACAATGTCCCTTATGTCATTTTGGTAAGCTCAAATTATAGAACCGTCACTCTGACAAAATCAGAACATACGACCGTCTCGTAATCGGCTATAAGACTAGAAATCTTTTCGTAATATACGACTAGAAACAGGTCATTTGCAGGTGAGATTCACTAGCTGGCAACTGTCTTTGGGTTCGTTCCAGCTCTTCTTCGTAGTTACTTCGGAGTAACTACGTGTGACGTCACAAATTAACTACTACCTGGAACGGTCGAAGTTACTACGGGACGAGATAATGCGCGTTGTCTCTCATTGCTGCCCCGAGTTTCCTTCTCAAGACGGCTCTTGGAAAGTGAAAGTTAGCTAAGATGGTCGGGTACTATCTTTACAAAAAGTTACTTCGAAGTGACGGTCTTCCTTGTGCTCCTCGTAACTTTGTGACAAGCTGGAACGGTGAAAGTGACTGAAAAGTAACTATTTAGTAACTTTCGGGCAGAGCTGGAACAAACCCTTTGTCATTCTGACAAACTCAGAACACACAGCTTTGACTCTGACAGGATCAAAACGTACGCCTTCAGAATCTCTTCGTAACCATACGACTAAAACAGCTCATTTGAGGGCGGCACTACTTGGTGTACGGCCTTTGTGTACATGAGAGTACGATAGTACATGCGAGTATGAAAAGTACGTTTCTCCGAAGTATGGGGGGTGAGTCCCCCTCGAACCGCCCGTAACCCCCTCCCCCCGTATTGAACCTTAGTATCCACTGTACTGGAAAACTAATGATAATCCCAAGGAGGAGTCAGGTGTTCCCATTGGCTTGCAACACCGAACATGCTCCTCCTCCTACTGGAGAGCTGGAAAACGACGGAATTCTGGAGAATTCCTTAGTTAGTAGCTAGAACTGGAGAGGTTATTGTGGCACACTGGCTATTGTCGTTCTACGGTTACAGCAACTCTCAGTGCCGAGTCGTCAGAGAGCAGACCTCCTGTGATTTGTGAGTATCTCATTCTTCCTTGTTCCCTGTACCCCTTCGGAATGAGGAAATGTTACCTTCCTTGTTCCCTGTGTCTTTTTATCGGAGTTCAAAAGCTATTCTTATAAGTTCAAAACAAAGTTTGAAGAAAAGCCACCGCAAGAAGAGGTTCCCTAGAACGTTACAGCACCATTCCTGCGTGAATTGCAATTGTTTTATTTGTTTATAGTTTTCATGTTTGTAAGTTGTAGGATACATGATTGAAAAGTCTACTCCTGTAATTGAAATATAAAATTAATAGAGAAAACAAGGTTACTAGAAATTTGTTGTTTAATCCGTTCATTCATTGATGTACTACACATACTACATAAAGCACACATATGACCAGAGACAAGACAAGATCCCCTGAAGCTGTCTTGTTGGGGAATGATGATGAAATTAAGTTTGATTATAATGTTTTTTAAATAAGAATATAAATTAGTTTAAATGACTTTTAGCAAGGAATTTTAATGTTTTGATGATAGTTTTTTAACGTTACTGAGTGGAGATGGAGACGTCTCGTGTCGGTTCACTGGAGAAGGAAAAAGAAGTCACACGGGTAATGTAAAAACAAAAAATTTTCTTGTCAGGCAAGGTTTATTTGCTCGTCTTTCAGGCTTAGTACCTAATCAAATTTTTGGAAATGTTACCTATCTTTTCTTCCATTAATTTTGTTCCGTGATATTTTCCCAAATCTATTCAAGACTTAGATCACGTAGATGGTGTACCCGAAAGGAAAGACGAACGAGTAATTCTATGGGGGAGGTGGCCTTATTAGTAGACATATTAAGAACACCTGAATTTCCAGTGACAATCGACCAAACTTATCGATCCAAGGCAAGAAGCAACAGCATGTCCTCTTATCCAACATCAAGATCAACCTTCAAATTGATCAGGTCATAAAACCTGGCCTGTCCTTAAATCTCTAAGCCGCTCCTCCATCCTAATGCTGAGCAGAAACAAACTGACATCACTCTTGACCTGACAAGGCAACATATCAGTTTCCTTAAAACATATTAACCTTGTCGGGCTTCATCGTGATCATGGACAGACGGGCAGACAGAAAAATTGACGATGCCCTCACTTTTATTTAGGAAGTGTCGCGGGTTACGAGTATTTCCTTTTCAAAGACACATAACAGAATTTCCATTTTAGGAACGAATCGAAGCAATAATGAACACCCAGCGCCCAGCTTCGTCACATTCATCAAGTTCCGAATGCGGTTATGAGTCGTCCGAAGCAGGGAAAAGTCCGACCAAACAGCGCTACTTGCGGACGCCGAAATGCGCCCGGTGCCGGAATCACGGGGTAGTCTCGTGTCTAAAAGGGCATAAGAAAATGTGCCGGTGGAGAGATTGCAAATGTCCAAACTGTTTGCTGGTGGTGGAGAGACAAAAGATCATGGCGGCGCAAGTTCAGCTCCGAAGGTAAGTCCCAGGTTTTCGTTAATTTAATATTTGCTTTAGTTTGAAAATCCGAGTGGTCTGCGGTTTCAAATTGCCGCCAAGTGCTGAGTTTGCCGACGGAATCGATGGCGTGGACTTGGTTCTCTTGAACCAGCAGCAAGATACCCAGCTGTAAGATGGGTACCCAAGAACCCGGGGAGCAGCAAGGGTAGGGTCGCCCTCAACCTCGCATCGCACTACCCGTCGATGGGACCGAGTCACCGGATCTGCTTCTGCGCTTACATAGGCAGCGCACATGTGTCAATTTGCTAAATATGCTTTCTGAGCCCTTTTGGAATTCTCGAGATACCATCAGCAAAAGCCCGGCCCATTATTTTCTTCTAGTCATGATTTGGTCGCTTCTTTCCCCCTCCCCCACCCACGTTATGTTTATGTCTTTGGCCAGTTGGCTGCTACGCGTATCGTTACCAAATTCATGTCAGGGCTTCAATCTTGTGCCAAGTGTGAACCCTGGATAGGCCTTCGAATATTGACAAATATTATGATTTTACAAGATACAGCCCCCCCCCTCCCCGCCTCTATCATATAAAGTACTTGTCCTAATGTGGGCTTTTTAGTCATTTCCAAACACGGCTTTTGCTTCATAAATACCGCCCTTTGTGTAAGGCAATCGCGAAAGCAAGGCACGCTGTCAGGTGTAAAATATTGCATCCTTCATAATAACAGCTTTCGACCAACGCAAGAAAAAGAAAACAGTAGTAGAAAGTAGTTGTGTGCGTACAGATTGAATGTTCGACTGGGACACCTTCTCACAAAAATATCAACGCCAATTCCGCGAGGTCGTTTTATTCGTTGTAAATGTACTGAAAAGGAGAAAATATTTCTTGTTTTTTTATCTTAGTGGTCTGAATTTTTGTTGGTATCTGGCCTTCTCAGTAAATAATTATTAGCTTTATTATATGTTATGTACTGATGATTCATTACTTTCCAAGAGGAAACGCGCCACCGTAAAAACGGCTTGACACGCGATGAGATAAAGGATTAGAAGCTACATGGTTGACAAGCTTAAGAAACGGGTATATCTTTTGTTTGCTCAATGTTTCTATAACTTCGTCGGAAAGAAAGGTATCAAAGTAAGTAAGGAGGAGCAGGATATTTTGGAGCTTTCTTTAATTAAAATTGGGTTTATTTCAGGCAGCAGAGCGGGGAGGGAATCCGAAAGCCCGGAAAGTGTCAGCAATCTCAAGAAAACCTCCTGGAACAAAAGAAGCAATATCAGAAGCATTTGAGGGCATTACAGCAAAGCTCGTTCGCCAAAGAGGTCTTGCAAAGTGAGTAACCAGCTGTCTTACGTTTTTGATGACGTGTACATTACCCTTCATGCTAGAACGCCGAAATGCAATCTCAGAGTTGATGCACGTTCCTACCCCCTTGGATCCGACACAAGCCTATTCCAGCAAATTTTAAACTTTATCGTCTCGAGTTTCCAACTTGATCGTCATTAGGGTTTTGACATCTCCTAATGGCCGCGTCTGTCTTGACCTCAGGGACATCCCCCAGCTGCCGGGCGTCGAATGGCCACCGGGGTCAAGAATTTCTTCCGTGAAATTCAAAACCATTGGTGTCCGGGATGGTGTTTTGGGTGAATTCGCTTAAGCCTAGCTCCCATCGTGGGTGAATCTTGCTGTGCCTGACGGATTTCATTTCGTCCTACGGCCATCGCTTTGCTTCAGACGGCCCTTAAAAAATCTTTATTCTGCCTAATCACATTGCTCCCTTCTCTTTAATTAATTAATTCGTTTAATTCCATGTTATCTTTTAACAAAAATAGTGGTGGATCGTCATACATGGTCATAAACAATCACATCAGAATCACATATATGTTACAATTTTAAAATACAATCCGATAACAAACGTATACAAAGCATGTCAATTTAAATTCAGAATTCCGATCCAAAATACTTTACAAAATAGGGAACAAATGAATTGAGATAATGCTCCGTAGATTTTACGTGCGGTTTCGTCAGTTGTATCTTTGGTGCGTCTGTGCTACGGATTTGTAGTAATAGGGGGTAAAATGGACCGGTGCACATCCGAGGCCAGACATTTTTTGCCAAATTTCACCAGGAGCTCTCTCGTATCAATCTGGATGTTCCGAAGTCCAGTACATTGTGCTTAAATTGCCAATGCAACCTACTTCCGTAATCGCTCCATCACTTCTCGAACCCGAAGAACTGGATTTCATATGGTACAATTTACCCCCCCCCCCAACGACAACTGACTGATTTTCACACTTGCTTTGTTTTGCTATTTTCGATGCGGATCATGCTCCCAACGTATAGTTACGAGTAGTTCCGTCGTAAGAATTTTTTTTTAAATTTTACCCTGTTTCTGTCCCTGTTTTCTAGTCAACGGGCCTAGACAGAAGCTTAAAACAGCTAATGCCGTTGGTAATTCGTTGAAACCAGATTCAACGATTTCGAAATACTAGAGCATGAACAGTAAACAGTTTGACAGTTTGCTTTAACATTTTGAAATTTACAAAGAAATTCCAGTTTGGATTTCCGCTTATATGATGGGCCTATATTTAAGTTATTTGATAAAAAAAAAAAAAAAAAATTATCTGTCAGAAGCCGAAGCCACAACGACGGAGTATGTAAAAAAAATTGCTGTTAAAAGTGAAGAACGCTCAAGAAAGCTTAGGTTATGACACCAATAGGAATTCGCCCGCAGTGGATAGTAGAGTTTAGCTAGAAACTCGATGAAAACTTTCTACTGCACTAAATGTTGTGGCGAGGGGTCGACGACCCTCCCGGAATGGTGTACACGTCCCGAAGGAATAATCCGGAATGGTCAGGATTATTCCGTTATTCCGGAACGGTGTACATCAAAAATGAGAGTTTGTCGAGCCCTCGTTCGCCGCAGGACAGACCGAATGGGGTGAAATAAATGCGGACTAAACAAAAGTTAGTTGAATTACCAAACTCGATAAAGAATGGGAGGATATGGAATGGTTAGGAATAATCCGGAATGGCCAGGAATAATCCGGGATGTTCAGGATTATTCCGTTATTCCGGAATGGTGTACATAAAAAAAATGAGAGTCGTCGACCCCTCGTGTTGTGGTGTGCCACATTGGCTACTAGCCAACACCGATTCCCAGCAAGGGATGCGAGTTCGCATCCCTCTTCTCGAAGGGTTACCCACTCCCCGGCACCTGCTGTACACCCTATCCGGGCACCGGCTAGCACCGACCGAAATCAGCAGTGCTGGCACCGATGTCGGCCGTAAATTAGGCGATTCATCTTTCAAACGCTCAATAACATGCTTATTTTAATGTGCTGGCACTCTGCGACTGGTGTCGGCTGGCGTCAGCACCGGTCCGACATCGCGGCACCGGTCACTTGCTATACACTAAAATAGAGAGTGGGCAACCCCTCGACTCTTCTGTTTCGTATTGTTTGGGAATTCATGATTTAGTTTGTTCTTTGCTGAACACGGTTGCCGGAAGTGGGACCGAAATATCAGAAATTGTATTTATTCCTCGCTTAACATCTTAGAAGGATGATTAGCACGGCCGTATCCAGGAATTTATTTCGGGGGGGGGGGGGGTTGTCCACGGGTCGGACCAAAAAGTACAAAAAATATATAGATCAGAGGTTAAAACCTGCAAAAAACTATTACTTTTGTGGGTTTCGGGGGGGTTTGAACCCCCTAACCACCCCCCCTGGATATGGCCTTGATGATTAGTCTCGAAAATCTCGTTTGCTGTTTCTTCACCTGTGCACATACAGTTGTTTCTTGAGTTTTAAATCCGCTCCCTCACATTTTGATCACACTTTCTTCTCCTTCTCAAGTTTCATCTGTGCAAAATCCCACGGTGGCTCCATTCTGTCTAATCAGAATTCCGAAATTCTTTTGGAATTGCTGGCAGTATGTTTCACTCAACTTCACTTCCTATACTTCATTTCCTCTTGTTGATTGTCACATCCTGCTTCCTTTTGTAACTCGTTACGTGGACAAACGAGGTCGCGGGCTGATGAGCTTTAAGGTCAACCAAGAGGGGAGGTTAGAACATTGTGGTGTCTAATTGGATGGGTTACAAATGTGGTAGTTTGAGGTTATGTGTTAATTTCTACAGCACCTTGTGGATACTACGCATGAACGGAAAAGAATAATCCAAATCGTGTATAAGCCAAATTTGTGGAACCCGTCCAACATAACAAACGGTAATCGTTATCCGATTTAATTAAAAAACAGTTTAGAAAAATGTGTCGGTAAAACTAGAAGATTCGCGAAACCTCTGCAGTCTCTGCGATTGCCGACTATTGAAATTGGGAGGAATGAAATTAGGAGGTACCCAGGGAGGTCCGAGGCACTCGTAACGTTCTGGTGCTCAGGAGTCACGAATGTGATTATGTTTGTTTTTTTAAACACCTTGTCAGCATTATAAGCGTTTAAAAAAGCAGTTTGTAGTTCCGTCGTGTATTTAGCTGTCTTTTCTACGAGTGAGTAGGGATTATCCCAAGAGACTCTGAGACCATCGAGTTCTGAAAGGTTCAGATACATTTATTGTGACACAATTATTGTACGTATGTATTGTACGTGTGATTGTACAGGAATTTCTTTTTTTTGGGAGGGGGGTCTACCCGCGGGTCGGACCTAATCCATACCAAACAGTAAGGCAAGAACATAGATCAGAGGTTAAAGCCTATAAGAAATAATTTTATTTAGGTTTGGGGGGGGGGTGAAACCCCCGACCTGGAAACGTCTCTGTAATCCGCTCACCCCACACAAATAATGGTATTACGGCATAAAACGGTATAATGGCGAGCGTAAAAATAAACTCCCACAAATCTGGGGGAAAAGTTTGTTAATATTTTGTCAGAAGGATTTGCTTTTTGTTGTTGTTGTAAGTTCTTCAGTGCATTCCCAGTAATGCTCACTCTTGGGCAAGGACTATTAAAACAGGGGGCTGGTGACCGGACTGTCGTAAACGCTTTACAAGAACAAATGTGAAACTGATCTCCATCCTGTGCCGTCGTTTGTTCCATTTGAAAAAATACTTGGGCTGGCTGGATTTTCCGAGCGTCGAATAGAGAAAAATGCGAGAAGTTTGTTCTGTCGCACGTGCTAGCTACAACTGCCGATGCATCTCAAATGGCATGCGTCATGTTTCTTTACCTAAAGTCTCTCATTATGTCCAACTCCAGTGCTGTCAAAGACGCCGCTCATTGTCGGCACTAAAGGCGCGCGAAAACCGTGACGATCTTTGGCAGCGCGCGAGTCTGAACGGGGTCTTTGTCTTTGGTTGGTTTTGGTTCATAGTTTGTCCAGCAGAAGATCTTGACTTCAGAGCTGTGGTGTCGTGTTAAGGAAGTCTCTTCATGCTGGACCCAGATGTGAAGCAAGCCAGTGTGATTCTAAGGTCAACCGGAAAGCTCTCGGCGTCCCTTTGTAAATCTGTTCTTTACTTTTTGACAGTTGAGTATTCTAGGTCTAAAGCATTTGCAGCTGCTACTTTATTCGGATGGTGTTTGTGTCTCGTTTAGTTTCTGTTTGAACCTTCCTTTGTCCTCTCCTGTTTTCAGCGATATCATAGTCGTGTCAGGTTTGCCAATAGCCTATAACGAACGCGTTTAGTCGACTACTCCACTTGGAAGTTATGTTTGTTCTCTAATTCATGGGTGTCCTTATCGACCACTATATTTCTAACCTTTCTTCCAGGCTACAAACAAAAGATGAGCTGTATGTCCCCCCATGCCCAGAACCCTATGCTTCCACAGAGCGTTTGTGAACGGATGCGCAAACGCAAAGCTTTCGCGGACAAGGAACTGGAGCAGGTGATGCTGCACCGCGAACAGGCAGCGGTAGAAAGCCAACATCGCCTGATGCTGTCCACAGTATTACAGCCCGCCTTACCGTTCAGTGTTGAATTCGGATTAATGCTTTACAGGCATCAACAAGCCGCCGAGCTGCAGCGGAGAATCGTAGTTGCCAGTGAAATGTTGCAAAAGCATGCCAGGGTTGCCACGTTTCCTGCGGCACGATTTCAAAGGACTGAGCAACCCGCGCGTTTGAGTGAGAGTCCCAAGAAGGCCAAACTATCGTTTTCTGTTGATGCGATTATGGGAAAGTCTTAGGTCATGGAGTAAGTGGTGTTCAGCGTTCAGTTGTTTTTTGTGCTATGTCGTTATGTTTGAAGTCAATATTAGCTCGATTTTCGTGTAGTAAAGTCTGTTCTCATTTCAGTCTTGTTGGCTGCCTTAAATGTTAGCTAGAAAGCCCAGCAGGCATATCCGAAGGGATGCCAGCTACAACAAGAGCTATAAGCTGATATGGCAATTGCAAGAATACGTAGTACGTAAGGGTATTAGCTAAAATTTGTGCTGTGTTAAGGCACAGACGATTAAGTACCTTTCTGATGCATGAAAATGTCGTGCACTTTGCGGTTACAATGCGCAATTTAAGGCGGCTATGAATCCATTTTGTAAGCAAATGCACTGGTACACAAATGATCATGGGCCCTTGGGTCATGAAAGTATTTATATCATTCGCTCAGAAGTATTATTTTTTGCATTTTGCGGCTAAGGTGCGCACTTCAAGGGGTTCGAACTGAATCTGGAAACAAAATACTTGGGGCACAGATGATCATGGGCCCTTCGGGATCTTAAAAAATTTTTAGTTTCTTAAAAATTTATAGTTTCTTAAAAATATTTTTTTCCGCATTACGGTAACATTGGTGCTTTAAGTTTGTTGGAAAATCATTTGTAAGTGAAACCCTTGAGGGAAAAATTATCACGGGCCCTTGGGAATCACGAAAACGGATCTTTTGGTCAAAAGTATTGTTTCACTTTGCAGTTAAGATACGCACTTTAAGGGGGCAAAAAACTCATTTCATATACTTGAGGTACAAAATGATCATGGGCCCATGAAATCGTGAGGTCAGAAAAACGTCCTTTTGTCAACTGTCAATTTTCCTTCGGATCCGACCAACCGTTCAAAAGTGATCTGTATATGGCACTTGGCCGGAAGGCAAGTACCATAAAAACTGGGAACAGTTTGATCAACAATTGAGTGTGCCCGACTCCCCGATTTACAGTTTGCCCGACATTTGGCACTCGCTCGCGCAGCCTTGTTCGAAGTATAAAATCTTGTACGGATGCAAGCCAATCCACGCGATTTTTTCGCGCTGGCTCCGATAATGCGATAACTGGGCATCTGGTTGGCCCACTTGTCAAAGGTAAAATAATTTCTTATAAAACAGTTTAATTGTGCGTAATGATAGTGCGATCAATGATCATGGCGTGGGGCCGCTCAAGTTGGAAAAACAAACTTGTGGAAAAACTTTTTCCACTTCGGCTTTGAGCCTGAAGAGGACCCTTGCCAAGAAGGGCCGAAATATAGCTCTAATAAAATTCAGCTGACGTATCCGTTTTGCACTGTCAAATAGAAATCATATATAAAAATGACTCAAAACGGAAAATCAGCCAGGATGTTTTTCAGCGATATGTCGGCCCTTCTTGGCATGGGTCCTCGTCAGCCAGGCTGAACGAACGTAGTATATTTTCCAAGGGGCGATATCTTGTGACAAAAAGCTTGGCCTAAGATATAATATTAAAGATTAGTAACTTATTTCCGTACAAGACTGGAGTCACAAAATGACGAAAAGAACGAACAAACAGGTTCACATACTAGCCTAGAACGACGCTAAGACAACCGAATCCATAAGACACCATTTCTATAGAAGCCACTTGTCGATTTTTTGCATTACATTATTGTTGAACTTGAACATGAAAAATTATAATTATGACAAGAGCCGGCGATGCAGATTGCTTTTCTACATTTGGTTGGGTCGAGCATTCAAGAGTCAAAAGTGGCGTCAGAATATGAGTGCCACCGCGGTTGTCCTCGTAGACGTTTCGCTAGTTTGGAATAATTAGTCGTCATCGCTCTTATGTTTGTTGTAGCATAATTCTCCCGTATGGGGAAAGCTGTCTCCTGCAAGAGCTCATAAAACCGTCGAATCGCACGATCTTTTTCTTGAAGTGGAGTCAGAAAGACCCGTGGAACCTGACACCGAAGTTGCAACTTACGTGAAACATAGTTTGTTCGAAAACTTGGGATACAATGTTTCTTTACGACTTTGTCCTGTAGACAAAACACTGGGAGAATTTGATAGCTACAAGAAGAAAAGTCACGGAGAGACCCCCCGGGATTAGCAAGTGCCAGAAATGCGAATTTTGTAAAATTTGATCCAGTTGGGATCGTACTTAAAAAGATTCGTCATGGTTTGGTTCGGATTCTGTGCGGGTTTGTTGTGCTAACGCAAACGCAAAAATGTACTTGGAATCCAATCTCGCAATGCGTAAATTCTCTTCAGACAGAGCTCGCTTCAGTGCGAAAGCAGCATAAAATACAGGTATCACGGATATTGTGTCCAGTGACCAGTCATGCGGCGGCGATTGCCAGGTCAAACAGGGACGAATATTTCACTGGGAGGAAAAAATTAAAAGTTGATTTTTATTTATTGATGTATATGAACGATAATTAAGATCCGACCTTCTTAAAATCCAATGACGAATTGCCACCAGATACGCTAGAGAAAAATGATAAACAGGTTAGATCTTGGTTTAAGTTATCTGAAGGGGGAATAAGTGATTAGGCTTTCGGTTCATATCGAGTCACGCATTAGCCTCGTGGAAAAGTCGGTCAGCACTAAAATCGGAAGCCAGAATTGACTAAGCTGACAAAGTTTGATATAATAATACATAGATGGCACTTTATACAAGGGACTCTTACCATGACTAATTAACCAAGAGCAACTTTTTTTGAATTTAGTGTAGAAGTCTAGGACTCCAGTGTCGGAGCCACGTAGGCAAACCAGGACCCACTTGGCGGGGTCACATGGTGAAAACCAAACAAAACCAAATGTAATTTTGATGGGGAATACGCCCTTGAATACGTCCTTTCAAGGGCGTATTGGAGTCCTAGACTTCTACGCTAAATTCAAAAAAAGTTGCTCTTGGTTCATTAGTCACGGTATAAGTCCCTTGTATAAAGTGCCATCTATGTATTATAATTTCCGTGACTTGGGGATGTGAACTAATCAGATGAATTTGCCTTCGGCCGGGATCACTGTTCCTATGGCCGGCTTGTACCTGACTATTGTAGTGGTTTGCGAACTCTGTTCACAAGCCCCTCGGTAGCTCAAATGGTTAGAGTGTCTGCGCTGTAAGTAGAAGGTCCTGGGTTCAAATCCCGGCTGAGGAGCATTTTTGTCTTTCAGTTCACTACTTCTAAAATATTTCCAGTTTGATATAAAACTGAAAATAAGAACAAAAAATTAACGTGTCGTTGTTTACTTTACACTAGCGCATCTAGCGGCAGAACAAGAGCTGACCCGAAAGGAATTTTAGGAATCGCGTGTAGCCTACGCCAGCTTTCAAACGTCGAAATATCTTTTCGCCAAAGGCGTATTCTCGTCGTTCCCAGAGGACTCAACTTGAGTTGAGGAGTCCCCGCGTTTTTGTTTGTCCCGGGGACTCACTCCCCGTATTCTCGTAAGTCCCTACGGACGGGGAATGCTCCGATTATCATCACCATCATCAAAAAGTACTCCTTTCAAATTCGGAGGGGAATCAGTTTTTGCTGCTGTTGGTGCAATGTAAATTAATTAAAAACAATCAGAATAAACAAAACCAAAAATAAAATGGATCCAGACTAATTTCGTCAACAGCATATTTTTTTTCGAATAAAATTTTGAAAGTATTCCCCGTGTTCTCGTTGTTTTTCAGTTCGCGGAGTCCGCGTGGAGTGACTCCCTCTATTCTAGCCGTTCCCTTCGATTCCCCGAGGAGTTCTCGGGGAACGGCGAGAATACGCCTCAAATGAAGCGGAATCCGGTGGACTACATATTCTACATATTCGCCCAACTTAGTAGGTACGAATAGGTAAGGGCTCGGGAATCACTGGTTTCATACAGTATCGCCTTATGAAATCTACAAAAATCAGTCAGCTTGTAAGATCGCTCTTTAGTATATACCAACTTAATTCCATTGTCTTATGCGAAATTTTTTCTAGTGCCATTCAAATGAAAAGCCTTCAGTCGGTCCGGCGATGCCATCTCGTACTCGAATGTTTCACGCAGGGCCATCTATGTTCTGTATTTCTGCGGGCTTCGGCAGATAGAACAAAGAACCGGCGTCAAGAAAATAGCCTACTTGTTTTGTGAGGTTGAACACAGTAACCTTGATTTAACCTTGGACTTGAAGGATCTGCCCTGTATTATTTATTGGCGTTTGTGCTTATCTACTGACAATGACAGACCTGAAAACTGTTGTTGTACATACAACAGCTTATGCTGGTCAAAAACCAGGTACTAGTGGTCTTCGTAAACCCGTAAAAGATTTCCAGAAGGAAAATTACACTGAAAATTTCATTCAGAGCATTCTTCTTGGTGGGCTTGAGAATCCAGCAGGATCTGTTTTAGTTGTTGGAGGGGATGGAAGATTCTTTGGAAAAGAAGCAACCAAGATCATCATAAAGATTTGTGCAGCCAATAAGGTGAGGATTTCCAGTCTAGTAAGGTAAAACATTGAAATTCGGACACATATTTATCTTCTTTTTCTTCTTCGACGTTCGTGAGGACAGCGTTGCCGGTATCGTTTCGCGGATTAGGTTTGTTGAAAGAGCAGAATGTCGGACATTTTCTGAGCCTCTCCCGGAGTTTTTATTTCTACGAGAATAAAAGCTTTCTGGCGTGGAAGGGATGCCCCTCTGCTTTTGTGTTCGAACAGGGAGTAACCATCTCGAACAGCTATCGGACATTACGGACATACACTTGTTCGTTATGCTTTTAGTCCCGAACAGACAAAATACAACTGTCCGAATAGCTTAATGTCGTCAAATACGGTGTCCGAATAAATATTTATCGCATAACTATTCGAACAAAACTAATGACACGATATATCGCAATCAATGCAACACTTACCAATTCTAGCAACTCAGCTACGTTAGCCACCTTCAACAGAGGCATTGACCTTTTCCCGGCAATTTTTCGCTTCACGGAACCACTTCAAAACAATTAAAAAGTAAAATTTAGCAAACCTTTTAGTTGAATTTTCCCTCGCCGAACTGTTACAGCGTTGCCATAAAACAGCGGTGGTCGAGTTTTTGGTTCTCGCAACTAATGGCTATTCCATTTTGTCTGCAAGTGCTAACACTTCGGCGTGAGAGATTAAAGAAAACGTCCGATTTGGATTGTTCGATTAACGTGTCCGAATTCCGATGTGTTCGAATTTCAATGTTTTACCTTACACTAGTCCCTTTTCAGGCACGGTGCTCAAACGTCTAGCATCATGCTTGGGTGCTAGATGTTCAAGCACTGTACCTTGGATTTCATGTATGGTGCATGGATTTCAGTATACAGTGGTCAGTGCATAGCCTACAGTAGAGGTACAGGAGGCAGAAGGGAATCCGTTGTAGTTCAGAATTACCTTTTTTTACTCTTCATTACATGTACTAAAACTTACTGCAAATTTATCCAAAAGTATACCAAATTAAAGAGTAAATCTTCCTCTTCTTCTTGCATACTCGCATACCTTCGGCTTCGCTATTTGACCGAAACCTGTGCGTCGATCAAAAACACAAAGATCGGACCGTTCCCTGAATCCGTGGTAATGATGGTTCCGTTGTAAAGGAGAACCTCAATCCGGTTACGGCTCTATTAGAATCACCATGATGTTTAGAGGAAAAGATTTGCCGAGGTAAATAAGACATAATAACAAGAGAAACGATTATATTGATGCGTAGTTAACATAAATTTAGTGTTCTGCAGTCTTTTAGGCTTAGTCCGGAATCAGTGTTACGCCGGAATCCGTTCTGCCTCCTGTATGCTTAGGCCTAGGGTACGAGCGGCGGTAGTCGGGCGGCAGATAAACACGGGCACTACACTAACCAGTTCCTGCTAGCGCCGGGCCAAGAGTTAATCTTGGGCACTTGGTTTATGCTACCTGATTTTTCTTCCTCATGAAGTAATTTTGAATATTTTGCCTGGTATATACTTTTGCTCTGCTGAAGCTAAATGTCCGTCCATAATTGCCATCTAAAAATCAGCAGCTAAAGTAAAAGCCGGGCAAATCCGAATTGAAGCCCCCCGAGTTTAGGCGTGACTGCCTGTGATTATCTGAGCACAAAAAGGACCGCCCGTGAAAATAGTTTTGGGCGGAATATTCGAAAATCAGGCGGAGGATTCTTGTTTGGCAACAGTGGTGTCAAGAAACGGCAAAAAGAAGTGCGGTTTTCAAACGAATTTTTCAATGCGTAAACGAGGTCTGTAAGTTAAGTGGTTTAGTTTTTAAGGTGATTCAAAGCTAAGTGAGGAGTTAACTGCCCGACTACCGCCGCTCGTACCCTATGTGAACAGTTACTTTAATGTGAACACTGCAGTTTTGGGCTAAATGGTACATTGAAGATCCAAAATACCTGTACAGGTGTTTTCAGCTGCCCTTCTTACCTACTTTGGCTAACTGGTAGTTAGCTTTTGACACAGCAAGTGCATGAAAATGGCAAAGTCCGAAGTCAACAAACGTTCACATAAGCATTTGTATAATTTTCACAACAAAAACAAAAGGGCTCGACTGATGATGGAGATGAAAAACCTAACAGCACCCTATCTATTTTCCATGTAGAGTGCCCCAAGAGCCAATATTCTGGTTGGCTGCTAGTCAGAAAAGCTGAGGAACTGGACACTTTGCATGCAAAACCCTTGACTATGTAGAAGAGGAAATGAGGTTTTTCACGTCTGTCATCAGCCGAGCCCTTTTGTTTTTGTTGTGAAAAATATATGAAGGATTGTCTCTGATTTCTCTAATTCATGGTAGTAATTTCAGCCCTGTCCGAGCTGGTGCTCAGTTGTGATGACAGAAAATGTGTTTTTCATGTATGCACTGTATACTGAAATCCATGCACCATACATGAAATCCAAGGTACAGTGCTTGAACGTCTAGCACCCAGGCATGGTGCTAGACGTTTGAGGAGTGGCCCATACAGCAAGATTGCAAGTAACAACCTTTTGCCAAGCGTATGTGCTCTTGCCAAACTAAATATTTCTTCAGCCAAAGCTTACTTCGAGAGTTCAAGTTCAAACCATATATATTTGACAGTGCAAAATGGATAGGGTACATCAGCTGAATATCATTAGAGCTGTATTTCAATCTTCCTTGGCCAGGGTCCTCTTCAGACTAAGTTTCATTTTCCTTCAGGTTCATTTTTGAGCTATAGCAGAATAAAGTTGATTTTCCAGCTTGACTTGAGGCAAGAAGGGCTGAAATATAGCTCTAATAAAATTCAGCTGATGTACCCTATTGGCCTATCCATTTTACACTGACACTGTCAAATATCTTGTTAAATTGTATGTGTTGTGCCAAACTCAAAGTTGGTGGTAGGTACAGTACAGGAGAGTAGGTACAGTAGCCTAGTAGGCTATGCTTATTTGAATTACAATAGAGGTATGCATATTTGAACAGTTAGCCTACTTAACTTGTATAACAGAGTTTTTGCTAAATGGTAAAATGAAGATCCCAAATCCTATTCAGATGTTTTCTGAGGCCCTTAATTACCTGCTTTGGCCAACTGGTAGTTAATTTTTAGTCACAGCAAGTGCATGAAAATGGTATAAAAAAGTTTTAAGTCAACAAACATATACATATCTATACTGTACCTAAATGGGACTGACTCCAGCTTGATAGGCCTAATCTAGATCATCAAAAAGAAATGGTGCAGAATGGGTGCATAGAGAATCAGAAGAGGAGAAAAGGAGAATCAGCTTCATCTCAGTCAGAAAATGCACATAAAGGAGAATTGAAAGGAGAATTGGGAGGAGAATAGAGATAAAAAAAAATACAACTATTGTATACTTGGACACAATTAATGCCAACTATTAGTGTTATAGAGATTTTTTTTAGAAACGTTTTTTTGTCGTAGCATCAGGTCAAGTAGTGAATTACTAGTGAACATACTGGTTTAAGCTCTTGTTTTTTGTTAAATAGGTTGCCAGATTGATTGTTGGCCAGAATGGAATTCTATCTACCCCAGCTGTTTCATGTCTCATCCGGAAGATGGGCACTAATGGAGGCATTGTCCTAACCGCTAGTCACAATCCAGGTGGACCAGATGCTGATTTTGGCATCAAGTTTAATACCAGCAATGGTGGTAAGTGGAACTTATTTTTTTTAAAGTTTTCTGTCGCCATCCTGTTTATGAATGAATTTTGATTTGGAGTTTGGATGTGTTGCTATTGTTCATTTTCAGCTTCTGAATGAGCAAGGGCTGAACATATTGCAGCTATCTTGGTTTCTTGAGATTGTTTGAGCTTTGTAAAATGGAAAGGTAAACTTATGGAGAAATAACTAACAAGGATAAACTATTGTACTGTAGCCTATGCAAGAAACTGATTTTTCTTGTAGGTCCAGCCCCAGATCATGTAACAACAGCAATCTACAACATCAGTACCCAGATCAAAGAGTACACAATAGTTCCCACTTTAGACTGTGATATCAGCAAAACAGGTCATCACGAATTCAAGGTATTTTAGGTCTCCTGTCCTTGTCGTAATTTGTAGTCAAAGTAGATTCTTGTCGCGCAGTCTATTGATTAGTTATTCGTTATTGAATGGACTTAGGATTCGAGAGATGTTTTCTTCTGAAAGTCTTTCGTATGCGCCCCTGGCCTTCTGTGAATATTGACTGCTGTTTAGTTTAGTTGTATCGACCCTGTTGGGGTAGGGGTACGATACCAATTGGCAGGTTTACCAACATGTCTCAGCCTCAGGCTTTGAACACAAGTATCACTCAGTATCACAGTTGTCCCCTGGTTCTCCCCAATATCGCAAATTTACTTAAAAATGTATTGTCAGCTGACGTAAAACTATGTTTATAAAAATCAAATAGGCTATCATGCTGCTCCATCTTGCCCTGAATAATTATTTGGTTCACCTCGTATTAAAAACGAATTTGGAAACTACGAATGTGGAACTACGAAAAATCCCTGTAGTCCACTACTTATTACCCCGAAGTTATACGTGCTTTGATTTTCATTTCTGGCAATACTCCTTCCAAGCTTCTGAGCTATTGGCCACTTTGTGACGTGCCTGGTATTGTTGGATCTGTCATTCACATAGTTTCAGTAAATTCAATGTAAGTAATTTCGAAATAAATAGGTTTATTCAACAGAAAAATATTCAGTAAAATAGCATTGGAACTTTAGCCTGCACCTAAAATTTATATACAAAAGTCAAGATTCTAGGACTTTTTCATTAAAATTCTTGACAAAGTATTGAACTAACGACTTAAGATAGCGTTGGGAGGGGTGCTAGGAAGAGTGTATCGTCGCAGTTCCTCCCAAGACGTGTAACTGTTGATTGTTTCCTAACTTGGTACACTTAGCCTACTGAGGCATTAAGAAAAACACTATTAAAATCAGTTGCGAAACTAGGGGGGGGGGGCGTGGGGGGGCAGCTGCCCCCCCACGAAAAATCCTGTCGGTAAATCGGTAGTGTTTATCATTCCGTTTCTGACACCGATTAAAGCTCTGTCGGTAAAACAGGAAACGTTCCTGTTGGGAAATAGGCAGCGTTTGTCGGTACGGCACGCTTTAGCATTCCGTTTCTGATACCGACAAAAACTCTGTCGGTAAAAACAGGACACTTCCTATTGAGAAATAGGCAGCGTTTGTCAGTACGGCACGCTTTGGCATTCCGTTTCTGATACCTACAAAAGCTCTGTCGGTAAAACAGGAAACTTCCTGTTGGGAAATAGGCAGCGTGTGTCGGTACGACACGCTTTATCATACCGTTTCAGATGCCGACAAAAGCTCTGTCGGTAAAACAGGAAACTTCCTGTTGGGAAATAGTCAGCGTTTGTCGGTACGGCACGCTTTAGCGTTCCGTTTCTGATACCGACAAAAGCTCTGTCGGTAAGCCAAGAAACTTCTTGTTTGGAAATCGGCAGCATTTGTCGGTGCGGAGACGGTGCGCGGATTCCGTTTTCAGTACCGGCAAGAGCTCTTTTGTCGGTCCGGAGATGATACCGACAAAAGTCCTGTCGGGAAGTGAAGCCGATGATCCGATCGAGATCCTGATTATCGGTTGTTTTACATTTTTCGATACCCTGACCGGGAAAACTCCTTTTCATTCTGTTTACATCTGGAATGGATACAAATTGTGTCGTTAAATTCAGTAATTGTGGACTGTTCGTCAGTGCGAAGACTGTGATGACTGAAATATTCTCGTCGGTAAATCCGAAACTGTTTTGGGTAAAGGCACTAAAGAAACACTTCTTCTTTCCTTTCTGTTCGACGGTAAATCAACCACACCGGCAAACCTGTTTGCTTGGTTTGTTCTTGGGCGATTTCTCTGTTCCCACCCATAAACTGCCCTTTTGGGTTGATCTGGCTGTACATAGTTCAATCAAATCGGGAAATAGTCCACTTTCTTCAGTGGCTTATGAGTTTCAAATTCCCGTCAGTGATACCCCCACCAACTCGGCCCACCGAGGTTGGATCAGGCCAGATATATGAATAACACAACCAGGTCACATGGGCGCAGTATCGCCAAGTTTATCTCAATCGCTCAACCTATTTGGCGTTTAGAAAAGCGTTTAAGAAAATGTCGAGGACCCACCTCTATTCCCCTCACAGCACTACCACCATGGCAAGAAGAGGTTCGGACACATAAATGGCAAATACTTGGCATCTGCGTCTACCATCCTTCAACCATCACTCGAATCGGAGCATTTCCGAAAAAAATTCCAGTGGGCCTACCGGTCCGATACCCCCCAGCCCCACCTTCACCCCAAGGCCGTCAGATTCGGTTTGGGCCTCGAACTACAGTTTGATCTCAATCACTCTATCCGTTCGGCACCTACTGGTATTACAAATTGAACATCTTGGAGCCCATGAACCCGTTTGGTTTTTGAGGAGTATCACAAAGTTACCGTGTCTCCTAGATTCCACTCACAGGTCAGATTTCGTTCGGGCAAAGAAGCAGCGAATTTAGGACATATGCTCCCATCAGACATCAAGTCAATAAAATTGGATTGCCCGTTCACTTCATCTGTAGGCTACTTTGATCCAACGCATCCTCATACCAAATTTCAACAAACATCTCAACCCCTTTGAAAGTTATCATAGTAACAGAGGGACAGACAAACTCTACGAACTCATAAGGCTAACGTTTTGGAACCCCTAAAAAGCCGCTTAGTTTACAAGCGTAAATCTTCAAGCAGTGAAGTATAGTCTGTTGCAATGTCTGTCACTTTTTCTGGTTTGCAAGACTTTTGACTGCATAGTATGTTCCTGGTTCCGTTTGATAACCATTGGTGCTAGGAAGCGAATGGCAAATTCCTTTCATTTGAAAACCATCTCAATTGATATGTTACAACTTATTATTACAGCGGTTGTAAGATGCGTTCGCGGGGAACGTGCGCCGTTGGCTTTTTGTCGGTAAATTGTTAAATCTTGTCGGTAAAATCTGGGCTTGCCCCCCCCACGAAAATGGGCTAGTTTCGCCACTGATTAAAATACGTGGTTTAAATATGAGAAAAACGGTTGCCCTAGGACCAGAATGTAGAAAATGTTGAAATCCATGTCACGATAATTTTTTGAATACAGTACAGATGATCTTAGAAACCGTTTGGATGGGTGACTTGGAAGTGCAAGTTATCCCTAATGCCTTTCCATTCCAGGTTGATGGTGATCCCTTCGTTGTCGATGTAATCGATTCTGTTGAGGACTACCTCAGTTTCATGAAAGAGATCTTCGATTTCAGTGCCTTGAAGGCATTAGTGCAGGGCAATGGCGGAGAGCCCCTATCTTTCCTTATTGACTCCATGCATGGAGTTACTGGCCCCTATGTGAAACGCATTTTTGTGGACGAGTTGGGGGCACAGGAGATGTCTGTAGTTAATGTGGTTCCCTTAGAGGATTTTGGAGGCCACCATCCCGATCCCAACTTGACCTATGCTGCTGATCTCGTAACGGGTATGAAGAAGGGAGGATACTCCTTCGGTGCTGCCTTTGATGGTGACGGGGTAAGCTTTACTAGTTCATTTCAGTAGGAAAAAGTAGTAATAATAACAGTCGTAATTTATTTTTGGACCGGTTATATAATCCAAAACACAGATATGGAGGATAGGCTGTCTAAGAAAGAAAAGATAAATAGATGGAAATAAATGAACTATGCACACCAAAAAAAAAATTCACTCTAATCCAGCTAAAGCAAATTGACGAAACCAGTCCAAACTCCAAAGACAGAGGAAAACACTAGAACAAGATAACCTTCCATGAATGGTTACTCTATATTTCCGTCAACGTACCGGGAACGGTAATATCCGCTGCTACACTGTCAGAAGTTTCATAACAGATAACCGAAGGATGCGCAGTTTCAACAGACAGCACTCGAGATGTAATCTATTGTGATTTTGAAAACGTTATGCATTAGGCTAAATATTATGCATTACAGTCATTGCCAGGAAGAGCCGAAAAACCGCCGAAAAAGTATTTGCTTACTTTTCCGACATCGCGACGACATACAAAAAAGTCAGCAGATGCCTTTTCGGCGGTTTTTCTGCTCATCTTGCCAATGTTGTTATGCGTAACCAAAGACAGTAATAGTGGGAAAGACCGGCGACTCGGCCAAAATCGCGTCGTTGAAAATCGATCGTGCTGCTTCCTAGCGTTTGGTCTTTGTCCAATTTCAAACGGCACGTTTGACGTAATCAAGGCAAGATGGCGTTGATTGGCGCTGTGATTATTTGCTGTGAAATTAGTGGTTGCCCGTGAATTGAACACTTTTGTTCCATTAAAAAAAAAGTAACTGATTGTGTTTCTGCTTGCTTTTTATTCCAATTAAAGAGGAAATCTGAATGGAGAGTGGACGCTCATGGTATAGTCCGGGATCCAGACCGCGATACCGTTCAAAAACAGGGGGGGGGGGGGGGGGGGGGGGGGGTAGCAGACGAGCTGCAGAAGGTTTGAAGAACTTTTCTAGAACAACTGTTTGTGCTGAGAACGAAAATCCTACCGCACCACTCCGCACCGATGTACGTCACCGACTTTTTAGCCTATAAAGGCAGATTAGGCCTATAAAGACCAGCACTATAAAAACAATTTTCCTAGCAGGACCGCATCAACTAAATCAAACAAACTATACATATTCTGAATCCTCTTTTTATCATCTATCAAATGGTATATTTTTTATTTTTTTAAACTTACATACTTTTCTTAGAAACGTCTTAGAAACCAAGAAAAAGCGAAAATTATTTAACTTTTTTAACTAAATTGTCATTTATCTCGGAAAAACTTCCAGCAAACTACATATTTTTATTATTCAATTAGAAAGATAAGCTCTATTCCAAGCTTCTGTATTCTGACAAAAATCAACAAAACGCGCTCTGACGATGATTCTGCTGAAGATGGAGGATAAATGTCAACAGAACAATTTTTTAACGAAAGACCAACCGCTAAACGGCGCTGATTGTTGCGACTCATGGGGCTTACGGGAGTCGCCGGTCTTTCCCACTATTATTGTCTTTGTGCGTAACACTTAATTCATAAAGTTTTCAAAATCACAACAGATTACATCCCAAGTGTTGTCGGTTGTAACTGCTCATACGTTGATTATCTGCTAGAAAACTACTGACAGTGTACTAGCGGAAATAGTGGCATATGTGACGTCTCCTTGTTAAAAAATTAAGGGCCGATTCAACTTGCACGGTACTGCTCGGATAAATGTATGCCGGCAGTTCTGGCTCTTGCGAGACGCTGAGGAAAAATAACTCGGGTCAGACGTATGGATAAAAATTTATGTAGTTCTAATCTCATTTGGAATTTTCCAATCCTTTTTCTCCCTAGCCGCCTCGTTGTCATGCAAAACTTTTATTTTCTAGCATATATTTTGTTCTCATCCCTAACACTTGTTATCAAGCCATCTAGGATTCAGGATTCGACCTTGACCTAGCCTACGTGTTGATCTCAGGATTCGATTTTGGTTTCAGCCGCATTTTATGGCATCACTCTCAGTCCCATTTCGTTAGTGTCATTTTATTTGTCAGTCTATTTGCTTAAATGAGTTTAATTTATTCAGTCTTGGGGATGATTTCCTATTCTTATTCGACAGAACTGGGATAATCAGAATTGCATTGGATGGCAGGTTTTCCCTCGCCTTTGGTTGATACGTCACCACTCGAACACGATGGCTAAAA
The DNA here is from genome assembly GCA_023053555.1 of Branchinecta lindahli. Taxonomy (NCBI): domain Eukaryota; kingdom Metazoa; phylum Arthropoda; class Branchiopoda; order Anostraca; family Branchinectidae; genus Branchinecta; species Branchinecta lindahli. The sequence goes on from JAKZAO010000002.1 coordinate 33,812,751, forward strand.
CGTGGCTCCATTAATCTTCACTTTTGAGCTTATGACTTCCCCAATCATGTTTCCCCAGTCCCGTTTCACGTAATTCAGTCGTTTTTGTGTATGGCGTTTATTCAGCCTAACCCAACCATAGAGCCAAATTTGTTAGCCCTGTTTGTTGAACTCCCCGTGTGGAAAAGGATTGGAAAGGAACGTTATGACTAGAAGGGGCTGCAAAGAATGGCGTTTTTGGTGATAATTGATATGGACTAAATAGACACTAAATTGACTGTTAGAGTGGATGATCCATAGTGTGATAGTATCTAAAGATAGGGTTGGCTGTCTATATGTTGTAAACACGTCCGTGTCGCAAACGATCCTATGGTCGGTGCCAGTTGTTTTCATACATCTCGGGTATGGTCGTCGCGCCAGTGACGGGATGGGCATTGTTTGTCTGTCGATCTTTGTTATTGACTAGAATTTTTTTTTTTTACAGGATAGGAACATGATCCTTGGTCAAGCCGGGTTCTTCGTTAACCCGTCCGACTCCTTGGCGGTGATTGGTGCTCACCTCGAATGCATACCTTATTTCGTGAAGACAGGTGTCAAGGGCTTTGCTAGGAGCATGCCCACTGGAGCTGCCATCGATCGGTAAGTATCAGCAGTGAGCCATGATTTTCGCTCACGATTCTCCTCACTGCAAGAAACGAATACTTTTTTCCAGCTTACGAATGAACACTTCACTTTCAGCCATTCCTGGCTTGCAAGACTAAGAAATCAGAGGGGGCATTCACGGGGTTGCTGAAAGCCATAAGCCTGAATCTAAACCCACACTGTACTCTGGTGTACTTGGTCGCTGTACATGGCTGTTATTTCCGGGTGGGTGGGTGGGGGGGGGTGGCCCGCACTAGATCATCATGCTTCATAAAACAAACATAACCGACTAAGCGATGAAGATGGTAGGTGCGAACACAGTGCTACCGCAAAGTACTGAACTTTCATCCATTCTTAAAGGACAACTCTTACTAGAAATGATCCTTTCCCTATTAAACGGACCCGAAGAAACGTTTTTCGAAAATACCATTACTTTCCACCTGAAATAAGCCATTTTCTTGTTAGCGCTTGTCGATCCTATCCAGCCCTCCTGCTCTCCGACGCGGCGGCTGGGCGCAAAACGTTTGAAAACTGAACGCGCTGTAGTTAAAAAGTTGGAAAAACTAAGCAAATAAAAGAAGTCAGAACAGAAGACTCTCTTATCCGTATATATGAAAGAGTTGTCAGCGGACATTGAGATTCCGGCAAACTTTGCGTTGTGTGATGGGCAAAACTCGGCACGGCCGAAAAAGCGCTAAAAATTCGTAGGCACAAAACGAAACAATGGAGAAAGGTGGGGATTTTAGAAGCTTATAATTCCACAAGGGAGCTTGGTATATTATTAAAGGCAGAATAAGCATGTGTGCGACAATCCCAAGCAAATGAACTCTTCAGGTTTTGTATACAGAAAGATGGCAGCACTTTCTCTAGATTTGTACCTGCCCTCCTTTATTTTTTTGCACTGATTTACATGGACGACAAGGCTTTAGTGAAAATAAACTTAGCCGTACCTAACTTAGCATTTGAGACCATGGTTGGTTTTCTCAAACAATAGACCGGATCCTGAGCGGGGAAGAAAAAACAGCTTATTATTTGCTAGTTTCCGTTTGCCAGTTTTTTTTTTGCTGGTAAAGTTTATGTTCTTACGGTGGTTGCAGTTCGTCCAAGAATCTAGCAAGAAATATAGAGTTTGCACTTATCCCGCTCATGGGTTCCACAAAAACATTACAACCAGACTAGAATACAATGAACCTGAATTTATTATTATTGAACTGTTAAATTCAAAGGAGAGCTACCAAGTTCCGCGCGATCTACCCTAGCCCGAGAGACTAGCCAAGTTATGTTTTCCCTGCATTGCGGGCATAATTTTTATAACACCTCCTAACTGAGTTGTTCAAACTAATCAGTGGCAGTTATAAAAAAAATTGAAGTGAGCGATTTTACAATATGAAAGTAGAGTTTTTCAAACAGGATCGTTGGAGCTTGGAGCAGTCTTGCCAAAGATCCGGAATAGATTGATAGCTTCAAGAAGCTTCTGAACTCCGCTCAGTACGTTCATTCCGACTGTCGTCGGGGATGTGTCGAGGCCAAAGCCTTTTATTAGTGCAGTATATTTATATTTCCGATTTCTTTTAGTAATTCGCAGTTAGTTTCTGATTTTAAAGTAAAAGACCCAGTTTAATTTTGAAGAAAAATCTGACAAACTTTTATAAAAAAGCAGCGGAAGCCCTCCTAACCCAAAACCTGTACCCATTCTTTAACAAGTGATTAATGTGATACGTAAGTAATTGTAAGTTAGTTGCTGAAATAATTTGTATTTTTTATAGTATTTCACAGCATTTTATTGAAAGGATTATAGTTAAATATTCCTTCAACCCAAGCTGACTGCGAATCATATTTGACAGTGCAAAAACGGATACGTCAGCTAAATTTTATTCGAGCTATATTTCGGCCCTTCTTGGCAAGGGTCCTCTTCAGGCTCAAAACCGCTCAAGTTGGAAAAACGAAACTTGTTATCACAAGTTTCGTTTTTCCAACTTGAGCGGTTTTGAGCCTGAAGAGGACCCTTGCCAAGAAGGGCCGAAATATAGCTCGAATAAAATTTAGCTGACGTATCCGTTTTTGCACTGTCAAATAGGATTATAGTTGATTTAGGAATGGTTTTGGTTTATAATTTATATATTGTACTCCTCAGTTTTGAGGGAAATAAATGAATAAATAAATAAATAATAAATAAATAAATATTATTGTTATTATATTTACAGAGTGGCTGCCAAGCTGGGTAAGGAGCTGTTCGAGGTCCCTACCGGTTGGAAGTACTTCGGTAACCTGATGGACGCTGGTCGGCTTTCCTTGTGTGGCGAAGAAAGTTTCGGGTAAGTCCTTTACTGTCATCATAGTAATAAAGGTTTTTGTTCAACAACATAACAAGACATAAAGGAATAAATAGAAAGGCTGTTCACTTACAGTTCCGATCCTGCGTTTCCAAACCTTGAAAAATATGGATCGGATCTGGATCGGGATCGGGTCTCTACGAGGTAGTGTATTGAGAACAATGAGTAGGAACTATCCACATTATCTCGCTGGAACATCGATTTAAGTTGATTTTCTCGGAAAGTTTAGTAAGAAAAGCCTCAGTCGAGCCAGTGTTTCCCTCAACTTTTTATTGTTATTTCTGTGGGGTAGGCCTTCTTGACACCCCCACCCCCACCCCCAGTGAGACGCTTTTCTAAGAACACGCCTGTCAGATTTGTTGTTTCCGTGGTAGAGCGGTGACAGCGTCTTACATTGTACCAGCGGTTTGTCTCAGGCGGTTAGTTATAAGCCTTGCGTGACAAAGGTCATTAGTTAAAAAGCGTGCCTTCCCAGGGTACTTGTGGCATACAGAGTACGAGTCACACTCGTATGAAATAAATCATGGCAACTGTAAGGGAAAATTTTATTTTGAAATTTTTTTCTCGCTTGTCTTTTAGCACTGGCTCCGATCACATCCGAGAGAAAGATGGAATTTGGGCGGTTCTTGCCTGGCTCTCCATTTTAGCCAGTAAGAAGCAGAAAGTCGAGGATATTTTGAAGGCGCATTGGGAGGAGTACGGAAGGAATTTCTTCACAAGGTACCACATGTCCTCTACTCCTGACGTCCCTCCCCCTCCGATATACCCCTCCCCATATCCGGCCATACTTGCTTGGTGCATTATCTTGTCCGACTGGAAAGATCGAAGGGCAATTTTCAAATACACCGCCTGCCCAGCAGGGACGGGCTCAAGCCAACAGTCTGCCAATTGATTAAACCAGCTTCGATCGCCCCACGATTCTTGGATTATATTTTTGGATTTTTATTTTATTTTATTATTGGATTTATTTGGAATTGATTTATTGGAAGTTAGCTCTAATAAATTTATATCTATATATCCTGCGATTTGAGCCGATCTTCCGGTTTTTAAAGTATTTGCGACACCTATTTTCTGAATCAAAAACGTCTTTTAGTAACCCGTTCTGAAATACGCTGTTTGTAGGAATATCCCTATCGAGGGACGGCAGAATATCAGAAGGGCTAAATTTTCGACATATCAGAAGGGCTAAATTTTCGACCAGACTGAAAACTGCTATCCGAAGAAGAAGTTGTGATTTTCTTGGTTCTGTCCAACAGGAGTACAAGCACATTTCATAATTTAATGATAAAATGTTATAAGCAAAAACGACTGACAAATGAATTGCTCTTAGCGACACACGACTGACGACGTCGCCAATGAAATGCTGCTTAAGCCGCCCTTCTCGGAAGGGGGGGTTAGGGGGCTTTCAAATTTCTTCCAAAAGTTTTAATTGGGAGTAGAAGTGATAGTGATTGGTTCTCTCAGAGCTTGACATTACGATGTCGCTAAACTTTTTCAGATATGATTATGAAAACTGTGAATCAGCTCCCTGCAACGAGATGATCGAGAACTTGCGCGCCCTCCAGTCCGACCCGAACTTCGTGGGATCAGAGCACACCTACGGTGATTCTACCTATAAAGTCAAAATGACCGATGATTTTTCCTATACGGATCCTATTGACGGAAGTGTTGCTACGAAGCAGGTAAGAAAAAATGTTTCAAATGTTGTCTGATTGCCTTCCGTTCAGAGTAGTATTTTTTTCTCGGGCTGATGATAACCAGTTGAACTCACCGCTCCCTCCCTTAAGTTTTCTTCAAAGCACAAACTGAAGTAGAAACATTTTCTATTCCAGTTTTCAAACATACGTAACTGCTTTGCAACCCTGATGGTTTTTTCAAAGATTACCAACCATGTCGTAGGTTTCAGCCCCGCGCAGCTCCATTGGCTTTGATGAGAAACTTCTATAATCGGTATATCTGACCAATGAGCTCGTCGGGAATGATATCCTAAGCCGGAGCCTGATAAGCCTCGAAAATAAACATGGATTATGCAAGAATCACTCTAACGCGGATAGGGTGGATAAGCGTTACTTAGGAAGTTTGGAATCTTTGTGGAGGGAACGTAGAATTGATCAGTTTTATAGGAACGACGGGCCCTATAATAACTTTCGACTAGCGGCCAAAGAGGAGGCGGTCTGTGGCCATAGGGGAATCCACCCCCACCCCCCGAGACGATGTGGAATACACGCTACTGACGCTTCTCCTGCGACTGTATCAGTAGTAATAGTTTTATTGAAAAAAGCCCGAGGGTTTTTGTTGTTTCGTGGAGCTTCCAGAATTCTTCTCTTTGCTCCAGAATCATTTTCTTTGTTTTGTCCTCCAACCTGGAAATTACTAATTCTTGATTAATTTTACCTTGATTCGCCACCATCACACAAACATGCTTCGTCATAACAACTGAACTACTATACTGAAACTAACAGTTAAACTAATATCCTGTCAAACATAAAGATTTGATAAATATCCCTTCAGCCCAAGCTGACTGCGAATTATATTTGACAATTGACACTGCAAACGGATACGTCAGCTACATTTTATTAGAGCGATATTTCGCCCCTTGGGTCTGGCACGGGTCCTCTTCAGGCTTCATAGCTCAGGCCGAAATATTGCTCTAATAAAATGTAGCTGACGTTTCCGTTTTGTAGTGTCTAAATTAAGGTTTCATACTAATTAAAATCATTAGTAATAAAAAAAAAACTTAAAGAAAGTGTATAAAACCAAAACAACCAAAACCAAATAATTTTCATTGCTCTTCCTCAATAAGGAAGAACGTCCTACTATCGTTATGAAATCCTTCATCGTAGGGCGTCATTACCTATATTCAAATGATGCATAAAACGGATATGTTAGCTACGATGCTTTACTTACGAGTCCATGTCCTCGTGATAGACGTGGTACCAAATTGTTCGTACCATATAAAAAGCACAGGAAACAAATTGTAGGAACACCTAGTAGACAAAACTGCTAACCCCTCATTGTCGAAGATGATTATGGTCTAACAGCCTATTATTAGTCCATGAGACCATTAGAAGTCCCCTACTTGTCTCACGATTGGGATCGACCTATTTTTGGTTTCAGTGTGTACCCTACTACTGAAGTTGTCAACCCCTCTAAACTTTCCAACTGTTATATAGCCCGCAACCACCTACTCTTTTCCCAAATACCAACCCCCTCGACTTTCGATCACACAAGCTCTCTCGTACGTTCATTGATTACGCGCTCTCCAGGCGCAGAGCTATACTACTGCGAAGAAAAGGGGTAGCCGAAAATTGGTCGACAAATTTTGTGTCCGGTTTTTGCCGGATTCCGGTTGAACTACTAGTCCGGTGAGAAAATAACTTTCATATTCGGATTCAGCATGTCTCCTTACCCCCAAATCAACTATTTTGATAGCTTTAAAATAAAAAATTGACCCCAAATTTGAAACCCCTCCCCCACCCTCAAATATAGGGCTAGAGAGCCCATCTTCGAACTTGACCTGTACTTTGACCCAAAGGATCCTCCCACTAAGTTTCATCAAAATATCTGAATCCCTTCGAGAGTTATCGTGCTCACAGACAGACGGAAAACTTTTGCGATGTCATAGGTTTCCCTCCACTTACGTTTTGGGATACCAAAAATGCGTCGGTGGCAGGCAGTGTCGTGCGGCGGCCTGCCGGTGGCGCGCCAAGGTGTAAACCAGTGGCGGTGAGTGAGCAACCCCTCGTATGAGACATTGTGACACGTTCAAAAGATCGGGTGGTCTGATTCGAAAATGAACTTGTGGAAAAACAAACTAAAGATTCTAGCTTAGCCTTAAGTATCTGATCTGATGTAGTGTTTGATTTTGTCCAGCTTGAGCGGCTTGAGCCTGAAGAGGACCCTTGCCAAGAAGGGCCGAAATATAGCTCGAATAAAATTCAGCTGACGTATCCGTGTTTCACTGTCAAATATTATTCGCAGTCAGCTTGGGCTTAGTGAATATTTACTTGTCTCCTCCCTCTTCTTCCCCCACGATGGTCGGATCGGGGAAACGACTATTCTTAAGTCAATAAGGTCGGGTCCCTGATGTGCCTGCCAAGCTTCATCGTCCTAGCACATCTAGAAGTACCTTAACTCGGGATCACCATAATTCCGGACCAACCCTCAAACTCCACCGACAGTGCCCGGATCCTGTCCGGTTCTGTCGACGATGTATCTAGGGCTTGCGCTTGTTCTTCCCACGAAGTTTCATCCCTCTCTCTCTCCACTCCGAGTGTGTCTCAAGATCCCACCCCCCCCTCTATCTACCCTCAGAGTCACCGGGTCAAGTCCGGACTCGGAGTGGGACATCTGAAGCATGAGGTCTTTCCAGATATCAAGTTACATTAAGATCTGGTCCCCCATTCAAAAGTTATATATACCTCAAGATTGCAGTTTCCACCTCCTCCACTCCCCCCACGATGGTGGGATCGGGGAAGTGACTATTTCCAAATTAGTTTGGTCGGGTCCCTAATGCGCCTGCCAAGTTTCATCCTCCTAGCGCATCCGGAAGTACCCTAACTCGTGATCACCAGACTGACCGACTGACAGACCAACGGAAAAGTGATCGGTATATAGCACTTGGACGGAGGTAAATAGTTACGACCATCAAATAGTTATTTCGGTGTTTCAGAGTTTTCTGTCAGCATTTTTCGGTCCACCGTCGGGCTTTCTCGGTCAGGTCGTAGACATTTCAGGGAGTGGCACTTTCTAATGCTGTCGTTAATGGCGTTACAAAATTCTAACTCGCATAAGCAGTCCGATTTCTTTCTAGGTGATTTTGCTGAATAATGAAGGGCGTGACCCGTTCCATTTTATTGGTAAAAACCCAACTGTCGTGTCGACTAACGTTATGACTAGCCTCTGGATCCGATATGTGAAAAGTAATAAACAGGTTCTTGCGGGCGGGTTTTCGTAAAGGCAATTTTAGAGCATTTTTTGCGCGGTCCTTTCATGAACAACTTCCTTTATTTCATGGATCCCATTGAAGTTAGCGTAGGGCTGCAGCTTGCAGGCTATGTCAGTTAAGCGTATCCGATGAGTACGAGAATAACATTTGTTGGATTGTTTATTAGAGTTAACTAAAATGGCTAAAGATATGGAGCGGGTCGTTACCGGTCGACAGGGATAATTATTTTGGACACAGGCGTACATTTTTCTGCAAAATCCTAACACCCTCCAGCAGTACTCGCTCAACTGCGTAATATCTCCGTGAAAATTTTTCACCCCTACGTCTTTACCAGAACGTCAAAATTCCGCTAAAGTCAGAGATTTAACTCCAGTTGCTCCAACACATGAAATGTTCAGAAAGGGTGTTCCGTCTTTGGTCAAGCTCTGTAATAAATTAACAACCATACCCTTGTCACTTTTTGTCTTTTATTTATTGCTATGTTTTTATTTATGACAAATTTTTAAGATTTACGAGGTATTTTGTACATAGGCTATTTTGGCTAGCGAGTATTTTTATGTTGACTAAAAATAGGTAGCCTACTCTTTAGTTACTTAATGAATTAATTGTTTACTCTAGCCCTTATATTCTTGAAAGTGTGGCAGGTTTCTGAGGAGAAATGATAAAATAGCATCAAAACAATTTGTTGAAAGAAATACTGACTGGAAAAATCCTTTTGGTTTAGTAGAGCCGTAAGTTTTAGGGTAGATGTTCTTTTGTGTATTTTGTAAGTTAAATTATCTTTCGTGCTCTTCTTTCTTGTTTTTCTTTTCCTTATATTCGCTCCTTCTTCGTGCCTTGTGCTTATTTTGGCGGGTTAAAATTAAAATCATCTTCATCATCAAAAGGTGCTGCGAAATTTTTAACTTTTATTCAAACGTCAGCTGATTTCTTTTTTGTCAGATGGTCTTGTTAAGATATATTTTGAGCTTGCCCAGTCGTGTCCTTTCGAATCGCGCCACATTATGATCCCAGTGGTCGTACGGAATCCTGGTTTGACCTGACTATTTGGATGATTTGGACGTTGCGAGTGCCAGAATTCGTACGATTTATCTCCAACAGGCAGGCATGGATCCAGGAATTTATTTCGGGGGGGGGGGGGGTCTGCCCGTGAGTTGGACCTAATCCATACCAAACAGTGATACAAGCACATAGACCAGAGGTTAAAGACCATGATAACGATTATTTTTTAATGTTTCGGGGGGGGGTCAACCACCCCTCCCCCGAAACCCTCTAACCCCCCTGGATACGGCCCTGCCAACAGGGATGTCGCTTCCTTGATTTCAGCTCGAGAATATTAATTTGTTTGAGATGATTCGCAGCAAGCGTGCGCTCCTGAAACCCATCTGGCACTATAGGGCAAAGAACCTTATTGTAAACAATGCTCAGTTTTCTGCACAGAAGTGGTGCTTGACTCTTGTGCAATTTCCTGTGCGGCTGTCACGTTTTTGGTTTGTCAATCTGTGTGGTTTTGAAGAGACCATTCACGATTTCGTGAACAAGTATTGATGTGTTTGGTAAATAACGGAATCAATCTTGTTTTACCCGGTTTTTAATCCAGCATGAATTCGTCGTTAGTTCGTCGACTTCGTAGTTTATGGACTTTCAGCACTGTTGGAAGGTGCAGGTCCGTGGGGGGGGGGGGGGTAGGCTGGACTTGTGCGAACATCATTTTAACACTCGGGTCTGTTCGTTTTGTCCGTAAGGAACCCGTGGATGAGGGCAAGACACCAATGCTTCCCTTTCCTTAGAATTATCTAGGTAAAAAAAATAAAACTTTGTTGGTAGATGCCTTGGTTCTTAGGGGAGAAAAGTACGTAGTCTAGGTTTGCAAGCTGTTCAGAACCATCCCCTGTTATTAAAGTCAGAAGGTGCACCCTCTTGGCCAGCCCTTGTCGCCTGAGCTCCATTTTCTCTCTTTCTTGGAGAAAGGATGTAGCCTATGTTTTTTCTGTTTATCACGACTCTACGGGTTCCGGCTAAAACCCCCCCGGCGAAAACCCCCCCGGCGAAAACCCCCGGACAACCCCCCCCCCCCGCCAAACCCCCCCCGGCTAAAACCCCCCCGTTGCCAACCCCCCCCCGGACCAAACCCCCCCCCCCGACCAAAACCCCCCCGGTACCAAAACCCCCCCGCATAAAAAGACGGGTATGCAAGAGTAGAGTAACTGGTAGGTAGAGAGTAAGAGTAGAATAAACTTCTTTCGCAAACTTGACTCTACAAGAATGTCTGAAGTCCAGTGGGTATCAGAACAATGATAAACAAAGGGAGTGTAAGGCGAAGGTGAAGGTTGACGTTGACAGACTAATTGCTGAAGTCACCAACACCCGCATTCAACTGAAGCTGTTGTCAGTGAGATGTTAAATGTGAATGATCAAATCAAAGCCAGTTCCGCTCTGTGTAACGATCCCCCCAACAAATCCTTTCCCAATGCCTCGCCCTTCTTGGCGAGGAAGCTGCAGTTACGTTGCCACCCATTGGTGCAATGTGAAGCCCCCCTTGCCTGATTGCTCTTAGTTATCCCTGATTCATACCAGAAACTCGAAGATGGGCAATAAGCGGAGGGATACCTATGACACCGCAAAAGTTATCCTGCTATCCGTCTGTGAGCAGGATAACTCTCGACGGGAATGAATATTTTATGAGACTTGATGGGGGTCGCCGTCACTACCCCCACACGTCATAAACCCCACACGTCAGTTCACCCACAAGAAAAATCCGACAGTTCACCGACACGTCAGTTCGCCCACACGTCAGTACCCCCACACGTCAGTTCACCCACACGTCAGAACCCCCACACGTCAGTTCGCCCACACGTCAGTTCGCCCACCGTCAGTTGACCCACCGTCAGTTCGCCCACTTCAGAAATCCGTCAGTTCTCCCACACGTCATAACCCCCACACGACATAACCCCCACATGTCATAACCCCACACGTCATAACCCCCACACGTCATAACCCCCACACGCCATAACCCCCACACGACATAACCCCCACACGTCATAACCCCAACACGTCATAACCCCCACACGTCATAACCCCCACACGTCATAACCCCCACACGACATAACCCCCACACGTCATAACCCCCACACGTCAGAAGACCCACATTTTCCGACAGTTCGCCCACATATAGTGACCCATCCACCAGTTTGATAATCTCGAGTGAATGCAATTAAAAGAAAGGGATCATAACCCAGGGGATTCGTAAGAAGAAGTCGACTTCTGCGCGTTTTAATGAGGGCGAATATTAATTCAGTATCGTCAGAAGCTTGCTAATTGATTCGATACTTTTGTTTTATAAGTGGGAAGGACACAAAAAGAAGAATATATGCAAGAGAAAGGCATTGTAACAAGTTGGTAACGAAGGTGGACGATTGGGACTAGTCCATATTGAAATGAAAATTATAAGAGTTATAACTTTTGTTGGCCAGCTTTCTTACTCTTTTTTCAACAACGCTTAATATAGTCAGGGGCGTAACTACCATCTGAGCCCTAAGTGTGCCGATAAATCTCATTGACTGCCGTAGGATACCGGAAATGGAGATGGATGCATAGTTTTTCGCCTGACTTCAGATATTGTTTGTTCTACCTGAACCTTAGAGAAAGGGTATTTCGAAAATAACCGAAATTAATGCTCAGCGACGAACCTAATCGGTCCTGGGTTGTTCAGTACAGTACTGTACCCAGATAGGAGACTAGTTACAGTTTGTAGGCTATGTTTCAATGTGAAGGTTTTACGCTGGATAAAAACCAACGTCACTAGCCGTTTACCTTTAAAGGGGGGGGGAGGCGGGTACGTTCCGGGTTGTGCCAACAAGTCTGGGAAACTGACGAGAAAAACCTTTTTTTTTCTTCAGGTTTTTCTTGGTTGTTAGATTACTCGGTAGGCTATACTTCTGGACATTAACATCAAGGCCAGCCAGAAAGGAGCATGTCATACAAGCATATAGTAAAATTGAGAAGAAGACAACAACAAGTCTGGGAAACTGAGGAGAAAAACCTTTTTTCTTGAAGTTTTTCTTGGTTGTTAGATTACATCGGTAGGCTATACTTTTTTTTCTGACCTCATAAGCCTTTTCCTGCACTTCAAGTGTGGGCGAATCTCAAGCGTTGCCTGTTTATGTAGTAATTTCCTATTCCGGCTTTGCTAAGTATACTCTAAGGATGGCTGCAAACAAAACTTACTGTAGCTCGAACTTGTTCGGACAGTTCAAGTTCTTTTACGACCAGAGTTACGAGCTCACATGGCACTTGCTACGAGTAGGCAGTACAAGAAAGTAAAGGAAAACGTCACAAAATACCCCACTTCCAACCTCCCGCCGTCGAAAGATGCGGTTTTGACCTAGAAATGGGACATTTATGGCATCTGCTCCTACAACCCATCAAGTTTCACTCGAATCAGAGCATTTCCGGGTAATGTCCGACACCCCACTCCGACTCCCCGAAGCCAAACCCTTTCGGGAGCCAAAAATGGAACATCTAGGGTAAATGACCTTTTTGGCTTCCAAGTTTCATCCAATCGCTCCACCCGTTTGATGCCTAGGCGTGCCAGAAATTTTCCTTAATCCCCCTCCGACTCCCCCTACCGTGTCCGATTCAGGCATATAAATGCATCGTCTAGAGTATCTTATTTTACCACCAATTAAGTTCCACTCGAATCTGAGAATTTCCGGGTGCCCCCTCAGAGGCCAGATCGGGACGGGACCCCATAATGAACCATCTAGAACATATGACCTTTGTACCTTCCAAGTTTCATCCCAATCGCTCCACTCGTTTGATCCCTAGGCGTGACACAAACTTTCCGGAATCCCCCGTCCAACTCACCCCACAGTGCTTGAATCCGGTTCGGATAAATTAAAATGTCATCTAGGGTATCTTCTCTTACCACCCATCAAGTTTCACTCAAATCTAAGCGTTTGACCATCGTATACTCCAAGTTTCGTTCCAATCGCTTCTACCCCTATGCGTGCCACAGTATTTCCTGGACCCACACTCTAACTCCCCCACAGTTGCCGAGTCCGGTTCAGCTACATAAGTAGATCATCGAGGGCATCTTCTCTTACGACTCATCAAGTTTCATTCCAATCGAATCACCCGCTCGCAACTTACGCATGCCGCAAGCTTCCGGATTCCCCATCCCTCCACCCCCCGACGATGGTTGAATCTGAGAAAAGAAAAAATCCTAGAGCATTTTGTCGGGTTCTTTATAGGAGGTCGCCCTCTCCCGAATCAAGGAATGTGAGGCGCAGATCAGAGAAGGCGAACTGCGTGATCTGCCTCGAGCTAAAACGATTGAATGTTCGGCAGTACCTTGTGGCCACAGACTATGCTCCGAATGTGCGGCCGCCCTACAAAGGCGAGGTTCTCCAACATGTCCACTCTGCCGAGCCACGCTTAATCGGCAGATGCCCTTTTTGTCTCTTTATTAACTGTTGCTCTTCTGAAGTATACATTCTCCTCACTCCATATATTTGAAACCGTGTAAATTTCGTGTTTGTGCTTTTATTTTTGTTTCACGTGTGCATAAATTTCTAGTCCCTTTCTGCGACCAAGTTTTTGCTCAATATATTTTGAAATGTTCTTCTTTACCATGTTTTATTTTGTACTTATATGAAGTAATAATAATCGAAGCATTCATTTTTAATGGTATACTCGTCCTATTTTAGTTTTCTCCCCTCGTGTCTCCCACTCCCACTTGACGTAACGATGCATGTTCAATGACCGAGCCAGATACACACACCCGCAGTATTATATTCAATGTTATTATTGCCGGACCGGACAGAAACAGAAGCTTTCGGTAGTCTCAGTGCCGTTCGCTAACAGGAAACTTCAGTATCGGGCCGGGCCAGCACGCCGTGGTTAACAAGACCAAAGGTTTCGATGGGATCCCACAAATTTAATGTTTGATCCAGACATTCGGGTCTTGTCTTCGCCAGATCCAGTCTTCGCCAGGCTAGTCATCTGAGAAAACCAAGTTCAGATATACCGCTATAAGCCATATCTATTTTGATGATACTGATCGAAACTTCCTGCTTTACTTCTGCCAAATTTCCGGTTTTGGCCGGATTACGGGCGAACAAGTTGTCCGTGTAGAAAATGTGTCCTTCTTATCCCTAAATCAAACGTCTAATCAACTTCCAATAAAACTTTTATTTTTAACAAACTTTCCGGTTTTGGCCGGATTCCGGGCGAACTAATCGTCCGGTGAGAAAATAATTTTCACCATCGTGTTCAGCATGTCTTCTTACCCCATAATCGACTATTACATTAGCTGTTTAAAAATATTTTGTTTGCCCCTTAATTTAAACCCCCTCCCCCACCCCTAAATATAGGGCTACTGAGCCCATCTACGAAATTGAACTTACTCTTGATTCAAAGAATCCTCACACCAAGTTTCATCAAAATATCTCATTCCCTTCGAAAGTTACAGACCGTACAGACGGACAGACGGACAACTTTTTGCGATGTCATAGGTATCCGTCACTAACGTTTTGGGATCCCCAAAACTGGAAAAACAAAGAAAAAGAAAAAGAGTCTGGGAAATGAAAAAAAAATTAACATTTTGGAGCTTATCATTCACTTATTTTTAAAAAGGTCAATTGGCGGACCTTTGAGGCTTTGCTCCGTGACTGGCAAACTAGATTAAGTAAAAAAAGTGCTAAAAAGCCGTAGGTGCAAAAGGAAACACTGGCGAAGGGTGGGGATTTCTGAAACTTGTAATTCCGTAAGTAAGCTAGGGATAATCGAAAAGGCAGAGAGGTCCTATAAGTTTCACGGCATAGAGTCGGGCGTTCCATTCGATAAGGCTACGCTTCACTTGCGGCCTACTGGAGGTGGCAAGTCCTTTTTAATTTTCTCGCGCACCAGGAATGACTTTGCCGCCTCAAACCAGCCTCAAATGAAGCGCAGCCTTATCGCATGGAAAGCTCGACTTCACGCAGTGAAATATCTTATCTACTCTACCGAAGCAAAATTTTAGTAAGATGTAGATGTAAAAGAACCTCGAACTACATTGTGTTTCTGCTCAGATGTAGTTGACCACTTTATAATTAAGCTATGCTAACAGAAAATTACACACGGCTTCGGCTGTTTTTAGCCTCTTAATTCTTACCTTGGACGACAATTACGACAATCTTGGCACAATTTGCATAACCGGTCTTCGGACGAATAAGCTCCTCGGATACAATGATCGGGTGCCTACTACGTCACACAAAGAGAAGAAACATGGCAAGCGTGATGATCAGTGTGTTGCTAATAGAGGAAATAGGATACACTTATGAAGTTGAGCATCTCTGGAACGAGAATGGATGGAAATAATACTGAAGCAGAATGAATTACTATAACAAGTACGACTTGTGGCTTTAAGGGATTGAAATGCAACCCGCCAGGTCCTCGTATGTACTTTAACGAGAGAGAAGGACGAGCTTCCTTGTCTGATCCCTGCGTGTTTTCTTTCGTCTTTTTTTATGGCACTTGCCTTCCGGCCAAGTGCCATATACCGATCACTTTTCCGTCGGTCGGTCTGTCGGTCTGTCGGTCTGTCGGTCGGTCAGTCCGGTGATCGCGAGTTAGGGTACTTCCAGATGTGCTAGGACGATGAAACTTGGCAGGCATATCAGGGACCCGACCAAACTAATTTAGAAATAGTCACTTCCCCGATCCGACCATCGTGGGGGGAGGGAGGGGAGCCGGAATCCGGAATTTAGGGGCATGCATAACTTTCAAACGGATGATCAGATCTTAATGAAACTTGATATTTGGAAAGACGTCATTTCTCAGATGTCCCAATTCAGGTCCGGATCGAATCCGATTAATGTGGGGGGGAGTCGGAGGGGGGAACCGGAAATCATGTGACACGCTTAGACTGGAGCGATCGGGATGAAACTTGGTGGGAGGAACAAGCACATACCCTAGGTACGTCATTGACATACCCGGACCGGATTCGTGCACTGTGGGGGGAGTTGGAGGGGGGTTCCGGAATTCCTGTGATACGGAGTTAAGTTACTTCCAGGTGTGCTAGGACAATGAAATTTGGCAGGCAAATCAGGGACTCGACCAGATTAACCTGGAAATAGTCAAATTCCCGATCCGACCATCGTGGGGGGAGTGACGGGAGGGGGAATCCGGAATCTTGAGGTATGTATAACTTCCGAACGGTTGATCGGATCATAATGAAACTTGATACGTAGAAAGATCACATGTCTCGGATGCCCAGTTTCAAGTCCGGACCAGATCCGATGAAGGTGGGGGGGTCGGAGGGGGGAACCGGAAAACTTGTGACACGCTTGGAGTGAAGCGATCGGAATGAAACTTGGTGGAAAGAACAAGCACAAGCCCTATGTACGTAAGTGACAGAACCGGACAAGATTCGGGCACTGTGGGGGAGTTAGAGGGAGGGGGTCCGGAATTCCGATGATCGCAAGTTAAGGTACTTCCAGACGTGCTAGGACGATAAAACTTGGCTTGAAAATTAGAGACTTGACATGATTGGCTTAGAAATAGTCAGTTCCCTGATCCGACCATCCCTTAAAGTACTAATGCTAACCGCAAAGTACAAACAAATATTTTAAAGCAAAATATAAATTTTCGTGATCCCTATGAGCCCATGATCATTTTTGCCTCAAGGGTTTTGCTTACAACTGAATTCCTTAATAATTCCTTATAAAGTACTAATCGCAACCACAAGGTACAAAAAATACTTTTTAGCAAAATACACATTTTCGTGATCCCTATGATCCCTCACAAGTGATTTCCTTAAAGTACAAACAATACTTTTGAGCAAAATATACATTTTCGTGCTCCCGATGAGTTCGTCATGTTCTTTACTTCAAGAGTTTTGATTACAAATGATCACAACAAACCCACAAATTGACGAATTCCTACTTTCATCCTCTGACCCAGCCTTGCAAGTGCCATATGAGCTTCCAGCTCTTGTTTCTTTTCGTAAAGGAAATCAAAGCTATCAGATCTGACAGCAAGCTTCCGGCGATTCTGAATGAATTTTTTTGCCTTCGTTAAAATGCACAAACGTCGGTCCCTTCTAATTAGTCCCCTGGGTTTTGACCGTTGACTCAGTCGGGTTTTCTGAATTAATTGGTGGTGGGTCTCTGTTGTGGGCGAACTGTCGGAAAGTGTGGGGGTTATGACGTGTGGGGGTTATGACGTGTGGGGGTTGTGACGTGTGGGGGTTATGACGTGTGGGGGTTATGACGTGTGGGGGTTATGACGTGTGGGGGTTATGACGTGTGGGGTTTATGACGTGTGGGGGTTATGACGGTCGGCGAACTGACGGTCGGCGAACTGACGTGTGGGGGAACTGTCGGATTTTAGGAGTGGGTGTACTGACGTGTGGGCGAACTGACGGTGGGCGAACTGACGTGTGGGCGAACTGACGTGTAGGTGAACTGACGTGTGGGTGAACTGACGTGTGGGCGAACTGACGTGTAGGCGAACTGTCGGAAAATGTGGGCCTTGTGACGTGTGGGTGAACTGTCGGAAAATGTGGGCGTTGTGACGGATTTTGTGGGGGTTATGACGTGTGGGGGTTATGACGTGTGGGGGTAGTGACGGGACCCCCTTGATGGGAGGATCCTTTGGGTCAAGGGAAAGGTTGAGCTCGTTTTGTGATAGCACTTTCAAGATAGTCCCAGAAATATTTTACCAGCTCTTCACCTTACTCGTGCTTGTCAATGGTAAAACAATCACATGGTTGTTCGTTTTGTTGCCCAGTAAATCCCAGTCTTAATATGTGTGAGTGTCTAAGGATTCGGGGGGGGGGGGGTCGCCGGGGGGATACCGGGGGGTTTCTATTCTTCTCTTTCTCTCTACCTACCAGTTACTCTACTCTTAGCCTACATACCCGTCTTTTTTATGCGGGGGGGTTTTGGTACCGTGGGGGTTTGGTACCGGGGGGGGGGGTTTGGTCGGGTGGGTTTTGGTACCGGGGGGGGGGGGGTGGTACCGGGGGGGGGGGGGTTGTCCGGGGGGGGTTTGGTAACGGGGGGGGGGGGGGGGGGGTTAGCCGGGGGGGGTTTGGCGGGGGGGGGGGTTTCGCCTAGACCCCGACTCTACACACATCGCAAACAGTCAATTAGAAGAGACACACATTCATTTTATTTTACGACTCCCACTCTCGGTGAAGTTAATATTTTTTGCCCCTTAACGTCGACTGTATACTCTTTCTGAACAAAACTCCAAATTCTAGGTATTTGGTTTTCTTTATGTGCGACGAAAGTTTGATATATAATTTTTTTTTTGAATAAACGGATTTATTATGTTTGTCTCAACTCAAGTCTAACAAGACCAAAGGTTTCGATGGGATCCCAAAAATTTAATATTTGACCCAGACAACTACGTCTTGTCTACGCCAGATCCAGTCTTCGCCAGGCTAATCATCTGAGAAAATTAAGTTCAGATATACCTGTATAAGCCATATTTATTTTGACGATACTGATCGAAACTTCCTGCTTTACTTCTGCCGAATTTCCGTTTTCGGCCGAATTCCGATCGAACTACTTGTCCACCCAAAAAAAGATAGTTCAGAAACGAATTCATCGCATCTCCTTATCCCTATAAAGAACGTCTAATCAGCTTCAAATAAAACTTTAACTTATAAAAAAAATCCGGTTTCGACCGAATTCCGGACGAACTATATGTCCGGGTAAAAAATGATTGTCATATACAGATTCAACGTCTCTTCTTACCATTAAATCTATCATCTAATCAACTTCAAATACAAATTTTACTTTTAACAAATTTTCCGGTTTCGGACGGATTCCGGGCGAACTACTTGTCCGGCGAGAAAATGGTTTTCACCATCGTGTTCAGCATGTCTTCTTACCCCTAAATCGAACATCTGATCAACTTCAAATAAAACTTTTGCTTTGAACAAATTTTCCGGTTTCGGCCGGATTCCGGGCTAACTACTTGTCCGGTCAAAAAATGGTTTTCGCCATCGTGTTCAGCATGTCTTCTTACCCCTAAATCGAACATCTAATTAACTTCAAATAAAAATTTTATCTTTTAATAAACTTTCCGGTTTTGGCCGGATTCCGGGCGAACTACTTGTCCGGCGAGAAAATGGTTTTCAATATCGTGTTCAGCATGTCTTCTTACCTCATAATCGACTATCACATTAGCTGTTTCAAAATATTTTGTTTGTCCCTTAATTTAAACCCCCTCCCCCACCCCTAAATGTAGGGCTACAGTGCCCATCTAAGAACTTGACCTTACTCTTGACCCAAAGAATCCTCACACCAAGTTTCATCAAAATATCTCATTCCCTTCGAGAGTTATCGTGCTTACAGACGGACGGACGGACAGACGGACAACTTTTACGATGTCATAGGTATCCGTCACTAACGTTTTGGGATCCCAAAAATTGCTTGGTTTTAAAATCATTGTTCGAGCTCACAGTTCATAAACTTACCACCGTCTCCGTTCCTCACAGCTATTTCACTGAAGCCAGTTCAGCATTTGTTAAACTACGGTCTGACTCTGTTGACGAATTTTGAAGTATAATGCCTATGTTAAGAGAATTGTATACGAATTTCTTTAGTATGGTCTGAATTGTTTTGATGTTTTTGTATTAGTGTGATTCTTGTTTTTATGGCACTTGCAGCTTCGCTCAAGTGCCATATACCGATCACTTTTCCGTCGGTCGGTCGGTCGGTCCGGTGATCGCGAGTTAGGGTACTTGCATATGTGCTAGGACGATGAAACTTGGCAGGCGTATCAGGGACCCGACCAAACTAACTTGCAAATAGTCACTTCCCCGATCCGACCACCGTGGAAGGAGTAGAGGGCGGGGGAATCCTGAGAATTTAGTAGTTTTTGTAAAACCCCTACCCCTTTCTTCTCACTAGTAGGTCTGCGCGTGGCGTGACGTCACTCTTTGCATCGGATCACTCTGTTATGGTGCATTTACACGCTGCGTAAATCCGAGCGTATTTTGAAAAACGTCCGTATTTTACGCACGTATTTGGGCTTGAAAAGATCTCTAGCAATACGGACGTATTTGAGAAATCGGTCCGTTTTATATACAAATACGTCCGTTTTGCTAGAAACCTTTTCTAGCTCAAATACGTGCGTAAAATACGCTCGGATTTCAAAATACGCTCGGATTTTACGCAGCGTGTAAATGTACCATTAACATCGGAAAGAGCTAGTGCATTCGAGGGTCAAAGGGGTTTGTACATGTGACTCAGTGCGGGGGAATATGGAAAATTGAGTGTTGTGTAACTTTCGAACGGGTGATCGGATTGGAACGAAACTTAATACCTGAATGAATGACATATCTCTGATCTTCCATTTGAAGTCCGAACCGGATTCGACAGCTATGGGGAGTTGGGGGGGGGGGGGGAAGACCGGAAATCTCGAGAGACGGTTATAGTGGACTGGACCCGGACACTTGGGGGGGGGGGTGGAGGGGAGTTCCCCGGAATTCTGGTGATGACAGTTTTGGGGATTTTCACGACGAAACTTGGGAGGCGTATCAGGGACCCGATCAAACTGACTTGTAAATAAAAATTCACTCGATCCGATAGTCGTAGGGGGATTGGAGGGAGGGGGAATCCGGAATATTTAGCCATGTGTAACTTTGGAACAGGTGATCGGATTCGAGTGAAATTTAATAACTGAACAGAGGGCATGCCTGTGGTGATCTTTTTCATGTCCGGACCGGATCCGACAACAGTTGGGGGGGGGGGGAATACGTAACCGGATTGGACTGGAGAGATCGGGATGGAACTTTGTGGGAATAACAAACAAGTCCAAAACTGAACCGGATTGGCTCCGACGACTGTTTTGAGGGGCGGGTCCGGAATTCCGGTGATCGCGAGTTAAGGTACTTCCAGATGTGCTAGGACGATGAAATTTGGCTGGAGTAGCCTATTAGAAAATCGACAAGATTGGCTTAGAAATCGCCACTTTTCAAATCCGACCATTCCTTAAAGTACCAATCATGACCGCAAATTAAGAAAAATACTTTTAAGCAAAATATGCATTTCCATGATCCCCATGAGCCCATTATCATTTTTGCTCAAGGGTTTTGCTTACAAATGAAGTTCTAGCTCCCTTAAAGTGTGCATCTTAACCGCAAGGTCGAAAAGTACTTTTTATCAAACGATAAATCTCAACCCATGATCATTTGTGCCGCAAGGATTTTGCAAGAAAAAAAATATTTCTAGCACCCTTAAAGTGCGCATTTTACCCGCATTAGTGGAAAAAAAATACTTTTGATCATACGTATATATCAATGATCCCTAAGAGCCTGATATCGTTTTTGCCTCAAGGGTCTTCCTTACAGATGAATTTCTAGTGCCTTTAAAGTGCGCATCATTACAGCCAAGTTCTACGATAAAATACTCTAGCTTCCTTAAAGTGCGCATCTGAACCGCACAGTCGAAAATTACTTTTAATCAAATAATACATCTCAACCCATGCAAGGGCCATATGAGCTTACAGCTCTTGTTGTTTACATTCCTGGGGAGGGGGTCGTTTATACATTTTGGGCAGATATATAAAATGAAATGAAATTAGTATAGACAAGGATCGATTACTAACTGGTAGAAAAACGATGCTATGGTAGTTTCAAGAATCACTTTCTTTCCCCAGGGTACCCGGATCCTGTTCGAAGATGGCTCTCGCATCGTTATTCGCCTAAGTGGAACCGGCAGCTCTGGAGCTACCGTCCGACTCTACGTTGAAAGCTACTGTGGGGACCGATCCAAAGTTCAGAACGATCCTCAGGAGATGCTCAAACCCCTTGTTCAAATTGCGTTGAAAATTTCCAAGTTGTCCGAAGCAACGGGTAGAGACGCACCGACTGTTATCACATAATTGTTGAATCTCGTATTTTTTGCTGGGGGCTGTGGTTGTTGAAAGTCCACCTATCAGGTTAGGTTTTGTCGGGGGGAGGGGGGGATTCACTGTAATCACGTACGATAGAGTCATAGGGACGTTTCGAGGATATCAAGTCCGATCGAACAGTTGTTGCGTTTTTGGTCGACAGACTACGGTCTTGTTTTATTTTCTCCTTTCTTTTTTTTATTGTAACCGATGTCCGTTGTGTCTCATTTTGCAAGGCTGCCGATGAAAACAAATAAATTTGGTAGACAGTATAATTGTTTGTCTTGCGAAAGCTGCTGACGGAGTGACGGTTGACTTTTGAAAAAAAAGAAGAAAAAAAACAGTGAGAAACGCAAGCGGCGTTCAGCTCTGGTACACAAAAACGAAAAAAACAGCAGCTATAGGCTTGTCGTGTTCGACTGCACTAGCCCAGTAGTATGTAATGTCTACAGCATTAAAACAAAAATCATGTCTTTCTTATCGTGGGTTGTGATAACCTCCCTGGCACAATTGTAAACGGAAAATGCTTATTAGTGAGCACTGAGGGCATCGGATAGTGCAGCTTTTCTCAAATCGTTCTTTTGTTGTGATTTGGTTAGTGATATTCTATTTGGTTTTGTTTCGGATTGTTGTGATCTGTCCCTAGTACCTTTTTGTAGTACCTTTTTTGCTGACTTGGTAGCAGCCTTGCTGATTCTTATTTTGATTTGTTGAGGATGGTGGTGTTATGCATTAAAAGTGTTTAGTCTTAATAATCCGGCCGTCTCGCGATCCTTTTACTCTTGTAGGCAAGCTGTTGACTGTGTTCACTGAAATGCTAAATGCCTACCAGTGTCGCCGTAAACTCAGGAAACCCCTCCTCTCCCGAGCCTCAATAAATCTTTCCGGAACCTTCGAAGGAAATCCCATACTAATTGGACTTTTTAGCTATACCCGTCCATATACTACATTCATTAAAAACCTGAATCGTGCAAACAGAAAATTCCACCATGCCAGGCCGTTGACTATAAAAGCATGCAGTAAAGGTTTATTCAGATCAAAACGGTAGAAATAAATAGTAATGGCATCTAATTACTGTGCCGCATGTTTTCGGTTAACCGTGATATCCTCCGTAATAGCCTCCGTGTCCGTGACCATAATGTGGGCGGTGATGATGATGATGTTGAGGAGGACGGTAGTAAGCTACGTAGTAATACTGTGGACGGTGGTAATAGTATCCTAAAGTAAAAATAAAGAATTAGTGAAATAATGGGTGAATGCGAGGGGAGGGAGCCCCGACATAGAATATAAACTAGCCAGATTTTAATTTCATCCCACTCAAGTCTCTAATGTGATGTAGCTCTGCATGATATTGAAAGTAGGCTACTCTGAAGGTAATGACAAAAGGGCAGAAAAAACAGTAAATAAAACAACCTGCGACAAAATTGCTCTGGTCTTGTGTTGTAACAGTCCTGTAGCCTACCGCACTGTAAGTTTCTCGGTATAAAGATTAAAGTTAACTGCAGTATTTGCTACTCGGATTCATCTTATCTCTATTTGGTATTAATCTTATCACCGTCGAGCTACGAATAATCCGAGTAGCCAGTACTGCAGTTAACTTTATTCTTTATGCGGATAAACTTTTTACAGTGCGAAGGTACTAACAAGAAGAGTAATAGAGATGAACGCACGAGCTTCTTACTTTGGGAACCTTTTTTCGGTGTATCAAATTGTTCGTTTCGAGTTGGACTCATTCCTGAACTCACGATAGAGGTGGAAAACAAGAACACGGATAAGGTGAACAAAAATCATGGGACATTGATACCAACCTCCGTATGGTCTATGATGTCGGTTCAAGACATCTCCGTCCTCCTCTTCTCCGTTTATGGTTGCGAGTTTTCCGTTAAGGTTTGCTTCACCAAGGTTGGCGTCAACTAGCGGGCTAACTGCAGGGGCAGGGCTGCCGTCTCCGAAGTTGATAGCTCCGTCTTCCGGCCAGGGAAAACCTGAAAAGTACTTGTGACTTTTTTCATTCGAAAAAATAATAATAGCTGTGTGTATTCGGTTGCTGCGCAGAGGCGTCCCTTTGCTGGGGACGCAGGCTTACCAGGCTTTAACTAACTTTTGGTGGGACAACATCAACCGGGCACCAGGCTGTTTCCGCAAAGGCTAGATGATTCCGTGGCGCTGGTTGGAGGGTGGGACGAGAAGAGTTCAACACCCGCTCCACCAACTAAAAACCCAGAGGTTCCTTCGTCTTATCCCGCGTATTTCCCGATTTATAAACTTTAGTAGTTGATAAGCCTAGTCGCATCTGAAGCGACGGAGGGGGATGGGATACTTAGGACCCACTCCAAGGTGTAGACCATGAAAGATACACGAAAACGGAAACCGAAAACCAGCTAAAATGGTTTGTAGAAAGGAAATTTTCGGACACGAAACTAACAACGCACACCGTTTCTTACCTTTAGCTAATCCGATGAGGCAAAGTAGAGGTATACACAATTTCATCTTTACAGTCAACACTGATGTATGACGGATGGTTGGCACTGGAACGGTCGAACTATTTTATATGATAAAAAATGCAAGCTATCCCCCCAAAGGGCAAGCTTTTTAGCTTTTTGCAATATCATTTAAGAGTACGAGGAAAACCAACGCAAATAAAGCATTGCTCGCTCAAATAGGTTCTCGCAACTTTTAGTAGTTGATCGAAAATCATGATTTGTCACTTGGGATTCAGGAATGTGGGACCATATTCTTTTGGGGATCTTAAGTTGATTTGCAAGCACTCCGAAGTTACTTTGATAGGTAAGAAAATATTTATTGCTTCAAGAGCTCACGGCCATTGCGATACGTAAAAATAAACAAAGTCGAAAAAAAACAAATAAATAGAAAGATGACCCTCTACAGACAACTATCTCTAAGGGTAAGGACTGTCCGGAGGAACCTCGCCGACTGTTTAATATTAACGAAACAACTCTGCCCCATGATGCTACAAATCCATTCTTCATTCGGCAATCTTCCATTCTCTCTACATACTTACAATTTAGTTGAATGAAGGTTTCACAGTCACTCATCGGATGCTTCAGGTCCTCATTCATACTAGCTCATAGCGGACCTAAATCAGGCCCCGACCGACCTTGGCCTTCATCCCTTCCAGTTCAAGGCGCGGCTGAAGAAGCATTTCTTTGTAGATCATCGTCGAGAAAGATTTGTTTTATTTGTTATTAAGTTTGGATGAGTATGATATGGCTGCATGGTTTCCCCAGATTTGTCTTTATCTTCTTTTTACTTCTTTTCTAACGTGTTCTTTCCATTTTTTTGCAAAAATACTTATTACCCGATGTAATAAACTAAGCATTATTTTGACTGCCTTCTTCAATCAGTTAAAGTTATTTATGTTGTAATAATTTTTTTATGTACAAACAAAACTCTGTGGCTGACCATCTGTCTGACAACTTATGAAATCCCTTATTTCCTGCTTTTCAAACCCGCTGGCCGCTATGAAGTCAACATCGACGGAATTATTCGTTTATGTTCGCCCAGAGACAACAACGTTGCATATGCGAGCGAGGCGCGCAGCCGCCAGCCAAGGTAAGAGTATGGAATACCATTGCCACATTCACGATATACAATGAAAATTCAGTGTCCCATAATTAATAGCAGCAAGAACAAATAACGAGATAGAACTGCTGTCTCCCTGTCTCGGTCATACAAACATGCTGAGTACGAGTAAAATACGGCCGACTCCCGACGCAAACGAGCGGAGGTTACTAGCTTCGCACCACATCACGTTTCGTTACCTCTACAAATTAGTACAAATAGCTATACCGCTGTTAAGTCGCTGAAGAGGAAATCTAACAGTCAAAGCTGATTGGTTTTACGGACGCGCTCCAGAGCGGGTCAGCGCGCGGAGTACGCCTCCTGCTAGCCTCCTTCAGTATTTCTTGTGCGATAAGCAACGGTGAAGACGGAAGAGGAGTAAACGGGTATCAACATCAGCTCAAAGCTAAAGTAAATACCTCTAGGTCCGCTCAGTTTTGTCGGGGTTTTCGTAGTCGCTGCATGCGACTAAAGACAGAAGTTCTATCTGATTATTTGTTCTTGATAGTAGACGATAGCGCTCCCGTGAGCTCGGTGATGCCAGGATTTTTTGTATTCTCAGAAAAACTTAGCCCGAGGCCAATCAATTCTACTGTTTTTAACTTGGTTCTGCGATCCCTGCGTTTTTTATGCCTCCGTCTTAGCAGAAATAAGAAGGCGGGAGCAAGACTTACAGGCCGTCGGAAGAAAACGCGGCCAATGCTAAGATCTTCTTTGAAAAAAGTGCACCGATGAGGCTTAGCAACGACCTAGTCCCAGAAGTAGAAATACATTATTGTCGTAATATTTTCGGCAATTCAGATATAGGCTACTTTGAAGGTAAAATAAATAAAGGAAACTCAGGTAAAGTCGTAACACTAATAATAAAAAAGTACAACTCAGAAATGCGACGAATCCGATTCCCTGTCATCGGCAAGTCTCCGAATTCGTAGTCTTTGAATTAAAAAAAAAAATTCATTTCTGTCAAACTCCGAATAAACGAGTCTTCCTTATGGCATCTTGAGTCTAATCGTTTAGGATCACCCAGGTCATGAACGTCACTTGATGCTTGAGAACGAGCAACTTCCTGTCCATCAGGGACGAAACAACCGCCACAAGGAACGTATTCCGAGCCGGTAACGGTAACCTGTAAAAATCGACTTGAACTTGAACAGTGCGAGCAGTCGTGAACCAGAAGAAAAGATTCCTACCCTAATATTGTGTTGCTTTTTCCCTGACTACATGAAAGATGACACGATGTAGGCCATGTAGCTTGGGCAATTTTTGTTTGCTGAATATCGGGATTTTAAGTAAATTTTCCACATCCTGAAATTTGTTTTATTTTATTAGATCTTTCAAAGGCAAAGGCTCAGTTTCCGTTGGGAGGTAAGCCCTTCACAACTCTCCGAACTGAGGAAGGATTCGGTCCGAATCAAATCAGACATGTTGTATCCAAGACGTTTGTACCGTCCAAGTTTCATCCCAATTCCTATATTCCTTTGATCCCTACGCATGTTACAAAATTTCCGTAGTCCCCCTCGCCCCGTGGTCGGACAGGGTTCGGACATATTGCTCTGCTCCTTCGAATCGGGTCACGCGGATCACAAGAGACAGAGGGACGGCCATTGCGATCGCTATATGGCATTTGAACCGAAGACTGCGTGCCAAAACAAAGCTGACATTTGTAGGGGAAAAATACAAGTGTTTGTTGGAAAACTAAAAATAACTTAAAAGATGCTTAAAAATCGAGCAAACGACGATAAATCAGCGGCGCGCCACCGATAACTTTCCGGCGGCGCACCGTAAAAGAAAATTTTGGCGTGCCGCAACCAACTCTTATTCCCTCCACCGCCGCCGAATTTTGATTCGGCGCGGCTTCGGGGACTACTCGCGACTTCGACTGGAACTAAGGGACACTGATTCGCCTATGCATATAATATGCTAATAACGATCCAACGCAAATCAGTTATATCGTGATCAATCTGAAATGTACTTCAGAAGAAGGGAAGGAAAGTATTTTCACCCATCTCATCCCATTGTCCGAATGATAGTCTCATGGTAGTCGCGTAATAGCCAACCGGTCGGTTCAGTTTGTCGGCCAAGCATCAAGCTAAAGAGGTCCACAAGTAACAAGAAAGGGAAATTATTGTAAAAACACGAACAGAAAAGGCGTGGATCGTTTTTTGGGGACCCCAAAACGTAAGTGGAGGGATACCTATGACATCGCAAAAGTTGTCCGTCTGTCCGTGGTCCGTCTGTGAGCACGATAACTCTCGAAGGGAATGAGATATTTTGATGAAACTTGGTGGGAGGATCGTTTGGGTCGAGGGAAAGGTCGAGTTCGTAGATGGGCTCTGTAGCCCTATAATTCGGGGTGGGGGTTAAACAACAAAATATTAGGGGGACACAAAATATTTTTAAACAGCTAATGAGATAGTCGATTTAGGGGTACCAAGACATGCTGAACACAAATATGAAAACCATTTTCTCGCCGGACAAGTAGTTCGCCTGGGATCCGGCCATAACCGGAAAATTTGTTAAAAGCCAAAAGTTGTATTTTAGTTGATTAATTAAATGTTCGGTTTGGGGGTAAGAAGAGCTGCTGAACCCGTATATGACAATAATTTTTTATTAGAGCTATATTTCGGCCCTTCTTGGCAAGGGTCCTCTTCAGGCTCAAAGCCGCTCAAGATGGAAAAAACGAAACTTGTGATAAAAACTTGTGATTTTTTCATCTTGAGCGGCTTTGAGCCTGAAGAGGACCCTTGCCAAGAAGGGCCGAAATATAGCTCCAATAAATTTCAGTTGACTTATCCGTTTTTGCACTTTCAAATATAAGGCAGGATCGTTTCGATCCGTTCCGTCATAATGGATATGACTGGTAGGGGTAAACACCCGTGCTGAATCCATATCTGAACTTCGTTTTCTCAGATGATTAGCTATTTGGACTTAATCTGTTTTCTAAAGTTTAGGAGTAAACATGTTCAAGGATTCTGCCGAAGACTGGATTGGCGAAGACAAAATCTAATTGTCTGGATCAGATATTTAATTTTGGGGATCCAATCGAAACATTTATCTTTTATCTCACTCCCTTGTGGTAGTGATTTTACCTCGAACTTTCGACTGGAACTAAGGGACACTTAGTCGC
Source organism: Branchinecta lindahli (assembly GCA_023053555.1). Lineage (NCBI taxonomy): Eukaryota > Metazoa > Arthropoda > Branchiopoda > Anostraca > Branchinectidae > Branchinecta > Branchinecta lindahli. The sequence goes on from JAKZAO010000002.1 coordinate 33,841,252, forward strand.
ATATGCATATGATATGGTAACGACGATCCAGCGTAAACCAGTTGTAGCGTGATCAATCTGAAATCGGCAATTAACTGCGACTGGTGCAATAATAAGTAACGAACTGATGCCAACAACACCTCTGGCGCTACTTATGCCGTCGATTGTGAGAACGGGAAAAACCTAAACAAAACCCGTAAGGTGATGACGACACAACTCGATCGATTTTTGCATCGATATAAAACGTTAACTGAGTCACAATTTGATCAGTAGGAAGAACATTCCGAATACCTAACTATGAAGTGTGCAATTTTCCTTGCGCTGTTCGGCCTGATCGCCGCCGTAGCAGGTAGGGATTTTAAAATCCGTCATTTTTCTTACCCGCCGTTCCTGTAGATTTATTGGTTTTCAGACACAACGAAAGTTATTAAACTACTAAAATTGAACAAAGTAATTTCGGAAACTCCTTAAGCAACATAGAGCTTAGAGATTTTAAGAACGATTCAGTGACAAACAGCTTTCCAATCATAATGCCATTTAGTGGATCATTATAGTGGACCTGGATCATTATAGTGGACCTATAGTGGACATTTAGTGGACCCTTATCATCGAGACCCCCTGCTTTGCTGAAAAAGTAGTCATTTAAAAAAGTAATTCAAGCTTACAAGCCAGCTGTTGTCATTCTAAGCTTGAATTTGTATATCACCTGTACCTGAGGAGAAACAACAAGTTCAGTAAAAAGGCTGCAAAAATTTGTTGCAAGACAAGTCATCGTCATATCACAAAGTCTTTCGACTCTTACACCATCTCTTTTCCAGCATTCCCCCGACCAGACGACCAGGTCTCCTTTGGTGAACAACCCGAAGCCGTTGCTGCGGAAGGTGATGATGAAGGCTCAAACAGACACAGATACTGGGGTAAGTCCTGTGTTACAGGGTTACAGTGGAATTACGAAAGCTATTGGTTGTGTTCCTTTGACGTTGTCAGCTGCTGACCAACCGAAAGAGTCTACCCTTGGTCTAACCACGTGTTGGTGGTAGCTCCCGCCCGCAGGGGCTCGACAGCAGTCCCACAATAAGACTTGTTAAGCTGTTCACGCTCAACGAACTTAATTAGTTGCATATCGGCGGGACATTGATTTTGAAGATGCTATAGACAAATCATGTGTTAATGTAGAACGCCAATTCATAATTTAAAACACATAAACCATAGACGTCAGATTCTCGTAATTTTTTTCTCTTCAGACCTTATTATCTTTCATCTGTCAGTCTGTACACAAAAATTGTACAAATTATGGACTTAGTCTACAAGATGCGTAGTCCCACTTGCGGATGACTTCCTAGGGATTTCAACCCGGCACTGTCCAGAGCTCCCAAATCCGCGGAATGCGCAACGCCTGGTAGCATCATCAGTATGCATAAGCAAAGCTTTCTAGCTAGCTCAACTTTCCAATCTTTCCAGGATACCGACCAAGCTACGGATACAACAGCGGATTCGGCGGTGGATACGGTGGTCATGGCGGCGGTTACCGACCAAGCTATGGATACAACAGCGGATACGGTGGTGGATATGGCGGCTTTGGTGGCTACAGCTACTATGGTTAACTGACAATATTACTGCTCACAACGTTCCTTTTTGCGCATTGTACAAATAAATTATCGTTCATCTTTACAATTTGTCTTGAGCTTTACGGCTACGTCTTTTTAGTCTCTGTTTATCACGGTAGTGGAATCGCTTCGAATATCTTGTCTTTACTTTGATAAAGCGATCGCCGAATTTGATTGCAGACAGTGTAGAACAAGATCAAATGTTTCAATGGGATCCCAAAAATTTAATCTTTGATCCAGACAACTATGTCTTGTCTTCGCCAATCATCTGAGAAAACCAAGTTCAGATATACCTGTATAAGTCATATCTATTTTGACGGATACTGATCAAAATTTTACTTTCTGCCAAATTTCCGGTTTCGGCCGAATTTCGAGCGAACTACTGGTCCAGCAAAAAAAAGTTGTTCAGAAACGAATTCAGCTTATCTCTTTATCCCTATAAATAAACATCTGATCAACTTCAAATAAAACTTTAACTTATAAAAAAAATCCGGTTTCAACCGGATTCCGGACGAACTATATGTCCGGGTAAAAAATGGTTGTCATATTCAGCGTCTCTTCTTACCCTTAAATCTGCCATCTAATCAACTTCAAATATAAAATGTTGCTTTTAATAAATTTTCCGGTTTCGGCCGGATTCCGGGCGAACTACTTGTCCGGCAAAAAAAAATTATTTCAACCATCCTGTTCAACATGTCCTCTTACCCCGAAATCGAACATCTAACCAACTTCAAATAAAACTTTTGCTTTTAACAAATTTCCCGGTTTTGGCCGGATTCCGGGTGAACTACTTATCCGGGGAGAAAATGGTTTTTCACTATCGTGTTCAGCATGTCTTCTCACCCCATAATCGACTATCACATTAGCTGTTTCAAAATATTTTGCTTGCCCCTTAATTTAAACCATCTCTCCCACCTCTAAATGTAGGGCTGTATAGCCCATCTACGAACTCGACCTTACTCTTGACTCAAAGAATCCTCACACCAAGTTTCATCAGAGTATCTCATTTCCTTCGAGAGTTATCGTGCTTACTGACGGACAGACGGACGGACAGACAGACAACTTTTGCGATGTCAAGGTATCCGTCACTTACGTTTTGGGATCCCAAAAAGATGAAGGATTAGCGGTTTAGAACAAAACACATCACGTTGCCCCGGCAACGTGATGTGTTTCAGTAGCAATTTGGTTTCCTTTCTTCGCTCTTTTTCTTTTCACACTAAGTCGTCAACCCCTCTTAATTTTTTAAAATTGTGCCAAGAAGGGTTTATTCCTTTTATTCCGTGTTGGATAAACGTCTAGCGACTTCTTAGGAAAACAAAACAGAAAGATCGGCACAAAACGATGCCTTCCGAATTTCCGGTTTTCCAGATTCCATGGGCAGTATCAACCAAGCAGGAAAACAAAGCAGATAAATCTGTTCAAATGGCAGCCTACCTCACCATCCATTTTATTCCGTGTTGGATAAACGTCTAGGGAATTCTTAGGAAAACAAAACAGAAAGATCGGCACAAAACGATGCCTTCCGAATTTCCGGTTTTCCAGATTCCATGGGCAGTATCAACCAAGCAAGAAAACAAAGCAGATAAATCTGTTCAAATGGCAGCCTACCTCACCATCCATTTTCTTCCGTGTTGGATAAACGTATAGCGAATTCTTAGGAAAACAAAACAGAAAGATCGGCACAAAACGATGCCTTCCGAATTTCCGGTTTTCCAGATTCCATGGGCAGTATCAACCAAGCAGGAAAACAAAGCAGATAAATCTGTTCAAATTGCAGCCTACCTCACCATCCACAATCCAAACAGCTGGATCGAGCGATTATGAAAACTAACAAATTCAAGATTTTGCCGGATTCCGGCCGAACTTTAGTCTGGCAGGAAAACACGCTAACAGATTTAAGACAAAACTATTATTTGGACAAATCTGCCGGTTTTTACCAGATTCCGGATGAAATACTTATCCGGCGCAAAAAGAACTTCAGACATGGATTCAGCATTTATTTCACCTCTGTATCGGATCTCTAATGCATTTCAGAAAAGCTTTTACTCCTGCCAAATTTCCGGTTCGACTCGGGCGAACTAATTGTCTGGCAAGAAAATAAAGTCCAAAAACGAATTCGGATGCTTTCTTCTCCTGCATCGAACGTCTATTCAGTTTCAGATAAGACTTTAACTTTTTGGCCGGATTCCGGTCGAACTACTTGACCGGCGAGAAATAAGATCAGACATGAATTCAGCTAGTCTCCTTAATTAGAAATCGACTGTTTTGTTAACTTTTAAAAACAATTTGTTTGCCCTTAACCTGAAACTCCCAGCCGTAAATAACATAGGGCTACGAGCTTCATTTACGAATTTGAACTGCACGTTGACTCAGACGATACCTACGTCAAATCTGGACAGAATATCTCAGCACCTTCGAGAGCTATCTTACTGACAAACAGACAGTTAGGTATCCCGTCACTTAAATTTTTTGTATTCCAAAAAGTGACCCACTTCCATGCCTTCCTGCGACGCTCGTTGCGGCTCTACAGAAAGAGTTTCCTGGTTTTACAAGAACAAGGTCGGGCAAGACCAGTAATTCACTTTCGGCTTTCAAGACAGAAAGGAGTGGATGTGATTTTATCTATTGGGCTTGGTTCGAAACTAGCCAATAAGAATATTCCTCAATATTCCCCAAAATAATCTGATTGGCTAGTACCCTCAAGAGTTGAACTGATTTCAACTTGGGTCTGAGACTCAGTGGCGCCATTTGGGGGGGGGGGGGGGGGGCAGGGGGGGCCCAAAATCCGAAGTTTTTTGTTTATATTCCTTGTTGTCTGACACACTGACATAAATGCATTTACCAAATCGGGAATTTCACAATGCATCGCACAGTTTGTAGTCTGGTTTTGAGCCAAAATCTGTGTATTTTAGCAGAAAACATGCTGATTTTTTAAATTTTTGCCTGCGGCGCTTAGTTTCAATATAATTTGATGTTGAGATCTCTGTATTTTAGCGGAAAAGGTTGATTTTTTTAAATATTTCATCCTGTAAGGTAAAGCTTCAACAATATAAGCGTTGATAATCACATTTTCTTTTAATATAAATTGAGAACAAATCTATTTTGTATTTACTTTATTTCTGGATGATCACTACTTGTTTTGAAAAGGTTTGCGTATAATAGCACTGCCAGGGTACCAACTTCTGGCAAAACACCTCATTCTGTTCGGGAGATATCGTGGGCACAGACGGAACCCTTGCTTTCGTTTGGGATTCCAAAAAGATGGTCGACGGTAAATGTTTCATAAAATTTTGCCTGCGGCGCCTTTCGTGGTATTCTCTATATATACAAAGAATGAGTCATATGAGCGTGGTTCTAGGCTTGGAATTCTGGAGTTTGAGTCGCTTTAAAAGGTAGAATTTTTTGTGAAATGTTTTAAGATGTTAAGACCCCATATCCGAACTCAAAATATGTTTTGAATCCAGATCTACTTCTCAAGATCGGGACAAATCTCGATAGGGTTTTGATCAGAGGCCTCATAGGGTGTTACCCCTCAAATTCAAAGTTACCCCGTTCTACGGTATTCTGTCATAAGGGCAGGCCTCAAACCCTAGCTCACAGCATGCTCCAGTGATTTTTTTTTATTTATGAAGGATCTTTGAACAATGCGTGACTCTTGCGTTTGCTCATTATAGTATTTTCAAAAACTGCTTTAATTTTACCCCAAAAGGAGCAATTAAATTTGCGTTTGATTAAAAAAAAAAAAACTAGGATGGGGGCCCAAAATGGATGTTTGCCCCCCCCCCCCCGAGGTTTACTGAAATGGCGCCACTGCTGAGACTAGCTGGTACCCGAAACTGGCACCAATATCAATTGCGAACGGCAGAAACCCAGCTGATTCTCGGTCTCAGAGCGATTTCCGGAACTGGCTGGTACCGAGTATTAGCTAAAACCCGTTGTGAATGGGCCTTAAAGCACGTATGGCCACCTGACACGTTGTCTGTGTATTCACTTGAACTGGGCCGATCGGCCCAATTTACAGGCCGATCGGTCTCCAGTTGCTCCGAGCCTCGTTTTTGTTGCAGTAGTGCTGCCACATCGCTGCTGCAACACTTCTTTGCTTCTGCAAAAGATGCGTTTTTGGATTCGCTTCCTGCAAGATTTCTTCTTGGTTGGAGCAGCACCTTGCAGGGAAGCACGGACTTGGTCGGTGTGCAAGTCCGCGATCCTCGAGAAAAGCTGCCGTTTGCAAAAACGTGCAAAAACGAATGTAGAAAGAATCAGCCCGGGAGCGGCCGAGAAGTGGACCTGAAGCGAGCAACAAAAACGAGGCTCCGGTCTCGTTATACGGATCTCAGGATTTAGACCTAGTAACGGTGCCTGCGTCGTAATAACATGAGAATATGAAGTCGGAGGGGGACTCCTAAGGGAGCAGGTACGCCCTGGCGTACACGGAGTACCTGCCATCTAGTGTTTAAGTTTATGAAAGTACTGAGCGTAATATGCCAGCAAATTATTCCTGAAGCTAGCGCGCAAGCATCGATGGTGTAGACCCCAAAGCCGCGCCATTTTCAAATGTCGCGCCATAGCTAACGCCGTTGTTTTTTGGCGAGAACACTTCACATTGTTTGCACTGTTTCTTTTGACCGCGAGAAAGTAACCAAAAAGACCGTCAGATACCGTTGATTCTTTATTCAAATAATAAGGCCCGCACAAGGTCCCGACCAGGGTAATTTGTTAACATTACTGTGAGCGTGTTCCACCCTACTTACCATAGTTACTACGCATGACGTCACGAATTTGGGCTATTTTGCGCCAAGGCTGGAACGCTTTTTTAAGTTTTCGGTAAAACATCACTCCACGGGGCAGTCCAGCCAATCACGTTACGGGGATCCGTAGTTACCTCGCTTACTACGCACCCGAGCATGGTAAGCAAATCGTTACTATTTCGAGAAGATTGGAACGGTCAGCGTAGTAACTTTTCTTGAGGTTGGAAGGGAAATAGTAACTAATAGTTACTATTCTTAGAAGGCTGGAACACGCTCTGTATCCTCAAAAAAATATGGGAGGTAGATCCCGTGTGTTCCCACCATGAATAGGAATTTTGTCGGGATACTTCATCACGGGAGCCTCACACGCAACCACGAGATCTAACCAGTTGCAATCCTAGACGACAAATACAGACTGATTGAATCGAATGTTGACGGTAAGCCGCGATTGTACTCTTGATATGAGTCTGTCACTGCTCTTTGTTGACTGGTAAGGTTTTCCGGTTGCAGTTTACATGATACATACTTGAATTATTTTGCTCAAGCACCCTAACACGCGATCCTAACGTCTTTCTTTCTGTCCGACTTTTGCTAGTCTGGACTCTTCCAGATAAGCTAGACAACGATGCTTCGCATACGCAGAAAAGGACCCTAAAAACCCTGGCACCTTAATTCCAGGATCCCATCATCGGCAAAGGGGCCGCGGGGTTGGATCTCGTGTTTTAACTATAGTTGCAGGTTGCAGGTAGTAATCAAATTTGAAAATTTTGTTTATAACTAATCGACCCGTAAATGCCGTCCAACGTAGATTGTCCGATGACCCTTATGTTTCATTAAATTTATTTCTGTTACATCTGAAAAGTGTTTTAAATCTTAGTGTTATTAGTATTATTATTTTTTTTTTTATTATTACTCTTTAATTCAGCCAAAAGCCATATACACAACGAAAAACACAACAACAACAAAAATAAATACAAGAAAAAAAAAAATCAAATCTCAGGTACGGGCAAGTAGATTGCGCCATACCGGCAAATGAAGCATGACAGGAGAGCAAGAATATTTTATGAGAACATTCTCGCTATTCCATAGCCTCAAAAACAGAGAAGTTCTAGCTTTTCGGCGCAACTCGTCCAATGTACATACGTGGCTTGACACGAAGGCCTGGCTAATGCTGCACCTCCACGGTAGCCGAAACAGTCGCCTAAATGCTCGGTGATAGCAACCTTTAAGGTTCAATTCAGCTCTTGCCGTAGCATTGTCAGTTAGAGCAATACCAAACATAGAGTAATAAAACGATTTGAACAAACGACACTTAATAAACACATCAACTTTACCAAATTTCCAAATAAGCAAACTGGCCCTCTTTGAAAAACCATTCGCGAGTTCAACCATATGCGAATCATCTTCAGATCATCTCGGAACGTAAACCCCAAATATTTAAACTCAGACACGTAAGATATGATTCTTCCAGAAAGCATGACACCATAGCGAACGTTTTCTTTGTGTTAAATACGATACCCAATTGGGAAGCATAGGCTACACATCGCAGACTTTCAGCAATCAACATAGCATTCAGGCCGTGAACTGTTGGGGAAAGGATAACCATATCATCCGCATAGAAAATGTGGTTAAAGCAAAACTTTCCAATATGACACCCAACACCCAGAGAAGAAAGTTGATTTGAAAAAGGGTCAATATACACTGCATAAAGGAGGGGTGAAAGCACACCCCCCCCTTGCCTTAAACCATTAAGAACAGAGAACTGAGAACTATTAGACGATCCCCAACCAACCGAGAACTTCTGGTGGCGAAACCAGAAAGCTAAGTATTGGTTATAAGGTACAAATATTAGGTATAAGTATTATTAGGCTATGGGCCTGATAGTGATAGTCTAATATTTAATTACCTAATTATTTTAGTGCACTTGCCGTTTCCCGGGGACTCCTTGGGGAGTCGAGGGGAGTCACGAGAATAAAGGGAATCACCTCCTCGGGACTCTCCAGACGGAAAACAACGATAATACATTGGATGTGTTCCTATCGAATTTGTTCGGAAACATGCTGATATGTTTTACTGCTAGGCTCATTTAGGGGACGAAACGAAATTAGTCTGTAAGGCTATGGTTCACTTTATTTCGCTTTTCTTTGATTTGATTTGCTTACTTAGTTTTACAACTTTTAAAGCAATATTCTCTTCCTTAAACTCTATGTTGATCTTAAAAATTCATTTTAACTAATCCTAAAACCCGTTATTTTCTAAATCGACGACACCAGTAACCCTGCAAACCAACTCCACACCAAATCCGAAAAAGGGTTGTGTTTTAAATCGGAGCATTTCTCGTCCGTGGGGACTCGTGAGAATGGAGGAAGTCCTCGAGGACAAGCAAAAATGCAGGGACTCCACAGCGGAGTCCGCAAGGAAAGGCTAGATGACGCTTCGAGGTTACCTGGCTGTCCAGTTCAATGGATATTTTTGAACTAGTCATCTACATATACAGCCAATCCAGGCACGAAAATGCTCCAGATTGTGGCCCGAAAGTTTAAAAAATTTAGTTAAACAAGTCCAGAAAACAGCACAAACCGGCGGCGCGCCGCGCGGCTTGGGAGTCTACCTTGGTGCTCGTTGACATTGTTTGAAAGGGTTGCTGCTGAGTTGGTACAAGTTGCCCCGCTTTGTACCAGCTCTGCATAAGTTCTTCGTCCTGCTACCACCACGAGTCTTCAAGGCTTTTTGTGTCCAGGTTTTGCCCCCAAGGGGTGACACACTTCTCAAAGTCTCGGCGCTGCAATGATGAGCGTCACCAGCTAAAGACGAAGTCCGACTCCTACCACTCATTTAAAACTGAAACCGCAAGCAGTGACTCTGGGGAAAAGACTCTGGGGACAGTCAACAGACTAAAATCATGGTTTCTAATCAAACCAGTTGTGCGACAGTGAGTTGAACCAATGTAGACTCCTATGACTTTCTGTCAACTACTCAGGATTAGACTATTCTGAGTTAATAAAAAGGAGATATCATTTAATTGTTGAAACATGATCATTGGCATTTTTTCCTTGTCTTATTCGTCGCCAAAGCGGATGAGAAATTGGTAAAACAAAAAAATTCTTCAGTATTTATTCTTACATCGATCTGTTAGGGGTAGGGAAAGAGTCGACGTTACGTGAGAGATCGGAAGCGTTATGACGTAAGACTGTACGTTTTCTGAAGGCACTAAATCTTTTAGAAGGTGAAGTCTTCCATTTCCTCCTTCTTTGCTTTGAAGTCCTCTTTCCCTCTCTTAGAACTAGAAGGAAAGGAAGATTTCAGCTTAAATTTAGCCCCTGTGAAGATGTTGAATTCGAATTTTCTACACTTTCAGAATAAGAAAAGACAGGAAGCGGAAGCTGGATGTGAATTTCTCCACTGACAGATTTCTTTGAAAAAATGCCATGAAATTTCTCCCTGATTTTCCTGGTTGCCTGTAGGAATGGTGTTTTTTTTTTCCTTTACACCACGGAGGGAAATAGATGGTAAACATCAGTTTGCTCACAAGCCGACGAACGGTGAGCCGGTGATTGCCTTCTTTATTACCATCAATTACAGTTTAGTCAGTGTGCAACAGGGAAAACCCGATGCGTTTTTAGTTACCGCTTGGAGTTCGGCTAGCAGCCTATATAAGATTCGCACGCAACTTCTTTGCGCAGTTCTAGCTGATCAGTGACAGCAAGTTAGAAGATGAAGCACGCAATTTTCTTCGCGTTTTTCTGTCTGATCGCAGCAGCAGTAGGTAAGTCGGCTTTGGTTTTATCCTGATGTCCAAGGTATTTCTGGGACTTCCTGGACTTTTCTAAGTGGTGATATTAAGAAAGATGGCCTACGGCAAAAAAAGTCAACTTTTGAACTAATACATAGAATTTTTTTTAACGGAAATCGATAGATCTTGATGAGCTGATCAAACTATATCTCATCCGTTTTTTGATACAATACAACAGTTTGAAAGTCTAGAGGGGTTGACAACTTCAGCAGTAAGGTACACACTGAAACGAAAAATAGGCCGATCCCCATTGTGAGACATGTAGGGGACTTGTAAGGAACAAGGGCCTGTTAGACCAAAATCATCTCGGGCAATGAGGGGTTAGTAGTTTTTGCTACTCGATGTACCTACGATTTGTTTCCTGTGTTTTACACGGTAAGAACAGTTCGGTACCACGTCTGTCAAGGGGAGATGGGCTTGTAAGTAAGAATCGGTTGCTGGCGATGAGGCGCTGGCAGTTTTTGCCAGTGTATTTCATGGTAAGAACGATACGGCACCATATCTATCACGGGGAGATGGACTTGTAAGTAAGGATCGGATGCTAGAAGGGCTTCACGAGGTGCTAGGAAGGATAAGGGATGTAGGCTACCTTAGAATCACTCTACATAACCGAGAACTAAGTGGCTGCGGAACGAATACAAATCTCAATTCAAAACAATGACTTAGTTTTACAATGATATGTAAAGTGGCAGCTAGGGTTTTTTGATCCGGAAAAGCTACGGACAGCTTCATGATACCAACTAGGGTACATAAGATAATGTTCCATGTTTTCTTTAGCCCCAAAGTCAACAATTGAAAAGGATAATGTTCAACTAGCTGCAAAGTCATGTCCCCACTGCCGATTTTCTGTATTTTCTTCAAATGCTTAGGTTAGCAACAATTAGTTGCGTTTTTTTGCCTTTTCTCCGTAGGTCGGTTAACCGACCTATTTGCCACTATTGACCGTTTTTTCGTCTCGCCGGTCGGTTCGACTGAGCTCTAAAAAACGGCTTATAAGAAAACATGGCGTCATCCCGTCGCCGGCGCCTATCTCTCCAATGAGAATTTTGAATTTCGCGCCGTGCCAAGAGCGTAGGTCGGTTGGATGGAGCTCCCGCCTCAGTCCACAGGTCGGTTAACCGACTGGCGAACGGAGCCAAAAAAACGGCTTATAAGAACTCAGGTCGGTTAACCGAAGGAAAGAAAACGGCTTATAGTGGGAAATCGTGTAGGTCGGTTAACTGGATGAAGGCAAAAAACGCGTCATCTTTTGCAATAACTAGTAAAGTGGCATCTATATGGTCCTGAAAAGTTACGGAAAGCTTTCTAATACCAAATAGGTTATATAAGATAACGTCCCAATTTTTCACAACCTCCCATGTTTACGATTGAAAAGGATAAAGTTTAACCGTCTTCAAAGTCAATTTAGTCCCTACTTCCGATATTCTGTATTTTTTTAAACCTGAGGTAGCCTATAGCCGTATGATCATGGATTGCGTCATCATTTCAGAAAAAACTCTTTTTGGAACCGTCCATTTGCAAAATCTAGATGGGTTGACAACTTCAGCGTTTACAGATGGAGAAGAAACAAAGCTAAAGTGTTGCTCTCGCAACACTTCACGTTGCCTGGGCAACATAGGTCTAGTTTTATTTATATCGACATCCTAGATAGAACCTCTCGTTGCTCGTTGTTATCTGAAGTTCGGCCTTTTCGTGCTCTGCTCTTCGCCGGATTTGTGGAAATATTTATTTTGTAGAATTACTGATGATTACCTGGACCTCATTTACACAGCGCACTTGGCAACCAAAGCTAAGACTTCCTAAGACGGTTCATTTGCCCCAGTTCCCTGGGGCACAGCCGTGAGCTATGTTTTAAGGCTCTTGGAGGCCCTTATGTTTCGAAAGAGGGTTTTATAGACTAAGATAGTCAAAGTCTAAATTTCTTATTCAATTTCTCAGCGTTTCCACGTCCTGAAGAACAGTCCCCCCAGGCTGCCCCCGAAGGAGAAGAGGATGCTGCAAATAGACATCATCACTGGGGTGAGTTCATTAAAGTATAAGCAACCAATCGTCCAAATGGTATCTCGTAAGATATCCTGCCATTATTTTATTATCATTCTCAAAAAGCTATCTTACGATGCGAACTATACTCGCGAAGTTGTCTAAACAAGTCGGTTTTTGGGATCCCAAAAGGTATTTAGAGGGATAACCTATGACTTCGTATAAGTTGTCCGTTCGTGCTTCCGTGTGTCAGCACGATAACTCTCGGAGAGAAAGAGATATTTAATGAAATTTGGTTTGGGGATTCTTTGAGTCAAAGGACATTTGAGTTCGTAGATGGGCTCTGCGTGCATGTAGCCCTACAGGGGTGGGGGGGTTCAAATCTAAGGGGCGAACAAAATATTCTTTAACAACTTATTCGGTTGTCGGTTTATGGGTAAGAAGACATGCTGAACACGTATTTGAAAATCATATTTTTTTTTGCTATAGTAGTTCGCCCGGAATCTATAAGACCCAATTGTCTGGATTAAATATGAAAAATTTGGGATCCATCGAAACCTTTGGTCTTGTTAATTTTTCCTTTTTCATATAATATGATGAAGCGTCAGCTGCCTTTCATATACTTTGAAGCCCAAGCTTTGCATCTGCCTGCTTTCCAGATATTCTTTTTGAACGAAGTTGAACCATGGAAGTTGATCCTGTGTCCTCTCTGCAGGGTTGCCAAGAGCTCGACTCATAACAGTGTCACAATTGCTTACAAAAAGGTGCTTTTTGACACCTCGATTTTTTTTTGTGCATACCCCTGCACAACGCGCAAAATGCGAATAATTCGGTAATTGCTGAATTTGTAATAACATTTTTCAAAACATTTCTTAGCAGTTAGCAGTTAGATCACAGTTTTGTACAATTTAATCGGAAATGAACTTTATTTAAGGCTTCAAACTGTTTTAGTGTACTAAATCAGAATAAAGTGCATGTTTTGGGGGCGGTAGTCCCCCACTTTAGTAAAGTAAATGAAAAGGTGCGTTTCTGGCCTAAAAAGTGTCATTCGTAAGAAAAGGTGAAAACACCCAGATGCAAAAAGTGTCAAAAAGCACCAAAAGTGTAACACTTGGTAACACTGCCTCTCTGCTTAGTCTCCGTAGCTCGAAGTCCATGAGAGTCAAGGGTTTTGTTCCACGGACTTGTTAATATGTCTTTGATCATGACTATTTTGTTATTATTTTCATCCCACAATCGCCCATGATAAGAAAATCCCTCGTATACATTTTCCTTTTACAGGAGTTATAATCGTTTCAATTTACTTGTGACTGTCGGGGGCGTGATAAGTGACTTTGCTCTATTACAGGATACCGACCAGTCTACTATGGGTACGGCGGTTATGGCGGATATGGTGGCTACGGAGGCTACAGATACGGTGGTTATGGCGGCTATGGTGGCTACCCCTATTACGGTTGATTGATGAAAAATTTGCTCACACCATTTATTGTTATGTATTCGTAACTTATGTCGATTGTCGTTATAATTGTATTAAACTTTGCGCTACTATTTGCCTAAGTGACCCTTAAGACTTTAGTAAATGGTAATAATGTGAACGAGAAAAAATTCCATGGTAGTGTCAGTGAAGCTCGGAAAATTTCGATTCACTGAAGTACTTACATAAAAAACAATCTGAAAAGATTGCTGTTGTGAAAAGAGCTGTTGCCCGGTCGGGCCCCCGGAAAGAAGTGTAGAAGAAGGTGATTCATCCAACGCATGAGTCACAATCACCAAAGAGTTAATAGATAATAGAAAGAGTGACCGCGACAATATAAAAGATTAAAGACACAGGCAACGGAAGGGAGTAACGCTGCCTAGCGGCGGCATAAGGAAAAAGTACGGAGTGCAGATGGCATCACCGTAACATGGGCACTGAGCCGTCGTTATTTTGAGACGTGGGCATCTTGAACCGTGGGCATTCTGAGCCGTGGGCATTGTGGGAGTGGGCAATAAGATCGTGGTGATTTTGAGAGCCACCCTACACTCATAATGCCCATAATAAAAGCGCCCGTGAGTCAAAATGCTCACTTTAAATGCCCACGACTCATAAGGCCCACGTCAGCTATGACTACTCATCTATATGATTATTACTGATGACAAGCATATACTACTGATGAACAGTTGTATGCCGGTAGATAACATTCCGGAGTTTACACTCTATATCGGGAAGTTATTCTTTCTACTGCAGGAACACTTTCCGCATATTTATTACGTTGGGGACGTCAAGGCTGATGCCCTTATAAAGTCACCATATTACTTGACGCAAGAAGTCGGTCTCCTCTGATCATTCAAAAATGGCGTTACGATGGTTCAGGAAAAACGTTGAGAGCCTGAAAGCCTCTTCTCTTGCCAAATCAGCACCTCATTGTAAAGACATGTAAAGCTAATGAGTTTTGGAAACGAGTTGGAAGACCAATCCAAATTCTGTCCCTAACTGATGAAGGCAGTGATGAAGGCACTATAGTTAGATGTTTTTGCCAGCGCCGTCTGACCGTGGTCTGGCGAGGCCTACTCTTAGTTTAGTCCGTTCTAAAGCGGACACGCAGCTGACAACATGTGAGGCTGTTGCCAAGATGGTTTATTGTGGGCTGTTTGTTAGTAAGATCGGTGGACTTCATGGGCTAACTGAAAATGCATGTTGGCATGCAGGACCGGCACTAACTATAGGCCTTTAGGCTTTATATGGCCTAGAGATGGAAGTTCGTCGATGACCTCTCATCTCTAGAAGTTTGCAAAAGAAATATTACAAGTTCAGCAATGGAGATACATCATAGAGGAAGCAGACAATTAATACTGACAAGTAAATATTATGACCACCATATTTCTAATAACCTTCCTGAGCACGATCAGCGCACGTTAGATAAGTTATAGCTAAATATATTGGTTCCTGGAGTGGACTGAAACATTCAGTGTTGCCACGTATACCGCATTTCGTGGTATAATATCGCGAGTATGAGGGAAAAACCGCATAGAGTTTTAATTAAACCCATATACCCATAGAAACGATTTCAGTATCTCATTACGAAAACTAGTTTAAACCACTGAAAACAAAGCGGCTTGCCAACCAAGGGAACAGGACTATCTGGTTTTGAGCAAAACTATTGAGAAGATAACATGAAGCTTCTATGTCGCCTGCTTCTGTCGGATCCGGTCAGGTCTCTCAAATACTTTTCTGCGCCAAGAGATTTTTCACGGAGTTTCATGGAGTAAAATCAGAAGCATTCTAGCATTTATAAATACAATGTCTAGATCACAAATCATCCAGTCGCGACTTCAAACTTGTGCTGGACACAATCATCTTATCATTTGGTAATTTTAGTGCGATCTGTAAACACCTTTATGGACATGGTTACGATGGGCAATTACAAGCGCAAGATTGGCACTTATGATGGAGTCTCTCGTGGATAAAACAATTGAAACAGCCATAACGCCAATAAAACGAACAAGTACTTGAGCTGAAAAGTCACAAAATAGACGTTCGATTACGAAAAATAAGGTGGAAGACTTTGAATTGAATTCAAATTCAATCCAGTTCAATTCATATTTATTCACGAGAATATGAATGCATGGCAGTTACAGCGTTGACACGTCGACACAACACAAGACGTACCTGAACATTTGACATTCAGGACTTGTCGTTCTAAAACTCAGTAAAATACGACATACGTGTTTTTAAAAATCGCTCAGGTGAGGACATGAGGATCGTCAGTCGTCAAATTGTTGCACAGAATCATATTAAAAGTCTGGTCTTAACTCCACATGAACAATTTGATTTCAAGTTTGAAAGAATCTTAAGGTGTTGATCGGATTCAAGGCACTGGCAGGGGCGTCACTATGGAGCCCCCCTCCATCAGGTTGGACTCAGCCCCCAAAGGTCTAGTTTGTCGGCACAGAGCGCCGGCAAACACAGAAGAAATAAAGTTTGTATGCTTTTGTCGAGCTCCGGTCGACTCGTCGGCACATCGGGCTCTTTTAACACGCAAAAAATCGAATGCAAATATTGTCGGGCAAAACACAGGAGAAATCGAATTCTGTATGCTTTTGTCGAGCCTCGGGTGTTCTCGTCGGCACATCGTTTTTTTTATACAGAAGAAATTAAATTGTGTATGCTTTAGTCGGGCGTCGGTATTCATTTTGACATCCTTCTTGGAACGTTAGAAGGATATGGGATAAAGTCGACGGTTCTTGAATTGGATTCGGTCATATTTAACAAACAGACGTTGTAAAATACTTGCTAATGGCATCATATCAGATTCATTCGATATAACTTGTGGGGTGCCCCAGGGATCGGTCCTTGGACCATTACTTTTTTTAATTTATGTGAATGAACTTTCGGCTGATATCCCCTTTGCATATATAATAAGTTTTGCGGATGATACTGTATTATTTCTCACGCATAAAAACCGTGAGCAACTAATTACAAACGCTGAAGTTTGCCTTCGGGCAACAACTGAATTCCTTGAAGAACGGTTGCTTTCCCTTAATACAAAAATGACGAAGTATATCATTTTTAAACATGGAAATGACCGAGTCTACGATAGTAAGATAAATACGGCCGACCACGAAGAATTAACGAGTAGACCACATTAAATATTTAGGCATAATAATTGATGAAAAGCTGGATTGGGCAATCTACATTAAATTTCTTTGTATGAAGCTGTCAAGATCTGTTGGTGTTCTCCATAGACTGAAATTTATTTTCCCCCATAAAATTTTACTGATCCTATATTTCAGTCTATTCCATTCTTATCTTTTATATGTCACAAGCATTTGGGCTTCAAATTATAAGTCAGAATGGAAGCAAGTCCAAATTCTTCAGAATAAAGCTATACGTGCTATTTGCAAGCTTGAGCCTCGTCAGAGTGTGAAGCCGTTATTAATAAAACTTAAAATATTAAATGTGGCTCGACTTCGGGAACAAAAAATTGCCGAAACTTTATACAAAGTAAGCACAAATACCGCACCTGAGTCGTTTATGTCGGTTTTTCGACGGAATGATGAAATTCACCCACATGATACTCGACATGCATCGGAACTAGTTACAGAAATGAGACGTCTCACGTCATCTGGTTTTTCAATCAAATTTACCGGTCCAAAAATATGGAATTACCTTCCAAATGCTTTGAAAAATGCTAATAGTATACCAGAATTCAAAAATAAGATTAAAAGTTTCTTATTGGAAAATATTGATTTAGATCCGAACTTTTTCTACCGATAGTTGTTTTGTATGTTTTGTTTGATTGATATACGTCTGTTTTCTCTACTTTTCCCTTCTTCTTCTTTTCTTTTTTCTTTTCTTTTCCTTGTATTTCTTTTCTTGAAAAATGAATGAATACTGTCACCCGTTACGGGCAGTGCTCTCTTAGGGTGTAGTTAGTTCACAGTGTATTATTTAATTTTGTTAATAAAGAAACTGAAACTGAAAAAAACTCTACGGCACGTCGAATTCTTTTTACTTGTAAGAAATCTAACTATGTAAACGTTTATCTGGCGGATCCCGAAAGTTTAAATTTCGTCATCTTATAGCTCATTTTAGTGGAACACAACCACAATTATAGGAACTCAATTCATGATAAATTGCTGATAGTTCCAGCCTAAGCTGAGACTCTAACGGAACTGTTATAATTCAAGGTGTGTTATCCGTAAAAAACCTGTTTTTTACCTGTTCCGGAAAAACCCCTCGACCCACAAAACTCACCAAAACCATTTTAACAGCTTTTTTGTGGTTATTTCAAAGGCCTGAAAATTAAATAATATCCCAGAAAATAAAACATCAGTCCTACTCTTTTACCATTCTGTACTAGAAAGATCTTTATCTGTCTGCTTGACAATGTATTATTATTTGGACTTTCCATGCCGCTAAACTTGACTACAAGAGTTCTCTTTAGATCATTTCCAGGAAGGAAGGTTTTGACCTTATTTTTGATAACCGCTTTACCGACCGACCACGATAAGGCTACTAGTGCGGTGGTTGTGGCGGGTACGGTAGCTATAGAGGATAATATCCTCTGCTAAGGTGGCTAAGGTAGCCACGTCTACTACGGTTGACCGATGAACAACTCGTGGATGTGTACTAGTATGATTTGTAGCCGTCAGTTTGATGATGTGAGGAGGCTGGCAAGATTCCTCAAGGTTGCTTTCCAACACCGAAAATTATGCTTAGAGTAGGTTACTGTCATTTTGTTTGGTTTATTTTGTTGCCATGGCCTTTTGGCTTATTTGCGTAATTTAATCTTAACTTATCTTATCTCAAACAAGAACCTCAAAACCCACCGCTCTGTTGGTTCTTTGATTCATGGATCCAATTTTGTTTATTCTGGTGGCACTAACTTTAGCTCGCATCTTCGGCTAGGACATCTTCGGGCAGTGAGTCGGATGTGCGTCTGAGCTAACAACGATCCAGTCCAGCGTACAAGCAACTGCAACTTATGGCGATAATAAGTAACGAACTGATGCCAACAGCACTTCTGGTGCGGGTTATACCGTTGATTGCGATGATCAATTATCAATTATAATGATACGAAAAACCCAAACAAAACCCGTAAGATGATGACGTCAGAGAACATGCTGTAGTTATGCATCACTATAAATTGTTTGCTGAGACACAATTTGATCAGTAGTAAAATACTTTCCGAATAGCTAACAATGAAGTGTGCAATTTTCCTTGCGCTTTTTGGCTTGATCGCTGCAGTCGCAGGTAGGGATTATAAAATTGTTAATTTGAAGTTTCATAGTAATCGACCACTCTTTTAGATTTAATGGTTTCCAGAAAACCTGGAATCTGCTAAATATGTTGTTTCCTGTCAGTCTTTATTGGAACAAATTAATTCATTCATAGAATTTGAAATTTCAATCACGACCCCTTCAAGGTATGGCGTGACTTATAAGAAGTCGAACAAGCAGAACTATTTATTTTGCTTTACAAAGCAAGACTATGCCTTTCACCGTTCCTACAGCCCGTGTCTGTATCTCTGTTCTAACTCCTAGTCTTTCTCCAGCATTTCCCCGACCAGACGACCAGGTTTCCTTTGGTGAACAAGCACCTGCGGAAGGTGACGATGAAGGTACAAACAGACACCGATACTGGGGTAAGTCCTATGTTGTAGATTATTGAAGGCCACCAATGAAGTTGTTCTGATGTTGTCAGCTGCTGACCATCTGGAAGGGCTGGTGAGATCCATCGAGTTAAAAGTGGTATCGATTGTGGGAACTGCCAGCAGTCCCGACAGTAATGCTGGTCCAGTGCCTGTATCTGTCAGGGACGTCACGTATGAGCGGGGAGACGCGAAGGGAGTTGGCGAAGAGCGCCGCGATTTTTTGTAAAAACAGTCGTTTTTTCTGCAAAAACAGTCGGTAAAAATTACCAGCCAGTAGGCAAATACCTTGCCCCCCAAACATTTTGGCTAGTAACGCCTCTGGTTTCAGTGTACTTGAGAATATAACATGCATCACTATCAACATCCAACTTCAAGCGCGACAAACTACGTACTTTTGATTGATTGATTGGTTTATCTACGAAAAAAAAATAAAAAATCAAGAGTCCCCGACTCGAAGTATCGAACTCGCCAAAGGCTCTAAACCAATGGTTCCCATCCGGTGGTACGCTTACCCGAAGGGGTACGAAAGACCCTCGCAAGGGGTGCGCAAAGGTCCCAACATCAAGTTATTAACTCAGTTTAAGTATTGTCCTCAAATTCAGATCGTCCACAATTTCAGATTTACAATAAATATCGTCACTTTGACATTCTGATCGTGGTAAGAAATAGTAAACAAAACTTGGTCACAAATGGGATAAAGCACCTTTTTGAACCTTGCTTTGGTGTACGCAACTTTTGTGAACCTTGCTCAGGGGTACGCAACATTTTTGAACCTTGCTTAGGGTTACGCAACCTTTTTGAACCCTAGGATTAGGGCCACAACCAACGTCCAATTCAGGAACTCAACAAATACAAAACACTTTTCGAAACAAGAAAAATTACGCCTCTAAAAAAAGATAAGAAATCACTTCTTTAAACCCTTCTGTGTCGGACGCCACAACAGTGACGAATAAAAACGAAACAATTAACATTAAAATCATTCAAAGATGATCACCCCTATTCAGCCGCCGACATTCCTATTCTTGGTTCTACCAGGGACCCATAAATTTCCTGTAATGACTCGCCATTCAGGGGACCTGTCAATAAGAGATTTCTGATGCGCTCCTGACCGAACGTCTGAGAGTTCAAGAAACACACACGGGGATAGAGTACGCGAATATCTAGATAGACAAAATTTGGGATTGGCTGCTGGCGCCTTGAGGGAGGAGTCTCTTTGGCGCGTACGTGCAATGAGGCAAACAAGAATGCCGATCGACTCAAGCGGGGATTTTTGGAAGATGGATTGGTTCGGTCATCATATCAATATTGAAGCATAGGAAATAACAGGCCCCCTGTAAGGAAATTTATGGGTCCCTGATTCTACGTAGTCCTACTAGAGCAAAGCGCGCGGACGATTGTCTAGGGCCCTTTAGAGTGAAGGACCCGGCACTGCCCGAAACTTCCATATCCGCGCACCGCGCAACGTCATCACAATTGGTTTGCGCAGATACTTCCAGGACTCACTTAACTTTTTCTAGGATACCGACCAAGCTATGGACATAAAAGCGGATACGGTGGTTACGGCGGCGGATATGGCGGCGGATACGGTGGTCACGGCGGTTATCGACCAAGCTACGGACACAACAGTGGATATGGCGGTGGATACGGCGGTGGATATGGTGGCTATGGCGGCTACAGCTATTACGGTTAACTGATCTGCTCACGATGTTGTTTTTTACGCATTCATAAAAATAAATTATATCGACTATCCTTAAAAATTGTCCTATTAGGTATCTCTCATACAAGTGTTTCTTTGACACTTGGTGTCGCAAGTCTCACGTTCTGTGACAATCCCTTCGATTATCTTGTCTTTGCTTGGATAATACGATCGCCGAACTTGATAAGAAAAGAAAAAAAATGCCTGGACAGCCTTTAATATTTTAATGCAGCTTTCGCCATAAACTAACATAAATCACACTAAACAATACTATGGTACAACATTAATCAGTCCCCATCAGGTGCCTTCTTCTGGAAAATAGAATTGGCTGCCAGGAAAATAAGATAGTTTTCCGACCGCCAAAGACTCAGACTGCAGTAAAGTCGGAAGACCTAGCGGTTCGACAAGCAAATAAGCAGACACAGAGCAGACAATATCGTAAGAGGAACAGAGGCGTCATTTCGCTAAGACTGAAGGGGGGCAGCGGCGGCGTCCCAGGCCCCCATCGGGGCCTCTTTAGGCAGGGGCGGTTTGAAGTGCTTGGGGGGGGGGGGGTGATACCGCAAAACATACCTGTCGGAAATCGAAATCCAGCACGGCTGAAGAGTTAAACAGTTTAGAAACAATAGGCAAAAACCGTACTGCACCATGGCTAACACTCAAAATGCCCACTAAAAATGCCAACAAGTCAAAATGCCCACGACTCAAAATGCCCACGACTCAAAATGCCCACGACTCAAAATGCCCACTACTCATAATGCCCACGACTCATAATGCCCACGACTCAAAATGCCCACGGTTCAGGATGCCCACTATTGGATTATGTGAGGTGTTCAGGACCTAGTAAACTTGATTAGGGGTGAGTGAGCAACGGGAAGAGTATAATAGACGGAGTATCAGAATGACGATGATTGTATGCTGAACTGGTATAATCTCAATTATAATATAATTCTGGAAAAATACTTACAAGAAACATATTGTGTATTGGCTCGTGGTTAGTTGCCGCAAAAGCGTTGTGCTTTCTTGAGGAAGCCTCTGCCTGATCAGGAACCCCCCATTGGAACTTTTCTTTAAGAGCTTTAACTTGCTGGTCTTTTTGGATCGTTCTTCAAGAAAAATAAAAATAAAAAATTCCTTTCAAAACCTTTTCCGTGATTAATCCTACCCCTTGTAATCTCGTAGTCCGCATTCCCAGGATGATGTTTGCCTCCCCTGTGGACAGTTTCAGCCGTCAGCATTTTGAACCAAGTACATATTAACCTTCCCTTTGGCCATTTTGAACTGGTGGCATTTGGAAACTGTCGGCATTTTTAAGCCGCCAGCATTTCGGACGATTTCGATTTCGGGTATTCCACATCTGAACTGTGGGCATTTTGAGTCGTGGGCATTTTGGGCCGTGGGCATTTTAATCGTGGGCATTTTGAACCGTGGGCATTTTGATCATGGGCATCCTGAGCCTGGGCATTATGAGAGTGGGCAAAAAGATCGTGGTGGTTTTGGGAACCACCCGTCTCCTTACCCAAAATCGACGGGAGTATATCAGTTGGCAAGTTTTCAAGTCGGATTTCGGCAATTCCCAGTGGGACAAGCGCATCTTGGGCAATCCTACTAGCGGCAAGGCGGCTTTAAAAGATTAGGCAAAAACCGATGCAACTAAATTCGGAGGCTGATTGTAGAGGCTGTTTGGTTCCACGGTGACGGGAATAAAACTTGTATTGATTTCAACTAACTATGGAACCGTCCCACTGGAACCTAAACAGAAACACAAGTCCTTGGACGAATGACTACCGGGACAATTACCACCGGTCATTGAAGGCGGAGGTTGGACGTGTCCACTCAAACTTCGGGTTGGTGGAAATCATGATAGACCGTGAATCCAGTGATATCTTCATTTTAAGGCTGCTGTGCATTGACGGGACAGCGAGACGAATGAATCAGGCTGAAAAGGACTGGAAGCTACAATTGCTGAAAGAGTCTCTGCATGCGTCCCCGTTAGGGACTTCTAAGACCGGGCGGGACTGTTTTCGGTACTTCAATCGAAAGATTTCTTGTAGACAGGTTTTACTTAATCAATATGTGTATGTTGTCAAAGTTTCGTTGGACTTGAACGTTAGGAGCTTGCCGAATGATAAGCTTGTCGAAATTCTTTCATCGAGTGAAATACTTTTCGGTTGAAGACTTATTAAGTGATTTGTCGCAAAATCTATTATCAACCAGCTGAAAAATATATTATGTTCATCCCATCTGGACCCCTATCCCTAATACAGAGCTACACAAGAAAATTTCGAAACTGGCCGTTAATTATAGCCCGAAGGATCCTCACACGAAGTTTCAAGAAAATATCTCAACCCCATAGATAGTTCTCATCCTAATAGACGACCAGTGTCCCGTCAGTACTGTTTTGGGACAAAAAGGACTGGTTAAGAATGTCGCGGCCTATAACAGGTATAGTAAGGGACAAAGAGAAAATAATGTAAAAAGGCAGAAACAAGTTTTGGCCGAGCAGACCTGCTGTACGGGTTAACCGTCGATTACGACCCCAAAAAACAGTGATGCCACTAGCTTCAGGATTCTGCGAATGGTCACAGGTTTTCAACTTCTCTTCAGTTCTGCGATATCAAAGCTTTTTTGGCCAATTTCACTGCTATTTCTTTTGCAACAAGACCAAAGGTTTCGATGGGATGGCAAAATTCAATATTTGATCCAGACAATTAGATTTTGTCTTCACCAATCCAGTCTTTGCCAGACTCCTTGAACTCTTAAAACTTAGAAACAGATTAAGGCCAAATAGCTAATCATCTAAGAAAACCAAGTTCAGATTTGGATTCAGCAAAAAACGAATTCAGCGTATCTCCTTACCCCTATATCTAACATCCAATCAACTTCAAATACAAATTTAACTTATAACAAATTTTCCAGTTTCAGCCGGATTCCGTACGAACTATATGTCCAGCTAAAAAATGATTGTCATAAACGGATTCAGAGTCTCATCTTACCCCCAAATCGGACATCTAATCAACTATATACAAATACAACCTTTGCTTTTAACAAATTGTCCGGTTATGGCCGGATTCTGGGCGAACGACTTGTCCGGCGAGAAAATGGTTTTCATATTCGTGTTCAGCATGTCTTCTTACTCC
Source organism: Branchinecta lindahli (assembly GCA_023053555.1). Taxonomy (NCBI): domain Eukaryota; kingdom Metazoa; phylum Arthropoda; class Branchiopoda; order Anostraca; family Branchinectidae; genus Branchinecta; species Branchinecta lindahli. The sequence continues at coordinate 33,865,331 of JAKZAO010000002.1, forward strand.
TTAATCGACTGTCTCATTAGATGTTTAAAAACATTCTGTTTGTCCCTTAATTTGAACCAAGCCCATCTACGAACTCGACCTTTCCCTTGACCCAAACGATCCTCCCACCAAGTTTCATCAAAATATCTGGTTAAGCGGGAGTTATCGTGCTTACAGACGGGCGGACAGACGGACAACCTTTGCGATGTCATATGTATCCCTCCACTTACGTTTTGGGATCCCAAAAATTAACTCGTGTTCCAAGAGCAATTTGGAAGTTCATTCTTTAGAACTGGCCATGTAACTGATATCGTGACTACACTTTTTCTCCCGGATTTTCAATCGTTTGTTTTTCAAGATAATAAAAAATAGATATTATTATCCAAGTCACTGCCAATAAGAATTCTGAAATCTGCAACCAGCTAACTGTTAAAAAACAATCATTTAAAAACAAAATCCAGTCAACCACTAACGTCTACGTGTTTGTCGTTAAAATTGAAAAAAGGACCGACTTACGTGGGCACCGGTTTTTTCAGACAAATATCAAACTTTCCGTCAAGTGGCAACACCGCAAAGAAAACTTGATCAAATTTTGTGTCACTATAAAACATTCTACGAGTAACGATTTGATCAGTAGGAAAAAACCTTCCGTGTTGATAACTATGAAGTACGCAACTATCCTTGCGCTTTTTTGCTTGATAGCTGCCGTCGCAGGTAAGGATGTTATTAACCCATCATTTCCTATCCGAAAGATTTAATTATTTTCAGGCACTCTAATAAACTACTAAAGTAGTGAAGTGGGTTTTTACTACATAAATAAGGTCCAGGCGAACAGATCTAGCTATGGTAAGATGCGTCACGTCCTAAGCCAAATGCTGAGCAATGTTCTTTTGTTCCGGAAGAAGTGTGCAGGCATTTCGAAAGAATTTGAATCCCAGGTAGCGTTCCAGCTAAGTTACGATCGATACTATTTTTGTTATTATTCCAGAGCCCGCCGTAATAAGTAAAGTGGCTCATCCCACTTATTATTTTCGTTCCACGACTGTTACGATCGTTACAATTTACTTATGATGGTCGCGAGCATCGTAAGTGATAATAACTATCGGATCTGCAGGAACTCCCGTAAGAGTGATGACGTATGTTCGCGTTGTTATTATTTTCGTTCCAGAGAGTGTGATAACTACCACAATACGGTGCTGGCCCTTCCTCTTATCCTTGTAACTGGTAATAACTTCACTGGAACGCTACCCCAGTTTCCCGATATCACGGCCAAGTTTAAGAAAATATCAATTTATCGGCCCCATATTAAGTGTCCATTACTAAGTACTGAAGCTCACTATGGTCCTACGGACTATCCAGAAGCAAAAAAAAAAAGCTGTTAGTAAATATGGCACTTGAAAGGATAGGTAGCAGCCAATTCACGCTGTTCAGAGGTCCACATTATCATCGACCCTTGCTGAAAAAGTATGGCCAAAAACTTTTTTGCTATTTGCGGTTTAATTGCTTACATTAAAGGGTCTAGGAATCCATATGTGAGCAAGATTCTTTAGGCACAAATGATCATAGGCCCTAGGTAATAAGAAAATGTTTCAATTCGCTACACGAATTTTTGCACCGTCCGGTCAAGATGCACGCTTTAAGGGGACCAGGAACTCATTTGTTAGCGAAACCTTTTAGGCACAAATGACTGTGGGACCTTGAGGTTCGTTAAAATCTATCGTCTCTTTTTTTATCTTCGTTTCTGTAAAAACAAAATTTCCAGCTCCCTCCCTGGTCCCAAATTAAAATAGCCGCAACTTACAATTTCACTGACCCGCTTAGAGAAGCAGGATACCTCTACAGAGATAAAACAATAAATTCAAGCATGATGGAAGAGCATTTTTTGTTTTTGCAATAGGTTAGCTTTGTAGTTTGTAGCTTGCTGTCGTTGTCTGTTTTTTCTTTGCTCTCATTCCAGTGTTTTTCTCCGTTTTTCTTTTGCTTCTCTTTCTCCGCTATGCCTTGTGCTTATGCCTTCTGATTGGTGAAAATAAAATACTTTTTCTTTTTCAGTTCTTGCTTAAAAAGTTTGGGAAATTCCTTGATACAATGTAAAAAATTTCTTATTACAATTCTATTTCTTTTCAAAACAGGCCAAGGACATGGTCGATCACTGTCTTTTTGTTTATGGTGTGCGGTGGAAGAAGTTTCCCAACTCTTATACCTTCTTTTCTGCAGCATTCCCGCGACCAGACGACCAGATATCTTTTGGTGAGCAACCAAAAGCAGTCGCTGCGGAAGGCGATGAAGCCAACACCGCAGAAGGTAGTGAAGTCGTCGCTATGGAAGGCGATGACGACGAGGGCTCAAATAGACACTTCCACCACTGGGGTAAGTCCTATAATTGAAACTTGAAAGTGCTAAGACAATTGAAATGTTTGCCGACGAGGTTGTTCTTGTGTTGTCGACTGTCTTGAAAACCTCGTGTTGTCAACCGAAGATTTTCATCAGTTTATAGACGGCAATTGCTGCAGGGTCCACCATCGATGTCGACCCTAGCACTATTTCAACGTTTCGTTATTCAATTTACTTAACAGGGCTGCAATACTATAAGGCCACAGCCCCTACAACCCTCGTCTTCTCTCATTGTCAATGTGCTTATTGACAATGGACCGGAACCCCTATTTAAATGCACTTCCCAGGCAAAGTCAAGTTTCACCATCCAGTTGCCAGTTCAAAAATTGGCCCGCGTCAGGACCTGCCCTCAGTCGTTTGCCACATAGGTCCTCTGCCTCGATCCTTGTTTCCTGTACTCTCTTAACTGTCTTATTTTTCTAGGATACCGACCACACTATGTGCATTCCTACGGATACCCTACACATCATGGCGCATACCATTATGGACACGGCGTTTCTTACTACCCATACTACGGTTAACTGACGACAAAACCTGCTCATGACGTTCCTTGTTATGCATTCGTTCAAATAAATTATCTCTTTGTAATATGGTCTGAGACGAATATCTTCGAAAGTATTTTCACTGCTGAATGATTCGAACTCCAAATTTGGTCAACAAAACACAGCTGTAAACACATATTGAACTTGCAAGGGTAGTTAGCATCCAGATCAGCTAAGTCTCGGATGGCTAAAGGTCGGATAGCTCTTCCGAGACCTTTACCTGACTACCCCACTGTGGCCAGATCGACCCTGACGACAAGATGCAGATCCAGGTATTATCACAAGTCCCACCAACTAAGCTTTCACCTCCCTGCACTGCTACTCCCTTTCGCAAAGTTCATTCCCAAGCATAACACTTTAATCGTGCGAAAAGATATCTAGGACAATCTATAAATAGCACCAGTATACTGTGCAGTCCCATGATACCAGTCCTATCCTACCCAGTGCCAAAACTTTCTGATATTCCCCCGATGTTAAAAAAAAAAAGTTCCAACCGTGCATTATCAATTGATATCGCACAGCCAGCCATACGATATCAAGTGATAACGCACGGCCAGCCATGCGATATCAAGTGATAACGCACGGTTGGAATTTTTTTCTTTTAACATCAGGGGAATACAAGAAATTTAAAACCACCTTGCAGTAGTGATAGCCAACACAAAAAAGCACCACGTGAAAGTACCGAGTGGACTGATGTGACAAAGCCAGGATGAGTGCTAACAACCAAGAACCATTAGCCTAGGTAAACAGTCATGCCTCACCTCTTAGATCTTGGAAATTCTCATCTTGGAACAAATTTAGCTTAGCTCACAGCTCATGAGAAAAATGCAAGTGGAATTTGGCAAAACAAACAAAAGCAAAACACTTTCTCTCTAAACAAAAGCACGCTGCCTTGCAGTAGTGATAGCCACCAGGCGCGGAAAGACCTGAGTCCAACTAAAGAACGCTGGCTACCTAGATGGCGTCAGCGTTCCAAGCCGTAATGTCTAAACCCTTTGGTTGGAGCTAACAAAATGACAAAAGGGGCATCAGCCACAACACAGGGGAATACCAGAAAATTAAGAAGTGTACTAGTGTTATAATCATTTTCGCCCTTGCTTTTCTTCGGGCGATAGCGGAAAGTTTGGTCCTTGGGCAGCATGATAGGCTGATATCGCCCGAGCGCAGGGAGTCGCGCTAAATTTTGCTACCCGTGGGCCAAATTTTTCCGGTATCACCTCAGGAAGGGCGATAATATGTAATAGTACGAAGAGTTACGACCTTCCTGTAGGCCAAGTTCCGACCCTATTCCTCTTTCCAAAACCTGCACCAGACCCCCCCCCCCTCGGTGACCAGATCGTATGTCTATGACCCTAACTCCCGAAAAGAATTAGACAAATTTCTGGGTGTGGTAGTGTTTCCGCTCGAGCTTTTCAGAAAACGAAGGGGATGTCATTCGGAATGAAGTATGTACAAAATAGATTTTTTCAGAGTTTAAAGTAAAAAAGACGAGCTTTTTGGGATCCCAAAACGTAAGTGACGGGATATCTATGATTTCGTAAAAGTTGCCCGTCTGTCGCCTGTTAGAACGATCAAGTTCGAAGATGGGCTCTATAGCCCTACATTTAGGGGCTGGGGAGGGGCTTCAAATTAAGAGGCGAAGCTAAAGTTAAGGGGCTAAAGCTAATGAGATAGTCGATTTAGGGGTAAGGAGAAATCTTGAATCCAAATATGAAAATTATCTCCTTGCCGGGCAAGCAGTTCACCCGGAATCCGGCAAAAACGGAAAATTTGTGATAAGTAAAAGTTTAATCTGAAGTTAACGAGAGGTTCAATTTAGGCTTAAGGAAACATCCTGAAACCGAATATGAAACTTATTTTCTTGCCGTACAAGTGGTTCACCTGGAATTCGGCAAAATCGGAAAATTTGTGAAAAGTCAAAGTTTAGTCTGAAGTTGATTAGAGGTTTGATTTAGGGGTAAGGAGACGTGCTGAATCTGAATATGAAAAGTATTTTCTTGCCGAACAATTAGTTGGTCTGGAATCCGGCCACAATCGGAAATTTAGAGCGAAGTCTTAAGACCTAATGGCACAGTCGACATAAGGTTAGGAGACATGCTGTTGCAGCTTCGAACATGCTAAAGATCAATTAAAGATTTTGTATCGAAGTAAGGAGGCTTGCTGAATCCAGTTTTGAACTTTATTTCCTTGATGGGTAAACTAGCAAAATTTTTCAAAACCCGGAAATTTGGATCGAAAGGTTCACCTCTCAATGTCTCCAGCTCTTTTGCTCTGCATGCAGTTCGCCGAGAGTAGCCTACTGCTAAAAAGAGGAAGTTGGTCAAGTAGTCAAGTTGGTCCGAAGTCGAATTGACATGAGATGTTGGATTAAACATGCCTGCTGCATCCATATCTGAACTTGGTTATAGGTTATAGGTTATAGAATAGAATAGAATAGAATATATTACAAAAAAAGCCCGTGGGCCATGGCAACAAAAATGTTTATAAATAAATGAACTTACTTCTACAACTAACACACTCCTCCTATTCTAGGAATCTTGTTCTATGCTCCATCGCAAGCTTCAAATAACGTCCAAATTTTTTCACAGTAACAAAACACTCATCCTTCATCATCCTTATCATCCATTCTTCGTTGAATACTCTCTCACCGAATACCTCATTTCTCCATTCATTCAATTCCACACATTTACACATCAAATGAACTACGCTTTCATCCTCCTGACCGCACATAGGACAGAAGTAAGGACCAAATCTCTCTTTTACTTCACCAATATACTTTCTCCTTGCCCCAAGTGGTAAACTATCAGCCCTCATCTCTATAATATATTTTATTTCCTCCTTACTTAAACCTGCTTTAAACATTATTCCTTCCCCCCAAGTCTCTTTGGCCGCCTCAAAAAACCTCAAGGACATCGGAATGCCCTTCTGAAATTGCCAAGTTTGGATCTCTTGGTCTTTTAACCGGGTACTCACCATTTTACCTATTTCTCCAACCTCTATATCTATCCCTAGCCCCCCATTCCAATATTCTTCCATACCACAATCCTGCAGAATTTTTCTAATTAACCGAGGCCACGCTTTTGGTGAATCATCCTTCAGAGCCTCCAGGTACGCTGATTTAAGTAATCTTATTCTTGGCATTTTTGTCACTCTCTCCCAAAATCTTATCATATTTACTAGCCTAACATTTCTTAAAGAAAATAGACCTAATTCCCCTCTCACTACTAGACTATTCGTATACTTACTGAGTCCTAACCACCTCTTAAAATAACCTAGCTGAATTGTCTCTATTTTTTCCCCTTTCTCATATCCCCACACCTCAGACCCGTAATGCATTACAGAAACTATCTTACTTCTAAACATCTCCTTTTGAATTTTAATATTCTTAATTTCTCTCAAATGACTTCTTAAAATTAAATTTGAACACTGTCTACCTTTTTCTACACTTTTCTCTAGATGACTTCCAAATAGTTTTCCTTTCGTCTTAAACCTAATTCCTAGATACACCCATTCTTCTTTAACTTCTATATTTCTACCTTTGTATGAAAACTTATCATATAATTTAAGTTTTCCTCCTTTTCTAAACACCAAAACAACCGTCTTACTTACATTTAACTCAAGTTTTCTCTCTCCTAAATACGTCTCTAACAAGTCTAATAACTTCTGTAATTTATCTCTAGATTCCGCTACTAACGCAATGTCATCTGCGAATAGGAGCATACATAGTGCAGTTACATCCAGATTCAATATAGGGGCACCACGTTCCGTCATATACCTTACCACATCATTTAAAAAAAATTCCGAACAATCTTGGCGACATAGTACAACCTTATTTTACTCCTTTATTATATTGGACTATCCTTGACAGCTCTACTCCTACCCTGACCACTAACCTAGTTACCTTATAAATCTCTACTAAAGTCAAAACAAAAATACTTGGCAAGCCTATCCCTAGCAAACACTCTATCAATAATACCCTATCCACATTATCAAAAGCACCTTTTAAATCGATAAATGCTACATACAAACGACCGTTCCTAGGCCTAGTATATTTATTTATCAAAACCTGGAGACTAAAAATATGATCTACTGTACCATATCCTTCTCTGAAACCTGCCTGTACATTATTTAACACCTCTTTTAATTCCAACCACTTTTTCAATCTATTATCCAATACCTTACAAAATATCTTAGAAAGACTGTTTCCTAGGTGGATTCCTCGATAATTTCCATGGTCTTGTTTATTTCCCTTTTTGAAAAGCGGCGTCATAATCGACAGATTCCACTGCTCTGGCCATATATTTTTACTTATTACAACTGAGAACAGAAGGGACAATGTCTGGAGCAAATATGCTCTTCCTCTTTTCCATATAATAGTTGGAATTCCATCTGGTCCTGGTGCTGATCCTCCTTTCATTTCCTTCAAAGATTTCCAAACCTCTTCTGTAGTCATCGGGCTTATTAATCCATAATCTGCTTATTCTAATGGAAAATGGGTTTGCTGTTTAATTCCCTGTGAAATTTCTTCAATGTTACCTTCATTTGTCTCAATCTTTTCCAAATATTCTGCCCACGAACTAGCTGACGGTCCAATATTAATCTCCTTTGCATTCACCGAACTCTTAATCTCTTTCCAAAACGCTTTTTGATTCTTTTTTACATATTCTTTTTCTATTATATCATTATGATTATTCTCAAAATCTTTCTTTTTCTTTTTTAGCATCTTCTTATATTCGCGTCTCCTCTGTCGATATTCTTCCACCAGTGCCATATCCGCAGGATCCTGTCCCTTTATCCTAACAAGAGCTTCTATGACCTGATTCCTCTTCGCTGAACACTCATCATCAAAAAATTGTTTTCCCTTCCTCGTTAACTTCCTTTCTCTTTTTGACATCGCTTCGTTACTAACCTTTCTTATCAATTCACATAATTTCCCTACGCCCTCTTCTACTTTCCCTAATTCTAGAATTACCTTACAATCTTCTAGTTCTTCATCTATTGGGGCCTCTCCTAATTTCGCTATCAATAAATCTTCTCTCACTTTATCCGAAACAATCCGAGGCCATACCATCAAATTACTTTTCTAGCTCATTATCTCCGAGCAATTTATCCTTATTTCTGCAATCCTCAATCCTTTTTCTTACCTCCATCTCCGCCTGTATCGGTATGTGATCTGAACCTGCTACTTCTAACACCCTAAAATTTTTGCAATATGGCCAAAGAGACAAATCAACTAAAATATAATCCACAATACTTGGGGCGATACCCGCAAAACAAGTAAAACCTCCCACACTCTTATCCTGCCCCAACCTCCCATTCAAAATTACTAAACCTTCATTCCCACAAAAATCAAGAAGTTTCCTTCCCCATTTATTTACCTTCCGAGCTCGGTCCTTACTTTTCCTTACTTTCACTCCTTGAACTCCCTCATTCTCACTCTCGCTGTCAGTTCCATCCACACCAAAATCACGCGTACATTGCTCAGGCTGCGATGGGTCATAGAACAATTCCATCCTATCACTAGTGTGACCATTAAAATCACCTGCAAAAATAAACTTGTCAGTCTTATACAACCTCTTATAATGATACGTTTCTTTACACAAAATACTCCATGTATCTTCTTTACTGCTGTAACTACTTGACTCTGGTGGTACATAAACTCCACATACAATCAAACAAACTTCTCCGGATATTCTCACCCAAACAATATTTTCAGACTCAGATGTTAATTGAGAACTAACACTAAAATTCTCTTTCCTTACCAGCATTGATACCCCGCCATATATTCGATTATTCTTACTCTTTTTTCTCGCAACTCCGTAAGATTCATACTTTTCTAATCTAATCGGTTCATCTCTCCAAGTTTCTACTATACATATAATATCCCAAACTCCCACCACCAACAAATTTTTAAATTTCACTTCATCATAACCTTGGATATTCCACTGTACCAGTTTCAGACTTTTCCCATGGCCCTCGTCTCCCTAGTAATCTTGATCGTCTTGCGAATCGTAACTGAACCGATAATACGCGCCTCGGTAATCACCATCACGAGGGGGCCTCGTGCCATTTACCCGATGAGATTGGCTATTCTCGTCATAAGGCGTATTCTCGCCGTTCCCCGAGGACTCCACTTGAGGAGTCCCCGCGTTTTTGTTTGTCCCGGGGACTCACTCCCCGTATTCTCGCGAGTCCCCACGGACGGGGAATGCTCCGATTATCATCACCATCATCAAAAAGGACTCCCTTTCAGTTTTGGAGGGGAATCAATTTTTGCTGGTGTTGGTGCAATGTAAAATTAATTAAAAATGATCAGAATAAACAAAACCAAAAATAAAGTGGATCCAGACTAATTTTGTCAGCTGCATATTTTTCTTAGGAACTAAATCCGTTTTAGAAACATTCCCCGTGTTCTCGCTGTTTTCTGTACGCGGAGTCCGCGTGGAGTCATTCCCTCTATTCTCGCCGTACCCTTCGATTCCCCGAGGACTCCTCGGGGAACGGCGAGAATACGCCTATACTCTCGCGATCTTTGCGCCTCGCGTCGTGGCCCAGTCCAAAACCTGTCCTCATTCCGGAAATGAGTTCGCGCATTTTTTGTAATTTGCCTTTCCCCATCACTTGGGCTTATTTCACTGCTTTTTCTCGCTCGGTTTGCGACCTGTTGTCCCTTATGTACCGGAGCGGCAATAACCGTGTGGGAATCACCATCACTGTTGCTGCTGCTGGTAGATGGGATTTCCATGTTTTTGGGAACTGATGGATTTTCTGTTTCCATTTTTTGTGCTTCCTCTTGCTGTGGAGTCCCAGCCTTCGCCGTCGGAGCTTGTATGACTTTTTTTTCATTGGCATCATACGTAAATACTTGACCGTCTATCTGGAGCCTATCACCCCTCAGCTGTGCGCGCCTGTTCTCTTTAATCGCATTCTCGAGCAAAGGCTTGAGGGCACGCCGAGCTTCTCGCTGAATGAATGTATAGTCAGGTGAGATGCCCACACCGTTTCCTTTCCTTCGAATGACCTGTGAATTTTTCAGCACGTAATTTCGTAGGTCGTGTGAAGCAAACTTTACGATAATGGGACCGCTACGGAGCCTATATGCGTCCGCTATGTCATAAGGGGGTATTTCGAGGGAAGGGAGACAATATTCGAGGAAAGAGATGATGTGTGATCTCAAGGACTGGCCCGGTCTCGCATCTGTTAGGTTATGTACCACGAGATTAAGTCTCTTTGCTTCGGATTCTATTCGGGAAATCCGCGATTCCGCTGACTCCAGGGCTCTTCGGAGACGGAGGACTTCAACCTGTGTGGTAGACATTGACCTAGACATTGCTTCAGCTTATGATAGTATTATCCACGCTTGGGCCCTCAGAGCTCTGCTGAAGAATGGTGTACCAGTGAGGATAGTACTCGTGTTGCGTCGGTGGTTTGGATCTTCTCGAATTAGAGTTCTTTGGAAGGGTTCTTTCACAGATTTTGGTGTTGTTTTAAACCGGGGTCTTCGTCAGGGTGGGATCCTTTCTCCAGTAATTTTCAATATAACAGTTGCTGCATGTCTTGATGGTGTACAGTCTTCTTTTATTTATGGTAAAGGTATCCTAGCTTCTCTTATAGCGTACGCCGACGACCTACTCCTTATTAGCCGTTCTCTATCGGGCCTTCAGAATAATGTAAATTATCTAGTTAAATCTTTTAAAGAATATGGCCTGTTTTTCCGACCTGAAAAGTGCCAGTTTATGGTCTTTGGACCAAAACCCCGTGAACAAATTTCTCTTCCAGTATCTGTCCATATAAGTGATTCAATTCTGAAACCTTGTGAGTCTTTAAGATACCTGGGCATCCCTTACGGCCCGACTTTGGCTTTAACGAGGGCTTTTATAGTAAAAGATGTAGAATCACGTATTTCTTCTAGTTTCGGGGCGGTGATTTGTCCCAGGGATTTCCTATCTAGACGTAATCTTGCAAAGATTTTTAACACTGTTGCTCTTCCACAGACTTTGCTTGCATCTTCTTTTTTACCTTTTTTAACGTTTACAAATTTATCTCGAATAAAAACCACTTTTTTTAATTTTGGGAAATTTTTATGTCGGTTTTCTAAATTTCAATCTAGTTTTTTTATGATGGAAAATTATGGTTTGAAAAACCCCATTGATATTTTGAAAAAGAAACGGGAAACATTTTTTTCAAAAATTTTTACCATAAAGCACACTTTTTCTGATGCGTTGCGTTGACTGATTGATGAATGTATTTTGGTTGAAGTTTAAGGTAGACATTCGTTTAGGCTAGTGTAGTTGTTTAAAATGAATTGAATGTAGAATTTGTGAAAGTTTATGGTCTAGTTGTTCGTCAGTTGTAGACCGATTATTTATATTTTATTATATTCTTCTACTCGCCAGCTTTGGCGGATATAAATAAATGAATTGAATTGAATTGAAAATCCATGTACCAGGTCTTCATGATTGCGATGGAATTATTTGGATATCTGCAAAACCGAAATGCCTCCCTCGACCATACACTAATTTAATCATCTTTCCTTTTATTATTCCCCGGGGCAGAATGTTTGTTCTCGCCGTGAGTTTCATGACAGGCTGCAAGCTAGCCTCGATTTTGTTACGACAAAGTACCCAAATGCTGGTATATTCATGGCAGGCGACAACAAACGAACTACGCCTTGATTATTTGTGTAAAGACCAGAAGCTCAAGCAAATTGTAGATTTCCCAACCACAAAAGGTGGAACCAGTTTGGATGTTATTTGCACTAACCTTAAAATTTTTTACCATTTTTGTAAAAATTTACAAAATAAAATTTGTAAATTTACAAAATATAGGTAGCTATCACTTTATACTACAGCTGAAACCCTTTCAAGTTTTTAAAACAAATTGCTCAGTTTCTGGATTTTCGCACCGGTCAGTAACTAGTCAAGGGCTTTTAGATTTTGGATCTTGGATCACGTCTGGGAGTTGGGATGGTGTTGTTTCTTGCGTTGATCTAATTCAAAGGGTAGTTTGTTTCATTCTAAACTAACGGAAAATTACCAAAAGTGTTTCCCAGAGGTTGTTAAGAAGATTCTTCAGACAAACCTTACGTAAATGAAAAAAATTAAAGAGCTACTCCAATTAAAGGTAAAACTCTTTCGTCATGGAAAGAAAGTCGAAGCGATTGCTCTCAGAAAACAGACAAAGAAAGAAATAAGACGTGCTGCTTCTCGTTACTGTAAGGAAAAATTAAATAGTTTAAAACAAAGTAAACCTCAGCAGTGGTTCAGGAAAGTAAAAGAAATTGCGGGTCTTACGCCCAAGAACCTTGATTTTCGACTTGACGAACTGACTTTTCAGAGAGCCAATGAGCATAATAAACATCTAGCCACGATTGTTCAAACATTCCCTCCTCTCGCAGCCAACCAACATATCCCCGAAACTCCAAAAGAAAAAATCCCCGTAATTTCAACGAAAGAAATAATTACAAAAATACATCGGGTGAAGAAAACTAGCATTTGTCCGATTGATATCCCAATGGATCTAGTAAAAGCATTTCCTGATAAGTTAGCAACACCCCTTGCAAACATTTTTAATGATATTAGTAAAACCGGAAGTTACCCGACGTGTTGGAAGCTGGGTTATATCACACCAATCCAAGTTTGAACGATTTTAGTTCGAATCCAAGTTCGAACGATTTTAGTTCGACCAGTTTTCTCAAAAATGTACGAGGGTTTTTTTGCCGATTGGATAAAAGCAGAGATTCTGGATCTTATTGATTTACAACAATTCGGGAACCTCAAGGAGGTCTCTACTTCGCATTACCTTGTTACTCTACTTGACACTATTCTGAAAAATCTTGAAAACCCTGATACTTGCAGGTTGAATCTTTTATTAATAGATCTCCAGAAAGCTTTCGACCTAATTGACCATAATATCCTTGTAAGTAAACTGTTATCTTTTTTAGTCAAAATTGTTGCTTCTTTTATAACAAATTGTTCTCAAGTGCTTAAATACAAAAAGTCTTTTCTGATTCCCTCCCTATTTTTTGTGGTGTCCCCCAAGGAACTCTAATGGGTCCATTTTTTTTTAATAATGATTAATAGCCTTTTGACTGACCACCCAGATCGTTGGAAGTACGTGGACGACCTGTCTGCACTGCAGGTATGTCGACGAAATACAAAAAGTTCAATTACGGCTCTACTTGAGGGTGCCACTCAGCAAGCGTCTTCGTCAAAGCTGAAAGTTAACTCCCAAAAATCATCGATCATGACAATTAGGTTTTTAAAATCATTGCCACTTTCACAGACCCAATTCCCGCCAATTCCTCCCGAAATCTCCGTTAGACGTATTAAATTACTTGGAATAACTATTGCAGATGACATGAAGTGGGATGCCCATGTTCAAAACATCCTCAAACAAGCTTCCCCTTCGGTTTCCCTGTTAAAACTTATGAAAAAAAATTCTTGCCCCCCGAAGGATCTCCTCCAACTGTATTGTTCGTTTATCTGGCCAATACTGGAGTATGCTTGTCCAGTGTGGCATTTCGGGCTTACTTCTGAGCATGTATACAAGATTGAAAACATTCAAAAACGAGCGCTTAGGATCATTAATGGGGAAGGGAAGCTTCCTTACCATTATCTGCTTGGCAAGTTCGAGCTCACCACCATGGACGCGAGAAGAGACCTTCTGTGCCTTAATTTCGGCACCAAGTCTGTTCCCAGATTACGCCCCATCCTCCCCTACCTCTACACACCCATCCGCAACAGACCACAACGCGACAAGTAAAAAAAGTCCCCAAAATTAAAGCTCAAAAAGTCCCCAAATTAAATCCAGTTCCCACAAAACATGAAAGATACCGAAGGAGTTTTGTTCCAAGTTTTGTTGAGCTGTATAACAGCCATTAAAATAGTCATTATTTTTGTTGAATTGTTAGTTTTAGCATTTGACCCTTTTAGTATGTTTTATTTTGTTTTATATGTGTATTTTAGTGAAATTATTTTTGACGTAACGATTAAAGTTTGACTTTGATTCAATTTGAAAAAAAAATTCTTAAATCATTTTGTTAAAGTGATTTTTTTTGTGGTTTCAGAATTTTTGGCAAAATGTTTGCCGAATGAGTATAAATTGTGGTAGACAAGTTTTGTATCGACTGATGGCTTTTTTTTACGAATTATGTTGCAATTATTATTGAATTGACAAATTGATTGACTGTATATTTATGTTTGACGTAGAAGTCAAATTTTTTTAGAAATAAAACCCTACTCTACTCTACTCAAATAAAATGATTCTGGATTATGTCCGTCTCGAGGTCCGTCTTTGTAAGACCTTCTGTTTGTAAGTACTGTGGGGTTGTTCCGTACATTTATGGTTAACTTTGTATTAATTATGGATTGTTTCTGGATTGTTTAACTTTCACTTTGTTTGCTACGGCTTCCAAAATCTTAGCACAAGAGGCGTAAAGCTATTAAACCGTCACCTTTTGCCAGGAGTTCAAACTATATTCTTACACGCGAAAACCCGTAAATTAACGAGAAACAAGCTAAGATTCTACCTTATGACAACAGCGATCTTAATAACTTCCATACATCTTAGTTCAACGCATTGGCAAGGGATTGCGGGGCACAGCCGTGCTGAACAAGTTTTCCTTCGATTTGTGTCTTTACTTACTTCGCTTTTTGGCCCGTCAAACAAGAACCTCAATTGGTTGTTCCTGGTTAGGCTAGCCAAGTCCTGGCTAGCCATGGATTCATTTTTCTTGTATCTTATTCCTCTGGCAGTAATTTTACCTCGCATGCTAGACTAGTACCAAGCTAGTACTAAGGGACAATGAGCCGAATATGCGTATGAGCTAACAAGGATCGGGCGTGCAGGCAATCAACTGCAACTTAAGTGCGATAATAAGTAACAAACTGATGCCAATATTACTTGTGGTGCGGGTCATGCCGTCGATTGCGGTTATGCGGAAAAACAAAACAAAATCGTTAGGTTCGTTAGTTTTGCATCAATATAAAAAGTTAGCTGAGACACAATTTGATCAGTTGTAAAATACTTTCTGAATAGCTAATATGAAGTGTGCAATTCTCCTTGCGCTTTTTGGCTTGATCGCCGCAGTCGCAGGTAGGGATTACAAAATCCTTTATTTTAAACTTCATAGTAATAGACCGCTCTTTTAGATTTACTAGTGTCCAGACGCAGAACAATCATCTCAGCACTTACTTACCATTCTTGAAAAACATGCCTTTCCTCCCAAACCTCCTAACAAAACACTTCTTTGCTGAAATCTGTCAGCGCTTCACAAGAACAGATCAAATTTTCCGCATCTTCTCTTTCAATGTGGCACTGGGCAAAACTTAGGGCCCCAGGACAACCTGGACGCCCGGGTTCTCGGGTGACTGGCTCATTTGAAGATATATCGTTTAGTTTTTGTGTTTTATTATAAGTTGTTTAGTGTGATTTTGTGTAAAATAAAGAATAACCTAACCTAACCTAACCAGTAACTTGCCTTTTTGAAGGCTGCCATCACAAGAATTATTTATTTAGACATTGATTTTCAGTTTGTTTTTGCTTTTTCTTTGTTTGAATGTTTAATATTTTGTTCCCTGTCAGGCTTTATGGGGAATACATTCGTTCATTCATAGAATTCGAAATTTTAATAACGGTCCCATCTATAGGTGGCCTAACATGAAGTCGAACAAGCAAAACTATTTATCCTGCGCTTTACTGGAAAGTGTTCTTACCACTATATCTTTCCTACAGCCCTACAGCCCGTGCATGTTTCTCTGTTCTAATTCTTATTCTTTCTCCAGCATTCCCCCGACCATACGGTCAGATTTCCTTTGGTGAACAAGCACCTGCGGGAGGTGACGGTGGAGGCGCAGGATACGCATACTCTGGTAAGTCCTACGTTGTAGATTACGAAGGCCATCAATGCAGTTGTTCTGATGTTGTCAGCTGCTGACCAGCTGGAAGGGCTGTTTAGATCCCTCGAGTTGAAAGTTGTAGCTGCTGTGGGAATCGCCAGCGGTCCCGACAATAACGCTGTGCCAGTGGCCTTTTCAGTAGTTTTCAGTGTACATCGGAAAATAACGGGCATCAATGTCATTATGCAACTTCGAGCGTGACAGACTACGTACTTTTGATCGATTGATCGATTTATCTATAAAACGAAAAAACAACAACTGCCGAATCCCAGATTCGAAATACCGAACACTCCAAATGTTCTAAGCGTCCGGTTCAGGAAATCAAAAAAGTTTCTCTACACAAGTAATATTAAGCCTCTCAAAAGAGAAAAATTACTTTTTGTAACCCTTCCGTGTCAAACGCGACAACAATATAGGAAACTGCGAAGAAAACAAAACAAATCACTTTAAAAACAATAAAAGATGGCCACACTTAATGTAGCGGTGGACAAGCAAATTCTTGGTTCAACGTAGTCCTACCAGAGCAGAGCGCGCGGACGACTGTCTAGGAGCCTTCCAAGGGAAGGACCAGGCACTGCTCGAAACTCTCATATCCACGTACGCGCAGCGTCTAGTATCACCATCCGAACGCGCAGATACTTCCAGTATTCATTTAACTGTCCGATCTTTCTAGGATACCGACCAATCTATGGATATAGCAGCGGATATGCCGGTGGAAATAATGGCTACGCTGCATACAGCTACTACGGTTAACTGACGACAAAACCTGCTCAAATTTTTTTTTCTTACGCATTCGTTCAAATAAATTATATCGATCTTTACAATTTGCCCTATTTTGTATCTCTTGTATAAGAGTTTCTTAGAAGATTCACATTCCGTGGTAATCCCTTCGATTATCTTGCCTTTGCTTGATAATACGATCGCTTGACTTGATGAGTTTCTTACGCATTCGTTCAAATAAAAAATATCGACTATATTTACAATTTGCCCTATTTAGTATCAAGTACAAGTGTTTCTTACAAGATTCACCTTCTGTGATAGTCCCTTCGATTATCTTGCCTTTGCTTGGATGATACGATCGCTTGGCTTGGCGAGAAACAAGAGCTAGAAGCTCATATGGCACTTGTACGGCTGGATCAGAGGATGAAAGTAGGAATTCGTCAATTCGTGGGTTTGTTGTGATCATCTGTAATCAAAACTCAAAGTGTTGCTTGTACTTTAAGGAAATCAGTTGTAAGCTTTTGCTTAAGGCAAAAATGATCATGGGCGCACAAGGATCACACAAATTTATATTTTGCGTAAAAGTTCGTACCTTGAGGTTAGGATTAGTAGCATTCGGGAGCACGATAAAAAATGTTTTTTTGATTAATTGGTGTTGATAATGAAATTAAGTTATTGTTTAAGTTAAGTTGAAGTAGTTTGTGGTAACCGCCCAGTGCCAGTGCATTTATGCCTTCTCATGGGCGGTTACCTATCATGATGGGCTATTATGTAATTTAGCAATAAAATAATATAATCTAATCTAAAACGAAAATGTATATTTTACTCAAAAGTGTTGTTTGAACTCTAGATCGGTTAAACCCTTGAGGCAAAAATGATCTCATATGGATGAGGCTCATAGGGATCACAAAAATGTATATTTTGCATAAAAAGTGTTTTTTGTACCTTGCGGTTAGGATTACTACTTTAAGGGATGGTCGGAACTGGGAACTGACAACTTCTAAGCCAATCTATAGTCTAGTGTCTAATTTTCGACCCAAGTTTCATCGTCCTAGCACATCTGGAAGTACCTTGATTCGCGATTACCGGAATTCCGGACCCCCTCCAACTCCTCCCACAGTTCCCGAACCCGGTCCGGTTCTGTCACTGAGGTATCTGGGGCTTGTGCTTGTTCTTCCAACCAAGTTTCATCCCAATTGCTCAGCTCTAGGCGTGTGATAAGATTTTCGTGTTCTACCCTCTACCTCCCATCAACATCCATCGGATCCGGTCATTTCAGACATGAAGTCTTTCCAAATACCAAGTTTCATTAACATTCTATCACCCATTCAAAAGTTACACATACCTCAAAATTCAGGAGTCTCCCTCCCTCCACTTCCCCCAAGATAATCCGATCAGGGAACTGACTATTTCTAAGCCAATCATGTCAAGTCTCTAATTTACAAGCCAAATTTGAGCCGTGGGGCATTTTGAGTCGTGGGCATTTTGAATTGTTGGCATTTTTAGTGGGCATTTTGAGTCGTGGGCATTACGATCGTGGGCATTTTAAGTGTTAGCCGTGGGCATTTTGATCGTGGGAATTTTTGTTAACACTCAAAATGCCGACGATCACAATGCCCACGACTAAAAATGCCCACTAGAAATGCCAACAACTCAAACTGTCCACGGACCAAAATGCCCACTGCTCAAAATGCCCACGACTCAAAATGCCCACGACTAAAAATGCCTACGACTCAAAATGCCTACGACTCAAAATGCCTACGACTCAAAATGCCCACGGTTCAAAATGGATTGGATTATTTCCGATGTTCAGATGTTCAGACCGAAGTAAACTTGAATTAGGGCTAAGCGAGCGACAGAAAGAGTAGAACGAGTATCAGAATGACGATGATCGTCTGCATAACTTGTATAATCGCAATTATAATATAATACTGGTAAAATATTTACAAGAAATTTCGAACAGACTATGTGAGTCCCAAACAGCGATCTTAAAACTGATATTTTTAATTAAGGAATAACTCTTACCTAAAATAATCGTTTTTAAACCTCTGATACATGTCTTGTTTGTATTTTTGGTCTGACCACGGGCACCCCCCCCCCCGATAAATTTCCTGGATGCGGCCTTGTTCATGATGCTAGTTCACTGGAGGATTTGGGTCAACTGATTTTGCTTCTGTGTTGGCACATTTTTATACGACATTGCTTCTGTATTTTCACGCAAATAATTCTGAACTGATCAAGAAACAATAAAATAATTCCTTTCAAAACCTTTTCTGTGGTTAATCCTATCCCTTATAATCTCGTAGTCCGTTGTCCCAGGATGACTCTGTGGACAGTTTCAGCCGTCGGCATTTTGAACCAAAACGATATTAGCCATCCCTGTGACTATTTTGAACTGTCGGCATTTTTAGCCGCCGGCATCTCGGATGATTTCAATTTCAGGTGTTCGACCTGAGTCGGGGGCATTTTGGCCGGTCGTGGGCATTTTAAGCGTGGGCATTTTGGTCGTGGACATTTTGAACCGTGGGCATTCTGAGCGTGGGCACTGTGAGAGTGGGCAAAAAGATCGTGGTGATTTCTGAAACCACCCCTTTTCATGAGTAAAAACGTAATAACACCAGCACATTAGCACACTAGCACACACGAATCTTGGTTAAGCCAGACTATGGTAACATCTGAGCATAGTTTCTGTAACGTAGACGACGACGGTGCAACGTAGCTAGTCACCGGAGCAAAATAACACTAGGGATTAGCGCCAAGACTTGAAACAAGAGCTGGAAGCTCATATGGCACTTGCAAGGCTTGGTAAAAGGGTGAAAGTAGGAATTTGCCAGTTCGTGGATTTGTTGTGATCATTTGTAAGCAAAACCCTTGAGATAAGAATGACGACGAACCCTTGGAAATCACGAGAATGTATCGTTTGCAAAAAAAAGTTTTTTTGCACTTGGCTGTGACGAAGCGCACTTTAAGGGCGCTAGAAATTCATCTGTAATCAAAACCCTTGAGGAAAAAATGATCCTGGGCCCTTTAGAATCATGAATAAATTTGGTTTGGTCCGTTCGGATGTTATACATAGGCTACCTCAAGATTCCGGATTGTTTGGATCGGAACTCTACCTCACGATGTTTGGATCGGGAAGTTGACTATTTCCAGGTCAATCTGGTCGGGTCCTGATTTGCCTGCCAAGTTTCATTGACCTAGCCTAGCCCACTTGGAAGTAACTTAACTCCGGATCACCGGAATTCTGGAAACCCTCTCCGAATCCCCCCCCATTCACCGGATTCGGTACGGACTTGAAATGGGACATCTGAGTCATGACGTCTTTCCAGATATCAAGTTTCATTAAGATCCAATCACCAATTCGAAAGTTATGCATGTCCCTAAATTTCGGATTTAGGGACCCTCCCCCACGATGGTCGGATCGGGAAAAAGACTATTTCCAAGTTAGTTTGGTCGGGTCAATGATAAACCTGCCAAGTTTCATCGTCCTAGCAAGTCTGGAAGTACCCTAACTCGAGAACAGTGGCCTGACAGACAGACCGACAGAAAAGTGATCGGTATATGGAACATGATTTCTTTCCGAATATCAAGTTTCAGTAAGATCCGATCACCCGTTCAACAGTTGGACAACCTCAAGATTCCGGATTCCCCCTTCTCTCCACTCCCCCACGATGGTCAAATCGGAGAAACGACTGTTCTTAAGTTAAAATTGTAAAGTCCTTGATACACCTGCCAAGTTTCATCGTCCTAGCACATGTGTAAGCACCTTAGGGCGGGACCACCGGAATTCCTGAACCCTCCCTCCAACTCTACCCCAGTGCTCGGATCCGGTCCGGTCTTGTCAACTATGTATCTAAGGCCTGCTTGTTCTTCCCACCAAGTTTCATCCCAATCCGTCCACTCTAAACATGTCATACAATTTCCGGTTACCCCGTCCAATTCCCCAAAGTCACCGGATCCATTCTGGACTTGAAGTGTCACATCTGAGACACGAGGTCTTCCAAATATCAAGTTTCTTTAAGATTCCGATTTCCGTTTCAAAAGTTATAAATACGTCAATATTCCGGATTTCCCCTCCCTCCACTCCCCCCACGGTGGTCGGATCGGGAAAGTGACTATTTCCAAGTTAGTTTGGTTGGGTCCCTGATCCGTCCCCGATGATCCGTCCACTCTGAGCATGTCACACAGATTGCGGTTCCCCTCCCTCCAACTCCCCCCAAGCCACCGGACCAAATTCCGGACTTGAAGGGTGACTATCTGAGACACGAGGTCTTTCCAAATATCAAGTTTCGGGAACCCGTCAGTTGGCCACCCGTCATTTCCCGTGCCATTTTTACCCACCATGACGGCACTTCGCTGATTTTTTGTGTTCTTTGGCCTTTCCTCTTTGGCCTTTTTGCATGGATTTTAGTGTTGAAAATTTAATGGGTTCAAATGGGGAAAGTTGAGAGTTCGAGTGTGCCACCAGCAGAATCATGGCCGAAATTCCTTGAAGAAAAAGAAAATAGTATTAATAAAGGGGATTGGGTGTTAGATGATATTAAAAAAGAATTAGAAGACGTTGTGAGATTCCCGTTAAGAGAAGAAGATTATAGGCTGTTAGAACCAGTGAAGGAGCAGGAGGTTTTCGACCAGCTTCAAAAGATGAGAGGTGCGTCGGCTCCGGGTCTAGAAGGGATTCCTTCAAAAGTTTGGAAGCTAGGTAAGGTAAGTCTATTACCACTCCTTGCGACGATGTTCTCTTTTATCATAGAAAATACGAAGTGGCCTAAGGAATGGAATATATCTGTGGCAGTACCAATTTTTAAGAAAGGAGATAAGTCATCGAAGGAAGAATTACAGGTGCATCCATTTGAGTAATGTGATTAGTAAGTTGTTTTGTAAGGTGTTTGATTTTAGACTTATGAGGTGGATTGATAAAATGGAGGTATTAACACGCCTCCAAGCAGGATTCAGGAAGGGTTATAGTACTCTGGACCAGATTTTTATCTTGCATGTATTAACTAGGAAATATACTCGGGTAAGAAAGGGTAAGTTGTATGTAGCATTTTTGGACCTAAAAGGAGCATTTGATACGGTTAGTAGAAGACTGTTGATCCAGTCTTTGATAGATTTGGGGATGCCTGGGCCTTTTGTTCTGATGATTGTACAGATTTACTCAGTAGTGAAGTTTGTGGTGAAGGTGGCGGGGAGGTTTTCAAGGGAGGTAATTCCAAAAATAGGAGTGAAGCAGGGATGCACATTGTCACCAAAATTATTTTCTGTTTTTTTGAATGATATTGAAAAATTTATGAACCAGAATGGTGCACCAATGTTATCACTAGATATAAATAGTCTTTGTCTGTTGTTATTCGCTGATGATGTAGTGTTGATGGCTGAATCAAGAGAGCATTTGCAAACACTACTGGATCTTATGGAACGGTATATTGATAAAAAAGAATTATTGATTAATACTAGTAAAACCGTTTGTATGGTGTTTCGACGAAAGGGTAAAGTGGACACGGGTGACAGATTCTCTTATGGTGGTTCTCCTTTAAAAGAGTTTGTTTACCTAGGAGTTAAGTTTTCTTCAAATTGCAGATTTACAAAGCATGTGGAGACGGTCGTGTCAAGAGGTAGTCGTAGTGCCGGGCTAGTAATGGGTAAACCTCCCTCCAACTCCCCCCAAGTCACCGGACCAAATTCCGGACTTGAAGGGTGAATATCTGAGACACGAGGTCTTTCCAAATATCAAGTTTCGGGAACCCGTCAGTTGGCCCACCCGTCATTTCCAGTGCCATTTTTACCCACCATGACGGCACTTCGCTGATTTTTTGTGTTCTCTGAGCCAGGTCAGTCATTTGCTTGTTTCCTCCGAGGACCTCATTGAAAAAAAAAAAACAAAAAAAACCGTTATACGTGTTGCTTTAAACGACCTAGAACTATAGCCTACTACTGATCAGTTGAGAGCCCAGGGCAAGGTGTATTACACTATATATTTGAAGGGAAACGGTGTATATGTGAAGCAACTGGTCTCACGTCCGCTTGTCCTGCCTATAAAGATCTTTACCGTAATGCATGGGACGTTTTGAAATGGGGACGTTTTGCAATGGGTACTTTTTGTCGTGGGGACGTTTCGCGATGGGGACGTTTTCCATGAGGATTCTTTGCCGTGGGGACGTTTTCCACGTGGACGTTTCGACACGGGGACTTTCGCTGGGTACATTTTGCCATGACCACGTTTCGTCGGTCAGCCCGACACTCTAGTCAACCTCAGAGCAAACTTGAATATCTACCAAATTTCTGTATTCTGCCTCGGTGGTGATTTCAGAGAACTTGTCCGGTGAGAACATCTCGGGATTCAGTATATTTCCTTACCCCTAAATCGACGGTGGCATATCAGTCGGCAAGTCGATTTTGGCAATTCCCAGTCGAAAAGCCTACATATGGCAACTTAGTGAACGGCATGTCCCTAAGGGACAAGGCGTGATAGGCAATTCTGCCGTGGGTTCGGCGGCTTGAAGAGATTAGACCAATGCGATTAAATCGGAGGCAGGTGGTAGAGGATGTTTGGTATGTAACAGTCTCCAATGTCTGTGATTATATTGATTTCAACTAACTATTGAACCGTCCCACTGGAACCAAAAAAGAAACACAGGTCCTCAAACGAGTGACTACCCGGAAAATTACCACCGGTCATTGAATGCGGAGGTTGGACGTGTCCACTCAAACCTCAAAGTTTGCGAAAATCATGATAGACCACGAATCAAAAGACATCATCCTTTTAAGGCAGCTGTGCAACGGCGGGGCAACGAGACGAGGAAGTGGTTTGAAAAGGACCGGAAGCTACAGTTGCTGAAGCAGTCTCTCCGTCGTCCTCGTGAAGGAATTCTTAAACAGAGCGGGACTGTTTTTGGTAGTTAATGGTCAGCTTGTCTAATGGGAGTTTGCCGATTTTTTTTCCTCACGTGATGGACTTGTCCGTTTAAAGCTTGCCAAGTGATATGTAGCAAATCGACTGTCATAATGGCTGACAAAAAAATAGTGAGTTTATTTTAAATCCCCCACCCCTATATATAGAGCAACGTAGAACACCTACGAACCTGACCTGTAATTTTGACCCAAAGGATCCTAACATAAAGTTTCAACAAATTATCTCGACCCATTGGAGAGTTATCATGCTAACAGACGAAGAGTGTCCCGCCACTATAGTCTTGGGATAAAAAAACAAAACAAAAACTGGTTAAGAAAGGCTGGCAGATATATGTAGGAGACAAAGGGAAAATTACGTAGAAAAACAGAAACCAGTTTTAGTTAATCAGACTTAAGGCGCGGGTTGACCGTTCATTATGACCCCAAAACAACAGCGATGCCACTAGCTTCAGAATTCTGCGTTTGGTCACAGGTTTTCGACCAAAAACAGATGATATCTACGTCACTTCCAACGGGAATTATGAATTCTGCAACCAGTTTAGCTGTTAAACCCGTCATTTAAAAAAAAACAAATCCGGAAAACCGCTGACAGCAACCGTGTTTATCTTTAAAGTCGAAAAAAAGGACGAAATTTCGTAGGCACCAGAATGTCACAACTTTTTGCGGACAAACATCACACGTTCCATAAGAAAAGTGGCAACACTGCTAAGAAAAACGATCGAATTTTGTGTCACTATAAAATGTTCACAGACTTACAATTTGACCAGTAGAAAGAAACCTTCCGACTAGATAACTATGAAGTGTGCAACCATCCTTGCGCTTTTTTGCTTGATCGCTTCCGTCGCAGGTAAGGATGTTAAAACTTCTGATTTTAAATCGCAAAGATGTAACTATTTCCAGACACTCTAATAAAGGAGTGAAGTGGGTATT
Organism: Branchinecta lindahli; assembly: GCA_023053555.1. Taxonomy (NCBI): domain Eukaryota; kingdom Metazoa; phylum Arthropoda; class Branchiopoda; order Anostraca; family Branchinectidae; genus Branchinecta; species Branchinecta lindahli. Next base: position 33,889,707 of record JAKZAO010000002.1, read on the forward strand.
CTCTTTTTTTTTTGTTTCCGTAAATACCTGTTCCACCTAGACACAAATACTAAAATTGCCGCAACTGACAATATCAGTGACCCGCTTGGAGCTGTTGGACACCTCGCACATCAATTCAACAATAACGGAAGATCCTTTATTTTGCAATAGGTTAGCTTTGTGGTGTGCAGCTCGTGTCGGGTCTATTTAGTCTTCCTTTTATTACAGTGTTTTCTTCTCAGTTATGATTTTACATTTCTCTGTCTATGCCTTATGCTTACTGATTCTGATGGGTGAAACTGAAATTATTTGTCTTATTCAATTCTTACTTGAATATGAGAAACTCGTTGATCCAATTTAATTTTTTTTTTTCTTCAAAAAATACATGCCAAAAATTATTTTCTTTCTAGTTTCACATGGAAGTGGAGAAATTCGAGTGTCTTATATCCCTAGCGTTCACGAGAAGATTTAAGCGACCATCAGATCCCAGCATTTCCTGGGAAGTATTATTTCCACGCCGTTGTTGTGCGGGCCCTCAGGTCCACAGTGGTTGAGTTTCATTTTTATACATTGCATGTAAGTACGTTAAAAGTGTCCCAACTCTTACACCTTCTTTTCTGCAGCATTCCCGCGACCAGACGACCAGATATCTTTTGGTGAGCAACCCAAAGCAGTCGCTTTGGAAGTCGATGAGGCCAACACTGCGGAAGATAGTAAAGCCGTCGCTGCGGAAGGCGATGACGAAGGCTCAAATAGACACTTCCACCACCACTTTGGTAAGTCCTATGCTTGAGATCTGAAATGCTAAGATGGGTTTGCCGACGAGGTTGTTCTTGTGTTGTCAACTACTACCATCCGGAAGATGCTTCATCAAGTTGCAAACGGCAATTGCTGCAAGGTCCACCATCGACGTCGCCCGTAGCGCTATTTCAACGTTTCATGTTTCACTTGGCTTAACAGGCTGTAATACTATGAGGCACACATCCCATATACAACCCTCGTCTTCTCTCATTGTCAATGGGCTTATTGTAGCCCAGAACCCCTATTTACATTCACTTCCCAGGCAAAGTCAACTTTCACCATCCATTTGCCAGTTCAAAAATTGGCCCGCGTCAGGATCTGCCCTCAGTCGTTTGCCACATAGGTCTCTGCCTCGATCCTTGTTTCCTGTACTCTCTTAACTGTCTTATTTTTCTAGGATACCGACCACACTATGTGCAAACCTACAGATACCCAACATATCATGGCGCATACCCTTATGGACACGGCGTTTCTTACTACCCATACTACGGTTAACTGACGACAAAACCTGCTCATGACGTTCCTTGTTATACATTCGTTCAAATAAATTATTTCTTTGTAATGGCCTGAGACGAATATCTTCGAATATGTTTTCACTGCATGAATGATTCGAACTCCAGATTTGGTCAGCAAAACACAGCTGGAAGCTCATATTGAACTTACCAGGGCAGTTAGCATCCACAGCAGCTAAGGCTCGGATGGCTCAAGGTCGGATGGCTCTTCCGAGACCTTTGCCCGAATACCCCGCAGTGGCCGGATCCGACCCACATCTAGAAGATACAAATCCAGGCAATAACATGTCTCGCCAACGAAGTTTTGACCTCCCTGCAACTCCCTTTCGCAATCCCGAGCCAAGACCCCAGCACTTCAATCGTCCGAAAATATTTCCGGGACAATCTACAGACGGTACAAACACGGGCTTATGATCTTCTGTCGGCCAAGTTCCGAACCTATTCCTCCTTCCTAAACGTGAATCATACTCGGTGACCAGATCTTGACCGAGGTAAAAACATCTTCAGGGTATGCATTACAGATCTTTAGAAGCAGGACGACCGGACGTGAGAGAGACCAGTTGCTTCAGAAATTACCGCTTCCCCTCAAAATATATAGTGTAATACGCCTTCGTGGGCTCGCAACTGATCAGTAGTATGCCATAGTTCTAGGTCGTTTAAAGAAACACGCACAACCGTTTTTTTTTTTGTTTTTTTTTTACAAACAAGCTCCTCAGAAGAAAAGCGGAAGCCTGATCGGGTGGTTCCCAAAATCACCACGATCTTTTTGCCCACTCTCGCAATGCCCACGCTCAGAATGCCCACGATTCAAAATGCCCACGATCAAAATGCCCACGACTCAAAATGTCCACGACTGAAAAATGCCCACGACTCAGGTCGAAAACCTGAAATCGAAACCGTCAGAAAATGCCGGCGGCTCATAATGCCGACAGTTCAAAATGGTCAATGGGAAGGCTAATATTGTCTCGGTTCAAAATGCCGACGACTGAAATTGTCCACAGGGGAGGCCAAAATCATCCTGGGACATCGGACTACGAGATTATAAGGGATAGGATTAACCACGGAAAAGGTTTTGAAAGGAATTATTTTATTGTTTCTTGATCAGTTCAGAATTCTTTGCGTAAAAGTACAGAAGCAATGGCGTATAAAATTGTGCCAACACAGAAAGCAAAACTAGGCGATCCAAATCCTTCAGTTAGCTCAGTTATCATGAAGGTAAGAGTTATTCCTTAATTAAAAAATATCAGTTTTAAGATCGCTGTTTGGGACTCAGTTAGTCTGTTGAGATTTTCTCGTAATAAATATTTTACCATTATTATATTACAGTTGAGATTATACAAGCTCAAGATTCGATCATCGTCATTATGATACTCGGCTACTCCTCCCGTTGCTCGCTCACCCCTAATTCTGGTTTACTTCGGTCTGAACATCTCAAATAATCCAATCGTGGGGATTTTGAACCGTGGGCATTTTGAGTCGTGGGCATTTTGGGCCGTGGGCATTTTGAGTTGTTGGCATTTTGAGTCGTGGGCATTGTGATCGTGGGCATTTTGAGTGTTAGCCGCCTGATCTGGCTCAAAAAAGGCAAACAAGGAGAATGCAAATAACCAGCGAAATGCCGTTCTGGTGGATAAAAATGGCATGTGAAGTAGAAGATCTTGTTTAATGAACTCGTATTGCTCGGAATAATATTTGTATACCAAGGTGATTTTAATACGTCATTCTCATGCTCTGGTCTTAAACTAATCTGCCTTTAAAGAATGCCGGGTCTGATGTTAATCTTGAAATCCACGGCCTCTCCCCCAAAAATCTCATTATATTTTGGTTATTGGTCAATTTCAGACGGGGACCTTTCGCCATGGGGATGTTTAACATGGGGACGATTAGCCACGGGGACGTTTTGTCATGGGACGTTTCGCCTGGAAACGTTTTGTCATGGGGACGTTTTTTTCATGGGGTCGTTTCGCTTGGGACATGTCACCCCCAACCCATATTGCTACTGACTAAACAACTCAAATAATTCAGTTGTGGGCATTCTGAACCATAGGCAGTTTGAGCCATGTGCATTTGAGTCGTAGGCACTTTAGGTCGTGGGCATTTTGAACCGTGGGCATTTATACTGGGCATTTTGGGTCGTGGAAATTGTGATCGTGGGCATGATGAGTGTTACCATTTACTGTAATAATATACCTCACCGCCAATAAGTTTTTTCGTTCGGAGTTACACAGTTAAAACGAAATCTTCCGTCTCGCGTCTCCCCTGAATACGAATTTGTGTCGCCTCAAGTTATCCATCAAGTTCCTTAAGTTGCCCACCTAGACCCCTTGTTGTTAGTCTCTTCCTGACTAGCAGCATCCCATACTGATTGCTGTGATAGTGATTCCGAGAATAAGCAAGGGGCAGAGGGGAAATGCAACAGAAAGCAGAAACCAGTTTTAGCATCTTCACTTTGAGGTAGACATATCAGTCAATAGGCCTCTGGACCGGTTGTGCTGTTGATGACCCAGAAAAAGACATACGGTTTTAACACAACTTGATCAAGTTTTTTGTCACTATAAAATTTTCACTGAGTCACATTTTGATCAGTAAGACTAAACATTCCACTAGCTATAACTATGAAGTGTGCAATTATCCTTGCGCTTTTTAGCTTGATGGCTGCTGTCGCAGGTAAGGATGATTTTTTTTTGTTTAACTTGGGAGTAGGCCTAACTGATCGCTGCTCTAAATATTTGATTTCAACTCAGCTTCATTTTTCTAAAAAAAAACACTCAAGGACAAAGCAGTGTTTTTTTTATGGAAAAATCTTATTTAGCTGTGACAGTGATTCCGATTAGTGAGAAAACTCTGATGTCTTTACAGAAAGAATTTATGAAAATAGTGAATCTATATTAAATATTCATTCAGCCCAAGCTGACTGCGAATCATATTTGACAGTGCAAAAACGGATAAGTCAGCTGAAATTTATTGGAGCTATATTTCGGCCCTTCTTGGCAAGGGTCCTCTTCAGGCTCAAAGCCGCTCAAGATGGAAAAAACGAAACTTGTGATGGATCACAAGATGGAAAACACGAAACTTGTGATCCATCACAAGTTTCGTTTTTATGGCACTTGCCCTTCGGCCAAGTGCCATATAGCGATCGCAATTTCTGTCCGTCTGTCGGTCGGTCTGTCGGTCGGTCGGTCCGGGTTTTGCTAGTTCGGGTACTTCCACATGAGCTAGGACGATGAAACTTGGCAGGCATATCAGGGACTCCAAATGATTAAGTTGGAACTAGTCACTTTCCCGATCCGAACATCGTGGGGGGAGTGGAGGGAGGGGGAATCCGGAATATTTAGGAATTTATAACTTCTGAACGGGTGACCGGATCTTAATGAAACTTGGTATTCGGAAAGACCTCGTACCCCAGACGACCGGACTAAAATCTGGACCGGATCCGGTGACTTTGGGGGGAGCTGGAGGGGGGAGCCGGAAATCTTGGGAAACGCTTGGATTGGAGGGATTGGGATGAAACTTGGTGGGAAGCGCAAGCACAAGTCCTAGATACGTGATTGACATAACCGGACCGGATCCGCTCACTGTGGGGGAGTTGGGGGGGGATCCGAATTTCTAGTGATCCCGCGAGTTCGGTACTTCCTGATGTGCTAGGACGATCAAACTTGGCAGGCGTGTCAGGGACCCGAACATATTGACTTGAGAACAGTCGTTTCCCGATCCGATCATCTGGGGGGGGGGGTGGAGGGAGGGGGAATCCGGAAAAGTGAGGTATTTTTAATTTATGAACGGGTGATCGGATCTGAATGAAACTTAATATATAGAAAGACCTCGTACCCCAGACGACCGGATTAAACTCTGGACCGGATCCGGTGACATTGGGGGGAGTTGGAGGGGGGACCGGAAATCCTGGGAAACGCTTAGAGTGTAGGGTTCGGGATGAAACTTGGTGGGAAGAACAAGCACACGTAATAGATACGTGAATGGTATAACCGGGCCGGATCCGGTCACTGTGGGAAAGTTGGGGGGGGGGGAGTCCGAATTTCGCGTGATCCCGCGAGTTCGGTACTTCCTGATGTGCTAGGACGATGAAACTTGGCAGGCGTGTCAGGGACACCAACAGATTGACTTGAGATAATCGTTTCTCCGATCCGACCATCTGGGGGGCCGGTGGGGGGGGGGTGCAGGGAGAGGAATCAGGAAAATTGAGGTATTTTACCTTTTTAACGGATGACCGGATCTTAATGAAACTTGATATTTAGATAGACCTCGTGTCTCAGACGTCCCGCTTCAAATCCGGACCGGATCGGGTGACTTTCGCGGGAGTTGAAGGGTGGAAACGGAAATATGGGAAAACACATAGAGTGAAGGGATCGGGATGAAACTTGGTCGGATGAACAATCATAAGTCGTAGATACGTCATTAACATAACCGGACTGCATCCGGGCACTGTGCGGGAGTTGGGGGGTCCGGATTTCTCGCAATCCCGCGAGTTCGGTACTTCCCGATGTACTACGACGATGAAACTTGGCAGGCATTTCAGTGACTCGAACAGACTGACTTAAGAATAGTCGTTTCCCCGATCCGAACATCGTGGGGGGAGTCGAGGGATGGGGAATCCGGAATCTAGTGGCATGCATAACTTTCGAACGGGTGATCGGATTTAAATAGAATTTGGCAGGTGGAAAGAAATATCTTCTCTGATGTTCCACTGTCAAGTCCGGATTGGATCCGATAATTGTGAAGGGGTTGGAGGCGGGCACCGGAAAACTCGTGAAACACTTCTGATCGAGGGATTGGATAGGCACTCCGATTCCAGTCGAACTTGACGGACGGGAAGAAGAGATGTCAGAGATGCGACTTTTATGTTTCCAAGTCGTATTCGGCCACAGTAGGGGGAGTCCCGGAAAAATTATGTGGCTCACATAGGGGTCAAACAAGTGCAGCGATTCAAATGAGATTTGGTGTAGAGTAAGCATATGCCCTATATGACATATTTTACCGTCCGAACCGGATCCGGCCACGGTGTGGGGGGGGGGGGCGGAACCTACGGAAAGACGCGCAGATTCTAGTGAAACTTGATAGGTGGTGAGAGAAGATGCTTCAGATGATCAATTCACGTGTCCGAGCCAGATTCGGCCGGGGTAGGGGCAGTTGGAGGGAGGTAACGGAAAACGTGTGGCACGTCTAGGGATCAAACAAGTGGATCTATTGGGCTGAAACTTGGAAGTTACAACAGTCATTTTCCCCAGATGATCCGAGGCGATGCCAGAAATGCTCAGACTTGAGTGAAACTGCATATTCTATTTCTAGGTCCGAACCGCATTTTTGGATGGCGGGTGTAGTTTGTGACGTTCTCTTCTACTTTCTTGTACCGCTTACTCCTAACAAGTGCCATATGAGCTCGTAGCTCTTGTTTTTCGTGTATTCGTGTTAACCTGAGGGGATATTCAAATTTAGCTAGGTTTCTCAACTTTTGATATATTGCACAGTTTTCTTTTCTCTACAAGGTGGTGTTTAAATCATTTCTGTTGCAATTTGTTTGCGGTCAAGTCATATTTGAAGCTAGATTGACTGTACTACTTTCCTGCACTCAATCAAAGACGGCGGTTACTCCTGGAGTTCCTTCAGTCATTCCGTGCCCCGCTCGACAGAATGCCAAGGAGCAAGCAACGCCTCGAACCAACCATGTAATACGTTCCGAGCTTGTAGTCTGGAATCCCAGCGATGTTGACAAAGGGGCACTCCGGCTCCAAGAGAGGGTGTGTGCATATTATGATGATTTTCGACCTTACAATTCTGTAGTTACTCGTACACAATCTTCAGTGTGTTCGTGGAAAACAGGAATCCATTCAGAGAGAGAAGCAGCAGGACTTGGTAAATTGCAAAATTGTTTATTGCCTATGTGGGTCTCAATTATTAAATTAAACCCTTGAACCTCTCCTACTTTCTTCGACAACCAAAACACAGAATATGACGTCCGACCAACGTGACGCTCAAGTCGCATAAGGCTATATTCTCGCCAGTGTTTTTATTTACTCACTCGGACTTTTAACAACAGCTTTGCTTTTCTTTTTAGGTTTATTCTTCTTCGGCTTCTTTTTAATTGCTTTGCTTTTGTCGTTCACTACACGAACTGCATTTTTTCCTTTGTCAGTCTCTGAAAAATAAGTAAAATCATCAGGCTACTGTAAATTTTGCCAGTAGATAACAAGAGGAAAACTGTAAACACAAATCAGTTTCTTTGCTTTCCTTCGGGAGACGCAAAATACGTATCCTGTATAAAAAAAATTAAACAGTAGGCTACAAATCTGAGACCCTTAGTCTTATTTAATGATATCCGCCTTCAGAAACGCTGTTCTGAAGTGCAGCCTAATATTTCGCCATAACGGGTAGTCGATGCCGTCTTTCCAGTTATGCTCTAGGCCTAACGTAGTGATGAATCTCGACACAAACCACTCCGCGGTTCAATAATAACGCCACGGTTTTACCTGTCATTATATTTGACAGCAGTGTTTTTTTCCATGGTATGGTTTTTGCTTTCGTGGTTTTGACAAGGTCCACCACTGGAGATTTATGGACCATGCCGTCAAGATGGGATGCACCAGACGCGCCACGGAAACTATCACTTGACGCCACCTAGCAGAAATAGCAGGGCAGTTCGTAACAGCGAAACACGACTTACGTGAGAAGATTTGTGATAATGAATTTGACAGCTCTGAAGAGACCAGAGCCAATTCCCTCCTTTGTTAGGTAGATTTAGAGTTTTTGTTTGGCATGGGACTCGTTCAGATATTAGATACTTGCCCACTTAGCAACTCTGCTGAAGAGCAAAGTCAGGACCATTTTCTTAACCGACGCCAGGCGCTATCGGAGTTGAGGGGATCAATTTTAAAGGTAAAACATCAGGTTCTTCCCAATATCTTGAAAAGCACCACGGAAATGGTTATAACCAATATAAGTATGTGGACTGAGCGCTGAAGTTAACAGCTATTAAGTTACGGAGTTAGGCTCTTGGAAATACGATTATTATTATAATACAAAGGAAAGGGAAGTTGTCGAAAAAAGGCCGCGTTGGTGGAGAACTGGAGAAGACAGTTGGGTCTATGTTATACGAGTCAATACGTCAAAACCGCGCAAAAAAAAAACACGCTAGATTCATCCACGATCAAAACAGAGAAGGTAATTACCGCGACACTCTAGGAGGCAAGACGGCTGACGTTTACAAATACTTGTAATGGTAGCCTCGTGGATTTAGTGGTATATAGCCGAAATTCCTGCGTTTCATGACGAGCACGGTTCTGATCAGTCGCGGTTTAGTCAGTTACAGTTTTTGAACGTCGCGGTTTTTACCTGTCACGATACTGGCTTCCACTATTTTTAAAGTAGCAATTTTAGCCCTGTCACCGTTTTGCATGGCGCGGTTTTTGCTTTCGCGGTTTGACCTTGACCCCGATGACGCTTGGTGCTGGAAACCTTCTGGCCTGCGTGCAAAGGGTAGGCAGCGCTCCACACTTGGCAGAAACCTCGAGAAGGAAGCCAAGTCAGGTCGGACCACGATGACTGAACTATGGAATGCTGCCCAAGATAGAGTCACGTGGAGGTCAGAAGTTGTCGCCTTATGCGCCACCAGGCGCAAGAAGACCCAAGTCTAAGTAAGTTGAGACATCTGGATATGCCTTAAGAATGGGAAGCACCAGACTCCCGAATCTTCCAGTGGCAACCGGAGGGATCCAGACGAAGAAAGCGGCCGAAGAACACTGTTCGCCGCACCTACCAGTCGGATCCCCACAACTTCAAAGTGTCCAGCCAGTAAGAACGGGAACACGTCTGGGCAGCGGCTCATATGAGGGATAGATCGGCGATTCTTCTTGGATGCCCTAAGCGCCTAAGAAAGAACTAAGATCTAAGGTAAACTGAGATTCTGAAAGGAAATCTCCTATACGCACCAGTAATCCGTTTGACGTTTAGTGCAGTCGAAGCTGGGTATACGATCGAAGTTCCACGTGGGATTAGCTTCTGTTTTAACAGCGCCTCCAACTCCCACTTCTTTGCTTTCAGGTCTTTCGAGACGTCATCAGCATCTCGGGCTTTATCTTCCACAGCATTAACCCTGAAGAAAGAAAAAACTATTAAAGTCGCATATATGAAGTTTCCATTCCAATCTTCTAACAAGCGTGACTCTTTTGAAACACTGCTGGGTTTATCAAAGATTGCAAATCCGACCCAGCTGTTTACAGCCCCCGCGCGGCCTCCTTGACTTTGACGAGGAACACGGATAAACGCACAACGAGTATTTCTGACTCTTTTCTGAAGCAATAAGCGGAGGAAGCATAATCTGCGCCGAAAAGAGCCAAACATGGCAAATAAAAATGCACGTCGTGCCGTTGGAATGGATAAAAATGAAAAGGAAGTTCGGAATCTCGGAAATGAGAACTATTAGGGACGCAGAGTGAAGCAATAATTTATGTAATATAGGTCCTTTACTTTCTGGTGTAGTGGCTTATCTTAAGTTCATTTTAACTTTTAACATTGGAAATCCAAAAAAAAACATAATTTTTTTTTATTTAGTGTAAGCAAATATAAAATATAACTGCTCCGATCAGGCTTTGTCCTGGAAATTTTTCAAAACCTAAAGAGATTCTAAGCCAGGTAATGACGTCGGTGTAGGCCTTCACTTACAATACAAACGATATATTACGAACTGTACAATACCAATGTTGTGGCTCAGGCCCCATCCAATTTCGTTGTCTTCTCAACCAAGGTGTAAACACATATATGCCATCTAGGCAATAAGTTCAGGTTATTGCCGTTAGATGGCGTGTGGCCCTTATCGTCACTGTGACTTGATATTTTGTTAACTGGATGATGGGACTTGGTTAACTTGGACTGGAACTAAAATCTTGAATACACCAGCACTTCGTGATATCCTCCCCCCAGATTTTTCAGCGGCAAGATTAAGGCCTGAGAGAGTGGTAGCCCAACCAATACCCGAATTGCAGCCAATCAAACACACAACGACTCGTTACTTAAGAAGTTTTGTTCCCGCCTTCGTCAACGTTTTTAACTCGCATCATTAATTGTATACAGATTTATACAGATAGTGTAGAATTATCTCTTTTTTTATATATAATTAATGTTAATGTGGACGAGAACCACCATATCGGCTTGACCGTTATATCGGTTTTGAAAATAAATTGAACTGAATTGAATTGATGCTACGTCATCAGCATCACGACGTTTGCGGGAGAAATTATATCAACACTTTACCATCTTGTTGGAGACTTTTGTACATACTGCTGAGAAGTATAAGTTTATTTTATTTGGAGAGAAACAGAAGAGTCTGTCTGAGCCCTAGGCAACCCAAGACATCCCTACTTCTCGTTTGCTGATTGGTACTGAGATTGGAAAATAAGGTCAGGGTCGCCGGTTTTCAGACGATTAACCCGCTATCCACAAGGTCCTAGCGACGCCTGTGTAAGCCCTAGCCTAATCTCCACCCTCGACACCATAGTTGCGTTTTTGCTGATACCATGGTATCTGTTACCACGGTAACTGGATCTGCAATTAGTCGTTTTTGCAGTTACCGTGGTATCTCATATACGGTCCACTGCAAAAACGACTATTGCCAAAATTGCACTTTTCGAAGTCATCCCAAAATAAAAACGGATATCCAGTTACGTCACTAAGTGCTGAACTTCTTTCTCACCAATTTGACAAAATTTGATGAAAGTGAGATGCGTTTTCCAGATACCACGACCAGATATCACAGTCGGACCGTGATATCTGAATATATGTTACCACGGTAACTGGCCAGATACCACGACAACTGCAAAAACGACTTTTGACCGTGGTATCAGATACCACGATAACTGCAAAACGACTTTAGACCATATATCAGATACCATGGTAACAGCAAAAACGCAACTCATATCAAACAACAAGATCCTTTATTCTATATCCTTAAATCCGGCCAACTGCGGTAGTTCTGTGAAAATTTGTGTCAGTTGATAGATATATCTGATGAAAACTTGTCGATTGATATGTAGCCGTCGCACCAGAGGAGCAAGTAGTTCGGATATCGCATGTTATTATTATTATTTTAGTTCCCAAAAAACATGCAAGGTGCTAACATGGAATAATGAAAAAAGAAAAAAGGAAAAAAAAAAAAAATACATACACTTCTATCTCACAACAAAAAAGCACTCAGTAAACTATTTTCACGATTTAGAGTATTCATAAAACGAGACCGACGTTCTTCAATAACTACAAATGGTTGCGCTATCCCGAAACTAAACACAAGTCGTCGATTTCGCATATTCGCATATTTCGCATATCGATTTCGCACTTCGGATATCGCATGTCCTTTCACCGTAATCAAAAGAAATGGTATGCTTGAAAATGCCTTGCATTGTTGGATGAAACAAATTTTATTTTCCTTAAATTATCTTTGTCCGCATTGTTCGCCGAATTTATTTTTCTAATCGCGGCACTTGTGAGTTGTCGTCCCGAGCGAGACGACAAGCTTACTAACGCTGCTACTGCTAAAAACAACAATGATAATGAATTTTAGGATTTTGACTGAAAAAGGATATGAAACAAAGTTAAGGTTCTAATCTAGTCTACTTTAATATTAAAATATTCATCTAGTAAAGGGCTACTTGGTACGCAGCTAGCACGTATTCATACGTTTGTTACCGACGGAAATCGAACCTAATTAGCCTACGCAAAGTTAGATAGCCTACATACTCCGTACTAGAACTCGAGGACCTTGCAGTAAATCCTCTCTGTTCCTCAGAGATATGCCCCCCTTAAAGAATGCCTTAGATAGCATTTATGTCGTTGACTTTTTGAGAACAGCCGAGTGATTAAAGGCGTGAATTGCTTAGTGGTTACGATACGACGTTGTATTTTGACCTGTTATGGGTGTGGCACCCGAGTTAAAATCCTCAATGACGTGATTGGTTTATCGATGGATTTTCATGGTTCTGTACGAATACTGAGCAGAATACTCAGCAGTTAAAGCACACCCGGCAATATTACTGTTTATATGTTCCAATCCATTATCCTAAATAGTTGAGTTCTCGTTGGGGGGGGGGGAATATACCATTTTAATCGCGTATCCGGTTTAAGAATGGATGGATGGAGCGATTAGGGATATAGGTTGCATCGGTACTATAGGTATGACCGGTCCGAGTTGTTGAGAGATCCGGGGATGAGGGAGGGGCGGTGTCGGATGGCTCGGCCTCCAAACACTCACTTAATTGTCTGGCCGAGAGCTACTGGAACAGGACAGCAGCAACTTCTAATGGTGTAGCTCCTCCCCCAGGGCGGGGCCAAAGAAACCTGTCACTTGTCACACTTGATTCCTCCCTCGAGGCGGAGACTCGTCTCCTGCAGCCAATCCAGAACTCCTGTTTAAGTATATAGCTCTCGTCACACGTCACATGTGCCGTTTCCCTTTAAATGCGGATTGCGCGGCGTGGAGAAAAGAGCGAGCTTACCTATCATCCTCATCCAACACCAAATCTGCTTCCAGCGCCATCTTCTTGAACCAACTCGACTCGGACTGTTGCTTTTTGTACATATGCTCCAGCTTTTCAAAATCCCGGCCGGTTTTGACAATCTGCTTGATAGCGGCATACAAGGCGACGTCAACGGGGAAATCCGGTAGGTCTTTACCTAAAAAATGTACAATACGGTTAGGGTAGCATACATCTTGAAAAACGGCGGGTAGGCTTTACTTTCTTTACCATTCTGCAACCGCTGTCCGCTATTACAAATATATATGCAAACTTAGGCCCATCCGATAACAGGTGCATGGCACTTGCGTGGGTGCGCGCTGTAATAAAATAAGGTGAATAAGGAGAATAAACCCGTATTCTATCTTCGCCTATGCAGAGCCAATCAGATCGCTTGGTTTCGTTCCGTTAGCGGGCCGACGAAAGGTGCACCGTCGTCGGAGTTGCTGGAAGTTGAAGAAACAACTTTTCTTCTAAAGACCACGTTTTGTTCTGTTACGACTGCTTGTTATTGGTTCGAGGACCAACGCTGTCCACCTGTTAACTTAGTAGCTTTTTACAATATAAAGAGCGTCAAACTGTACTCGTGTACTTCAAGTTGTAGCTACTAAGAACACTTTTTCTAATCTTTAGAACCTCGAAAAATTGTATCCGCGTGGCAACACCAAACACTGCATTGACAAGAATGTTTTCACTTCTTATCTGAACAGGAGTGTGTCTTAAGACATAAACATCGCGTATAGCGCTATTCAGCTTATTACACCTATTTGAACAAAGGTTAAAACGCACTTATTATCCCATGGCTCCGAATGTTCCGAATGAAAACTTGCCAACTGATTTGCTCCGGTGCGATAATCCAATGGTGGCGGGTGAGTTACAAAGAACACCCGAAAAGGGTGGAAGCATGGGGGTTTACCAGGTGGGGGTGGAGTAGTGCTAACGCGGATGATTGATCCAGTAATTTTCTTTCCGTGTATTTCCCGTTAAAGTCCGTGATCATCGTAATCACCGTGTTCGCGTCAAGTTGCGCAAACGGTTCTTTCCGGTTTCAACCTGTACTAACAGGATCGTGGCTATCGCATGAAACGCCCAATAAAGGTAAGGTGAGGTATAATTTTATTGACAACTATATGATTAATGAATGGGCCAAAAAATGCTGAAATACTGCCAAATTTCAAAGGAGTGGGGCACTTCTTTTCAGCTGGGAGATTTGCGGAATTTTCTCTACTTCCTCGCACTTTTGACCTGTTACTGCAGCAAGATGATTTCTTGCAGAGAAGAATGTTCGACGATTTTCTGCAAGTAGCAGCCAACCCTTGAGAAAACAATCTTTGTGTTTTCACTGGACCCCTTAGTCCTGAAACGTTTGGAGATCGGCGAAAATCATGACAAAAACCTTCACAACAAATGAGGACGTTCCTACTGGGGTACCACGCCTCATTCCCCACCCAACTCGTCCAGAGACCTTTACTTACACACTTTTTCGAATGTCACCCGATAAGCTTGCCGCATTGTCTTAAACTTCGACCCGGCTTCAGTGTCACAAGGAAGTTCTCAGCGCAGAACTCGTGACAGGTCCTCGGTCACTTCCTTCGCTTCTTGTCCGGATCGCGACAATAAATTTGGTTCTTTGTTACTGAACTTGGCTTCCAAAGAACCGAATTTCCGGACCCAAAAATTCACAGTCGCAGGTGCGAAATAGGATTACGTTATATTATATGATATGTATTTGACAAAGCAAAACGGATTCGTCAGCTGTGATGCTTATAAAGTGATATTTCGGCCCTTCTTGGCAAGGGTCCTCTTCAGGCTGTTATTCTTCTGGGCCAATGCTGGGAAAGGAAACAAACCTGCAATCATTAAGATCCGATCACCCGTTAAAGTTAGGCAAACCTGAATTTTCCGGATTCCCCCTCCCTCCACCCCCCCCCGATGGTCAGATCGGGAAAGTGACTATTTCCAAATTAATCTTTCGGGTCCCTGATGCACGTTCCAAGTTTCATCGTCCTAACTTATGTGAACACCGACCGACCGACCGACAGACCGACGGACGGACGGAAATTACGATCGCTATATGGCAGTCCGAAGGGCAAGTGCCATAAAAACAAAACCAAGTGTTTGAATGAACATTTTCACAGGGCTGGGCGGGGACCCAGCTCAACAGGTTGAGGACGAACTCGTCATCACAACAGAAAAGTTATTTAGACCACTTTTTCCGGCAAACCCAAGGTTAGCTTTGACAAGATTCATCTACAAGTTTTAGGACAAAGAAGAGGATTTTCCCAAGGCGAAAAGAAACCTGATGTCTAGAAGAGGACGCGACATATTGGGAAACGGGATCTTCTGACGATGGCAAAAAGTGATTATATCCACGACGCAAAAGCGAATGTATATACCAAACCAGTCTTGAAACTGCGTATCAAATTAACTTCTCACTGCGTAACAAACATTAGCTCTGGCGCTGGCAGCCCCTCAGTAATTGTGATGTACGCGCTCACTTATTTTCTGAACACAGGGAAATAAAGCTTGCGTCACCAACTTGAACAAGAGGCAAAAGCTCATACGGCACTTGCAATGGTAGTTGAATGTATATCAGCTAAGGGTCGGGTTGTCATGAGTGGATGGCTCTTCCGTGCCCCCCCCCCTCCCTCGCAGTGGTCAGACCTAACTTGGAATCTTTGAATGGTAAATTTAGGGTTTAGGGCCGTCTCGCCCAAATACAGTTTTGCCCAGATTCTTCCAGGCCTGTCCGGCCTTGCAGCTTGCCAAAAGACGTCGAAGACCCACGCCCAACTACCCACACAGTGCCCAGATCAATTAAGGGTATGACTAGGGTTTAAGGCCATCCTGCAGGCGAAGTTCTTTCCCAACATCTCCACCATAAGCGTGCTATACAAGATTTCGGGATCTTTAACTCCCCCTACGTGGCCGGATGTGATCCGGGTATGTAAATGGCACATCTAGCACATGTAAATTTAAACTGGCATGCTTTGTATATGTTTGTTATCGGATTGTATTTTAAAATTGTAACAAATATGATATTTATGACTATGTTGACGATCCACCACTATTTTTGTAAAATGATAACATGGAATAAAACAAATTTTAACTGAATTTGAATTTGCTCTTGCCATTTATCATACCCCATCCGGATCAGCGGTTGGAACTGGCTACACAGTGGATCACCTTGCGAACGCGTTTGGGACGAAGCAGACCATCAGTTTGTGTCCCTGTATATGCGAAACTGGTCCGCTCCTTCAAACGTGGAGCGCTGTGTTGTCTCCTTCAGTCTCTCGAGAACCTAAGACCATAATCTTACAACTACTTCCTCCCTTATCTTTTTTTTTTTTTTTTTTAGGGACCTCGTCAGGGTGTTGCGGGACTGGAAGAACGAACTTGCCAAAAAGGGCTGAAACATCAGTTGCGTTTTTGCAGATACTATGGTATCTGATATACGGTCTAAAGTAATTTCTGCTGTTATCGTGGTAACTGATATTCATATATCACGGTCCGACCGTGGTATCTGGTCGTGGTATCTGAAAAGTCATCTCACTTTCATCAGTTTCTGTCAAATTGGTGAGAAAGAAGTTGAGCACTTAGTGATGTAACTGGATATCAGTTTTTCTTTTGGGATGATCTCGAAAAGTGCAATTTCGACAATAGTCGTTTTTGCAGCGGACCGTATATTAGATACCACGGTAACTGCAAAAGTTACAGACCCAGTTACCGTGGTAACAGATACCAAGGTATTTGCAAAAACGCAACTATCGCTGACAACATCGTAGCTGACTTTCCGTTTTTAGGCATTGTTTTATCCACGCTTCCCACTCAGCTTGGGCTCAGGGAGAACATAAGTTTGGCATCACAAATTTCACCCGCCTATCTATCTTTCTGAGACATTTTAATGGCCTGAAACCGAATTAGATTATGGTATAGGTATTCCTTCAACCCAAGCTGACCACGAGCCATGTTTTATGGCTTTGAAACGAATAAGTCCGCTGAGAAACTGCTTAAACTATCTCAGAATACATATTGGCTCTGTTTAGTGCCAGCAAACACCGTATGCTTTTGGTTTGAGACTCGGAATGGATAGTTCGTCGGAGATGCGGGAAAACCAAAAGTTTCAAAACTACTCTATTTCCTGTCTAAACCAGCCAATTCTTTGACTCGGATAAATAAATTTACCAGAATCTAGTCACATTCAAACATTTCGAAACGATCAAGACGGTTTGGTTCAAGACCAACACGACGGACCAGGAAGACTTCGGATTTCCTGTGCAAGGAACATGACGGAGCAGGAACGGTGGTTTCCCGCCTGACAGATTGCTCGAAATACGGTAAAAACAGAAATTGCGGAGCGATCGACTGCCTTGTGGAATTGATTGGTGGGCCGTTGAGAGGAAGCAAAGGAACATGCGGGATGAAGCTGAAGAAAATACACGGTGTACAGATTAGCGGGAATACAGCATGTTGGCGCAGAAAATGCGTCTGTGTTCAGTCTCAGATGGAACCAAGGCAGATTATAGTATCGGCTTAGACGCAGGAGGTAAGAACATGGGTACCTCAACTCTCCCGATCCATATTCCGCCTTGTTTTTCGCCAGTTCAAACTCACACATACGGTCACCTGAAGCAGGAGGATAGGACCCCCCAAATGGCGAAAAAACACCACAAGCGAATGAAATTTAATTTCTTATACACAGCTTTTCAGTATTTTTGTCTATCCAACTTCGATCAAGGTCCCACGTGTTTGTCGGCGTCCCCGAGGGAACGGCGAGAATAGAGGGACTCACTCCACGCGGACTTCGCGTACAGAAAACAGCGATAACACGGGGAATGCTTCCAAAACGGATTTTGTTCGTACAAAAATATGCAGTTGAAGAAATTAGTCTAGTCCACTTTATTTTGGTTTTGTTTATCCTGATTGTTTTTAAGTAATTTTACATTGCACCAACACCAGCAAAAATTGATTGCCCTCCGAATCTGAAAGGGAGTCCTTTTTGATGATGGTGATGATAATCGGAGCATTCTCCGTCCGTGGGGACTCGCGAGAATACGGGGAGCCAGTCCCTGGGACAACCAAAAACGCGGGGACTCCTCAAGTGGAGTCCTCGGGGAACGGCGAGGATACGCCTTAATAATGTGAAAATGAACTGAGTATGAGAAAAAGAATGAACGGGCATAATTATTGGCACGGATAATTTAAAACAGTGAAGGGGACTTACTTCGACCTAGCGTTTTGCACATTTTTTGGTACGCTGGATATTCTGATGGCTCCACGAGAACAACACTGACTCCCTCTTTAGAGGCTCGTGCAGTTCGACCACTTCGATGGACATAACTCTGAAAGAAAAAAAAAACGGTAAGAAAATTAAACATACTTAAAAGCACAGAGAAAAAACAACACATCAACAAAGAAGTGTCAGACATAATTATAATTGGGCGTAAAAAAAAATCGTGAAAAACATCATGCATGCGATGAGCTGGGTGACGTGATCTAATACATAGTAGAAACGCTGACGTCTGAACAAGTAACGTACATATGATTGTAGTAGGAAGGCTTCAAGGCTTAACGTCTTTCCCGCAGAATGAGGCACTCAACGGAACAGTACAGGATGTAAGGTAAAGTGTGTTATAAATTCGCCCAAGCGCCTTCCGGTTCTATAGCGACTTCGATTTGGACAAAGACGACCATACGCAATAGGAATCAAATTGGAGGTATCCTGAATAATAGCCGAACAAGTGCTGAAAAGCGTGTTTACTGATGCCAACCAATCAGTTACTGGAATCGAAAGAAGACCTATGGGCAGCGACATTGGTGGACCGGAGGATAAAGCACTAAAACAGAGATTCTCACATTTGGCAACACTGATTTCTGAAAATTCCCAATAAAAGATCATTATTATCGTAAAATCTTATTGATATCATTTATTTATCATCCTTCAAGACTGAAGTGTATACAAAGCAGAACAAGAAAATAAATTTGTCATCTCAAAAACACATGAACCAGACACGTAAAACAACAGTATCAACACGGCCTACGAGAATGTTTGTGAAATCTACAGCAACTCATTTATTTCCTTAATACCATTAATAACTGAGAGCTGCGGATCGTCATAATAACAAATTACGAATCACGGCTGGTTGATATTTACAGACAGTTAAACTTACGAACAAGAGCTACGAACTCATACGGCACTTGTTACGAGTAGGCGGTACAAGAAAGTACAAGAGTACGTCACAAAACTACACCCGCCATCCAAAAATGCGGTTCGGACCTAGAAATAGAATATGCAGTTTCACTCAAGTCTGAGCATCTCTGGCATCGCCTCTGACCATCTGGGGAAAATGACTGTTGTAACTTCTAAATTTCAGCCCAATAAACCCACTTGTTTGATCCCTAGACATGCCACACGTTTTCCGGTACCTCCCTCTAACTGCCCCTACCGCGGCCGAATCTAGATCGGACTCGTGAATTGATCATCTGAAGCATCTTCTCTCACCAACTATCAAGTTTCACTAGATTCTGCGCGTTTTTCTGTAGGTTCCGGTCCCCCCCCCCACACCGTGGCCAGATCCGGTTCGGACAGTAAAATATGTCATATAGGGCATATGCTTACTCTACGCCAAATCTCATTTGAATCGCTGCACTTGTTTGACCCCTATGTGAGCCACAAAATTTTTCCGGGACTCCCCCTACTGTGGCCGAATACGACTTGAAAACATAAAAGACGCATCTCTGACATCTCCTCTTCCCGTCCGTAAAGTTCGACTGGAATCGTAGGGGAGCCTATCCAATCCCTCGATTAGAAATATTTCACGAGTTTTCCAGTGCCCGCCTCGAACCCCTTCACAAGTATCGGATCCAATCCGGACTTGACATGGAACATCAGAGACGATATTTCTTTCCACCTGCCAAATTTCATTTAAATCCGAGTTATGCATGCCACTAGATTCCGGATTCCCAATCCCTCGACTCCTCCCACGATGTTCGGATCGGGGAAACGACTATTCTTAAGTCAGTCTGTTCGAGTCACTGAAATGGCTGCCAAGTTTCATCGGGAAGTACCGAACTCGCGGGATTGAGAGAAATCCGGACCCCCCAACTCCCGAACACTGCCCGGATCCGGTACGGTTATGTTAATGACGTATCTAGGACTTATGATGGTTCTTCCACCAAGTTTCATCCCGATCCCTACACTATAGGCGTTTTCCAATATTTCCGTTTCCACCCTTCAACTCCCGCGAAAGTCGCCGGATTTGGTCCAGATTCAAAGCGGGACGTCTGAGACACGAGCTCTATCTAAATATCAAGTTTCATTAGGACACGGTCATCCGTTAGAAAGTTATAACATCTCGATTTTCCTGATTCCTCTCCCTGCACCCCCCCCCCCCCCCCAGATGGTCGGATCGGAGAAATGATTCTCTGAAGTCAATCTGTTGGAGTCCTGACACGCCTGCCAAGTTTCATCGTCCTAGCACATCAGGAAGTACCGAACTCGCGGGATCACTAGAAATTCGAAATCCCCCCCCCCCCAACTCTCCCACAGTGACCGGATCCGGCCCGGTTATGCCATTCACGTATCTAGTACTTGTGCTTGTTCTTCCCTCCATGTTTCATCCCGAACCCTATACTCTAAGCGTTTCCCAAGATTTCCGGTTCCCCCCTCCAACTCCCCCCAATGTCACCGGATCCGGTCCTGATTTCAAATGGGGTATCTGAGACACGAGGTCTTTCTATATATCAAGTTTCATTCAGATCCGATCACCCGTTCGTAAATTCAAAATACCTCACTTTTCCGGATTCCCCCCCCCCCCCAGATGATCGGATCGGGAAACGAATATTCTCAAGTCAATCTGTTCAGGTCCCTGACACGCCTGCCAAGTTTGATCGTCCTAGCACATCAGGAAGTACCGAACTCGCGGGATCACTATAAATTCGGACTCCCCCCCCCAACTCCCCCACAGTAAGCGGATCCGGTCCGGTTATGTCTATCACGTACCTAGGGCTTTTGCTTGTTCTTCTCACCAAGTTTCATTCCAATCCCTCCACTCCAAGCGTTTCCCAAGATTTCCGGCTCCCCCCCTCCAGCTCCCCCCAAAGTCACTGGATCCGGTCCAGATTTTAACCCGGTCGTCTGGGGCACGAGGTCTTTCCGAATACCAAGTTTCATTAAGATCCGATCACCCATTCAAAAGTTATAAATTCCTAAATATTCCGGATTCCCCCTCCCTCCACTCCCCCCACGATGTTCGGATCGGGAAATGACTATTTCCAACTTAATCACACTTGGCCGAAGGCAAGTGCCATACAAAAATATGGCACAAACGAAGATAAATACCTTTCGGTTGTATGAAAAGGTTCATAAGACTAGCGTGGTTATGTGTAGCGGGCGAGCATGGTATTGGCTACTGGTTTGTGATGTTGATGCACCGAGTCTTTTCGAAGGCGATACCAGTTCGTAGGTCAATAACTAAACAGGTTATTGATTAAGGATACAACACTGACACTGACACTAGCACAATAAACTCAACCTAGAACTCCCCTGAGTCCCTTGGCTGACTTGAGGCTATGCCCCAACTTGAACTGGCTCAGAACTCAACTGAGCTCAGCACTGAACTGACTAGCCTGCCCAACTGTGGGTTCGGTCCTTATAAAGACTCGGACAACTCCGTATAGAGTGCACTAGCCAATAGGATCCTTCTGATAGGTTTGAAAGGAGTAAGTGTGACTTAGTTTATGTTCTTCCTAATTTTGGGGAAGGGTAATAATCTCCGGAGAAAAGCGTGGGCGTCGGAGCTAGTCCGAAAATAGAGAGAGTTGAGGATAGAGCTTGTTTAGTAAGTTTTGAACAAGATATTTGTTTACCCTAAATGTATCCTCACAGTTGAGTTTATATTATGAGGAAAAGAACAAAGGAAAGTCCTTAGAGAGCGAAGCTCTCGCCAATAAGAAAATTCAGAAAAAAGGAAACTCACCTCTGACGTGCGAGGAACCTGGTAGTGTACCACGTGCTGGACATTCGGTATGTCAAGGCCTCTGGCCGCTACATCGGTGGCGATAAGCAGTCCCTTCTCATCCGCTGAGAACCGCTCAAGGTTCTTCAATCGCTGTTTCTGGTGCATCTACAACAAAGCAAAAATGATGTCACCTAAAAACTTGTTTCGCCCTTTGTAAGACTCAACATTTTATGCCTTATAGTGCATCTGGTTCAATAGTTCATTCGATTTTCACCGTGCGGGACGTCTTCAATACCCTCAAAGTCACTAGGCTACGAGAAGCCTAGCTACTTCGATTTTCCGATATAATGCAGGCGCAATAGTTCTTTCCGGCGAAACTGCAACTAATTCTGCAATGAAGTATAAGGCGTCTTCACGTGGATCGGAGAGTCGACTTTTGAATAGGTTTTTGGTTGTTCACGACTTCCCGTAAACACTCTTGAGGACTAACCGTGAACTTTCTTCCAGCCGCTGAAGAGGCATTGCCGACTAACTGGGTTTCTGTGATTCATAACGTCACAGCAACAGGATAGATACAACAAAAGCGCAGCCTATAATGCCGAGCTCACATCACATAGCTCATAACACAAAGGGCCAATCTTGCGTCGTATCGTGAGGCTGCGTTTTTCATACGCGAAAGACTAACATATCATTTCAGTTCCTGCGGACTGCATAATCAATCCCAGTTCTGTCGCTACAGTAAGGATTGAAAGTTCTTAGGGGACAAGCGAGTAGATTCAACTGCACTTGGTACTGATCAACTCATTACCTGTGCATGCAAAGGTAACGGTTTACAATTGAGGACGGCAAGAACCGAGTTCAGTCTTCGTACGCAGTCAATGCTGTTGCAGAAAACAAGTGTTCGTCCAGGGTGCTGCCTAAGAATATAGTAGAGGTAAAAGTCTTTTTCTTCATTCGAGCAAGGGATTTGTGTCTCTGTGAGGGTTTCTGCTGTCATGGATTTGTTGGTGATGTCAACCTGTAAGAAAAATGACTGTTTATGAGACTGTTCATGCGCTTGGCTTTTGCTGATTAAAATAATTTTTTTTAAAGGTCATCTGAATGAAGTCTAACACCCTAAATTGCCACTTTTCCATACTGCTTGCCATTTATCTCTCGAAAACCGGACTAAAATCGGATGAAGTTTCACCGTGCTATAATTTTCAGACTTTTTTCCGACTTGTCTTGATCGTAACGCTCGCCGTAACAGTTGTAACAGTCCATGCGTAACAGTTCATGTTGTAACAGTCCACGCCGTAACAGTCCATGCCCTTATCCATCCATGCGCTGTTTATCCATCCATGCGTTATCAACGTACGTTTATCTATGCGATAATGACAGTTTAAATATTGGCGCTAAATTTGTCTTGGGAGGTCGTAACGAATCGCCATAGGGAGACTCAGAACTTCAAGAGTGGATAGCGCCGAAATCACGGAGCGAAAAAATTCTTCTTCTCTGTACCGGTACTGTGAAGGACGATCTGAGGGGTTCATGGAAGTATGGTAGGATCGTTCAGGTGTCCTTTAATGAGTATGTCGCTCTGAAACAGCCTTGTTCTGGTCTTTTCGTCGAAGATTTTGGGATCCGATACGAAAGTGAGACATGCCGATGACATCGAAAATTCGTCCGTGTGTATATATGTAAGCACAATAACTCTCCAACTGTTTTGAAATATTTATGAAACTTGATACGGAAGCTAAGCTCGTTGGCGGTCTTTGGAACTCCATCATCGGGGGTGAGGGGTTAGATACAAAAGTAGAGTTACAAATACGCGGCCAACCAGGCTGATTAGAGGGTCGACACATGGACACAAATATGTAATGACAAGGAATGGCGGCTTGTGGACAATTCAGCCGGAATCCGATCAATCCTGGAATTTGAGAACATATCAAATCACTCGAGGAAACTGAGAGTGGTGTTTCATCCAGGATAACATCGCATGTTCGTTTTAGGAAAAGCTGCTAGTTTCTGTCTCGAATGACCATAGGTTAGAAGCATTTAATTTTCTACTCAAACTGACCAAAAAGTCAGCATTGAGGTAACATCAGAATTACATGGCTATCTATAAGACGACCGGTTCGGCCGGAATCCGCCAAAGATCCACAATACAGGAACGAGCGGAAATACTCAAATCATACAGAATTGATATGATGGTACTGTTAATTTATGTAACGATTCGATCAAAAGTGTAAACCAGGAAACAAAATAATTTTGAACTCTCAGCTGTCGTTGCGGGAGCAGAACAAAATGCAGGATCACGCGACGCTGCTAATTTCGCCCTGGAATGATCTCTTGTCCTCTTTATTCAACGGATGCTGAGCACCAGAGGCGTCACGTATGGGCGAGAGGTCCCCCCACCCCCCAATGTTGTCGGCCAGTCGGTGTCGCCGCGATTTTGCTGAAAAAACTGTTTTTTCCATTAAACCAGTCAATTTTTCATAAAAACAGTCGCTTTTTTAGTCAGTCGGTAAAAACATTGCCCCCCCCCAAAAAAAAAAATTATTTTGGCTAATAACGCCTCTGCTCAGCACGGGCTAGCAAATTTTTGTCTCATGCTACAGGGAATTAAGAAAAACAACCACTCACCACTTTAGCCTTTGATTTGACACCAATGTGTTCCATAATAGCATTCAGCTTCTGATCGGATGTCAACGATTTCTTCTTCTTCTTCTCCTTTATTCGCTCAGGGAGATCGTGAACGATTGTCAAAGTGGCAGAAAATACAAAATTCTGGCGGCGTGCTGTCTTGTTCGGGTCAGCGTTTACAAGATCAAGGATAGCTGTAAGTTCGCGAAAATGGCCCTTCTCTAACATCCGGTCGGTTTCGTCAATAGCCAAATACCTAAAGGAACAAACTGTTAGTAAAAGAAAAATAAGCCTGAAAGAACTAATAACAAAGAAAAAAGAACGAACAACTACATTTGACCGTCTTCACTACCGTTCTTCTGGTGTTTTACCGTTAAGGGAATGGGGGTTCAACCTCACCGTTGCAATTAACGGAGGGGGATCGCCTACACTGACTATGTAACGTTCGAAAACTCTGTGCCTATATCAGCAAAAAAAAACCGTTCACATGTAACTTATGCTGCCGCTTCATTTTTTTCCTGGCAAGAATTAGATGGTAAAAGTTCAGGGCTTTTTGACAATTAGGCCTAAATGCCCTCTAAATTGGGGAAAACAGGAAATATTCAGGAAAAAATGGGGCTATATTATGTCTGGCTTTATGATCAAAACCTCTTTAGGTGCTTGCATAACGGTGTGGATCGCATTCTTTGCATGCATCTGGAAATCAGAGAAAGTCCCTGAAGAATGGAGAAAAAGCACACTCATCAAGCTTTTCAAGAAAGGAGATGCATCGAAGTGCGATAACTGGAGGGGCATCAGCCTCCTTTCTATCCCAGGGAAACTATTCTCACAGATAATCCTCCGCCGCATCCAGACAGCCTTAGATAAGCACTTAAGAGACGAACAACATGGCTTCCGCCCATCTCGCTCCTGCTCAGACCTTATTTATGTCCTGCGCATGTTGATCGAGGAATGCAACGAATGGAGGCAAAAGATGTACCTTGTCTTTGTGGATTTCGAAAAAGCCTTCGACTCAATACACCGAGAGTCGCTGTGGAAAATCCTCCGATACTACGGCATTCCAGATAAACTCGTATCCCTGATCATTGCGCTGTACGAAAACACGGAGTGCTGCGTTCGGACCCACGAAGGAAATACAAGGTATTTCAGTATCATGTCCGGTGTCAAACAGGGATGTGTCCTCTCCCCCTTGCTTTTTGTCCTTGTAATTGATTATGCGCTCCGAGAATGCACAGGGTTTGGTATCCAAATCTGCGATAATAAGAGACTAGCAGATCTTGATTTTGCCGACGACATCACCCTGATTGAGGCAAACAAGGAAAGGCTCCAGGAACTTCTCGATGTAATCCGAGAGAAAGCAAGTCTTTTGGGGCTGAAGTCAGTTCGAACAAAACAAAAAGCATGGCAACGAGCGACTCACCACTGGGCATAAAGTGCGGGGACAACGCAGTAGAGCAGGTAGTGGAATTTAGATACCTTGGAAGTACAGTCGAACGAACTGGATCAAGCGAAAAGGAGGTGCAGTCTAGGATTGGACAAGCCAGTGGAGCTTTTAATCGACTAAAGCCAGTTTGGCGATCGAAAAAGTATTCCCTGAAACTGAAATTGAGGCTGTTCAACAGTAACGTCCTCTCCGCCCTCCTTTATAGCTGTGAATGCTGGAAACTGAACCAACAGCAAGAAAAGAGGATCCTCGCTTTCGAGAACAACTGTCTTCGCAGGATACTGAACATTAACTGGAGGGACCACGTAACCAACCAGACAGTTCGCTCTATCACGCATCAGCCCATGGTAACAGATGTCATACGCCAACGAAGATGGCGCTACTTGGGACACGTTATCCGCATGGCGGAAGATAGACTCCCCAGAACGATACTCGAGTGGCAACCAGAGGGAACCCGAAGAAGAGGAAGGCCAAAAAATACACTTCGTCGCACATACCAGCGGGACCTGAAGTCTATCAATTCGACAGTCCAACCCCAATGGGAAGACGTCTGGGCAGCAGCACATATGAGGGATGACTGGCGGCTCTTTCTGGATGCCCTGGGTGCCTCTGGCGGCACAGGAGGAACTAAGGTCTAAGGTAAGGTAATTATGTCTGGCCATGCGTGGAGTGATTAATGAAAATTTGTTCCATTTTATATGTGAATGTGAAGAGCTGAGTGAAGTACGAGAGGAATTCTCTGGGAGGGAAATTCAAGGAGAGGATGGGCTAATTAAGGTAACTGAGGACGACTATGAAAGTTCATTCGGGTAGTAGTGAACCATCGAGAAGAGATATGTAAACTGTTATATATGTTTAGGCTAAGCAATTTGTTCTTCTTTTTTTGTGTGTTTCTTGCTGTTGCTACTGCCAGTAGGCTTTTCGCAGTAAATCAGCATCATTTTCCTTCTTAAGACAAAAAAAAAATGGAGTATTCCTACTTGCGTTACAGCACGGTTTTTACAACAGCTAATCCACATGGTTGCTGAAACCACAAACCATGCAGATAAATCATATCCTACCCACCTGATATCTTCCAGGCTCGACAAGTGCCGGTTTCCATCGTTGATAAGTTCCCAAAGACGTCCTGGTGTAGCGACAAGAATCTCAGGACCTTTTCTCAGAACGCGCTCCTGTTTTGGTAGTGCCATCCCACCAATGACAACAGCTACTTTGATTCCTGTATATTTTGCAACTGCCACAAGATGGTTTCTCACTTGAACGGCGAGCTCACGAGTAGGGGTAAGGATCAGGGCACGAAGTCGCTTGGGTTGTTTCTTAGTTTCTTCCCCGTTAGGTTGTTCTTCAATGGGTTCATCCGGCTGTTCATCGTCTTCTTGCTCGCTGGAGGACTCGGATTTCTCTTCCTTCTCGGCCGCACTGGCTTCGGCTTTCTCCCGGTCATACTCGGCATCAAGAAGTGCTATAAAAAAAAAAAAAAAAAAAATCAGAAACGTGCTTTAAAGGGAAAACGGCCCACTGGAGAGCTGGAGTTGGCTGAAAGGCTTAATTAACAATTTCAAGAATCAGAATCCCCCTAAAAGCAGTGAACTTAACGACAAAAATGGTCATCAGGCGGAATTTGAACACACGACCTTTAACTGTCATTGCCAGCTATCTAGCACTTAGCTACCGAAGTGCTTGTGAACACTGTTCGCAAACCACCGAAATCGCCAGACAGACTCGGGGTATAGGAGTAGGCCTAGTGATCCAACAGAAGACACGTTCGCTTAGTCGAGGGCATCGAATCTGACATCCTTCTCTACGCGGACGACACAAAGCTCTATCGTGTCATCTCGTCGTGTGAAGACACCCACCACCTGCAGGCGGATCTCCAACGAATTGAAGACTGGATGAAGAAGTGGATCATGGAAATCAATACTCAGAAAAGTCATGTTCTCACTCTGGGACCACAAAACTTTACGTCCTCATACTCTCTTGGTTCAGCTGCACTTACTCTTAGTAAAGAAGAAAGAGACCTAGGCATCTTAGTGGATTCTGAACTGAACTTCAGTAGCCACTATGAAGCTGTCGTCAAGAAGGCTTCCAAAATTGCTGGTATGATCAGAAGGAGCTTCTCATGCGAGGACGACAAAACGCTTGCTACGCTCTACAAGTCACTTGTCCGCCCGATTCTTGAATATGGGCATTGCTCTACAAGGCCATACTACAACAAGGACATAGATGCTCTCGAAAATGTTCAGCGGAGGATAACCAAATTCTCTCCCGGATTACGTTTCCTTCCCTATGAAGAGCGGCTTCGCAAGCTTGAAATCCCAACTCTCGCCTATAGATTCCATCGTGGTGATCTTATTGAAATGTACAAGCTCTGCAATGGAGCTTATGACAACGTACCAGCCCAGAGAATCGTGCAGTTCAATAATAATCACCTTCGAGGACACCAGCACAAAGTGAGGACGGAACGCTTTTATAAGGACATGGGCCGCTGGACCTTTGGCAACCGAGTGGTCCAGCACTGGAACAACTTACCAGAGAGACTAATCTGCTCCACAAATCTAATGACATTCAAGAAGGAAGTTGATGAATACTATTCAAGTGACATTTTCTCCTTGTGCAAATTTAGAAGAAATGTAAATTAAGAATTTTGTAGAGGCTTAACGGCCTGCCATCAAATTTGCGAATATATTTAAGCTATTCACAGAGGCTGAGAGGATCCGGCATTCGGGTCCTAGAACTGTGATGTGATTAAAAATCAACTTCTGGTTTATTTGTCATGGTTTAAGTCCCCTGTGAAAAGTCCATCCTCATATTTCGTGTTACCACCTTGGGGGCCTCAGAAGAAACCATAAACCAATTCCTTCGCTGCATCCTGCGAATTTCCTAGTTCCACTGCTTGTCTGTTCTAATTGTTTCTGGTGGCACGAACACAAAGTGACTGCCGCGAACTGATTTTTGCTACGCGAGGTAGAAGGTTCCGTGGGAAATTCAGCAGACGAGAAATAGTGGGAAAAACGGAAACACTAATTCTATTGGTGACATCGTCTCGACGTCGAGTTTCATTCAAGGTGCTAAAGTGTATGAACGTCCTGGTTCCCCTTCCAAACTAAAACACATTCATAACAACAAGAAATAATAATACAGAAATGAGCAAAAAGACAAATGGACACAGAATTAATGAAAACACTCAAACGAAATACCATCCGGTCTGCCCCACAAGTTGCAACAGATGCAGATTGTAGATATAATGACGGGCCTGATTATTGCAAACCGTCATTTGATTTTTATTTTGTTTTTTAAGTGTAAATTCAAAACAAGTTTGCTCTGTTTCAAGTTTTATTCTGGATGATGAGTAGGCTACTTCTTTTCGGAAAGGGTCGAATCGAAGCACATTACCAGCTAAAATAACTCACTTCTTAAACACTGCTCTGCAGCACTACTTCCATTCGTTCAGCACATCGGAACATTCTGCTCGACGTATCTTCACAACCAAAGACCTCGCGGAAAAAGAGAATAACCGGGAATCAAGGGGCTCCCCACTCCACAGCACCTGCTGTACACACTTCCCCGGCAACGACCTAACCAGCTGTATCGGCACCGGTGCCGGCCATAAATTAGGCGATTCGCACTACTAAACATGCTGATTTTAATGTTCTGAAACATGGCAACCACTGCCCGTTGGTGTAAACCGGTGCCGGCACCGACAGGAAACCTCGGCACCGGGCACTTGCTGTACACTAAAATCGTGAGTGGGCAAACCCTCGACGAGAATCTTGATACTCATTAAAACAAGAGAAACATAAAAATCAGCCAAGAACGTGCATATTTTAATATTCTTGTCTCTACTCTCGTTTCATATCCCTGTTCTTCCATTTACCTTTCCCAACGAGTAGTCATAAATTGGATTTTCGCGAAATTCCAGTATCACTTTCAAGCGAGCATTTCACTTTCATCGCAAAAAGTGTGAGAATCCGATTCCTGGATTGCTTTCCATTTTCCCGATGGAGTCGAGAAAACACATGGAAAGGTGAAACCGCCAAGGAAATTTTACTCAAACTTTTTAAAATAAATAAAACGAGAAATGGTTCACTGGACATTTCTTCCAATTCAATTCTCATACGTTCCAACGAGGTCATCGTTAATGACACTTGCCTTGTTCTTTCCACACTTTCAAATTTTCTCTCGCTGCAGCATTCAAGTTTCCACGGAGTTTTCCACTAAGTTTCTGGAATCCCTTTCCGAAAAAAAATGTTTCGATTTACAAAGCGCAAAACCGGCGCGAAAAGTTGACCAACTTGCCCAAGCAGCGCCAAAACCATTGGAAAGTGATTTGTCTTTTCAGCTGGCGAGAACCCTCCTATAGTCATGGGGCTGAATTCATATGAGGCACTCATCAGCATGAATGGTTTCCCCCAACGCCCGAGGCTTGCCCTGAAAATTCCCTTGCCTGAAATCAATCGGGAAGGTGGAAGGAATTCAGAACCGATCGAAAGGACAAGCGCATAACACGCTATCATATCTGTGTTGTGAATAGGTGCGTATCCCCTTCATGAACTTTTCTACAGCAGGCAGTTCTCGGCTAAATTATGTCCCTAAACGGAAGTCAACATGACCTCTTACCTGCATCTTCGAGGTCTTTTTCGAACTTTTTATCATCCAGGATTCCACTTAGGATGGGTATTCCGAAGGCTAGAGTTTTTCCACTACCGGTTTCTGCAGCTCCCACGACATCTCTTCGACCTCTAACAGCTGCCGGAAGCACCATGCTCTGTAAAACAATAACGTTCCAAATTTCCACGACAACATATTTGAGGTACTAAAGCCGTTTTCCAATATTTATTAACTCTTATTTGAAAACTCAAAATATGATTTTATTAAAAGACACCTCACACTACTTACTATGTGTGTTCCAATGTTCTAAAATAGCTGAATAGTTTAAAACTAGGCTCTTAAACAAATTATCTACGGCTTTGGCTGTTTTAAGCTTTTCTCCAGGCCCGCTGACCTCTCGCAAAAACACGGGAAAATCCAAATCGAAAATAGCGAAACATGGCAAGTGTGAAAATCAGTGAGGTTTCGTCAAGGATGGAATGTGTGTCCCTTCTCTTTTTCTTTCTTAATCCACCTAATGGTTCGCAATTTTGATGGTTCAAAAATAATATTTTATTCAACAAAAACCTGTCGTGGCTTAAGCTAATTTTTTTGGTACTGTCACATAATTCAAAAAAAATACGGAAAAGCTCAAGGTCTCAGCTTAAGCTTCATTATATACAGTGACAAAAGAAGGAAACTCTTCGCAAACCTCTGGTTAGGACATTTGATTGGCGCTACTTTTCGACCTCAGTAGCTACCTTTCTACCTCCCATTTCGCCAGCCAGTTAGCCTACTATAATGATAACTGTCTACTGATGAAATCTGGAATAAGCTAAATTGATTGTTGTATTAATCCAAGTCCTTTAGAAGCGAATGAGCTATTTTTTGCATGATGGTATCTCTATACCGAGTATTAAGTGTAACCCCAGAATTTTGCATTGGTTCGACTCCTTCTTTGTTTGAAACTCCTTGCATCTGAACAAGTTCAGGACAGAAAAAAAAAATGGTACCTGAATCGGCGTTGGTTTGTGGAATTTCATCTCCGCAAGAGCTCGCATAACTGGCAGAGGAACAAAGAGCTTATTCCACTCAGCCATCCTGTTCATAGTTTTGTCATCCATCTCATAGTCCTCCGGTTCTTCTTCCTTTTCCGACTCCATATCTGCTTCCAAATCAGATTCAAACTCCAGCTCCGGTTCACTGTCCTCCACATATGCAGCTGCAGCATCCACGCTTTCATTTGCTTAAAAATAGTAGAAAGCCATTAAACAACTTTGGAATTTTTTTCTAGAAATCATGGCTTTCTCACAGTAGCTTATAGTGTTGCCTAACAAATTGAGAGCTTAATCCCTGGTGCAGACTTGTCGTTAACAACTCAGAAAAAGGTAATGTTTTTGAGTGCAGTTCCTGAAGAAAAAGGTATATGGCAAGGGGCAGTTTCGTCCCCTCTCCTTTATAATAGTAGTGTTATAGACTCACAAAAAGATGTTGAGCTGGGTTTTGTGTTTAGAGATACACTGTTAAATAGGGGAGGTCTTTGAATCTAGGCCGTTATTTTGGGATGATAGAGAAGAACTTCGATGTTCTATGCAACGCTTATTCCGAAATCAGCCTGTCCTTTAACGAAAGTAAGAGCGAGATTGTTATTTTCAACCGCCGAAGCTCAATTGATGTTCCTGATATCCGACTTGAAAATTGTGGGTAAGACCAGCGCCTAGTTCAGTTTACCTCGGGCCTACCAACCGGTTGTGACGTGAAATCTACAAGATCAGTGCTAGTTGAACATCTGACCAGCAAGATGCGTAAGTCTTATGGACTACTCATATCTGCCAACACTACTTACAATCGACACACCAGAGCAAGGCTTTTCGATGTGCTGGTGCTGCTACACGTTATAGGTCTTTTCCCGTTTTAGGCTCTACTGACAGATCGGAAAAGGCGTTCCGTTCGGTCGTGCTTTTATCGATTCTGTAGTTCTTGTTAGGTCTACCATTATGTACTATAAACTCTTGGATTAGTGAATGTCCAATACAGGGAAGTCCAAAATCGGCTCTATCGTTCTGCCTGTTCCCTTAGCAAGAAAAACTCCTTGTATGGTGCGATTGTACTACACTCTTCTTCTATTTAGTACAGTTCTCCTTTTCTTCTTATTTCTGTTTCTTTTTCCGTTCTGTTTTCATTTTTATTTTTCTATACTCCGCTTTTTTTTTTACTATTTCAAGTATAGTATATATGACCCCCTCACCCCACCCACCCACCCAAACATAAATCTTTGACTCACCAATTTCAACTTCTGGCTCAGGCTTTTCTTTCACAGCTTTCTTTTTCTTCTTTTTTTCCTTAGGTTTCTCAGCACTTTCTTCCGCTACTGGATCTCCATGAATTTCTTCATCAACAGTTGCCACTTCATCGCTGCTGGTTTCCTTTGTCTTTGATTTCTTAGATTTCTTTTTCTTCTTTTTGTCTTTCACTTTATCATTCTTTCTTTTTTTACCCTACAAAAACGAAACCCATATCAACCATATACATACATCAAGGTGTAACAGCAAAGAGATTCGTTCTCAGATCCAATTTCTTTTTGCTCATTCTGCAAGAAATATATGCTCAAATCCTGTCAGTAGCCTATGAACTAGGTCTGTTAAAAACCTACAGGAGTTTGGTCATGCAAATGGTTATTGATTTGTCTGAATAACCTACCGAATCTCAAATACTGCTATTTCCAGATAATTAAAGAATCCGCAATACTAATATTGCTACCCTGCAAGAAACTAATCTTTTTGTAGGTATGCTATGACCGAAAACTGAGCGGGGCCGAAAAAGTGTTATCTTGAACTGAACACAGAAATCCCGTTTCTGAATCGATGAGTCACTTCTTGCTTTTCATTGGCTGCTCATGAAGTGTACTG
Organism: Branchinecta lindahli; assembly: GCA_023053555.1. NCBI lineage: Eukaryota > Metazoa > Arthropoda > Branchiopoda > Anostraca > Branchinectidae > Branchinecta > Branchinecta lindahli. The sequence continues at coordinate 33,923,037 of JAKZAO010000002.1, forward strand.
ATGCACATCTTTGAAGGCCCCACAATTCATGCAGTGTGAACACGGTTTCTCGACCTACAGGAAAAAGAGCTTGTGTGTGAGCTAAGAGGTGATGCCGTTTACAGAGCTCTGACTTTGAAGGGTGACGTTGAGTAGCTTGTACTCCATGTTACAGGATAATATATACCATTCAATCCATCCTTGCTCAGCATCTAAAGCTTCAACAGTAATTCAGTACTTTTCAGCCAAATGAAGATCCAGGAATACCACATAAAACAAGATCCTGGATTAGGGCAGAAACATTACCTTCTTTGGAGTATCTCCTTCTCTTATTATTTCATAATCAAGAAGCTCTTCAAAACCAAGGAGATCTGCAGTACCATTTTTCTCAAACACAGAAATATCAAAAGGAACTGACAGCCACTCAGACTTTGTCACTATCCGTCCTGACATTCCTAGAAATGACCAAAAGAAAATAAACACAAACTAAAGTAAGAAAGTAAGTAGGCTATATATTTAACCTACAATACGTTTTACAACAAAAGAAAGTGCAGCAAAGATAATGGAGAAAATAAAACGGACAGACAACAGAAAAATAACTTACAAAACATACAATTTGAATATCAATCAATCAATAAAGCCTAATCACCTGGTGACGCGACAACAGACGTACACTAGATTTCCGACGGAAATCAGCATGCAACAGCTATGACAAAATGATAGTAGCTGCGTAAGGTTTGATGATGTTAGAACTACTATGAAATTAAATACGGTAGCAAAAATAAGTAGCAAGGGGTAGGTCTATATCAAAAGAGCTCGCTAAATTCAGAAATATTTACTTTTCACAATAACGTTGTCCCACCATAGAATTCAATCCCAAAGCAACAATGAGACGTTCAAACACCAACATGGTAAAAAAAAAAAAAAAAATGTCTCACCACCAAACGAAAATAGAATGGGTGTTTTTTTTCAAACCACTATAAAAACAAACAGCTGAGTCCAATGGCCATGAAAGCAAAAACCATGTCATCCACAAACAGAGCAACAGAGTGAAACTGTAGCGGAACAGATACCTAAGCTACCTACCTGACAAGAAATACTAATTCTCTAATGTCATGAGATGCAGTACTTTAGACTACAGCATTCAAGAAAAAAAAAAAAAGATAGGCTAATGTTCTTCTTTTTGTACCAGTACTTCCTATATCCTATGTAGAAAATAAGCTTGCCAACACAGGACAAAGAAAGGTGTGAGTGTATGTTGGAATGTTTGTGTATACACTTTAACTTCGCAGATAAAACGATTAAATCACAAATGCTCCACCAAAAACGTTAGTACAGAACTTTCAAAATATGCTCATAAATCCTCAGTTGCAATTTATCTCAGATAATAGTGTCAGGAACAGAGGGGTCGCTATGGGGGGGGGGTGATACCACCCCCCCTCGAAGAAAGAAAAAAGCTAAAACGGGCGCTCGCAAAGCGCCCGACCAGATTAACTGAGCTAAACTGTGCGAGCGCCCAACCACAAAAATTCAGCTTAACTAAAAAAAAAATTGAGCTTTACTGGGCGCTCGCAGACCGCCAACCACAAAAATTCAGCTAAACTGGGCAGTCACCCAGGAAAGCTAAATGGGGGGGGGGGGGGCTGACAGTACGCCAAGAAAAGTCAGCAAGGCTAGTTCAGGGTTACCAAGAAACTGAGTTGACATCCAGCTTGGACATAGGCAGTTCAGGGTTCTCGATCGTTTGAGATTTACGGAGTTGCATTCTCAGTCATATGTCTCAAGCTTGCCAGATTAAACGTAAAGAGGCGAGTGGCTATTTCTAGTCATTCGGAATTTTTTCCGAATTTCTTAATTATATTTTGTCAGAATAAGAAGTATGATTGTTTGATTTGAGCTTCTAAGATCGGCAAAAGACAGCTGTCAAATCATGAATTTCACCCTGCATGGCACAGTTTTAACCCATGTTTTAACAGAATCTAGGTATTGTGTACCAACATCATCTCTTGATTCAAGTAAAAATCAGGCTGATTTTGCTTGTGGCGTACGTTTCAAGAACTTGTTGGTTTCATGCAAAAATTCTTTGTATTTCAACAGAAAAGAATTTGATTATAAGAACTTCCCTCCAGTGTGACGTTTAAAAATAAACTGGCTTCGCGAGCAATGAGAGAAAATGTAACGACAGGCCTGATTATTCAACACGTCATTTGATTTTTATTTTGTTTTTTAACTGTAAATTCAGAACAAGTCTGCTCTGTTTTAAGTTTTTTTCTGGATTATCAGTCTGGTCAAGAAATATAGTTGCACATTCTGTGCTGAGCAAGAAATCCACACAGCTTTTCAAAATGGATGGCTGTCACTACAGGACGGAAAATATGAAACCTAAGGTACTGTACTGTGCCTGGACTGTACTGGGGGTCTGTCAGTCCCACAATATTAAGCCCTTGCAAAAAACCTTCTGATGGCAACTTGGCTTGTTACTGGTCTCCTACGCCGCAGGAGACCGTAGGCTACGCGAACCCAACACCGAATCCAAACACAAACGGATTCGGTAGAGTATCAAATCGTGTGCCGGGTTCTCTTACGCAAAACACGGGCACTGAAAATGGGTGACAGCACAACATGTTAGAATTCGAGTTCAACACCCTCATTGCTGAAAACGCAACTCAAGACTGGCTAAAAAAGACTTGCAACTGGTTTACATGCCAACTCAACCTGTTTTTAGCTGCCCTTCTTCAGTAGACTTCAGCCCATCTTACCTACTTTGGCTAACTGGTAGTTAGCTTTCTGCTCTGCTTTGGTACACAGCAAGTGCATGAAAATGGCCGAAGTCAACAATCGTTCAAATAAGCATACCTCTACTATAGCTCTCAGGACTGAACTTGAAAACCCGAGAATCCAGCCAAACCTAAGGTGCTTTTCCGTGCTCCCACAATCAGTTTGTGGGTCGACTGTGGCTCGAAAAGAGTGTTTCCGCTGCCTTTTGTGCGGCCCACAAGTGTGTTTCCGCGACCAACAAGATTTTCGTGGCTCGCTTTGTGGCTCAAATTCAACAAACAACTGCCGAGGTGATTTTCAGTTTTGTGGCTCGATTTTGGCGGGAAATTCAAATTTAGCAGCAAAACAACGTCAAAACAGTAAAATTAAAAACTTTCTCAAGTAAGTGGACGTAAAACAGAAGATCCTTTTTGCACGGAATGGTAAGGACGAAAGCCTGGAGTTCTATTTATTGAAATTTTACATGATTTTTATTTATACACTCAGACATTTGAATTTACCGCCGAAAAAATACACAAAACGGTGTTTCCGCGAGTTTCAACTTGTGGCTCAACTGTGTGGCACACAATCGTGTTTCCACGAAAAACACTCAGAAGTGTGTGGCCCACAATTGTGTCACGGAAAAACGCCTCTAATGGACTTACCTACTGCTAACCAGACACGCTAGCCGAACTTTTTGAAAATCAGATTATATTTCATAGAGCTACAACCAATATTGCAGGATAAAAGCTGTGCGAACTGCTTTTTGAAAAATAACCCGGAGTCACAAATAGCCTGACCACAAGTCACCAACCGCGTTATCGTTACAGCTGACAAAAGCCTTCATCCAGGTCCCCTATGGTCCCATTATCCTTTATAAACCCCGGATGCAGTCTTCAGCTCCTTCATAAAAAGCAAAGAAAGCAGCCGCGCAGACCAACATTAGTTGCGTTTTTTGCCTTTTCTCCGTAGGTCGGTTAACCGACTTATTTGCCACTATTGACCGTTTTTCGTCTCGCCGGTCGGTTCGACTGAGCTCTCTCTCTCTCAGTTCTGGTACGGCTTCGGATCAGGGTTGTCCATTTCGCCTCTTCGCGGCTGGGCAGCGTTGCCTATGCTACTTAAACTGACTCAAGCAGCTCTGTTGTCCTCAGAAAGTGGATGATTGCTTTGATGATGGAGGCTTCAGCAGCAGGGGGGAGAGTAGATTGCACGAGGGATCCAGTCGAGAGGTTGAGATGGTGCATCTTGAACAATGACACCACCTGGGATCTATGTTTGTTCGTGAGGATTTGGCGATGGGTGCACTGGAATAGGACGTGGTCCAGGGTCTCGTTCATGATTCTGCAGAATCGGCAGAGGGGGGAGTCTGGGGGTTGGCCGTTAGGTGTCGGGATCTTGTACGTGTAGGCTGGGTGATTCAACCCTGTCGCCCCTGCTCGTATCCGGTGATAAACTCTACTTTCAATTTTCCCCCGGAATGGGGAGAACTTAGGGTGAGGTTTGGCATTCAGGTGGCTCTGGGAGCGGATGCGGGAAATGTCTCGAAGTGGGATTGGCCTGTCGGTTGTTTGGCGGGCTGTTGTCGCTTCCTTAGCCGCTTTATCGGCAACGTCATTCCCCCGTATCCCCATGTGGCTGGGAATGTACTGGAGGGAAATGGCGCATCCTTTTTTAGAGAGCTCGTTGATAAGTTGGATTGCCATGTGGAGGTCGATGTCATCATTTTCGCATGTAGGGGTGGCTAGCGACTGGAGAGCTGACATCGAGTCGGAGTAGATGATCGCCATCATGGGAGTTGCTGCGAGTCGTAGTAGGGTCTCCAGTGCCAGAATTATTGCACTGATTTCTGCTGACATGATACAAACGTGGCGAGGGAGCTTTTCCAGAGTGATGATGTTCAGGTCAGCCATAAATGCGCTGCAGCCCGTTGAGGAGTCTGTTTTGGATCCGTCAATGAAAATCGGGAAATGGTTTTTGTGAACCGTCTGTCGTAGCTGGGCAAACCTGGATTCGACATATTGTGGCGAAAGCTTGGATTTCTTCGCGTCTGCAAAGCAGAGGAATACTGAAGGCTTGACAGTGGCCCATGGTGGTAAGGTGTTGATTTTCGGCTTGACTGCATCTGGCGCAATAGGGTGGTACGATTGGAGGCGCTTGATTTCGGGCGGAAGGCTAGGGGAGGTCTGTTGGTGTAGAAGCCAGCTGTTCAATATGTGGTGGGGGGTGCCTTCAATCTTGGCAATATCCGTAGACAACCAGTCCATAGTCTATATGGGGTCTGATGTATTGCTTGTAAAATGCAAGAAGGATCTTCTCGGAGCATCCAAATGGGGTAGACGCCAGCCTGAGCATGAGGCGGGTTTTGCGGAGGCATCGGGTTGAAAGGTCCTTGACTGTTGCTGGAAAGTCAGCTTTCTGTCAAGGATTATTCTAAGATATTTCGTTTGAGGTGTCTCAGGGATAATGTGACCGTTGAGAGTGATGTTGCAGGGTGTACAAGATCTTTTCCTGTGGAACTGGATGACTATCGATTTTGACGGAGCAAGGGGGAGTTCTGATCTAGCAGAAAACTGTTCCAAGGTAAGCATTGCAGTTTGGAGTTTCTGTTCAGCCTCTGAGTGAGATGCAGCAACAGCCCATGAATCCAAGTCGTCGGCAAATTCTCCGTGTTCATGCGGGAGTGCAAGATCCCACAGAAAAAGGGCGAATAGTAGGCAGCTGAGGACAGCCCCCTGCGGCAGGCCGATTTCTGTTTTCCTCGTAGCGGATATTTTGGAATTGACCTTGACTGCTAGCGTGCTATTGCTAAGAAAGCTATCTATGAACGATACCACCTGAGCCGGGATTCCCATTCGGAGTAGTTTGGGGATTAGTCTGCGCTTTCGGACAAAACGGCTTTCTAAAAAACGGCTTATAAGAAAAAATGGCGTCTTCCCCTTGCCGGCGCCTATCTCTCCAATGAGAATTTGGAATTTCGCGCCGTGCCAAGAGCGTAGGTCGGTTGGATGGAGCTCCCGCCTCAGTCCACAGGTCGGTTAACCGACTGGCGAACGGAGCAAAAAAAAACGACTTATAAAAACTTGGCTCGGTTAACCGAAGGAAGAAAACGACTTATAGTGGGAAATCTTGTAGGTCGGTTAACTGGATGAAGGCAAAAAACGCAACTATTATCTCCGGAGCTCCAACGGCTGTTTCACCGTCAGTATGCCAAATGAAAAGAACCATCCGTCCGCCATGTCTCGGAGACTTTCTTTCTTTTCACTTCGCAGGAGTTTGAAGCACGAAAGAACGCCACCGCACAGTGTACATCAACGACAAGGGCTTTTCGTCCCAGCGACCGAAGTGGCCAACGTCTCATTACTAAGGTACCTTTCAGTTCAGCAAGAACTGAACCGTTAGTTGCTACTCCTAAGACACTTAGTATAGGCAAGAACGAATATCAGACAGAACTTCTGTCTTTAGTCGCATGCAGTGACTATGAACACGCCCAACAAAAGTGGCGTTTTTTGATCGCGGATTAGTTCGGCGATAGCGTAGCCGTTTGAACTTTTGGCGTTTTTGACGTTCGCCGGAAGCCGATTGCCGAAGCTGTTTATCTTAATTTTTGTTTTTGTTCTGATCGGCTAAAGTCTATCGCCTGAATTCGTACGCATCGCCGATCGGCCTAGGACTCGCCGTTTGCCGTAGACGTTGGGATTTCGTATGACGGCTATCGAAAACAGTAATAAGCACGAATCGGCAAACTCGCTTCGTCTACTGGTGAAATTTCATCGGCGATCAAAAACGCCACTAAAACTGAGCGTAGCGAGAGGTATTTACTCTTGCTTTGAGCTGATGTTGGTACCCGTTAACTCCTCTTCCGTCTTCGTCGTTGCTTATCGCACAAGAAATGGTGAAGGATGCTGGTAGGAGGCATACTCCGCAGGCTGACCCGCTTTGGAGCGCGTCCATACCGAGAGGTATTTACTCTAGCTTTGAGCTGATGTTGATACCCGTTTACTCCTCTTCCGTCTTCGTCGTTGCTTATCGCACAAGAAATGGTGAAGGATGCTGGTAGGAGGCATACTCCGCAGGCTGACCCGCTTTGGAGCGCGTCCATAGAACCAATCAGTTTTGACTTCTATTTTTCCTCCACCGCGAGTCGACAGCGATTTCGCTATTTCCTATTTGTCGAGGTAACGAAACGTGACGTGACGCGAAGCTAGTAACCTCCGCTCGTTCGAATAGCGAGCAGGATATGGGGAAATATTCGACTTCGCATAGTCATATTACAGAGATAGGGGGACGGAGGTTCTGTCAGATTATTTGTTCTTGGCATAGGGTACAAAATATCATTCGACTGTGGATTGGTAGATTCTACCAAACACTTCGGCACAATTTTGGAAGTCGCTTCACGACCTGAAATGGTTATCACTCAAGATGTTCCGTACAGTTATACTTTCGGTCATGGCGCCCTGAAGCCTTGTCGCGATTTTTGCTTTTAAAACATTGACCTGCGAGGTTTGGTCGAATACTGTTCTAAGCCATTCACGGCTAGTTGCAGTCTACCTAGAGCTCAAAGGCGGCTCATGACACCAATGAGCCGGAACATGAGCCTAGTACGATCATGCAGCCTCTTCGTCTCTTCTATGCACTGAGATCGTAGCGCCCAGGCTTCTTTGAGTATTCGGTGCTGGACAGTCATTATCCGTTTCTTGATGCTTAAAGCATATCCTTGCCGAAACACCACCTTCTTTGGATTTACCTGATTTAATTCACCTTTCCCTTGAATAGTGTCCAGTGTAGCACTTCGGTCTAGCGCGGCAGCAGTTGGGACGCCTTGAAAGGATCCAATATCGACACTAATCCTATCAAAATTCCCTAAAACCCAGTACATTTCCCTTCTAAATGAGTTCTGCCTGAAATCTTTGTCGAGCCAGACGGCAAGTTTGGTTACAAAGTACTGAAAGCCCCCATTCATCGGTATCTACTCCCCCTATCCTCGACCGTATGAGAGCCGTGAGTAAATCTTATGTGCGGTACGAGGAGAAGTCTGGTCTCCTCTTTTATGAAGTTTTATGATCTTTGAATAAAGCGATTCCAGAATTAAATGTCGCAATTTTTATATTTTTTTTCGTTTTTTACTAAATTGTTTAATGATGTGTCAATTCATTTGATGAGAAGACGAACATTAGGAATTTTCGCGATCACTCGGTCCTTTATCTTTCTAAACTTTATCCCTGCTGAAGAAAAAGAATTTCGCAGCTATTCGAACTGCATATTCCCTGTAAATTCCTCCTCTATACTTGCCAATTTGGTAAAAAAAAAAAAAAAAACATCAACAAAATGACGTAAACCTTGACGAGCTGCATGGAGAGCAGTCGGTTGCAGCATTTCTCCGCCTTGTCTGTAGGTCTGAAGGTTAAATTGTTGCTCAAATCGAAGTTGTATACCTTCTTTTCTCTGTTTTTCTCTCTTTTCTGTAAAATATTGATTTACTCATTATTTTTTAAATCCTGGGCAAGAAGGACTAGATTTCAAATGATTGAAGTAGGAATCAGCTGTTAAGATCCAAGACATGGATGAAGTCGTAATCTAGTCTAACCCGACCTGAGGATGGAGAGTTCTCGCAAATTCTCAAAGGACGAAGAAACTGGTTATATTTGATTTCGAAGACTGAAATAAAGACATCTATAGCGAAGTCTATTTGCTGGGTTAAAGAGAGCTATCTTGCAGAGCTGGTAATGCTTGAAGAGCTCCTCGGATTGCCAAATCGTACACTGACATCAACAGTGGTTTCGCATCAGCTGAAAGAAAGGAAATTTATAAAACGGAAGCAGATTAGGATTTCCGCGGGAGGGCGAATACCTTAAATTGGGACCCATTAGGTTTTTGGGCGCAGGACAGGACTTGGGACACGAGAGTGATTTCCTTGTTGCCGTGTCCCTTCGTTGCGGTGATCCGGTTGGGATCAACAAGATAGGTCCTATTTTGTTTACCAGCAGTTTTTTCTGTGTGATGCGCGTGTGTGTTTTTGTATCATAGTAATGCCCTTTGGACAGACAATTAGGCTCGGGTGTCCGCGGAAAGGAATCCCTGCCAGGAATTTCAGCACCATCATCAATTCAATACATGTTCGTGTTTCTACAACCCTTTCTTGGCTTGACCCTATGTAATATAATTTTATAATGAAGTGTAATTAAAACCTTGAACCTAAAAACTAAAACCTAAACCCCTAAAACCCGCCTCTCTCTCCAGGGCTGTTACATATTCAGATTTAATTGTACTCAGGCACTTTGTACTACATGGATAGCAAAATTTTTTCATATAGCCTCTAGCCTCTATCCCCCGATATTTTATTGCAATCGGATACGCGGTTCAGAAGGTACAGAAGAAGACCACTATCCGCTGTGAGAACGCTGGAAGCGACTAAGTTAGTGCTTGCAGGATATTTAAAGTCATTGTTTTGTGAACTTTTTCGTTTGTCTTTCCCGACCAAAGCTAAATGCAATCATTGTAATTGTCGTGATATCACATTACAAAAATTAGGCTCGGGTGTCCGCGGAAAGGAATCCCTGCCAGGAATTTCAGCACCATCATCAATTCAATACAGAAAAGTTGAGATTTTTTCAACTCTATGGTGCAACTGAAGAAAATTCGACCGGGAAATCACGGTCATCTGGTTTCAATAACGTTATAGTCGTTCTGCCGTTCTGGTCTTATTACCCAGATAAGAGAATTAAGCCTAGGACCTCGACGCTCGGGAATGAGCTCAGTAAGTCTATGACTTGTGTGCCAATCTTTCGTACACCTTCTGGCTCACAGCCAGTTCAGATGTAGCGGGAAAACCATCTGATTTGTCCATTCACATGAGCGACCGGTAAGCTGAGAAATTTTCCGAAGCTTAGGAAGGAGAATAAATGCGCTTGAAAATAAGCTCCATCCTTAGGAGAATTGTAGCGGTTATGCCCGCAAGGGGCTACAGTTCACGATAGGACGGAGCCGCGGTAGCCTAGACCACCTTTTTTCAGTTCTTTGAGCGCCTTCTGAGGAAACAATCTTATTCTTCAATGTTTAATTTCTTACTTTTGTCTCCCAACCTTTAATTTCTTTCTCTCCAGCCAAAACATATGCTTTCCGAACGCACAAACTAGCAGCAGTTCAGAGAAAAACAATTCCGTAATGATTACCCTGTGATTTCCACACTTCTAATGTCAGAATAAAAGATCCTCTTTCTATATCCCACAATGAAAAAAAAAATGATGACTATACAGTTTCTACAAAAAAGTTTCTGATGTCTTTTCTTAATTTTTTTAGGGGTGAATAAACAAAACCCACGGAAATTTCAGGCCAATTGTTTTAATCTTTAAAAAAATGAAGTTTTTACAGTATTGTCAGATTCATAAATTACTGAGTGATGGTCTACTATTCATTCATACGTTTTTACCTCTCAGTTTTGTGGGATAAAAAATAAACAAATACAAATAAATGAGTATGGCTTACATTTCAGAACTCCAACCAGGTCGGGCAGTTTCTCCAAAAGAGCGGTGCTGATTTCAGCTGGACTGCAGTATCGAGCGAGGGCAGGAGAGAGATTCTGAAGGCCTTCTTGGTCTTCGCTTAGTGCCCTCAGAATCAGGGTTATAGCTAAAGTCTTCACCTGACGATTGCTGGAGGCCAGAATGTACTTCAAATCGTTTACTAGACCCAGTAGGATGCCGGGTTGTCCCTGACTTACTCTGTTCAGGTCCTGCAGTACTTGCAGCGTTTCTATTTAAGATATAAAAAAGATCAATACTCGCGAGAGCTTTTAAAGGTGGAATATCCAGGAGAGATCTGCTACGAATATTTCCATTTATCTATATTATGTACATACTGAATCTAAGCTCTCGCTTATCATAATGATCAACCAAACCTGTGGATGCTCCCGATGGAAGGCTGTGATATACACTACCGGTACAAAAATATCCAATCCTTTCTGATTCGCTACAATAATCTGAACCCTTTCTGTCATCAATATCAAATTTTTGTAGAGGTAAGGAGTTCCTATACGGATTTTAGGTATAGATCCTTAGCTCCATGTTCGTTATATGGTACATACAGGAAACTAAACAGAACCTACCTTCATTGGTACTAGAGGCTGCGAGTCGCGCATGCAGTGCAGACGCAGATCGATTTGCAGTAAGTCGCTTTACTGAATATACCGGCTTAGGCTTGCTTAGTAAGTGGGTGGTCCCGAGCGCTTCCAGGACGTTCAAGACACGCTCATCAACTTCTTCCAACCTAGAGGAAAGATTCGACAGATTCAAAGGACTAATCCAAGCAAAAAAGTTCAGAGCTAGCGATGAAAAGCAGCCACTTCCCCTGCACGATACGGAAACGTGTAGCTACACTGGGCACAGGGGCATCAAAATAGAAATCTCATATTCAGCCTTCCATGCATAGGCAGCTGCAGAAGGTTTCCTCTAACTCTCACTAGTTTGTGTTTTTGTCGGATTCCGAGGGAACTTGAGAAAAGGTACTGAAATGGGTTAATTATCACTAATTTGCAGAGGCAAATTTTTTTTGGGGGGGAGCAAGGTATTTACCGACTGGCTGGTCGTTTTTACCGACTGTTTTTGCAGAAAAAAACGACTGCTTTTTACGAAAAATCGCGCTACTCGGTAATTTTTTTTACCGACTGGCCGACGATATTGGGGGGGCCGGGGGTGGGGGTCCCCACCTCCCCCCTTCCATACGTGACGCCCCTGCTAACTTGTATTAAACAGCTTCTTGATGCTTTAATTTGCACCCTTCCTGTACCAACAAATTTAGGGCTATGGGGACGATCGTAAAACATCACTAATACTTTGACTCGAAGACTCCTCACTCAAAGTTTGGGCAAAATGTGTCAACTTCTTCAAGAGTTTTAGTGCTAACAGACGGACGGATAAACTTTACAATCACAGGCATCCCGTTTTGGGCTCCAGAAGATAAAAATAATTTCAACCAAGGCCAAGTTTTACGATAATCTCGGAGCTTCGCTGGCTATCAGGTTTTAGTTTCAAACCCTCATACAAGCCAGACACATACCTATCCGTTAATCTTAGAGACTTTCGTAATGTTTGCTCCAAAGAATCCATTGGAAGGTCTTCGACTGAAGGCTTCACGAAAGTTTGAATCATCTCTCTGATATTAGCAGGAACTCCGCATCCGCTTGGGCTGCCACTGACTGCCTGGCGGACTAGCGATATCAGGACGGCAATCTAGACCAGTAGAGAAGATTGGATAAGTGACATGAGGCAATGCAAGGACAACAACCAGTCAAGGCCTCAAAGACAGCTGGAACTTATTCACGACGTCAATGAAGAAGCAGGATAAGCCGATAAGATGAATGTAGAATGTGTTCTTGTTAAATGTTCTTTGTTCTTCGTTCCAAAGTCACAGAAATCGGAGTTAACATGTAGGGAGAAAGGTAGTGGAAAGTCGTTTCACCGACCAAGAAATCGAATCTTGCCAGGGGGGAAAGGGTAGTTAGCAGGAAAAACGAGGAAGCGCAGGACCCCTGTTTTTCTTCTTCGTCTTCTTTGAGACGGGAGCCCTGTGGGCCTTGTTTTGACTAAGGCAGGAGCCTTGTTTTGAGTGACAAACCTTAGCTCTACGGTTTGAGGAAAAGATAAAGGAGATTACGTTGGGCAGTCTGCCACTTGGAGAGAGAATGCGGTATGCTAGGAGGAGAGCCACTCCGGGGTTTACCCGATGTCCGATGTGTGGCTAGTGGCAGCATGAATGGGAACCTAAAGCATTCGTTGAGTGAATGTGAAATTTGAGAGAACATAATACTGGAAACATTTCGTAGGAATGGAAGGTATAAGCCGAATGAAAACAGGTGTGCAGCCTCATGTGGTAGAGTTGTTTCATTAAAACTAACACCTAGCTAGCCTGAGGAGAGCAAACCTGTCCCCGTTCCTCTGCAACTACCTACCCGTAGAGCTACCTGCACACACAGTCCGATAAGATTTGTCATGCGAAATTCGCATCATTACGGGGATTAAGCTTGGAAACTAGGGGGAGAGACCAGCAAACGATAGGTTATTCACATGTATAGGTTAAAAGTTTACCTGAGCAGGTTTGAGTTTCAAGAAGTCTCGCCTTTTCGCGTGCTTAGGAATATGCTTGTCCCGCCCCTGAACTAACCTCGGAGAGGTCACGCACGCTTGCAAAAATTCGAGAACCGTCATCGGATCATTTCTGAAAGAAAAAGTAGATTTATTGCTTCTAAGTAAGTAAATTTATCTCCTCCAAATGTATTGCTTCAGCCGTCATGCTTGATGTCACTAAGCGGATAAGTCATAATAACGGATAAGATATCGTTTAGCACAATCAATATAAATATGAAACAGATTCAAACTAAATTTGATTTTAGTTTCCAAAAATCTAATTGTGTGTTACTGAAGAAGCGATATTTCACAAGCTTAAACAGATGTGCTACGATAACGGTCTTTGCCGAAGTTCACAATATCGCCCATTTCAAACTTGCATGATTATCGCTGATCAATCAGCACTGGAAAAACCACCTTGCCTGTATGTTAAAGGTCTTAAAGCAACCTATATGCTTCTTAATTTTTTTTAACTCCGATCAGTTCGACTTGATGGGATTTTAACTCCGATCAGTTCGACTACTCAAAATTTCTTACAGTTATTTAGAGGCGAAAGCCTTTTCTCTTGCTTTGTATTATATTATTATATATTATTATTCATGAAAGGCTCTCTTAAATGAGAAAAGCGCGTCCACACCAACCAGGACGCCTAGATTGCGGTGGGTCATGCATTCAGGGGTCAGGATGCCGACGGAGGTGACGAAAGGGTTCTCAGCATGCGGAGCTTTAGCCTTTTGGAGAGCAGCACGAATGTTCAGATTTGTCAGAGAAAGAGTGGGAACAAACGAACCACATCGACACTGGCATCTCAGCTCTGCATTTTCGAACTGTACGGGAACTAAGATGGGACGAACAAAAGCAAGAAAAACGAAAATAGCTAGGTTACCAAGGGCTCTAGCTTGACCAGACAGAAGATGGGTAATAAGGGACTACCATAAGCTGCTCCTTCTCTTATATCCCCCTTCCCCGAAATACAAAAAGAGGGCTTACCCGTCAGATTCCAAGGCTTGCCCTACAACTCTCCTAATGGTTCTCCAAGAGCTACGATGGACTATCAGGGTCAAAAGGGACGATTGGAATGATTTGAACTCGTGCATTTCTTTTGAGAAAAGTTTCAGTTCCACTGAATCCGTAAGAATTTCCGGCTCCAAGGTTTCAAGCAAATCCACAACAAGGCTTGGGTGAAAATCCGACCGTAAGATTTGTCTCAATTTTTCAGGCTGAGAAAGGACATCGGTGACAAAACTCCGCGTATTGCAGGACTTCAAGTAAGGCTTGGCCAGGGCAGTGAGTACGTCCTGTTGGTTGGTAGAAGGAGTAAGCAGCCCTGAAACGAGAAAACCTCTATTAGCTCAATATGTTCTTGCTTGAGACTTAACAACTTCGCAAACTTTCGCACTACCCCGAGCGTCACGTTGCTTTGCAGGGTTTGGCTTTCTCCAAGAGTACAAATTTTCAGCATTTTTTTTTTTTTTACAAGTTTTCAGCAGTTTTTTTGTCGCTGGACAGCGAGAAACTCTCGCTTCCGACGAGCGGAGGTTCTTGGGGTGCCGAACAACAGTGATTTGCCGACTCTCTTCTCTTGCTGCTATAATCCGAAACGTATCAATAAGACAAATTCCATCTCCACACGCAGAGTTAGAAAGAAAACGAACTTTGACAAACTGAACAATATTAGACAAAAGTAAATGTCATTTCGAGGAAAAGAACTATAGGCTATTAATTGTATGGTACTAACCTAAACTATTTGTATATTGACACGTTCCGTGATAGCGGTATATGGGTCTATAGTAACCTGTAGTTAACCGAAAGTTATACCAGTGCTTGACCTATAATTAGGTGTATATTATTCGAGATAACATAGTTATTTTCTGTGCCTATCCTATCCTATTCAATTTCAATTTCAATTCCAATTTATTTTCAAAATTCCTTCACGGGCAAGCCGAACAACGGATTTTTCGTCGTAAATATGATAACATCAGCATCTTTGTCATAATTTTGTCGTAAATAACGAACTTATATACAATTCGAATCACTGTAAGAGATCATTTACAATTACACTTATATCATATCTAAAAATCAAATAACTATAACAAAAACAAGAGTTACGACGAATTATACATTTCGATCGAATGACGTCACATTACACATATATCAAAACTAGGAGTCAAACAATTATACAATAAACAAGAATCACGATGAGTTATACATTTCGACGAATGACGGTACGAAGCTTTTTTTGTATCGGTCATGAGATGCAGAAACAGGATGTAATTTAGGAATGCGCTGCGAAACCATTCGCGCAGGTCTAGGTCGAACGGGTTCGAACTCGGGCGGGAACATGTCTCGCAGACGAGGATTTTCAAGCGTCTTCACTCCAAATTTAAGGCACATTTTTTCCCGACGTTGGGCCAAAGATTCCAGCTTGAAACTCCGAAGAAGCTCAATGTATGGCACCTTTGGCGATTTGGAAGTAACAAGGAGGGCTCGAAATTGCAACCTCTCCAGCGAATTCGACTGATCCCGTGTCAAACCGAAGTGCCATACCTGACAACAATATTCTAAAGTGGGGCGGATAAAGGACACACAAATTTTTAAAAGATGCTCGGTAGGGACGCCGTAACGGGATAATAACTTTAGGGATCGGACTGCCATGTTACCCTTTTTAAGCATGCTGTCCACTTGTTTGACCCATTTCAAATCATGGGTAATATGGATTCCCAGTAACTTTATGTGTTTCACACACTGGGCAGTGGGGAGGGGTGGGTAAAAAGCCGGCATGCTTTTTAAAAAAGATATAGTTAGAACCACAGATTTATTCATGTTGACGACCATGTCATCCATAGCTGCCTCGTCACAGATTCATCGATGATAACCTTAGCACTGCTTTTAATGTTTCTTCTGCACACTTCAAGCAGCGACAGGTCGTCCACGAATTTCCGCCTATCTGCGAAAGAAAGAGCGAGCTCATTGACCATAACCAAAAAAAGAAGCGGTCCCAACAGGGTACCCTGGGGTACACCGCAAAAAATAGGTAAAATATCTGAAAATACCGTTTTGTACTTAGTTTGTTGTGTCCGGTTTAACAAAAATTGTGCAACAGTTCGTACCAGAAACGGCTCAATTTTAAATTTATGTAGGAGTTTGGCAATGAGCTTGCTGTGGTTAATTAAATCAAACGCTTTTTTTAGGTCTATAGCTATTAAATTAATCCATATATTTGGATTATCCAAATTCTTAAGTATTCTATCTAGCAAGCTAACTAAGTAATGTGCTGCTGATGTTTTTGGCAGGTTACCAAACTGCTTCGGGTCAACATTTCTCAAAATGGTTTCTTTTAACCATGATGAAAGGAACTGTTCGTGAACTTTACTAAAAACAGGGGTCATAGTAATTGGGCGCACACCAGTAAAATCATTAGGGGAATCTTTCTTCGGAATAGGTGTCACATAACCATTTTTCCAAACTGCCGGGTACTCACCTGATTCTGTTACTTTATTAAAAATATGTGAAAGGGGACTACTAATTTTCTCAGGGAAAGCTTTAATCAACTCAACGGGAATATCTACAGGTGTTACACTCGTTCTCTTAAGCCTTCTTAATTTTTTAGTTACTTCATCTTGACTAATTTTAGGGAAATCAAAATCAGGTGGGATTTGGGGAATTTCTTCGTGGGGGAGGGGAGGGAGAGTTTGAACTATAGCAGCAAGGTGAGCATTTAATTTATTTGCCGTTTCCTGTTCACTTTCATCAAGGTTAAAATCAAGTCCCTTCTGAACCTTCCCCATCATTTTCTTCACTCCGTTATACCATTTTCTAGGGTCAGACTTCAATAGTTTTTCAGTCTGATTAGCATAGTGGTTTTTAGCGGCATTTCTCGTCATTTTGCGAATCTTATTTTTCAGTCGTTTTGCTTGGTCAGTCTTACCAGCTTTAAATAAACGCAGTTTTTCCTTAACAAGGTCTTTCACGGCCTTCATAATATAAGGCCGGTCAGAGGAATGTCGCTTCACCTTCTTCTCGGGAACGCACTCATGGTACTTTGCTAGTAGGATTTCCTGCAGAAAACTAGCTTTACTGTTGGTATCCTTCGCAGATGAAACTGATTCCCACTTTTCTTCACAAATCCATTCGCCAAATTTTGTGTTGTGTTTCTGTAGTTTCTGTCGTTGTGTACTCAATAGTGACTCTACTGAGCGGGTTTAATTCTAGCGTAAAATGGTAGCTACCGCCAAGCGGAGAACCTGGGATCGGATCATCATAAAAATCAAACATATTAGTCGAAATCACATCTAATGAAGTGAAGGGAATGTAGAATTTCCCAGCAATCGAAGATCAACCACTAAGGCCGGTGTGTTCCAACCTCACAACCCCCAGTTATTAAAGTATACAATCGTCGTCACGTCAAAGCTCTTAGCGAATAAGGGTAGAAGGTTGGAACACATCTCGTTAGAGTTGAAAGCCAAAGCCACAACAGAATATCATAGTTACCGGGAGGTAGAGCAAATCTGGTTTTCATAAGTGGTTGGATGCGTTTCAAAGTCTGTTCTACCGCATAGACTGCCACAGGATTCAGTTGGACTCGGTTGATAAGCATCGTAATACAGATTTCAATGAGTGGAGCGTAGCATTTTTCGTTCATGCGTGTAACCTGCAAAAAGCCAACTTTACTGATGTGACATCCTGAACGGTACAGTTTTAGGCTGATTGCAAGGACAGAAATCTCGCCAGTCGCCACAAATATAGACCCTGCGAATGTCTCAAGAATTATACTGTACTTCTTTAACCGAACAGCATACTATCAACTGGCCAGTCCACGGTTTTAATGAATAAATTACCTCACTTACTAACCAACTTAGGGTGTGTAAGAACCACGTGTTGGGAATCGTCCTATTTCACTTCACCTCTTTGAATATTTGGCGCTTTGTACGATTCCAACGCCATCTATCAGTAATGAAAACAGTAATACATCTGGTTAGAAGCGCTACCAGTTCAGTGGATGAACAGCCTTCAACCAGATACATGGCTTATAATTTGTAAAGTGGATTTGTTGGAATTTTAAGGTAAACATTTTGGATTATTATATTAGTTATAAATAAGATATTAAATGAAATTATAAACTTGAAGTATTCAGTTTAAAGTAAAATCAGAAAGTAAAAGAATTATTATTTATTTAAGGGTTCGTGACTTCATTCATTCCTGACTTCGTGACCTATACATCTGTAAATAGTTGTACAATAAACGTTGTGTAACGTTACGACAGACGAATTGGCGTGGCAGTTAAGGTCTTCCCAACACCACGTGCCAACAGTTAGTAAAAAGACCACCTTCAACCTGTATTAATTCAGAATGGAACGATTTCCCAAAAAGTACACAACGGTACATTTCGATGCCAAGAAGACAAAACTACTAGGTTTCAGACAAATTTGGCTGCCTCTTCCTCGAATCCACCTCACTGAATTTCAGAACGCTTGGGAATGGTTCTTGTTTTAGGTCTCTAAATTTCAAAGAGAGCTTTAATTTAATTACATTTATCATTGTATCCGAGTCTTGTATACTATCTATTGTTTCCGTTACTATTAGCAAAGCGTACAAAGTGCTTCAAACAATATTGATACTTGACGTTTCCACGATACTCTAAGTGCTTTTTTGAAAACACTGATGAGTTTCGAGCCCGCGTTGTTGCACAGGTCTCTTTCCATTCCTTCTTTTGCGTTCGACCTCCTGGTCTCTAAATTTGTAGTTAGATTATTACTAATAACACCAGTACACTGTGCGATCCCATGATAACAGTCCTATCCTACCCAGTGCCAAAATTTTCTGATATTCCCCTAATGTTAAAAAAGGCTGTTATCGCTCGGGCGATATCGGCCTATCATGCTACCTGCGGGCCAAATTTTTCCGCTTTCACCCTCAGCAAGGGCGATAATATATAGTACTACTGTAGTATCATTCTGGATCTGAATGAAACAATTTTTTACTTATTATAAAAATGGACGACCTACAGGTGGAAATTACAAAAGAAACGAAAAACGACGTAATGCGACACGAACTCTGGCAACACAACCGAAATATAAGAAAAATACGGACATTAACAGGTAAATCAGTCGTATTATTATAATGCGATTTCTTTAAAGAACTTTTAAACTTCTATATCGCAATCACAGGGTCGGCAAGACGGTATTTTATACTGATTTCTGCCCGGGGGGGGGGGGGTATTCAACAGATGCTAATGTTGTTGTTTTTTCATTTAGTGTTCTTCTTTGTCTTTTTGCTATATACTCCGCTTTTTCTTGTTTTTTTTAAAGTGGACAGCAATAGATTATTATTATCGTTAGTAACGTTATATCGTTACAAATTGTCGAGGGACCAATACTTCGCCCCGCATCTGCCAGGCACCGTTCCTGCTTCGTTCTCGTCCCGAAGTATGGTCGTATAGCCCAAGGAGCCCAGGATTGGCTGATGGAGCGGAGTCTCCGCCTTGAGGGAGGAGTCAAGAGTGACAAATGACATGTTTCTTTGGCCCCGCCCTGTGAGAGGAGCTACGCCATCAGAGGTTGCTGCTGTCTGATGCACGAAAGGCTCCCCGTGCTCTGCTACACTTTCTCAGCTGGACCTACGCGTCACCAGCGTTCGTCCTACTAGGTGATCTGCGATTGTGGTTTTCAGAAGGTGGAGTATGTGGAAAGCGAGTGATTCTTACCACGGAGTCCGTCAGAGAGCGCATGACGGAGGAGAAATACGTCAACTGATGGTGAATTGCTGCGAGGAATTTTTCACCACCAAATGAGCAAAGGGCTTTGTGCAGGAAAACAACCGTAGCACCCGTTACAGGGAAATAGCCCTCGGTTGACTTGGCCTCACTTGACAAATCCTGAAATAAAGGTACGGAAGTATAAACACTAACATCTTAATTCAATTTTAATTACTAACCTATTTTTTCAAAAAACATTTCCGCAAAGCAAAGAAAAGAAAAAAAGAGGATTTTATAGTCATAACTACGATTCAGAAGTGGCGGTCGCTACGGTAAAGGACCGCTATTTCATCCTGTAATAAAGCTGACGAAATTCCATAACATACAAAAACAAGACCAAAGGCTTCGATGGGATCCCAAAAATGTAATATTTGATCCAGACAATCGCGTCTTGTAGATATCCGGTCTTCGCCAGACTCCTTGAACATTTTACTAATAAAATTTAGAAACAGGTTAAGGCCAATGGCTAATCATCTGAGAAGGCCAATTTCAGATATGGATTCAGCATGTGTGTTACCCTTAAACGTCATATTTACTTCAACGAAACTGATCCAAACTTCCTGCCTTACTTCTGCCAAAACTACTTATCCGGCAAAAAGCTTAAGCTCAAAAACGAATTCAGCATATCTCCTTACCCCTATATCGATCTAATCAACTTCAGCAAAAAGCTTAACTTATAACACATTTTCTGGTTCAGCCGAGTTCCGGGAGAACTATGTCCTGGTGGAAAATGATTGTCATTTACGTGTTCAACACGTTGTCTTACCTCTAAACCGAACATCTAATCAACTTCAAATAAAAATTTTACTTTTAACAAACTTTACAGTTTAGCCGGATTCCGGGCGAACTACTTGTCCGACGAGAATGCAAATGTCTTCTTACCCCTAAATAGACTATCTCACTAGCTTTTAAAAAATATTTTATTCGCCCATTATTCCACATCCCTAAATTAGCGCTACTGAGTCCATCGACCTGTCCCTTGACCCAAAAGAGTTCCATCAAAACATCTAATTTCCTTTGAGAGTTAAGTCGGGTCTTCACCTTCCGGAATCTGGGTTCCCAGATTTCCCGAGATTTTATTTTGAATTTCTTCTGCGATACTTAAAAATTCCGGAAATCTGGAAGCTCAAAAGCCCCTTTTTCCGGATTATTTTAATGTACTTTCGGACCGGTTCATATTCCAGATGCAATTTACAGAAGAAGTTAAAGAATAATCTGGAAGCCCAGATTCCGGAAGTTCCGGGAGGCGAAGACCGGACTTTATCCTGCTGACAGTCAGACGGACAACTTTTACGAATTCATAGGTATATAACTCCGCTTACGTCTTGGGATCCCACTAAGAAGATGGCAGTCTAGGGAAGTAGCGGAAGCCCTTTTCTACCGTTTCTGTTTCTCCCGGAGACACTCTCGCTGTTCTCCGCATCGAGCCTATACGACATGCACACCAATCATAGGAGAAGAATGAAAAATGTCAAAAAATAAAGTGGGTCCTCGAAATCGCCAAAATTTGCGGTTACCACACGTTACGAACTCCCGACAGCTTACAATTGCCAGTGGAGAGGCCCTCCTTCCCACGAGTCTTGGATTATTCGGACTGGCAATGCCCATGACTTAAGCTCAGTTGACCGGCCTACAGAAGGAGCCTCATTCCATGTCTGAAACCCCAGCACAAAACAAACCTTCGTTTGATAGATAGATAGATAGATAGAAAGTTTATTGTAAAAATCGACTATCGTGGTTATAAACCAAATTTGCGATTATTGTCCAACAACATAATAAATTACAATATATGTAGCCTATCTAATGTCCGTACGTTTAAAAAACCGTCACGCTTCGTTAAAATATTTCACGAACTCGGGAATAAAACTTTTTTCATATCTAGCGTGTTTTGTAGGTACGGGACAGAGCTTGGGAACCCTAGAACTTACCACTCGTTCTGGTCGATTTCTAACATTTTGATAGGGGGGAGGGAGGATTTGGGAGTGCAGAGGATGAGATACCATGGCTGAACCGAAGTCAGCGCTTAGCTCCTTTCTGCGCTCCTGCAGTGTTTTTAGGTTAAATTGTTTTAAAAGGTACGAGAATGGAAGCTTCGGTCCGCTATGAATAATAAGAAGAGCCCGCTTCTGTATTCTTTCCAATTTATCTCTTTGTTCCTGCAATAATGAAAAGTTCATCTGACCTGTTTGCGGAAAGGTGCTGTGCGAATTCTACTTTTGCGCAGTGGCGCTGACAGAATATGGATATGATGGTTATTTGAACTTTCGATTATGAGAATAATGATGGATGTTTGAGCTCCGCAAACAGGTAGAGATTTCTGTGGTTTCTTTAACCCCAGGTGAAGACGGGGTGTGCGGGTTTGAGGTAGTCCTCTTCCCAATCAGCCTAGCGCGCAGCACCAACTCCCTTTATTGAGTATAAGCATGCCAAAATATTACTGCCCAGAATGCAGACACCCTGCAACTAGTGGGACAGTTCAGTGCACCAAATGCAGCCAATGGTGGCACCCTAAATGTGCAAGAATCACACTTGGGGCCAGAGAAAAATTACAGGAATGGCTCTGCCTAAACTGTGACTTCCCTTCCTCGCCTTCAGTCACCAACGTTGGAAAACTCCCTAACATGCAGCCAAAAGTCACGCCAAGAGCAAGCCCGAGACTCCCTGCCAAAAGCATGACACCTGTAGTCACACCCAGAACTTCCAACCCCCAAATAAAAACAGTTTCTAGGCCCAACAGTAAGGATGACACCCCTTGTGCGAACTGTACAGAACATAAGCGAGAAATTTCAGTCTTAACTAGTAAATGTTCTATCCTAGAAAAAGAACTTGCTGATCGTGCTTCTGCTATTGAAAAGCTTGACAGTGAAATGAAGAACCTTTCTGCTGACCTCTCGATGGGTAAGAAAGAATGGGAAAAACGTGTTTCTGACCTTTCTACTCTTGAAAATGAAATAGCGAAAAGGGAGCAGAACTCTCTCTCAATCCAGAATGAACTATTATCGCTACAAAAGGCCCACGCTTCCCTGCAGTTCGATATCCGTAAGCTAGAAACATTAACAGACGAAAAAACTTCAACCATTGAAGCCCTAACGATGCAACTAAATCAACTACGAAACCAGTTCCCCCTGCCACCTCTATGTGAACCTTCGTCTTCGCCCAGCCCCTTCAGTGACCCGGTTTGCCGCATTGCAGATAGTGACGAAAATATCTGCAATGCCAATACTGACCTACACCTTGACCTGTCACCCAAACCGATCGCTCCTAGTAACGAAGGCAGGAAAAGTAATACCTGTACAAACTGGTTGTTAATGGGTAAATGCAGATCAGGTAGCAACTGTGATTTTCATCACGTGGCCGTACGGAAAGTGAATAGTGAAAAGCACGAGGACAATGGAATTCAAAGGAAATCAGGACGAGAAAACGAGTCAAGGTCTAACCGGGATGTTCCGGATGGTGTTTGCCGAGGTGTTTGCACCCAATTTTTGGCCGGAAAATGCCGAATGGGAATGAATTGTAAATATAAACACATTTGTAAATTCTTTGTGATAGGAAATTGCCGCAATGGAGGAATGTGCATTTATGAACATGTTTTAGTATGTAGAAAGTTTTCGTCTGGGACGTGTTTCGGATGCGATAAAGTTCACGTTACTCTGCCAAAAAGCTGGAAAAGCCAGCACTCGGCACCCGCGTGCTCTCAGACCTTGCGCCTAAACCAGTCAAGAGTCAGAGTAACAGGGAACCCGAAAAGGTTGTCAAGTTTACCTAGTGCAAGTGACAATGTACAGCGTTTTTTACCGAGCATACTCGATCCACTACCACCCCCTCCCTCCAACACCGACTTCTTCCCCCCGCTGACAAACGTTGGATCGAGTATGCTCATGAACGAATTTCCAAAGCCGCGGAACACTTTCAACCACCCGGGGTATCCCCACCCATCGTTTTTAGCCTCTCGGTACCCCCACCCTCTCACCGACCAGGCCTCTCCAACTGTATCGGCCTCGAAGCCACATATGACTCCGACCAGTCACGCGGGCGGCCCGTTTCTGCCGAACTTGACACAACCCCCACCCTACCCCCAGTCCTTTTTCTACCCCAATCGTCATCAAGCATGGTTTCGGCCACTTGCTCCACCAGCAACCGATTTAGCGCACTCGCTTTACCGGACGACCACGATGGGCTAGTTGAGAAATCAGCAGTTCCATTTGACTCGCAGCCGGAGCCCTCTGTTAAAAGCCGTATCAAAACCAAAACAAAGGAGTATAAATCCAGTGAGTATTTTTTCCCCAAATTCCTTTATAGCAACGCTGAGAGTCTTAATCCGGAAAAAACTGCAGAACTAGAAAGTTTGGCATGCATTACTAAAGCTTCAGTATTGGTAATAACTGAAGTCCACCATCAAAACCCTGAGCTACTCAGCATCTCGGGATATAATATGTTCATGAAGTTTCGACCAGATGACCATTGTCTAGGTAAGAAAGGTGGTGGGGTCGGTATATATACACATGCTAAAATTAATTCTCGTATTGTTGATGTCCCTTGCCTCCAGGAAACAGATGAAATTATGTGGGTTTATTTAAAACCCAAACGGCTCCCGCGTAAGTTCAATGGGATTGCACTATGCGTTTTTTACTATTCACCCGGGCAGAATGCGCAGTCCCGCTCAGCCTTCTTGGAGAAACTCCAACTAAGTGCAGATTATGTATCCGGAAAATTTTCAGGTTGTGGAATTTTTATTATTGGTGATGGGAATGAATTACGTCTAGATCATATTAATAGAGGATTAGAGCTTAAGCAGTTGGTAAAGTGCCCTACTACTAGAGGTGGAACCTCGCTGGATGTGATTTCGACGAATATGTCTGAATTTTATGAAGAACCTGTTGCTGGTTCTCCCCTTGGGGGCAGTTACCACTATACATTAGAACTAAATCCTTGCAACAGCGTTAAAATAGAATATACGACGACAGAAACTACATGCCGACCAATCACCGATGAGGGCCTCCTAAAGTTTGGCGACTGGATTTGCCAAGAGAAATGGGAGGCAGTCAACACGGCAAAGGATGTGAATAGTAAAGCTAGTATCCTTCAAACTACATTACTTGAAAAATATCATGAATGTTTTCCGGAAAAAAAAGTAAAGCGACACTCGTCCGACAGGCCTTATATTACGAAGGCCGTTAAAGACCTAATTTTTGAAAAACTGCGGCTTTTTCGAGCTGGTAAGAATGACCAAGCAAAACGTCTAAAAAACAAAATTCGCAAAATTACGAGGAATGCTGCGGCCGATTATTATACCAAAAGGAAAGAACATCTACTAAAGTCTAACCCTAGAAAATGGTATAGTGATGTAAAACAAATGATGGGTAAGTCTCAGAAAGGTGTTGACTTCAACCTCGATGAAAGTGAATTTGAAACTGCAAATAAACTAAATGCTCATTTAGCGTCGATTGTTCAGACTCTCCCTCCCCTTCCCCGGGATGAGATTCCTAATGCAGAGCCTGATTTTGATTTCCCCCAAATTAGTGAAGATGATGTAGTTAAAAAACTGAAAAAACTTAAGAGAACTAGTGTAACACCAGTAGATATACCCATAGAGATTATTAAAGCATTTCCAGAAAAAATAAGTGGTCCACTCTCTAAAATTTTTAATGAAATAACGGTATCTGGTGATTATCCCGCAGTTTGGAAGACTGGATATGTTACACCTATCCCGAAAAAGGATTCTCCTAATGATTTTACTGGGGTGCGCCCCATAACTATGACCCCTATTTTCAGTAAAGTTTACGAACAGTTCCTTTCATCCTGGTTGAAAGAAAACATCCTGAAACATGTTGACCCTAAGCAGTTCGGCAACCTGCCAAAAACATCAACAGCACATTATTTAGTTAGTTTATTAGATCGGATATTAAAGAATTTGGATAAACCCAGTACATGGATAAATTTAATAGCAATAGATTTAAAGAAAGCATTTGACCTAATTAACCATAGCAAGCTCATTGACAAACTTTTAATTAAATTCAAAATTCAACCATTCCTAGTTCGACTGGTTGCTCAGTTTCTGTCCAATCGAACACAAAAAACTAAGTATAAAACAGTTTTTTCTGATAGTTTACCAATTTTTTGTGGGGTTCCACAGGGTACCCTGTTGGGACCGCTTCTTTTTTTAGTTATGGTCAACGAGCTTGCTCTGTCTTTCACAGATAGATGGAAATACGTGGATGACCTGTCGCTCCTGGAAGTTTGCCGAAAGAACATAAAGAGCAGTGCAAAAGTCATCATTGACGACATCTGTGAGGAGGCTGTTGTAGATGACATGGTTGTCAACATGGACAAATCTGTCGTCCTAACCATAAATTTTTTAAAAACTGAACCGCAGTTTTTCCCATCCCTTCCCAAGCCCCAGCAGGTTGATGATATCAAGCTGCTTGGAATACATATCACTCACGATCTAAAATGGAATAAGCAAGTGGATAGCATGCTCAAAAAAGGTAATATGGCAATCCGGTCACTTAAACTCCTGGCCCGTTATGGAGTACCCACTGACCATCTGTTGGTAATTTTTTTGACTTTTGTTCGTCCAACCCTTGAATACTGTTGCCAGGTTTGGCATTTCGGGTTGACCCGTGACCAGTCGGATCTACTTGAACGGGTGCAGTATAGAGCCCTCCTTGTGGCCTCGAAATCCCCTAAAGTCCCTTATCTTGAATTGTTGAAAAAATTTAATCTAGAGTTGTTAGCACAACGCCGAAAAAAGTTATGTTTCAGTTTCGGTCTAAAAACGTTGGAGAGCCCTGGTCTACGAGAAATTCTTCCCCCTGAATATCAACCTATTAGGCCGAGACCGGCACGAGCTGCTGCCCAGCCAGTTCCTAAGTTGCAGCCAGTATCATGTTCCCACGACCGATATAGAAAAAGTTTTGTTCCGTCATTCACGGATCTTTTTAACGGGCATTCCGGAACATCTCCTTAATTTTACCGTATTCCTGTGTGTTTATTGTTATTGAATTGTAAATATTATAATTGTAGATAATATTTAGTGTTTGTTTGGGGTTATTTTTGACCAAATAAGAAAAAAGATGTTTGCTTGGTAGATGTTATTTATGATGTAAGGTTTATTGCGAGTTTTATTGTGCGACACATGTAATTTGACCAAATGAAGATTATTTGTAATGTGGCTGTTGTTTTTAATTGTTTAGTTGTGATGATACTGTATACGACGAAAAATTCAGTGTTCGGCTTTGTCCGTGAAGGAATTTTTGAAAATAAATTGAATAAAAAAAAAAAATAAAAAATGCCAAACGGGTGCTGCGTATTCCAGGGTGGGTCTAATGAAAGAAGTATAGACACGTAGTAGGTGACACTGGGGTATTTTCATTTTTGAAAGAAGTTTTAGATTTTGTATTCCTGCATTGGCACGTTTCAGCATGTCCTGACAGTGCGCTTCCCATTTTAGATCTGTACTTTGTACTTGTACTTGTATCAGGACACAGGCTGCGAGCCTTCCCTGGCATCCAAGAGTTGTTCCACAGTAGAGTACCATCCTTGGCGGTCTTCGGTCCATTCCTGGGTAAGATCAAGCCAGTTTGCGTCCCATCTCCTACCAAAACGGCGGAATCCTCCTATGGGTTCTAGATCGGCCTTGACGCAGGCGAGCCACGTTTTGCGCTGTCCTCCTTGGCGTTTCTTCCACCCGGGAAGAGGCTGGCAGTGGAGGGCCTTCTTGGTAAGCGCTTCGGGTGGGCGGCGTTGGACGTGCCCATACCAGCGTAACCGGCGTCTCTTGATGATCGACCCGATGTCAAGGCGTTGGGAGCATGATCGGCGGAGATCCGCGTTGCTCATACGGTCGGACAGTCTGACACCAAGGATCCTCCGGAGGCAAGAGTGGTCGAAGACGTTGAGGTCGTGTACTTCAGAAGCTTTAAGTGTCCAGGACTCGCAGCCATATAAGAGAACCGATCTGACAAGAGCCTGGTAAATCCGGATTTTGGTACGCAGCCGGATTTGGCGTTTCCGCCATAGGCAGATGTTAAGCTGCGCGAAGACTCTTGCTGCAGAAGCGATTCGTGTTTGAATTTCTGTCGAGCTGCTCCCGTTGGCGTCAATCAGAGATCCGAGATACTTGAAATCGTCAACCACCTCGATTACTTCTTGTTGAAGGTAGATAGACTGAACCTGGTTGGACGAGTCGGACATGAGGATCTTTGTCTTCGGAATGCTGATTTTGAGGCCCATTGGCTGAGCTGTGGATGCAACTTCGGAGAGCATGTCTTGGGCTTCTGTGGCAGTTCCAGACAGGAGGCCAATGTCGTCTGCGTAGTCAAGGTCGCTCAGGTTGAAGCCAGGACTGACCTGTACTCCAGCAAAACCAGACATGGCCTTGGACATAATTTTAGATCTGGGGTTATGGTAACACCCAGTAGCTTAATTTTCTCTGCCTTCATTTTTTCCGGTATTTCTTCTTTGAAAGCAGGTTTCGATTTTAGGAAAGGAATGGTTAAAACCGCTGTTTTCGCGAAGTTAACTTTCATATCGCTATTTAGCTGTGCCTCGTCCGCTACCTCTTGGATTATTAGCTTAGCATTACTCATTTGGGAACGATGACAGATTTCAACAATACTCAAGTCGTTGTTCTCACGTCCGTATTTGCCATCACTTATGTCTCTTTAACTGTCTCGCTTTTCTGTTACTCAGTTAAGCAGACTGACAAGGTTCAAGGTTTTAAAGTTCAAGGTTTTAATTTATATTTTTGTAATACAGGGTCAAGCAGGACAAGGTCAATTGACGCAAAACCCATAAAATCCAAAAACCTCTGACAAAATTACCGTAATGGTAAAGGTAAAAAGTAAAGGTGGAGCATTAGCCTTGTCAGGCCACACTGGGCGGTAAAGAAATACTCCTTGAGCCCAAGGTGACTGGGAAACATGTCTCCAAACAATGCATAAAACGGATACGTCGGCTCCGACGCAAATGCAGGCTCGTTACTTCCCCAAAATTGTCCCTGACCTTCGGCAGCCAGACGAGGACCTTGCCAAGAAGGACCAAAATATGCCAAAAGTATCGTAGCTGACGTATCCGTTTTATTCATTGTTTGAATACACACTGTGTGGTATTAGTCTCCGATACTCTTCCCTTAGCCAGGAAGTGCAATGAGTGGTTGGAATCAAGCCATCCTAGTGCTTCGCACAACTTTCCTGTTACCTTCCTCAGATATCTCCAGGTAACCATTTGAAGCTGGGTGGCCTTGGGCTTGTCTTACAGGGTCACGCCAACTCCGCCTGCATCAAGCAGCCTGTTCCAAGCCAGGATAAAGGAGGAGGGACCGTCGGTCTGGGGAACTGACGGTGAATCAAATTCCCATGAAATGTTCAATGAGAGGTGGTCCAAGAGATATTGCGTCATCTACTACGGCGTCCCCGGCTTCAAGCGACGCGGCTCCACTCCCAGGGGTGGCGGGTGGGCCGACAAGTGGACAAGTCACCCCCAAACGAATGAATGAGGCTAAAGAGCCTTTCAGCGTGTTCTGCTGGAATGTTCGCTCTGTTAAAGAAGAAACAACCAGGAAATTGAGAGCATACGAACTCCACCGTTACAAAGCCGATGTCGTATGCCTGTCAGAAACTAGAATCAATGGAATCCATTCAGAGATGATAGTGGTGCCAGGAACACAAGAAACATATCAATTCCTCAACTCCGGTATCGACGACGGATCAGGGCTGCATGGTGTGGGGTTCATGCTCAACAAACGTGCTCAGCACTCCCTTATAGCATGGGAACCAGTTAGCCCAAGGCTCGCTCTCCTGCGCCTCAAAGGCACACACTTCAACATCAGCATCGTTTCCGCATACGCCCCAACTCGCGACGCCACCGATTCCACCAAAGATGCCTTCTATGCCGCATTGGAAAACACGGTTCGAAAGTGCCCAAAGCGGGACTACCTTATAGTTGCCGGTGACTGGAACGGTCGCGTGGGACCCCAAAACCAGGCAGTCAAGGACGTCATCGGTCGTTTCTCCATAGGTCAACGATGCGAAAATGGTGAAAGGCTTCTAGACTTTGCCAGAAACAACAACCTTATGGCCGCTAATACCATGTTTCAACATAAGAACTGCCAAAGGATAACCTGGCATTCAAACGACCATGTCACAACCGCACAAATCGACTACATCCTCATTCCTCGAAAATGGCGGTCATCTGTTCTCGACGCGAGGGCATACAGAGGAGCCTGCACCGGTTCCAATGCCGGCAGTGACCACACCTTAGTGGGCACAAAGATAAGACTGCGGCTCAGCACAAGGAAGAGGAAAACTCCGAGAAGGAAATTGAACATTGCTAAACTGGACGTACAGACAGTAAAAGAGCAGTTCCAAGTGCGGCTAAGCAACAGGTTCGAGGCACTAAGTCAAGATGACGAAGACCCCAATACAATGTGGAAAGATCTAAAGACAGTCACAACTGATGTGTCCACCGAAGTTCTCGGCTTTGCCTCCGTGAAGAAAGAAGATTGGATTTCCCAGAAAACCGTAGAACTTGTCGAGATTCGACGGTCTCTCTCTCACGCATCCCGTTCCTCCAAGGCCAGAGCCAGGAAGCAAGTAAAACAGAGTGCCCGAAGAGACCGAAAGAAACATTGGGATAACGTCGCGGTTCAACTTGAGCAAGCTGCACGTAATAACGACACAAGAAAGCAATACCAGATCCTGAAAGAAGCGACCGGAAAGAAAACCTGTGTATCCGATACCATAAGAGACAGGGATGGCTTGACAACAAGTGATATTCCTGAAAGGGTAGAACGTTGGCGTGGTCACTTCACTGAACTCCTCAATCCCACCGTTATTGGTAGAAGCCAGTCGGAAATGCCACACAGTGTACCGAAGGAGCCGGAGCCACAAATCTCCCGGTGAAGATGGTCTTCCGGCCGAAATTTT
The DNA here is from genome assembly GCA_023053555.1 of Branchinecta lindahli. Lineage (NCBI taxonomy): Eukaryota > Metazoa > Arthropoda > Branchiopoda > Anostraca > Branchinectidae > Branchinecta > Branchinecta lindahli. The sequence goes on from JAKZAO010000002.1 coordinate 33,953,573, forward strand.
CAAGGCCTGCCCTCGACTCATCGCAAGCCAACTTCAGCCCCTTTACAAGAAAGTCTGGGAGACAAAATCCTTCCCAAGCGACTGGAAAATCTCCATAGTCCTACCCTTTTTCAAAAAAGGGGACAAGACTGACTGTAAGAACTATCGTGGCATATCATTAGTGGACATAGCCGGAAAGATCTTCGCCATCATATTGCTTAGAAGGTTCCAGCAAGCAAGGGACGAACGATCGCGCGAAAATCAGGCTGGGTTCCGGAGCGGCAGAGGATGCACGGACCAAACTTTCACTCTGCGCCTTATCTTACAGCAGTGCAAGCGGTACAACCTTCCCATCATCAACATCTTTGTTGATTTCGTCGCAGCTTTCGACTCAGTCACGAGAGCCAAGTTATGGTTAATCTTGGTGGAAGACGGCATGCCGGTTGAGTTTGTTCAGCTATTACAAGCCTACTATGATGGCTGCGTCTCCAGAGTCCGAGTCTACGGCGAAGAATCTGCCCCATTTGAAGTAGGAAGCGGCGTCAAACAAGGCTGTGTACTTTCTCCAGTCTTGTTCAATTATTGCATAGACTGGGTCCTTGAAAATGCACTTCGTCAAACCAAAGGCATCCCTGTTGGCATAAACGTGACTGTCACAGACCTGGACTATGCCGATGACGTCGATCTTCTCGCCACCGATGTCGCCGAAGCTCAATCATCGCTGACAAATGTTGCCCTGTTTGCTGAGCTGATCGGTCTTCGAATCAACACCAAGAAGACCAAGACCATGGGTCTTAACATAGCCCAAGACTACCAAATCCACCTTTACGGCGAGGCCCTAGAAAAGGTCAACAGCTTCACGTACCTTGGATCGGAGATCGACAGCAAAGGAACCTGCGACCTCGACATCCAGAAGAGGATCGACAAAGCTCAAGCGGTATTCTGGCAGTTACGGCGTCATCTTTGGTCCCGAAGAGAGATCAGCATCAAAACTAAAGTCTGCATTTATAAAACGGCTGTCCGGTCAGTCCTATTCTATGGTGCTGAATCATGGTCCATTAAGGCAGCACAGGAGAGAGCCATAGAAACCTTCGACCATCGATGCCTCCGTTACATACTCAGAGTGAGATTTGCAGACAGAGTATCGAACGCTGAAGTCCGCCATCGCTGTACTAATATAGAAAGAGCCTCAGCCGTCATCAAATCCCGTCGCCTACGCTGGCTTGGTCACGTCCTCCGGCGCCCAAATGACCGCCTAGTCAAACAAGTTTTCCTAGCAGAACCCCTTCCCTCTTGGCGAAGGAGACCGGGTGGACAACTCAAAAACTGGTGGACGACCGTCAGAAAGGACCTCGAACCTGTAGGTGGTTTTCGCCGCTTCGGCAGAAGATGGGATAGCTGCTGGCTGAATTTCGCCCAGGAGCTGGCGCAAGATAGAGTCAACTGGGACACCACCGTTCGGCAACTCGTGGACGCCGGGTGAGGCGGCAATCGTCTGGTCCCGTTACAAGTACAAGTACAAGTAAGTCACGCCACTGACTACCGCCCCACACAAAACGGTCGGCAGCACCGAGACTCGAACCAGCCACCCTTCGCTCTTGCGTTCAGCTAGCTAACCATTCGGCCAGGACTGACTAGCAATGACAAGCCTTGACGACCATAGTAAATAGTAAAACACATTCACAAATAAAACAAAAAACGAACTGTCAAAAAACAAAACTATACGAAACCACAACAACGTCATTCCCAGACATATGAACCTTCACAAACTTCTAATTCCTGCGAAAGATGATGCGGAAAAACTGATTCAGAGTTGGCCAGCTGGTGAAGGCGCTGGTTACTCGTGAATACAGTGATGAGAAATTGCAGCCTTAAACTCGACTTTAAATATGTTGAAGCTGCAAATATATGGCTGCCGAAATACTCACCTTGAGAAGTAGCCTGTGCGCTTCATCTTTGTCCTTGGTTCCATAGCGGATTACTGATCCATAGTCAAAGATCTGGAGAAGTAGCTTGGGCACATTTTCGACACGGTCGGTAACTTCAGTTTCCATGGGTTCCGGGACATTAAGCTGGACCATATGGACGTTTTCAATCTTAGGGAAGGTACCATCACCTGCAAAATCACAACAAAGTCAACACGAAAGAGTCCTCCTCACCACGAACCAGTAAACTGGTGTCGTTCTGGGGATCCCAAATGGGTACACTGGAGGTCATACATTCGTCCGTCCGTCTGTAACCTCAACAAATGCGAGTGTATACCTTTCAATTCATCTAACCAAGAGCCACTTTTCCTACCAACTAACTTTATCCCCCATGCCACATCTCTCCGATGGTTGTGCATTCACATTACTATTAGCCTCAAATATTTTGGGTCCCAAATAACTTGTGATTTTGAAAGAAAAATTCAGCTGTCGTATTCAAAGATCGTCGCTAATCGCGGGAAATACATAAAAAGCTTTTCGTAAGCTTCTACTCCCCCCCCTTACCGATAAAACTCTCAACCCCGAGCGAAACAAAATCCACAACCTCCTACCTTAGCTTCTCGGCACATCAAGGTCCGTTCATTCTTTTTTAGTCAATTTTAGGAGTAGATCCATTTTTTGTTTCTTCGTTTGTACAGCCTACTCCGCTACTTTGTCTCTTTTGCCAGGACAAAAACAGATAAATAAATAAAGCAGGCACGATAACTCCTGAATTATGCTTTCAAAAATTTTGATAAAGCTTGGCACGAGGCCAGGGTTCGTAGATGGGTATTGTGACTCAGCATGCTGGGGTGGGCGAGGGGCTTATATTGATTTAGGAACGAAAACAAGGTTATGAACAAACTGAATGAAAGGTCGTTTTTCTAATACGAATTCCGGCTTAACAGCATACGAAGGAGGAAATTAAGCCTGAAAAGGCTCAGCAAAAAGAGGAACCACCCATCAAAATCCGTACCTGGTATGGGTGTGTCTCTCATCTGAAGAATATCAGCAAACTTGGCCCCTCCCACTGCTCCCCTCTGCAACTGCACAAAAAGCAGCTGTGAGATATATGCTCTATCCATATCCACATCTACAAAGGCAAATGGGTCAGCGGAAACGATCTGATCCATAATATTTAGCATTTTGGACATGGACACGACTGGAATTCCAAACGACTGGATGAAGAGTATGAGCTGCGAGGGCTGCAGGTCTCGTAGGGCGGCGTCGACCAATCGCTGGTTCGAACTGCGGATCATCTTGAGTTTCAGCCAATCAGGAAACAGTATCGCCTCTTCGGTCGAGTTGAGAACGAAACCCTAAAACAAGAGCAATGCATTGACTCTTGCCATCATCAGCTCATGATATCATAACACAGGGTTTCCTTGGTCTATCGACCTTGTGTCTCAGGCTTGACCCTATTTAATATCATTTTATAAAGAAGAGTAATTAAAACCTTGTCTGTCAGCTGGCATTCTCCTGGGGGGGTGGGAGGGGGTAAGGTCCTAAAGGCGATCAGCATGGACGGTACTTAGGTGCGGAGAACAAACACATTGAGGGTTCTTGGCTATACCAAGGACAACTATATCTGCCTCTCCCTTAACGCTATGGATCAACGTTGGTCAAGGAAAGTGTTAGATGAGCAAGAAGATTGCCCAGCAATCATGTTAGAAGAGCCCTTCATCACTATGAACAACACATCATGTTCCTTTGATCACGTAAATAACTTATAGCTCCCCTTCCTCAATGACCCCTTCCGACCCAAATGGGCGCTATCAATGTGCCAAAAATGTCTCTGCCACACTCAATACACTAGCCATATGCAATTCGGAGTCTACATACTATATTATTATTATTATCATTAATTTTATCATACATAATGCAGTTGAAAAGACGAGGGAAAACGAATTCAATATACACAACTACGTATCTACAACGGTAATCACCCGCTGCCAATAGATGGACAATTCAACACAACAAAAAATACTGTGGGCATGTGTATATAGGCCTACACGGAAAAAAAAAGTCACAACCTATATCTATCTATATCTATTAATTTCTTACAAAAAATTTCGTCCATGTCTGAAGGAATTCGGGATCTTTTCTAAATTCCTGCTTTTTAGAATCTTCCTTTGGGAGCATGGATGCCGCCAATTTTGTGTTCCAACCTCCTATCAATAGTTACCATTAAAGCTATGTTTAAACCTATGTTTCGGAAGGACGATGGTGGGTTTCAGATTGATATGAGGTTGGAACATACCCTAAAGCTTATTCATACCTGTGGTAGCTCACCAGTCTCCGGAAACCAGAAATCCAGCAACTGGCTAAAGAGATGATGCGTTGCACCTGGGCCGAAGGCGAGCAGAATCGCTACAGCATGGACCACCAAGATGCTTAGTGTGGTCGCTTGTCCATTTGGGAACCGGACGAAAATTTGATCCGAGTCTGAGCCCCAAGCGTAGAGCGGCCGTAGGTTGGTTGAAATGCGGTCCGTGTAGGTCAAGAATAGGCTAGTGAGAAAGTCAATGGCGCGAAGTCCGTGCTTGTGACGGGTTATGACGGCAGTCAGCATTGTGCCTCGTTCAACCAAGAGCTGTGACAAGTCCTGAAAGGATAAAGGTTCAGAATAATGCAGCAATATCGTCTAATGACACTTCTTCTTAACCCCGCTCAATATTTCTCAAACGTACACGTTCTAAGGGATTTTTCATCGCGCATTCCATATTTTCAGTTAAAACTATAGATGTGAAAGGCTAATACAGCATAGCGAAAACTGGAGCAAATATTCGCATAACTAGAACATCCAGAGGAACGCGATAATTAAAAATCGTCAGCAAGCGAAAAATATGGAAAGAATGAGGCGTTTTTCCACGACAATCCCGGATTAGAATCCTATATCACTGATTCATCAGAGAAACATCAAACGAGCATATCAGATTACAAAACGGTAATCCAACGATCTTAAATCCTGAATCTCACTCCGTTGCAAGATTCCCGAATCGTCGATTCAAGAACGAATTCAGATTTTCAGATTGTCGGAGAAAACTACTTTTCATAATTTTGGATTATCGGAGAAAATGCATTTCGGAGAATCCGGACTGTAAATTGCCAATCTGGATTGTCACGGAAAAACGACTCTGAACAACAATCGAATTTTTCGAAATTTTGCTGATATCGGGCAAAAATTTCAATTTTGTAAATATGTGCAAGCCAAACTCTGGCGGCGAGCATAATGCGAGATGGCATCAAAACATAGTTCTACTACCAAATGTAATAATAAATAAGAAATAAATAAACTCGTTTCTTCACTCGTTTAGATAGGCACTCTACAAAAAGACTGTGAGAGATAAGATCAGTACGGGTGATCATAATTAAGTCTTTCTACGCTTAAGATACTTCTCAGACAAAGTCCGGACTGACGCAAGGGGTTAACTTGGTCTAAACCCATCTTTCGGGCTAACGTCCCATACTATATCACTCACCACAATCATCTCTGCAAACTTCTCCAAGTCTTCGAAATCATGAAATCCAGCCAAGAATTCAAGGTATGAAACAATGTGGCCAGCCTCAGTCTCCACAAGACAAGCTTGAGCGAACGCGTTCATCGTAATCCCTCGGATGACCTCGAACCGGGGTAGCTTTGGAAAGGCGGAAAGCACACTGTTGACCTCAGCTTTGCAATACAGCTCATAGTCTAGGTCGTGTGCAGGCACAAGCATCAGTTTGAGGGCTTTGAAAGCGTTCTTACGTGGACTGGTCTGAGGGGAGTACACTTTGCGCAAAAAGTACTCGGCAACTTCCTGCAACGTAACACGGAGATAGACTGATAAACGACCTTGGATGAGCTGGGCTACACCACTGTTGTGCTTCAGGGTTCCCTGTTTCGTTTTCAGTTAACACTAAACTGGATGGCCGACGCAATCTAAGTAATTCTACAGTAATGTGGTTGAACAGATGGATGGTAGATGGCTGTTCATTTCATCAAAGTTTTACAAACGATGATTCGCCATCTTAAAGGACCCGTCGTACCAATAATGCCAATAAAACCAACTTCCTCAACTACATTCATTAATTCCTAAACCCGCAGACCCAAATTTCATACGTTACATTCCGAACCCGCTAACGACACCTCACTAATATTTGCACTTGCCAGGATTCACTATTTTCCATGTGCATTATGCTCCTGACTTCGCGTATCATGCTACTGATGCGTAAAACCGATCATCTGAATTTTGCCAAGTTTTTGCTAGAAATTCAATGGGTCTCGGAAGAGGCTTACACCAGCCAAAGCCGTGGATAATTTGTGAAAAGCAGAGCTTAGTTTGACAGTATTCAGACAGTTTTGAATAATGCATAAACAGTAAATAGTGCAAGGTGTGCTTGAACTTTTTCTTGTCCAGGAGACTTTGTCTTGTAAGTACAGAATGAACCCACAATGATCTTTCACGTAGACACTTTCAATGCACATATTCTCTTTCGTGAGGTAGCCTATACAGAAAAAGAGCCAACCTATATACAAATATCGTCACTATATGCATCCTTGTCACTGCAACAATGCTTGCAAGATGCCTCTTACTTTTCTGTCTGTTATATTATCCCGCTCCCGGAAAGATGCAACGGTACCCAGAGCCCTAAAACCACTGTGGAAAGCTCGGCAGCTTCATGTAGCAAGCAGCCTCCAAAACAACGCAAAGTGAAGCAAAACAAAAACAATAAAGGGAAGTTGAAACTTAATGTTTTTCAACTTAATGTTCCGGCTCTGCAGCTCGCGAAGGTCTTCCTTTCTAAAAAGGGGGGCTGAAAAGGAAAGACAGTTACCTGCATTGACGTAGTGTCCACATCATCTCCCCAGAGGAACGACCGGAGATACAGAATAAGATTTTTGTGTCGATCAAGGACAGCTGGTAAATCCGGAGAGGACGAGTCCTGTTGGCATTCATGAAGAAGGAATTCACAGAGACACTGAACAGGAAGCAGACTAAAAAAAGGAACCTTTCAACAAAACAAAAATTTCAACGATTCTATTGGGTTTTATGAGGTGTTTCACATTTTGTGCTTTCAAAATTTTCTAATAACAGCTTATCATTTTTCCGATGGTCTTGAGCAGGTGTTGAACAAAGCAGCTCCATCATATGATATGATCAGGTGGACGTACGGATAAGCACGGAGAAGTCGAGAATCAACTCTTATAAACCTTATGCCGAAGTTGTTTTCTCTGCCTTTTCTATTGGGTACTTAGGCTGTATTTAAAGTTTAACTGGAAAGCACTTAATTTTGGATCTCGTGTCTGGATGGATTGAATTATTTTGACTCTGCTGCAATGAGGGATTTTGTTTTTCTCAAAACACTTCTCGCACTGAGAATATGGATGACATGCAACTACTTTGAAAATCACGGGTAGACCGAGCCTTCTGAATTTTAGTGCAGACGTGGTTTTTCATTCTGTAAATAGCGAACGATGAAAAATTAATGAAGCTGCTATATCCCTGGCTGCAAAATAAGTACTGAACGGTCCCAGGCAGCCTGGCAAGTTTGTTTACTACCAGCAGCCAATTTGATGCTGATTTTGCCGCTGAACATTAGAACTTACGTAGAGCTAAAAACTGTAGTATCGAAGATCTTTCAAAGACCTGGCGTAACAGCATTCGTTAGTTCTTAAACCCCGAGAAATTCTGAACCCGTCAACGACATCTCACTAATCTTTGCACTTATATGCCGCGATTCACTAGTTTCCATGTGCATTATGCTCCCGACGAGTTTTCACGTCTAATGCTATTGATGCGCAAAACCGGTTCTGAATTTTGCCGAGATTTTGCTAGAAGTCAGTGGGTCTGTGAAAACGCTTAAAGCAGCCAAAGCCGTGGATAATTTGTTAAAAGCAGAGCCCAGCTTGGAAGTATTCAGATAGTTTTGAATATTGGAACATGAACCGTAAATAGTGCGAGGCGTGAATTAACAACAATACAAAAAATTATCCTTCGGGAACATGATAGATAGATAGATAAGCTTTTGTTTTCACCAAAATTCATGGCATTAAAAAACGACGCAAAGAAAGAACAAAAAAAAAAAACACCTGATTTTCGTTATACATTTTTACAAAACTATAGGTATAAAACTCTTCGCTAACCGCTGATGGGCACAGCGTACCGGCTGAAGTTTCTCAACAGGCACTGCAACCCTGCGCGGGAGTCGATTTGTTGTGGATTGTGGGGGGAAAAGGGATTTGTGGATTGGGTGGATCAGAAATTTTCTTCCGAAATCCATGCAGAGTTTCTCTCTTCTTTTTTTCAGAGTTTGCATTTTAAACTTTGTCAGCAGCTCTTCATACGACATTTCTGCCTGCTTCGATACTATCATTAGAGCTCTTTTCTGAACTCTTTCGAGCCTGGCGCTTTGCTCAGCCGTCAGTCCAAAATGCCATACAGGAGCTGCATATTCCAGAATTGGGCGAATAAAAGATGTAAATATTCGGAGGAGGTGATCTGGAGGGGCGCTATGTTTCGACATAAGCTTGAGCATCTGCAGCCCAGCATTACCCCTTTTTACTAGACTAGTTGTGTTTGCTTCCCGTTTTAAATCACTGGTAATAATAACTCCCAAGAGTTTAATCTTACTGACTTTGAGAGAATCAGAGATAATTGGTAGAAAATTTGGTTCAGAAGAATTTAAAAATGAAATACATTTAGGCAATACAGCATCACATTTCATCAGTTTCAGCGAAAAAGGTATTCGTATCCAGGTTATGCTTGTCAACCCTAGTCGGTGAACCTTCAAGATTTTTTAACTAAATTTTCTTTTTGTATTTATGGCAGCTCGTTGTCGTTTCGGCGAACTCGAGCGGACGTTGAACTGAGCAAGCTCCTATATCATCCACATACATTACATCATAGGGATAATGTTTGACCTTGAGTTGACATAAGAGGTTGCAGTTGTTCCTGCAGTATCGAGATAAGTTGAAGCCTAGAACCGCCTCATTATCGCAGCATTTCCTGGATTAAAGAACTTCCACTTCCTGGGTAGCTCGTTCCTGCGAATGACATACCTCAATGCGCCTTCATTCGTCCTGATCAGGTTTGAAAGCCAAGCGAAAGACTGGACCGACCCTTGACGTTTCAAGATATCAAGCAAGAAATCCGGCTTCCTGCTGCGAGATAGAAGAGAACCCAGTTGGAACGTCGTATTCAGGGAACTCAGTTGGTCTAAGAAGGCCGACGAAGGCTTTCTACACCTTCCAGAAGGGTCGAATGTAATAAGCTGCAAGATACAAATATAAAAGTCACGCGTCAGAACATCTATGGCGTTGTCGCAGATACCATGGTATATGATAATACGATCTTAAGTCGTTTCCCCAGTTGCCGTGGTATCAGTCGGTCCAGATCGTGGTAACTGAAAAGTTCATTGCACTTGGACCAACACAAGAGCCTAGGTTTTGTCAAATCAGTGGGAGAACAGGTTGGCACTTGTGATGTGAGTTGATATCACTATTTCTGGGGGAGATGACTTCTAAAGCGCAAATTTGGCAATCGGCATTTTGCAAAGCAACCGTGGTATCAGATACCATGGTAAGTAAAAGCGACAAAATGCAGATACAGTTACCGTGGTATCAGATTCCATGGTCTCTGCAAAAACATAAATCGTGCCTCCGACTGAACCAATCAGTCACAAACGACGCGATAGGCGGGGCTTAACTGTGAAAACACTGTGGGAAGAGAGACCGGAGAGAGCGACAGCATGAAAACAACTTTATAAGGAAAATCAAAACTAGGCGGACTGATGATGGCGCTTGTTATTGAGAGGGGCAATAATGGAACAGCATCTAGTTTACAGCTAGCCTTTAATGCTTTTTAGCGGGCACCGGCGCAGCCCTAGCGTTTACACTGCGATTTGTGTGCGTGGTGGTCACTTTCATGGTCCCATAAACTAGCCAAGTGGATTTAAGCTGTATGTATACCGAACAAGGAGTCAAGTACGTGTGAACGAAAAGGAAAGGACTTCTATAAATGAAAGACTACGATGCGCTTCCGAAGAAGATTAGTGAGCCTATAGGGGCTTCGGATCGGAACACCAATCGGGGCAGATAACCTTTCGGTCTGCTTTCGGTTTATTCGATTCGCCATGAAAAAAGAAAAATAATGACTCCGGCATAATCTCGATTCCCCTCTGCCGATTGCCGTTTTTGGCCCACCAAATTTCTATTACCCGTACGAAAAAAATCATTAAAATGTCACACAATATCATAAGGAAATCATGATTTTTCATTTGTCACGAAAACGTCATGATCAGGCAAAAGTCATGAATAATTGTCAGGAAAAATCACAATATTTTACAGTTTTGATTTCTCTAAATCATAAGAAATCATGAACGGAAGTTACGTATTATGATTTAGTCTACGGGCCTTCAAAAATCTTGAAAAGATCAGAAGTGGAATTTTAATAATTTCAGAAAATCAATAAAACATCATTTTTTTATGATTTACGCCTTCGTGACCAATCAGATCATGAAAGATCGTTTCAGTATCAGTTTTGTGATCTGGGAAATCATAAAAACTCATAACCACCAGTTAAGAAGGTTTTGATCAGTGCTTATGATTTAAGAAAATCATAAACATATCGTTTTGAGAAGGCTTATGATTTTTACTAATCATTAAAAGATCATTTTGATGATGAATGAACCCGTCGTGTTATCAAAAATCATGAAAGATCATAGCGGTAGATCTTTTGTGATCTGCAGAATCAGAAAAAAATCATAACCACGAATCATGAAATTTACGAATCGGTCTTTATGATCTAACAGGTCATGACAAGATCATATTGAAAAGTTTTATGATTTTGTAAATCACCAAGAGATCATTTCAAAGCTAACATAAGCCTTCATGATCTTGACAATCATAAAAAAAATCATAAAAAAGAATTCTGACAGCTGCAACTCAGTCTTCATGATTTTTCGAATCATCAAAAGGTCATCTTCGGAAGTTTCATGACTTAGTAAAATCATTAATAGATCATTTCAATTTTGACTCTAGCCGCTGTGATCATATAAATCACGAAAGATCACTGTGAAGAAATGTAATGATGCGGCAAATCATGGAAAATAATAATCAGGAACTACTGATTATGAATTGGTCTTCATGATTTTAAAAACCACAGACAAATCATATCGTTGAGTTTAGTGACTTTACTGGTCTTTGTGATTCCATAATCTGCAGTGTATCATTCTTCAGTAAACGGTTGTACCGCTGCATCATTCGATTATCGATCGATGCAGACCGGGTTGTACCGGCCGGTGGCTATTCACCCCCTGCCCTGTGTGTTGTATTTAGTCAGTGTTGTTCTTGCTCACAGCCTGAGGTCATAGCACATACACGTTGCTACGAAATTTGTGTGCACCGGACTTACCAAGCACCAACACCAATGATGAGCTAGTTCAACTGTTGACGGATCACTTAAAGATTAAGAGAATCATCATAGCCGAAAGATACGAGTTTCATAAAAGGTTCCAGGAACCAACAGAGACTGTTGCGGATTTTTACGGAGCACTGCGTGGCTTGGCAAAAACGTGCTATTTCGGGACTTTTCGCAAGGATGCAGTAAGAGACCAATTTGTCAGTTGCTTAAAATCGAGCTTGATACCGAAGCGACTTCTGACTGAGGAGACGCTAACTGCCGGCTACTGCTTTGGCGACAGCACAAAGCATCGAATCTGCGACAAAGGAAACAACAAAAATAAATGAGCAACCAGTTAATGCGTTAAAAGTGCCAATGTATGCTCATTGTATCAGATGTGGAAAGTCTAATCATGCAGCTGAAAAGTATTTTTGCGGTTAGGAAATCATGACCTAAATCACTAAAATATCAGAAAGAGTCATGACCGAAATCATGATTCTTAATGATTTCGGTCATGATTCCTGTCATGACTTATCATAACCGGAAATTCGTGATATCTTTGTGCTTATCGATTAGTCATGATTTTAAAATCATGATTTCGCGGTCAGTAAATCATGACCTAAATCATTAAAATGTCAGAAAAGAGTCATGACCGAAATCACAATTCTTAATGATTTTGGTCACGATTCCTGTCATGACTTATCATAACCGGAAATTCGTGATATCTTTGTGCTTATCGATTAGTCATGATTTTAAAATCATCATTTCCCGGTCAGTAAATCATGACCTAAATCACTAAAATGTCAGAAAAAGATTCATGACCGAAATCATGATTCTTAATGATTTCGGTCATGATTCCTGTCATGACTTATCATAACCGGAAATTCGTGATATCTTTGTGCTTAACGATTAGTCATGATTTTAAAATCATGATTTCCCGGTCAGTAAATCATGACCTAAATCACTAAAATATCAGAATAAGAGTCATGACCGAAATCATGATTCTTAATGATTTCGGTCATGATTCCTGTCATGATTTATCATAATCGGAAGTCTTGATTTTTTTTTTTCTTAATGACAATTTTTTCGTACGGGTACAGCCAGAACTTTTAACCAGCTAGAGCTATTTACAATATCGGTAGTACCAATTACTGTTAAACTTTAACCGAACAGGTCTGAGGTCCGACAATAGTTTATTCACTTAAATAGACCTGAAACCCCGATAAAAATGCGTTACTTCGTTTGTCCGTTTCCCACAGTCCCCACAGATAGTCGATTTCATCAAACGCACTTCTTCTTTCGGATTTGTGGTCATTTTATGTGCTTGTCCCTCTACGCTTGGAAATTTACCAACTACAAATGTAAGCCATTGCCAAAACTACAACAAAAAATGTCCAATTCCTTGCAAGAAATATCTTAAAATCGAGCGTGTTCCACCCTACTTACCGTAGTTACTACGCTAGTTACCGTAGTTACTACGCTAGGCTGGAACGCTTTTTCATTTTTTCGGTCAAATATCAGGCCGCAGGCTGATCGAAACAATCACGTTGCAGAGATGCGTAGTTACTGCGCTTACTACGCTCCCGAGCGTGGTAAGCAAATAGTTACTATTAGTTACTATTTCGAGAAGGTTGGAACGGTCAGCGTAGTAACTTTTCGTGAGGCTGGAACGGAAATAGTAACTAATAGTTTCTATTGGTAGAGGGGTGGAACACTCTCATCATCTTCTCACTTTCTACAGGCGTAACTTTTCAGAGCTCCACACATGTCACACCAGAAATGCAGGCCTCTATTGCAATTCAAATTCTCCGCGTCCGGATGAATTTTCGATTTCATTCAAGCAGCGCTCACTCGGAATGATATTACCAGAGCCCCGGGAAAAAAAATACAAAATCCCTTACACGAGTCAAAATATTTCAGTGTGTTCAAATATCATATTGAAAAATAAGCTGCCTTTTCAGTTGAACTTGAAAGAGATAAGTTGTCTTGTGTGTGACTTTTGGGATTTAATTCAAACAGTTGCACGCATATATATTTAACCATAAACATTCCTTCAGCCCAAGCTAACTGCGAATCATATTTGACAGTGCAAAACGGATACTTCAGCTAAATTTTATTAGAGCTACATTTCGGCCCTTCTTGGCAAGGGTCCTCTTCAGGCTCAAAACCGCTGAAGTTGGCAAAAAAAACTTGTTTGTCCACAAGTTCGTTTTTTAGCTGACATAACCGTTTTGCACTGTCATATATTTAACCAATTCCGTGACACGAGAATGCGAACTGCTTAGACAAATTTGCCATACTTGTTCCTTAGCCTACTTCTATCAGGCGATAGTAGTGGTTTGGAAACTATTTTCACAAGCCCCTCAGTATCTCGGCTGTAGAAAGCTAGCAATGAAAGCCGAAGGTCGTGGGTTCAAAACCCGCCTAAGGACATTTTTTGTAACACTTTTGCTTACGCCTGGTCACTAGCTACATTTCGGGGTAAAGGCTTAATTCCAATAAATTTCTGATTGATTTATGACTCTTATAAAAAAAAAACCTACCTGGAACAGGAGCCGGCTATTATTTTCTGTGATGCTTTCCTTTGTGCTACCAGCCGCAAGATGTCCTTCAAATTCAAGAATCATGGCTTTTTCGGCACTGCTGGTCTGGAGTTCTTTTCGTTGGACTTCCTCTCCAGATTCGGCGATGGGAGGAGGCCACTGGAAATTACTGAAAACGAAAGTTATGTGGTTTCTAATAATCATGATAGTTATTCTATTTCCTGAATCTAGTGAAGTTAAAATGGCTGGCTAATCGTCAACATTCAACACTTTTTTCTTTTCTTTTTTTTTACAGTTACAGTAACTGGTATCAGTAAATAAAATCACGAATAAAGCAAGGTACATGCAAAGATAAAAACCTTTCGGTTGAGTCTGTGGGATTGAAACAAGTCATGGCTTATCAAGGGTGTTTCCGCACAATCGAAGTGAAAATAAATCTGTCAGGTATCAAGTTGGAACTTGGTAAAAACGTTGGCACTGGGGTCTAGTTGTGCTTTTTGGGGGTACAACCCCCACACCAACCGGGTTTAGGAATAATTGGGAATTAACTGTATCTAACACAGCCTACAAAAGTGTAAGCGACTAGCGACTGGGGGGAGGGGGGAAGGGATCCTTAAAAAGAATGCTTACTGAGTTATGCACATTTCCATGAAGACCCTCAAAGTCGGGTACTGCTCCCATCCGATGGCCCCCAAAGTGGCAGGATTCATACAGACAAGGATCATCAGTATACTCCAGGCTTTCCAGTAATGAGTAGTGATGGCCAATCTCGGAGGTTCATATCTAAAATAAAATACATTATGATTATGACTAAGAAAATAGCGATGACGGCAGGAATTTACAGACGAGGAGCTGCAGACGCCAGCTATTTGGCTAAATAAACTGATCAATTAATTTAAAGACGAGGCTGCTCCAGAAAACATGACTTCCTCGTTACGAATTTGCCGAGTCTCTAACACCTTTACTGATTACCCGTTATTCTGCTAAGTTGCTCTGCGACGCCAGAATTTTAAACTCCTTCCACGGACATAATAAATCACCAGTGAATATTTCGTAGTGATGTCTTTATGAGTTTTAGATATCAGTTTGAACAGCTCATCCGTATCAACATCTTGAATGTCTTCTTTAATGTTGTATTTATTAGTAGTGGTATCATCTTTTATGCTCGAATTTCGATGCTAATTACGATGGGAACGTCTGATGCCTGTAGTCTCATTTCGTCCTGACTCCTGACCATATACCTTTGGGTTTGTATGAAGCTAAAGCTGAAGATTGCATTAATCTAGATATTAATATCGACTTTAATTGCCTGGCATGGCAAGTTACACATACCCAACGGGCAAGGCTATGTTCTCCGGATGCTTATACATCGTCAGCTTCAGAATAAGCTCAATCACGTTCCCAAACGTCTCATCAAACTTCAGTCCGTACTTCTCGTCCCCACGCTGCGTCTGAACGAGCAGGGCACGCTTCACCAGCTGATCAACAACGTCCAAGGCATCAGCGGGAACCAGAGGAAATTCCTATAAGAAGAAAACGATGACCTACATCAACAAAACGACCTTCTAACAAAAAGAACTTCCTTTTTCTCGTGTAGGCCAAAGCCCTATCTTGTTTTGTTGGGAAGAAAATATCTTGCAACATGTAACCTCTGAGGGCAAGAAAAAATTTGAATTGGACAATCAGAACCTGCAAATTCCCTATCCGTATAAAGGGTAAAGCGAGTTCGGTGGTTTCCGCGCATAAAAATAACGTAGGGCAATGCCTTCAAACCTCACATAAAGCCTTTAACGACTGCCCAGAATCGATGTGTTACAGTAAAGCAACATTTCGACTACTAGGCCTATACCCCCAAGATCACTTTTATACCAACACAGGTACAGTAGGTATGCTCATGGAACGTTTGTTGACTTCGGACTTTGCCATTTTCATGCACTTGCTATGTCTAAAGCTAACTACCAGTTCGCCAAAGTAGGTCAGACGGGCAGCTGAAAACACCTGTAAAGGTATTTTGGATCTTCAGTCTACCATTTAGCCCAAAACTGCAGTGTTCACATAAAAGTAACTGTTCACATAAGCATTCCTCTACTGTACTAAACTACTCTGTGAAAGGTCTCCTGCTCTATACTTTCCGTTTTTCTTACCGAGGACGCGAACTTGTTTCGACGCCAAACAAACGTTTGGCAACACTCAAGCAATGGGAATTGAAAACATATGCTGAAGAAAGTATCAAAATACAAATTGTTTCTGTTTAAAACCAACTCTGCCCTCTGATTACTGACACATTATTTAAGTTCTCCTTCCACTCAAAGTCAAGTGACAAAATTACAAAGACATCCACTTCCTTCATTCTTTTTTTTTTATTAGACAGCGTCTAATCCCATTACTCACCGCTGTTATGTTTAGGGACGCCGGGATTCTTAAATTTTTTTCTGGGAGGAGAATGGCGAGAACAATTTTCCATAACATATTCGTGAGTTAGAGAAATTAACTTGGAAATATATATTGTCTTACGACTATTTGGCATGTCTTCTTTGATTCTTAATTTTTTTTTTTTTTGACTAAAACAAAATGTTTGACTGATGATCGGATTATGATTAAAGGTCTAAGTTTGACTACTATCTTCCGGTGAGCGTATGGGCATGGGAACTTACCTTGGCAAGTCCACAAACAAGCACCCGAACGACGGTGTCTTCGCTGGGTGGTATTTCTGATGCAATACGGAGCAAGACCGTCTTTTCGGAATCATTAGTCCACATGTCCTTCAAGCAATACTGCTCCATCGAATCAAGGAAAAGGACCTAAATAGAAGGAAACATTGAGTTCAATTCAATCTGGAAAAAAAGGGCCCCGTAGCCGTGTAAAACTCGGCTCGGCGTATTCCAAAATGTTCAATGGCTGACGTTCTTTGAAATTCAAGGCAGACATGGAACACATCGGAGGTTTTAGGAAGTATGGGAGACGATGGGACACCCAATGGCCATCCCTAACCGAGCAAGCTGCGCAGGACCGAGTCGTCGCTTGGTGGATGCTACGGCGAGCCATGGAGCTTGAGCGTGAAACAAGTACATGTAAGTCTCTATGAAAGTTTGTGTCACTTCCCAATCACTTCCCTTCACTTGCTCATTTCTGTTGCTAGAACAAGGATCTAAAATTAAGAAGACGGTCACAGACCCCTGTCCTTCCCCTTGGCCGAGGTTCTGGCTGCAAGCAGCCTTTCTCCATCAACTGAACGTACGTTATATTTGACTATATGCCAAATGATTGGCTTGTCCACACTCTGTGTACAAATGGAAGACTCTATTCTGTTCTAAACGTCTATGTGAAATTCTGACACCAAAAACAAGTCGTCAGCAAGCTATCTGCCTATAAGCCTCTACACCTAGGGCTACCCATATCCGCTCCACTACAGTTGGAGGGGAGGCATCTACCGGGACAGTGAAAAAAAAGTGGAAGAAGTTGGGCAAGGATAAAAGCAAAATCGAGGGCCCTTGATACTCGTGCGGACTCCTATGATGGGTTTATATTACACATGTCTGTCAGTGTATATCGGGGTAAAGTATGACGAGACTATACTATATATAAGGGTACAAACCTTATGTAAGAAATGCCCGAACTCCTGCGGTCCCAGCTTGAACTGCTTGACGCTTTTCTCGGTTAGCCAATGGACAGCATGTTGCTGCACCGCACCTGCAACGCGATAAAACGCAGCGAGCGCCTCACCCTCCACTCCTGTCTGAGACAGATATTCTTCCTTCACAGGGGAGGAAATCAACACAAACAGAGATAAAGTGATCAGTTCTGCGAGGGACATAAAGTATCTATCTTTCGATTCGCAGAGGAGGAACAAATCGTCCGCTCGTTCCGTAAGGAGCGCTGCTGTGAACGCCAGCACTTCGAAGTCCTGCTTTACTGACCGAAGAATTTCACGGTAGAGAGCGCGTATGCTTCGAAGATAATCGTCACGGTTGAGCAGGAACTCCTGCAAGATTACAAAATAGAAGTCTATTTTGGGAAACAAAATCTTTTGTAACCGTTTAGGCTTACACACTTCACAAATCGAAAGTCTGCTATCTCGCCTTTTACTGTACTTCCGGACCAAGCTTGTCTTGTAATGATCGAAAAGTCTGTCAATCTGCCCACTGGATAACTTTGAGTTAGGTTTCTCAAATACAAGCCTTGAGACCAGACTTCGTTCTAGAATACCAATAGAATACCGAGCCGCGCTTTTTCTGCGTCCAATGGATGTAACGATACGTGGGACGCAGGATACCAAAGGTTATCGAAAAGAGTCAACTTTATTAGTGACAAGAACCATAATTGTCGTTAGAGTGAAGAGAGTTTTTCTTGCGAAATCTGAAGCTTCGGTGACAATGAACAGAAACGAGGAGAGCGAACAGCACTGCTATTACTGCGTTTCCCTACAACACGTCAGAACTTACTTGGAAGACTTCAGCAAGAATGACGGAAGAAGCTGAAGAGTTATGTTGGAAAATAACTCCCAAAATGGCCATGTTGTTTGTATTCCTGGCTGTAGACATCTCATTATAAATTGTGTGGCGCAGAACAACACGGAGGTTTCCAGGCTCAGCATCGATCAATTCCCTGAAGGAAATTCCCTGTTAAAGTGGTATAACAAGAGCACTGTGTTTTTTCAATTACTGCTTCCAGTTTTCAAGGACATTTGACCAACTTGCATCAGTCACCAGAGCTCCATCAACCAGTCAATAGTGGTTTAGGCTAGGTATTACGATCTGTCAAAAATTCCTGAAAGTAATACACAACTTACTTCTTGAACCATAATTCGGTACCACCAGTATTACAGCGTCTTGTAAAAGAGGCGACGAAGCTCTTCTCGTTTCATTGTAAGCTCTTCTCGTATCCTCAATGATAAATTCGCGGTTCATTTCATGCCGAACCTAGGCGGTGTGTCAATATTGGGGGTGTAGGCACGGAGGGGGATGTCGCGATTTTGGAGTCAAGAGGAAACAAAAAAGGTACATCTCGTTGCCAGTCGGTCAACATTTCCAAAAAAGAAATTAGCGAATACTTTTGAAAGCCTGATGCAGGACTGTGTAGAGGCGTGCGCCTTGTTTTGCAATTAATGTATTTTTTCCAAAAGTCTTCTCTGCCGTTTACCACTATGCTATGGCGCATACGGTGCATATTCTGTACCCTGAGCTTCTTACTCTAGTGTTCACTAATTCACTAATGTTTACATTAAATAAAAAAAACATTCCAATGTTTATAAAAGAAATATCTAGGTGCTGAAGTACATCGTAGCGACGACTGAAAAGTTCACCGACACCAACACCAAAACTGGATAAAAAAGACCGGAGATTCAACACTTACTTTATGGCTGCATAGTAGACGCTGGTGATAGCTTTCGACTTTATTCTTAGCTTCAGAACTTGGCTGACAACCTCTGCATCTATCGGCGACTGCGTCACACAGTTTGCGCAGAGGGACAAGAAAAGCTCATGGGAGGCAGGAAGGAGCTTAGGGTTCATCAGCCACATCTCTAGACGCTGGGATGTGAAAGCACGGACCTAGAAGGAACAGAAAATAACTGAAGCGGATACTGCCAGACACAGAGGGCGATTTCCGAGGTGTCCAGCCAGATTGCTTGTGGCTCTTCTAATCATCCACATCTTACTCGCTGCGTCTTGAAAATTATCTGAAAATTTCAAAACCGGTCAACGGTGATCATGACAACACTGAAATAAGTGATTAACTTAAACGTCGTTTCTACAGGGACTTATACAAACGGTGTTTCGGAAGCAGAGTTGATGCACCCTAGACCTTGGACTGATGAAACACTTAATAAACTATTATTACTATTAAACTTGAACAACCTTTTCGAAAATGCAATTAATGCTGCTTCGATCAGCTGGTCCAAGTGTGTGGTCGATAAAGTTTTCGACTCCACCCAGCATGACCTCCATTCCCGTTATCGTCGTGTTAAGTAGCTGCGAAAGCCTTTTTATGATGCAATTTCTACGTAGCACATAATGATTCTAGTGAAAGCTGGTGGCATTGCGAATACTTGCTCTGCGAAGATCTCGTCGCACTCTTTTGGAAAGCCTACATACAACTTTACGGGCTTATTAATACGGCTGGAAAAGGAGATAAGATCCATTCTCGAACTTATTCGGTGTCACCCAGGGAGCGAAATTTTGCCCCAAGAAGCGAAAATAAGTATTAAGCGTGTCAAAAAGAAGGGAATATTTGTAGCGCCTTGTCTTCGACCCCTCTAAACCCCTGAAAAATATATACACATTGTAATTCCACTTCAGACTAATAGGGAGGGCGACACATGGAAAAACCAGCAATCCAGTCCGAGTAGAAAGTAAAGAGGAGCATTGACTTCAACGGAAAATAAGCACACTACTAGAACTGGGCTAAATTCTACCTGAGGGAGCCCACATGCAGCAGACAAAAATTTGAGAAAGCTTTTGCTGATTGTATCCTGTCTTCGGCTGAGTTGCTCTTGTATGACTTCGATGACCCTCTTTTCAATTGAGTCCTCCAGTCCCACAAACCTGAAAGACAACAGATTTTCAGCAAACAGCAAACTCTGGGATGGTGGTTATGAAGACAGAGATAGAGAGAGAGGGGTCGGTATATTCAGAAACCATCGTAGCACAACTAGTTTCAGTTTCATACACTATACCTTCGCGTTAAACACTACTGTGCAAAAAGGCGCAAACAAACATAGATATTTGTCGGACTTTAGGAGGTGTGTGTTTGTTTTGTTGGTTGGAAGGGGCGGTTTCCGGCAAAAGGGATCGGTGGTTTGTACTCGCGAAAATAGATTTACCGAACTGCATTCAGTTTCACAAGGGCTTGTATCATATGGTATGTAGCGGTTCCGGGGAATAGCCCTTATAGCTCTTTTCTGAACGGACTCAGTGTCCTGTAAAAGGTAAGCTGTGCGGAGTGCATATGGAACCCACACTGGGTACGCGTACTCGAGTAATGGACGGACGAGCATAACACAGTTACGCACAATGAAGGCTTTCGGTATCACACCCAAACCGACTCATTTTCGTAAGTTTCTGAAGGCTTGCATGAGCCTTGTGGACGGTTATATTATATTATATTCAGGCCCAGTTAGGAATTATATCTAAATTTTGTGTGTCTATACTGTTACTTATCATGTGTTGTTCCGCTATCACCTTGTATATTTGGCGGGTTACAAATAAAATATATATTAATATGGGCACTGAAAGGATGATTCACTGGTAAAGTGTACCCTAATTTAGTTACCCCCTATATATCGTTTTTTGTTTTACAGGTATTTATACTTGCCTTTTTAGCAATCTTCACATGAAAGCCGCTGGTTCATTTCATACAAATTGCGCAATCCCAAGTACAACCACATGAGGCTTCACATTACTTCTAGGATTTAGCAAAACATTCGGTACAGGCCAAGTTGCTTGGCACTACTTTGGTTGCGCGATAAGCAGCTGAACATGGCCAACATTTTTTTTTTTTTATCTGAAACATTGGCGACTAGTACAGTCTGAGTTATTTGGCATTTGTTTCTTTCTCGTTTTTAATTTTCGAAACCACATAATGTGAACCGAAAATAAGGATATGGCTTTGCAAGAAATCCCATGGCGTTATTTGCTTCCAGATTCTCAAATTTGATCCGGGATTTAATGGTTCGATCCTAGTCAGGCCAGCAAATTTTACTTAAACAAGGCGTGGTAATAAAAAAGAATAAATGTGATTCCGGGTTGGAAAGAAATCTTGAAACTTCAATGACTGAAAAATACGTTATCAGAAATGAAAAAATAAGGAATGAGCATAGTTCCTGGAAAGGATCTTTTACTTGATCTACTTAAAGGAACCGCAATCAGTGAGTAAGGAGAAGCAGTCTGCATTGCGTGCTCTCAAATTAAGAGTTTCGTCTCAACTGTACATACAATGATAGTAGGACATGTTTGGCATTTTCACTCTGATCTTCATAGATCCCTCCTACCAGATTACGAAGCCCCAAACCCGACTCGACCTGAAACAAGGCTTCGCGCTGCAACCCGTAATTGTACCAGACTTGTTCGCCCCGACATCCGCTCTACTGACCGGTATCTTTCGTCATTTGTACCATATTTCGTGAAGTATTTCAATTCTGAACTGTGATATATTCGTTATTAATTGTACATACATATAAATATTTTAAGGCAATTATTGAAAAGTGATTATTAAGTTTTAGCCGTGTTAATAATTGTGTGACGATCCGATGCTAGCGAGTAATTATATGAGCTATTCAGGAAATAAACGTTATTATTATTATTATTATTATTATTATTATTAGCCACTTGATAAGAGCAGTAACTTATGTTCCAAGGCGTATAGCAGATGGAGACTCCGCGGAAATTTCGCCCGAACACAGGACGAATGAAATTTGCCTAGTATTCGATATATTCTTGACCCTATACCTAGGGATGACAGGTGTGTCATTGCTACCGTCGAAATCATCCCTCAATTCCAAGGCGGCTGGATTAGGTGAGCTAGACAGCTCAGACCTTGTGATGCCGAGAGCAGGTTCTTGCTGCGCCAAGCTTCTAGTGGCAGACTTCGTTCCAAAAGCAGTGACTAAATTCTTCACAAATGGCTTGCATTCGGACCTATCCACCCATACACGATCGTTGACTGCGTCCTCTATGTAGTACTGCAAAATAAAATGGCTTAATAAATATAAAAGAACTCTTAAAGGATCGAGCATAGCCATCACGCTATAGGTCCATATTTTGCTATACAAGTGTTGCTGGCTTTTATGGCAGACAGACCGAACATTTCGGAATGGCTGAAGTGGTGCAGAAAAAATGCCAAGAACCTTAAAAGCGTGCCCTCTGGCTAAACCGCTACTTCATTGTAACTTTAAAGAGCTTTGCAACCGTCTGCCGAAGAATAATGAGACTTATGTCTCTAAGCCTGCTGACTGTACAGGGTTTTTCGGATAACCCCAGGATGGCTCAACTTTGGGGCAGCAATTTTGGCGAGGTTCTTATCGACAGTGCCGTCTGACACTGGTCCAGTCGTACTTTCTCTTAGCTCCTCCTTCTCTAGATCTGACAAGTAACTGACAACCTGTGAGGCTGTAACCAAGGTGGTGTCTAGAGTGACGGACATCTAGGAGTTAAGTTCCGCACGGCCAGTGTTTCAGTTTCAGTTTCATTTGACCATATTTAAACACAAAAAATACATCAGTACCACTCCCCAGTGTTTCAGTTTCAGTTTCATTTGACCATATTTAAACACACAAAAATACATCAGTAACACTCCCCAGTGTTTCAGTTTCATTTGACTATATTTAAACACAAAAAATACATCAGTAACACTCCTGCCAGAAAAGCACAAAAGGAGTGCTTGGCAAGGGCAGGGAAATAACCAGTATTAACTAGACCTACGTTTCCTGGGCAACGTGATGTGTTGCAGCAACCTTTGTTCGGCTTCACCGACACAACACTTTGGTTTGTTTCTTCGCTAATGGTTAAAGGCTGAAGTTGTCAACCCATCCAGGTTTTCAAAATGGTAAGTTCCAATCCAAGAAGAATTTTTTTTCGGAACTGATGACACAATCTGTAATCACATGGCTATCCCTCAGCGTGGAAAAAAACAACAACAACAGAATGTCGGAAGTAGGGAGTAAATTGACTTAGCAGCCAGTTGAACTTTATCCTTTTCAATCGCAGACATCCGTGACTGGTGAAAACTTGGAACACTATCTTATATAACCTAGATGGTATTATAAAGCTATCCATAACTTTTCAGGGTCAAAATACCATAGATGTCACTCTACTATTGCGAAACTATATCGTTGTTTTACATTATTATCATTTGTATCCGTGCGTTAACACTTAATTTTAGGTTACAGTGACGGACCATCTACATAGACCATTATAGGATCTCATGAAAATGACAATGCTTTAGAAACCGATTCTAACTTGCAAGTCCCTCTCCCCGTGATAGACATGAGCCAAGCTTTTCTTATCATCAAAAACACCGGAAAAAAAAAATAGGATTGATAGGTACACCAACTAGCAAAAGTTGCTAACCCCTCATCACCGAAGATGATTATGGTCTAGCAGCCGATTGTTGCTTACTAGTTTCACAATTAGGATAAGCCTATTTTTGGTTTCAGTGTGTACCTTACTACTGAAGTTGTCAACCCCTTTAAACTTTCGAACTGTTGTATCTCATGAAGGAATTTTTGTACCAAAAAACGGATAACATATACTTTGATCAGCTCATCAAGGTCTATCGACTGCCGTTGAAAAAAAAATTCTATCTGTATTTGTTGAAAAGCTGACTTTTTTGCAGTAGGCCCACTTTCTAATATCGCCACTTAGAAAGGAGCAAGGGATAAGCTCTAATTTCTATAGCAGTGAGAGAACTTTTTAAGTTTAACAGGCATATCTGATTCCGTTTCTCTTCCTCAATCCCAAGTGCAAAAAATGGAATGATAAAATCAGCTGAAATCACGAACATAAATGGGCAGAAACAATAGATGGCAGCACTTTCGGACCCGTGGGAAAATGCCACTTTTTTCTTTCTGTAAATATTCTACGGAGCTTTCCAAAATGTAAGGTCATATTCACCGATCCGGCCTAAGGTCCACACTTTCCGTAAAAACCGCAGAGGTTAGACCCTTACCACTTTCTGGTAATAAGCTGAAATCGGGGTGCTAGGAAAAAAAAAACACGACAAAACCAAAGTGTTGCTCTCGCAACACAATTAATCAACAAAAAGCATCAGCTAACTGAATACCCTATACAAAAAAAGGAAAAACCTGTGGTTTCAACTCTGGAAGCAAACAAACAAGAGAAACAAGGAACAATAAAGAAAAAAAATGGGGGGGTCTAAAGGAGGAAAGCACTAAACAGAAAGGAGCAAGGGATAAGCTCTAATTTCTATAGCAGTGAGAGAACTTTTAAAGTTTAACAGGCATATCTGATTCCATTTCTCTTCCTCAATCCCAAGTGCAAAAAATGGAATGATAAACTCAGCTGAAATCACGAACATAAATGGGCAGAAACAATAGATGGCAGCACTTTCGGACCCGTGGGAAAATGCCACTTTTTTCTTTCTGTAAATATTTATATTTATCACTCAGAGAAGATGTGTTGGCTGTGGGGCCGGGGAACTGCCGCACATATTTAGCACTTTTAGATTTTAGTCCATCTTCAATATGAAACTGGTGCCTGTCTGCTTGCCTGCTAGAACGGAGCTTTCCACTGGAAAGCAGAAACGTGGTTTGATGAAACGAAAGCTTGGCTGCATAACTTCAGATGGTCCTCTCTTACATATGCTATACAACTCCACTTCACTTCACACACCGTAGGCTCTGGCTCGAGGACAAGCAAAAACCATCCTTTTTGGCCCCAGGCAAGAGTTCTACGGAGCTTTCCAAAATGTAAGGTCATATTCACCGATCCGGCCTAACGTCCACACTTTCCGTAAAAACCGCAGAGGTTAGACCCTTACCACTTTCTGGTAATAAGCTGAAATCGGGGTGCTAGGAAAAAAAAAAACACGACAAAACCAAAGTGTTGCTCTCGCAACACAATTAATCAACAAAAAGCATCAGCTAACTGAATACCCTATACAAAAAAAGGAAAAACCTGTGGTTTCAACTCTGGAAGCAAACAAACAAGAGAAACAAGGAACAATAAAGAAAAAAAATGGGGGGGTCTAAAGGAGGAAAGCACTAAACATTTCACCTTTTGCTGCTCGCTTGAACGAAATCAGATTATTAGAATTCCGGATATCTAACGGTGTGAATCAAGCTTCAGGGACTTAACAATGGACACATAAAGAACATCCCACAGAGTTCTTCTGCGATGTGGGACTTTGGCTGAATGAACAGAACATTCGAAAATAAGCTGGAAACAAAAAAGGAACTAACCTTTATAAATGACTCTGGCCATGACTTTTCTTTCTCATAAGCCATTTGGAGAACATTCACAGCAGTCAGTACAACCTGTGGTGATACTTTATGCTTATTCCTCAGCAAGCTGCAAATGGCTTCAGTTGCAAACTCAGTAAAGAAGTAGCTTGGACGATTCTTTGCTAAATACAGAATCTGCAGAGTAAGAATTCCTTCAGACTTTGACTTGGAGCTCCGCAGCGCCTTTACACATCCACAGATCAATGACTCGACCCTTTCCTCATCAACATCAAGCTCTGCATCATTAACAGCAGAAAGGAAGTCTACTGGCGACACATCTGCGGCCATTTCTTCCCAGGCATCATGACGACTCTTGTCGCCCTGGCTGAATGAACTTGTGGAGTGGCTTGTCTTTAGCTTCTTCGCAATAGGATCTGCCTCCCATTTTTTTTCGAAGTCTGAAAAAAGAATATTCACATTAAAGTATTAACATTGTTAAGCTAATATCTCTTAAACTTTCAATTAACTTTCCGTATTTTGAAGAAAAACCTTCCTTTCAAAAGATAAAGGATTTCCCAAATGAGCAAACGATTCTAAAACATGTTTACAGCTTGCAGCCATATACTGTATATGCTGGACAGGCCATATAGTGTTTCATTCTGGACACCGAGTGAATGGTCTAAGAAAGCACTAAGCATAGGAGTGAGATCCAACCCTCACTGCAGTCAGAAAGACCCTATTTAATCCTCAACTGGACAGACAACAGGGATTGGACAAAACTGCCCATACTAGACTGTTCTTTGAGCTGCATGAGAAGGGCCTACACTGGTTCGACAGGGTTTTTGTCAGAGAGGAGATGAAGCAGGGACATTATAATTTTTATGCTGTGGGTAGGCCAAAAACTCTGGAAGAAACTCAGGCATGTGCAACAGCATGCAGTTCAACAAAGATTGAAATGCTTTTAATCATTGTCTTGTGCATGCTCCGCAGTCTTGAACAAAATGTAGGCTACTATTGTATATTCATCTGTTCATTATTCTGCAATGGATGAAAGTTGGAGACTCTATTTTTTCTGTGTCTGAATTATGTATTCCAAGTTTCCAATTCCAGTAAAAACCTGGACGATTCCTCGGATTCAATCTTTTCTAGCCTTCTTGTTAGTGCCTCATTACACATGGCCTGCGTGGGTATTAGAACTTTACATGGCTCGACAATCCACGCGTTTTTTCCACGTCTAATCTGCCTGTCTACTCACTCATCCTCGGATTTCTGCTTTCTGAGATGGGAATGAACAGTTCAGGTCCAAGCATCCAAGCGCAAATCTTTTGGAAGCTTTCTTAGCTGGCGCTTCAGCCTCCTCATTTTCTGGGATATCAGAGTGACTCGGGATCCCCACATCAAAGTGATTTGACCACAAGCCGTCATTCTTACTTTATTGCCTAACCCAGCCTGAACTGAATGAACCTGAATGAACCCAGCATATTAGTCTCTTACTTGAAAATGATCCAGTCTTTGGAAGTCCTGAAGTGGCTCCAAGACTTGATGTGGATGGGCTACTGGTCCCTGATATCTTCTTAGTTTCTGCACTAGCATCTGCCGAAGACCTGGTTGGTTTACTGCCTAGGGCAATAAGATCTCCCGGGAAGCCGATAATCTTAGACTTGTTGCTTTTAGAACTCATTATTGCTTATCCAATAATACGACACACAATGGCTGGTACCAGCGATCACAGTTCATCCACAAAACAAAACGAAATAGAGTATGATAGTACAGTTAAGAAATCCAATGCTGCATTCTGGTTTTAAGCTTTCCGCGAGTTGGGAAGGACGCCATAGAGTATAAAGAAGCAAAATTATGTCGACAGTATAATGGGTGAGACAGACGATAGGTGTCGGAAACTCGGTAGGTCGCGTCCTCGATTTCCAAGGATTCCCATAATCCCAGCCCAGAACTTTTTTTCTCCCTAGCCCCTTATGGAATTATAAGTTTCTGAAATCCCTGCTTTTCACCTTTGTCTCAATTAAGTTCCTACGACTTTTAGCGATTTTTTAGCCGTGCCGAGTTTGTTAGTCACGTTTATAATCAGGCTTGTTTGACTATTTTCTATTTTTTGTTTCGCCTCTATGCCTGGCCATGCTTAATACTGTTTAAAATTGAGCTTTACCTGTCTTCTGCCTCTATAGGCGTTTTTCCGTGACACAATTGTGGGCACAGTGTGTGTGCTGTTTCAGATGTTTTTCGCGGAAACACGATTGTGTGCCAAACAGTTGAGCCACAAGTTGAAACTCGCGGAAACGCCGTTTTGTCTATTTTTTTCAGCGGTAAATTCAAATGTCTGAATATATAAATAAAACTGCCCAACACATCTTTTTTGAATGTTCCCCAAGTACACCAGAAACCAAGAAGCTGAAGATCAGTTGCCGAAGACTAAAGGTACCAGAAGCATTCGATTCAATCATCAGTATGCAACTTCCTTCGCATATTGAAAGGCCGATCTATACTACGATGATTCAGATCCTAAAGAAGACGCTGGATTGCTGAACCTCTGAAAATACGAATTTGACGTCAAAGGGGTGAAAGGACTAAAGCGTTGTCCACATACCCTCTCACCTTTTTGGAATTGGAAAATCATGTAAAATTTCAAATTTCAAAAGGATCTTCAGTTTTGTGTCCACATACTTGGAAAAGTTTTTAATTTTATTGTTTTGAAGCCAACAGCAAGAAAAGAGGATTCTTGCTTTCGAGAACAACCGTCTTCGCAGGATATCGGAGGGACCACATAACCAACCAGACAGTTCGCTCTATCACGCATCATCCCCTGGTAACAGATGTCATACGCCAACGAAGATGGCGCTACTTGGGGCAGGTTATCCGCATGGCGGAAGATAAGGGCGACTCTGGCGGTCTGGAAAGTTCCGCGAGCTTATGCGCCGGCTGTTCTTGCGACTTTGGCTAAAAGCCGCTTCGCTTTCCAGAGCTGTTCTGGCGCTCCGCTGTTTCCGCGAGTACTTGGAAAGCGAATCCACTTCGCGAGTGGAAAGTGGTTTCGGCAAGTCAGCGAGAAGTTGTAAAGGCGCAACGACTTTTTGCTTGTTTTTGCGCTCGGCGAATTCTCGCTTTGCTTTTCCGGAAAGCGAATCCAAGAAATCGCCCTATAGATTCCCCAGAACGGTACTCGAGTGGCAACAGAGGGAACCCGAAGAAGGAAGGCCAAAAATACACTTCGTCGCACGTATCAACGGGACCTGAAGTATATGAATTCGACAGTCCAACCCCAATGGGAAGACGTCTGGGCAGCAGCGCATGTGAGGGATGACTGACGGCTCTTTCTGGATGCCTCTGGTGGCACAGGAGGAACTAAGGTGTTTTAACGTTGTTTTGCTGCTAAATTTGAATTTCCCGACAGAATCGAGCCACAAAATCGACAATCACCTCGGCAGTTGTTTGTCGAAATCTTGTTGGTCGTGGAAACACACTTGTTGGTCACACGAAAGGCCGCGGAAACGCACAATCGAGCGACAAACTGTTCGTGGGACCACGGAAAAACGCCGTATGTGTGCTCCAGACAACTCTGTTACGTCAAACGTCAATTCTGGCTTCCAACTTAGTACTGACTGACTTTTCCCTAGGCTAATCCGCGATTCGGTATGAACCGAAAGCTGTATCGCTTATTCCCCCTTCCAATAACTTACACCAAGATCTAACGTGTGATAGTTATTGGTTTCTCTAGCGCATCTGGTGGCAATTCGTGTTGGATTTTAGGAAGGGCGTTTAGAAACCGTCATGCATCTCACCAAGAATAAATAAGTGTCACATCTGTCCCCATACCCTATAAGATTAGAAAACTCGGTCACACATGTTACTGAACGAAGGGTAGCTTCCAGAAGGAAAAAGGCCGGGATGAGACCTGCGAGGCATTATTAGACTGGTGGTCTACTTTTTGAATGCTCTAACGTAGGAGCATCGATGTTTTTTCGAAGTCCCTGGAGCAAGGACACAGTACCCATATACAAATCTGTTTCAAAACAAATTTTAATTTCAACCCATTATTATGGGGGTACTTCGCCCTTGCGCCAGGGCATGCTCTAAACACTGAAGCACTGTGCCCCAAAGCTGAGGCTTTGTGTATGACTCAGAGATGGGCGAACCCAAATCCGGATTCAATCCAGGATTCGTCCTTTTGGAAGGATTCGAATGTTCTGCTTGTCAGGCTGGATTCGGACTCGGATTCCAAACCCCCAATCTTACGAATCCGCTCGTTTTTCTAGTCTTCATCCTTCCAGTTTCCGTTTTCCTAATTTTTACACAGTGCGCTTTAGGCAATCCAACTTTTTGGTCTCCGCCACCAACCATCATCAATAATTTCTAACGTTATCTGATTAGCCTACCTTAGATATCGGCGCTTTTTTTTATCAACTCTAATGTTTATACTATATAACCTTTGATTTTTGTTACGGTCGGATTCGAAGCCGGATTCGATTCAGGATTCGAATCCTCAGCATGAAAGGGTTGATTCGGAATCGAATCCTTGCATATATGGTCGGATTCGCCCATCTCTGGTATGACTAGCCATATTTTATGATATATCAGGACAGACGTAAACGTTTTAAAAATGTATTCCGCTACGAAGCAACAGTCCTTCACTCAAACAGATTCAACTCAAAACAGGGAACTTAAAAGCACAACAACTAACGCTAGAATAACGCAAACAAGAAAGATAACTACGAGCTGCCTGACTTTATGCCTATGCGGCTTAAGACCTTCATCCGAAAGGGGAGAGAAAGAATAAGGATCACCCGCAAAACAAACGAAACAGGAACAGAAGGTTCGGCAGCGTAGCCCACAACCTTGTCGAAAGCGTCCTTCATTCCGGGCCTCACAACGCAGGCCTCTCGACCATAACCCACTCGCAACCCCTTCCTCCCCCCTCCCTGCCATATCAATATACGCCGGAACCTCACAAGGTGAGCAACTAAAGTAAGCAAAACGTGCAGTCTGACTATGGTACGATATACGCTTCGATGAGGACAACGCAAGTTTCTTCTGCTTAGCGGAGTTGCGGTGGGGATACTCATATCAAACGGAGGTCTTCGCTTCCAGATCTTCTAAGGTGTGCAATACCTACAAGAGAATGGCAAACTAATAAATAAATTAAAGAAAAGTAAACATATATATCTTTAGACAATGAATAAAAAACAGCACAATTTTCAAAAATATGAAGGTATGATTATCGCTAATATGAAGATAAGCAATATATAAAACCCAGTTTCGTTCTCCAAAAGTAAAACGTTTGGTTCAACAATTAGTATTTCCCTTCGCATCTATAACCATCATGTCAGAGTCGAAACAATAATCTTTGCTTGAACCGTGCCTTATAATGCATAAGAATATGCTACTGGCCTTTACAGTGTACGTCTAAAACGCTTTTCATCATGAATTTGTTCAGCGTACAGGTTGTCCAGGAAAATTTTGAAGGCGTAGATAGTCATTTTAAAACTACTTCAGTTGGAAAGGCGTTTCAGCAGTCCACCACTCCGTTTTGGAGTATCCAGTTTTAAGTGCCGATTTGAGTGAAATATTGGCCACTAAGGATATCCCAAAAAGCTGGTAACAATAGCACTGGAACAAGCGAGTTTTCACAGCATCAGAACAATGCCCAAATTTAAGGACGATCATGTTACCTCGCTTAAACAATCCTCGCAGAAGCGCGGTAACATGATCGTTAGTTTCGGGAGAAACAATAATCCACAAAGCGCACACTGGAAAAAGTCTCCGGGGGAGGGACGTCGAGGGAGGGGCAAGGCAACTTACCTCTAAGGCACAGGACATACTCCAAGCCTGTGCAGGACAACCGTGATGACAGGGCCTTCCATCCCTATTGGTCAGCTCGGGCAGTGACCTCCAATGACTAGTCTGGACGGTGATGAAATGCTTGGAGAGAATTTCCTTTACTCGACCAATGGTTCGCTGAAGCTCCTCGTCGCCTCCGACTAGTTTGGCGAAATGAAGACGAGCTCGCAGAAAATAGCCAACAGGCCAGAGCCATTCCTGGAACGAAAAAAAGATAATTAATTCATTTTAAACTAAATGATCAGTCTTGCTGAATCACCTATGACAATCGGGTGCTATGGATTTCCGGTCTCCACCAGATCAAGCAGTACATACATTCATTTATCTAACGATGCTATTCGCAAGTGTTTTTTTGCTCACCACCTGGATGTGGTTTGGCCACGCCGTGATCCTTAATTTTTAAAGAGAGGATAGGTTCGTGTCAAGCAGAAGTTGAAGATTGGTTGGGAAGATTATGTCTAGGTTTTGGTTGGTCCCAGCCAAATCCATTAAGTAATTCCTTACTGTCTTTCCTTCGCTCTAACCCAGACTACGACCTGAATTTCAAAGCTATAGTAGAAAAGTCATAGATTATTCTGACCCAACATCATCTTTATTACGCCATAATTTTAAAACTCTTCCCCTAAAGGACTACGGGGCACATCTCCGACCCCTGTAGTTTGATCTCAAGGGCCCTAAAACACAAAGTTTGAACAGATATCTCAACTCCTTCGAGGGTTACTTTGCTCAAATACGGACAGGCGAAGGTTACGAAGCCATAGGTAGCCTATGCAGTTGGGATGTTCTAGGATCATAAAGAGAAAGTTATGCTTACAACACAAACTTCGACGTTCCCTTATCTTATAAAAAATCTACACCAATAAAATAAAACAAACAAGAAACACAAACTTTTTTACAATTCTCATTTTTAGAATTTCTCGCTTCATAGCAGATCGAACTTTTCAGTGCCTGAGGATCCACCAACTTCCGCCAAAAGAAAGCATACAAAAGGTCCGACGGGCTGCTATTAAACCTTCAGATAAGCGACAATGATTGACAAAAGACAGATATTAATTTAGGCAGAAACCACAGTTTTCTACGTCATTTCGTCACTTCTTCTTTCGCCGCAAACCTGGGAAGAGAGGATGCCGCTTGCTTTCGGCTTAAAAGTGGGGATTGGAAGGGGGGGGGGACGCAGATTTCCTGATAATTTTCCAACCTAATAAATGGCATGTTGCTTGGCATGCGATGAGACGTCACGTTAGATAACTCACCGGTCCTTGATGATAGTTGAAACCATGGGCGACAGTTGGGTCTTGACTATCGTTGGCATTATCGTAGTCTCCCCTGTATGCCCAGTCGGCTGGATCCAAGGTCCGCATTCCAAGGTGACTAAGTAGGACTTCTTCTATTTTTCCAAGGGCAGTCCATGCATTGTGAGGGTTAAACATCTCAGGAGCCTAGAAAAGTTTCAACTGAAGAAGGGAACTCCACCTTAAATCGCAATTGCTAGTGACAAGACTGTGTTACCCATTAACAGAGCAAAATAACACTAGGGAGTAGCGTCAAGAGCTATGCTTTCCTTGCTTCCCAAACGGGCCATACTCATAGCGCCGCCCACTAAGCTTACGGCATTTAAAACAGGACGAACTTGCGGATTTAGAAATTTCTAAGCTGCGATCCGCACACATGGAGGAAACAGTTCAGAATACGAAGTTACTGGAGCCAGCGCTGGTACACGACTGACGAATTTCAGTAGAGACGTTCACTATCGCTAGTGGTGCTAGTGTCGCTGCTATTCGAGTGTGTGTCACTTCTTTCAAGTCTTGGCGCTACTTCCTATAGTGTTATTTTGCTCTGCCCATTAACATCACCAGTGCTTACTGTCTGGAAGTTGACACTACATCCCTGTGGACAGTTTTCCAGGTCTCGTCTCTCCAGTCACGGGATTATCCATCTGAATAAGATTTGGGCGTAAGGTTGGGCGTAAAATCGTGCATCCTTTAACAATAAAAGAGAAGCCGGGAATGCTAAATCAAAGGAAGAAACTACAGAATTATTTGCCATACAGCGGAAATACAATTAAATTAAGTCTTCATTTTCACATCAGTCATGGGTATGCAAACTCCCCGGAATAAGTGATACTTGATTGTCATTTACGCCAATATGACGCTTCCCTACCAGCATTCTTCACTGGATGTGATAATAAATATTTAGTAGTCTAACTAACCACGACCATTGCAATGGGAACATTGCATCTCAACTGGTAGTCCGTCCACGGCTGCGCAGATCCGACTGTGTCCTTGTAGACGCCACGCCTATGGATAAGGTCAGGCCTCCTTTCGTAAGGGTTCGGCTCCACGTCAATGAAGAACAATCTCTCAAAGTTGCTATCAATCTTAGCTGCCCATTCCCTGAAAGTCCAAGCCACTGTGTTTCCTAAAAAAAATAACAGGACAATATTCAGAAGAATCGACAAGAAACAATCCGCTGTTTCCAACTAGATAAAAAACGCCGAAAGCTGTGACATTTGCAAGAATAGTTAACATTTGTGTATCAGCTAAGGTTCGTATTGTGAAAGGTGCACTACTCTTCCAACGCCACAAGATTCCCGGCCCCCCTTCAGCTCCCCTTACAGTCGTAAACTGGTTTCGAATTTTAACGTTCAGGATAGTATCAGTACACTCCTTCGTTCGCATTCAAATCTATTTACCCTCCACAAACATCCTGCCCTGTCCATTTAGTGTGTTTTCAAACCATATGAAAAGAATGTAGTCATGTTTATTTAAATTGTTTTGTTTTGTGTTTTAATATGTGTATTTTACTCATACTCCGCTGTTATCCAACAAGCGGGTCACAAATAAATAAATAAAATAAAAGTGGAAGCATCCGGTCCTGACCTGTAAATAAAAAGTCTAGGACATGTGCTCCTATACTAATTATCAAGTTCAATCCGTAAACTGGAAACTGGATTCCAGCCAATTTCCAGGTAAATGTGCTCAGGTCCCTAATAAGCCTGGCAAGTTTCATCCTACTAACCTATCTGGAAGTACGCTAACCCGTGATCAGTCGATGGAGCGGCAAAAGAGCGATCGAATTAAGGCGATACAAATCTATGGGTGTAGTGAACATGCAGAGAGATTAAGTAAGAAATGGGTTGGTATGACAGCTTGCTTTGCAGCACGATAAGGTTATCTGAAAAAATTTACGAAAAATGAATAAATAACATACCCTCAGGGTCTGCCCGGGATACGGCCTCGTATGGGTAAACTCCAGCCTCAAAAGAGTCTGCCATCCAGCCAATGACACTCCTGCTAAGACCCACCAATTCGATTGCACTGCCGTCTCTGGGTGTGGCAGGTTTTCCTCTGATTCCAGCTTTGTCCGACGAGCCCATTTTATCCATCCACGTTCCACAGTTATGCAGGTTACCACCGAAGACAAATCCTAGAAAATAAAACAACATACACAACAGAATTTTAGACTTTCTTTTCTTCAATTACGTTTCGTCACTTTATCACCTCGTTGCTCGGAGCAAACAAAAAGCGAGGCGTGAAGCGTACGTCATGGCGATGATAAGAGGCAATTTTCTGGGATCCCACAAACAGGCTGTGGCTCGAACATATTGTAACTACGCTCTTTTGTGTGGCCAAGAAGTCTGTTTCCATGCCCAAAAAGGTTTTGGACTCACACTGTAGCTAAAATCTGACAAAAAGCGAAAATACCTTGCAGCTGCCACAATTTTACCACCGTCCAGGCACTGTGCCCCTTCGTTGAGGTCATCGTCTGCTCTAGATCGAAAGCACTGTTCCAAAATATCGGGGATTTGTGTACTATTGTTTATAATTAACACGATACACGAACCCTCACTTGCATGAAGCATTTAACCTTCACTTCAATTCTACTAAATTTAATATATTCTCAGAACCAGTAAAACGGTCAGAGTCACTAATTTGAAAATATCAATTCTAACAAAATAAATCACCAATAATTTAAATATCTCTCTTCACTATAACCATATAAGCGTTTTCAAGAGATAGATTACAAAATGAAGAAAGGACTGTAGGGGTTGGACTGTTGAATATGTCGGTAAAAGTAGTCACGAAATTAAAACAAAGTATGTCGGATCCTCTCAGCCGCAGTCAGTTCCCGAATTAATTTGCCTCTGCATTAGGTTTCCTAAGCGGGCTGGTCCTCCCCAATTAGCAACTCATCAGAAGAGTATACCACTTACCCGTCTGCCAGTCCACACCAGCACGAACATTGAATCCTTCGTCAGTCATATGAGCATCAATTGTCGTACCTGCCCCTCGTTCTCTAAACGAAATCCCTTGGAAGTGGCGTTCAACTGCTTCTTGCATGACTTCTTTCAGCGGCTGATCCTAAAATACCCCGAATTCCTATTGACTAAAAAGTAGACGAAACAACCAGTATCGAAACAAAGGGTACCAATCGCCTCCCTGAGCCAACTGGCTGTATCCCCATCCCCAATGCTCAAAACCGAAAACAACTACGGCAGACGGGTTGGCGATCACGCGTTACCGAGGAACGACGAATAACTCCCTCAAGTGCAGTAAAGATCGTGAGTCCCGTTTCCATAGAGACGTGCTCAAGTGGAGTTCTTATAATAGTGCTGTTGGATAGCTTCACGTGGATAGCAAATAAGATGGGATGACGACACCGCACATTACTGAGAAACGACCAAAAGCTGAAGTTCGTCTTTCATGAAGGAACCTTTCACGAATTTGAATTAAAACTATTCCATTATTTTTCCTTCTGAAAAACAAGCGCAATCACCAGTCCACTTATTTTATTTATTCTCCCTTCACAGTTGTTTTCATGCTTAGCCAAATCAAATCCTCCCAAGGATTTTTCCTTTTTTTTCCAAGGAATTTTTTCCAAGGATTTTTCCTACTAAACCTCATCCGAGGTTTAGTAGGTAATTTTGTTTCTAAGCCTAGTCAGCGGCCTATATTTATGTTAGTTGTGTGAGTTTGACTGATTTGTTGTCGTTTAAAGTTTTATACATCACTATTCAGTTTTGATGGAATCAAATAAGTAATAATGATAAAAGTAATAATAATAATTCACAATTAACGCCGATCGCGTTGTCTGTGATAGGTCAAGTCGGATGTATAAACTGTACAAACCAATCAGAGACAACGTTTGCTGGCGATGCTAGTCATTTCGCGTAATAGGTAGTATGCTTTCAACGCTGAGGGACACTGCGAGAATAACGCTGTGAAGGGAGACTGAAAAGATAGTCTTCGCACTTGGGTGACCGTGAATCCCGTATCTACAAGGACCATTGAGGGTTGGACCGCTAACTTACATGTACTCCTTGGGGCAGTGGAGTCGAATCATCTTTCGGATATAGCCGGCTGACAACATCGTCCAAAATGGCCTTCCCATTTGGCACCTCCTCCACGTATTCCTTGATGCATTTCAGCCACCACCAGACCGCATCGCGACAGTTGAAGCGTGCCTTCAAACCGCCATCCAACAAGTTGGGGATCAGACCGTGACGGAGACAGGCGGCAAATCCGAGTATTATGTATCTAAGGAAAAGGAAAATGATACCATCGGGTATTCCAGTTGTAGAAAACAAGTTTCGAAAAGGTTCACTCTTTGACAGCGTGGTTTCTCGGAGAAGTTATCTGGCGGGATAAGGCTTTATTCCATATTCTAGCCAAGCCCCATCGTCTGTGTCTGTTCTTCATACTACAGCTCTGGCATGGCCGGAGTAACTTCTTTGATGGCGTGTTCTAATCTCTTACCGGGTGTAACTACGGCTTTGTCCGTGGTTGACTGCAAAAATCCGACAATGTTAGAAAAGCGATGGAAATTTCTGTGCGCAAAAAAATTAAGTTAAATGTGAGAGTTATATAGAACGTGCTGTCTTCAATCTATCAAGGAAATATATACTTCTTAGGCACCTCTCAACACTGATTACTTTTCAAGGAATTCTACATTACAAATTGTTTTCAGTTACCTCAGCCTTTTATTATTCAAAATCCTAATTCGAATTTCCAAACAGCTGGAGAAGAAATGGAAACAAATCCCGACTAGGAGCCCCCTCCCACTACCACCTACTGTGAAATATGAGAGAATAACGGGAAATCACCTTGCTGCTACTTCCATAATTGCACAAATCACTGTTTAAAATACGTTACCTCGTGTTATTCTAATGGTAAATCAAGTATGTGTGTGTACCTGTACTGATTCGTTTACTCAGGGCTTTTGATTATTTAGCTTGACAAAACGATGACGAACAACGAAAATAGCTTGGGTATTAAGTTTTCTCAAAATGAGTTCGTAACATCTGAGAAAAGAAAAATGAAAAGAAAAAAACATACCTTGCTTCCTGGAAACCGCCTGTCAAAAGAAGAAGTCCACGGAGGGAAATGAACGTATCTCGCCCCCAATTCCTCATGTAGCCGACGCTGAAATGGGGCAAGCCAGCAGAAATGGTTATTGTTTCTTGATGCTTCTGGCCATTGCCATCTTGAGCAATAAGTGGCTTCGGATCAGCCAAGTTCGGGGATAGGAAGGGTAGGGGAGCAGAGTGGACAATACCACCGAACTGCAGAGAGCCAAGGGCCAAGGCCTTCACGAACGTGGAGCCATCTTTGACGAAGCTACAGAGAAGATATCAGTTTTTAAGTAACAATTGTCAGGGATTATTCTTTCCAAGACCTATTTTTAAGGAGCCAAACCTCAAGAGCCTGTCCCAAACGATCTGGCGCTACTGCGAATGTCTGTGAACTCTTACACTGACACGTTTATACAGTGCCAACAGAACGCGAAAATATACGCCAGGCAACGACTATTCACCCGCAGGAAAATCAATCAGCGCTGTGGGCAAATGGTTGTACACTGACCCCGCTGCTGAAGCGACATCAGCAGCTGAACAAGCTTAGAAGCGAAAATCCTGCCCCCTTTTATTTCATGTTTGTCACTGTTGTAAAACAAACTTGTTATTGTCCACCGCCGCAATACCGCGCGCGGTGCTTTCCATTCATTTCATTTCAGTCGAAAACAAGAGTTGTATCAGAAAACATTAAAGTAAATGAAGTTTGGATTACCCTTTTTAGGTGAGTTAAATTGTTAATTATTAGGTTAACACACTCCTCCTTAAAGTGTCTGTAAATATTATGTAAGTGCCAATTCACATATACGAGCATAATACTGTATTAATGCCATGTTATTTATTATGTCGTATATGTGAGGATTGATTTTTGTATTTTTTATAGGGTTTCTATGTTCTACGTTCGACTAATAAAGCTATCAGCTCAACAGTCACCAGTACAATCTAACTATATACAGACTGACTCATGACGGCAATCAAAGTCTTCAATAGTACCCAGACCACGAACTGAGCAGCGTTCGATTTGCCTTACACCAATACACCGCCAGTAAACCATAAAACTGTCTCCCTGGTATTATTTTCTTTTGTATAAGAAATTTCCTTTCATTCTCTATTAATGATCGGACGGATGACAATTCTTCTGGTTGTTAGAAATCATATTTACGTCGACAAAACAGTCGAAGAGATGAATCGCGCACTCACAGTTAATCCGTGATTGCACGTAAAACTAGAGAATGATAGTTCCAGTTTAGTAGAAAGGTGAATAGAACGAAACTCCGATTGTACTACACTGTAGCAGTTATCGTAGTGTTATCCGTTATCGTAGTGTCGCCTTGCTGGTTGCTCCGAATATGATATTCCATTCCAATGAGCCCTGTTCCTCTACCACA
Source organism: Branchinecta lindahli (assembly GCA_023053555.1). Lineage (NCBI taxonomy): Eukaryota > Metazoa > Arthropoda > Branchiopoda > Anostraca > Branchinectidae > Branchinecta > Branchinecta lindahli. The sequence goes on from JAKZAO010000002.1 coordinate 33,992,925, forward strand.
AATAGTTGCGTTCGTTTTCCTCATCCAAAGCCCATCCAGTTCTTAGTTTTACAAATAAGGCGTTCGCGAGTAAAACCATGGTTTTACTTTTCGCTTATAAGGCGTTTTTTGAATCGCCATCCAAACGTCATCCAACTGTCTTCCAGTGGATGGAGAACTGAGCTTTGATCTCCGTTCTACATCTTAGTTTTACTTACCAACTGGATGGACAAATAAAACGCCTTATAAGAGTAAAACTAAGAACTAGCTTAGTTCAATTAAGGAAGAGGAACGACGAAAAAGAACGCAACTAATTACTACAGTCTAACCGCCCGTGCAGTCAATGCATTAGCCATATGAAGATACGTAGCGCTGGCTGGAGCTATCGGGGTAGCAAAGGTTCTGTTTTCACGAAATATGATGGCGGATTTCAGCGCGGGCATTAGCTGATGACAGTAGCCCATTCCAGTCGACGGGTGTTCTGAAATCGTGCTCTATACCCACTTGGACAACAGCTCCCTACCCCAGTCATACATAAATCCTCAATTTTTGTGCATGGTGCCCCAACGAATGGGAATGTTGCTAATACGTTGGGGCGCCATGCCCTGCAGCAAGGGCATGGTACCTCCATAAAAATCTTTTTGAAAAACGAATTTTCATTTCAGGTTATCGGTTCAACAGATTGGTATGGGGGTACCATGACCTTCTTGTGGGGCATTCTCAGACGTTGGGGCACCATGCCCAAAACTTTAGGATTTTTGTATGACTGCAATGCTCCCCCCCCCCTCTCACATCACCGACAAACCGCTGAACGGCCTCAAAAACACCCTCTATGCTCACTATATTTATCATAGCTTCTCGCACATTGTATAGTGGCGTCACAGCCTATTTCGGGCGTTGTATAATTATTGTTCCCACCGTTTCCCACCCACCTGCCCGTTTTATAAGATCTTTTGCACAATCCCAAATTGGGTGATTTATCGTGTCCATGGTTCCCATTCTTTATCAAATATGGTAATTCATCCAACTTTTACTTTTACTACAAAACTTTAACTATAATCCAGAAAAGGGTTCCGCAATGAACAAGAGCTGTAAGCTCATATGGCACTTGCAAGGGTTGAGATTTATTATTTGATCAAAAGTAATTTTCGACTGTGCGGTTCAGATGCGCACTTTAAGGGAGCTAGAGAAAAAGTATTTTATCGTTGAACTTGGCTGTAATGATGCGCACTTTAAAGGCACTAGAAATTCATCTGTAAGGAAGACCCTTGAGGCAAAAACGATAGCAGGCTCTTAGGGATCATTGATATATACGTATGATCAAAAGTATTTTTTTCCCACTAATGCGGGTAAAATGCGCACTTTAAGGGTGCAAGAAATCATTTTTTGCAAAACCCTTGTGGGACAAGTGATCATGGGTTGAGATGTATCGTTTGATAAAAAGTACTTTTCGACCTTGCGGTTAAGATACACACTTTAAGGGAGCTAGAACTTCATTTGTAAGCAAAACCCTTGAGGCAAAAATGATTTGGATGATGGCTCATTTGGATGATGGAAATGCATATTTTGCTTAAAAGTATTTTTCTTAATTTGCGGTCATGATTGGTACTTTAAGGAATGGTCGGATTTGAAAAGTGGCGACTTCTAAGCCAATCTTGTCGAATTTCTAATATTCCAGCCAAATTTCATCGTCCTAGCACATCTGGAAGTACCTTAACTCGCGATCACCGGAATTCCGGACCCGCCCCTCAAACTCCCCCCACAGTCGCCGGAGCCAATCCGGTTCAGTTTTGGACTTGTTTGTTATTCCCACAAAGTTCCATCCCGATCTCTCCAGTCCAATCCGGTCACGTATTCCCCCCCCCCCAATTGCTGTCGGATCCGGTCCGGACATAAAAAAGATCACCACATGCACGCCCTCTGTTCAGTTATTAAATTTCACTCGAATCCGATCACCCGTTCCAAAGTTACGCATGGCTAAATATTCCGGATTCCCCCTCCCTCCGATATCCCCACGACTATCGGATCGAGTGAATTTTTATTCACAAGTCAGTTTGATCGGGTCCCTGATACACCTCCCAAGTTTCGTCGTGAAAATCCCAAAAACTGTCATCACTAGAATTCCGGGAAACTCCCCTCCACCTCCCCCCAAGTGTCCGGGTCCAGTCCAAACGTGTAAACGATTTATCTGGAGCAGATTCTTGTTTTTCCCAGCAAGTTTTATTCCGATCCCTCCATTATAACCGTTTCTCGAGATTTCCGGTCTTCCCCCACCCCAACTCCCCCATAGCTGTCGAATCCGGTTCGAACTTCAAATGGAACATCAGAGATATGTCATTCATTCAGGTATTAAGTTTCGTCCCAATCCGATCACCCGTTCGAAAGTTACACAACACTCAATTTTCCATATTCCCCCGCACTGCACCACATTTACAAACCCCTTTGACCCTCGAATGCACTAGCTCTTTCCAATGTTAACAGAGTGTTCCGATGCAAAGAGTGACGTCACGACGCGCGCAGACCTCTTAGTGTGTAGAAAGGGGTAGGGATTTTACAAAAACTACTAAATTCTCAGGATTCCCCCGCCCTCTACTCCCTCCACGGTGGTCGGATCGCGGAAGTGACAATTTGCAAGTTAGTTTGGTCGGGTCCCTGATATGCCTGCCAAGTTTCATCGTCCTAGCACATCTGCAAGTACCCTAACTCGCGATCACCGGACCGACCGACCGACCGACAGACCGACCGACGGAAAAGTGATCGGTATATGGCACTTAAGCGAAGCTGCAAGTGCCATAAAAACAAAGAACGTACATCCCTTACACATACCTCGACATGAGATTCCAAGTTTGGCGTAAAAGTGCAAGGTATACTCCGGTGACGATTGCATCGAAGTAGGCAGGTACCAGGTAGCGTGGGATATTGTAGAGCGGAAGGAGGGCCTGACTTAGCCAATCTCCCAGATCGGCAGTTCCCTCATTCGCTTTCAGGCGGTCGGCAACGTAATCTGCAAACGACGAAATTTTCATCTGCCTCATGTATAATTTTTGTGTCTTTTCAGTCCACCATTCTAGCCTTCCATACAAAGGCAAAGAAATCTGAAAGATAGGCGCAGAAGAGCCTGAATCAGACTATTTTCTAACCTCAAAAGATGGTCGCGGAAACACGAATTTTCGTTCAGTGCATAGAACGAAACCACTCGATTATTAGCAAACACACCAACAGGGATAGACCCGAATGTTGAAGCCAGGGGCGCCCCCCTACGTTTTGGGCATTCGGTCAAATTTTCGCCTCCGGTCGAAACGGGTATCGCGACGAAGCCGTGATGCCCGTTTTAGAAGATCTTTTGACCCACATTTCCAAATTGGGTGTTTTATCATGTTTATTGGTTCCCATTCTTTATCGAATATGGTAATTCATCCAACTTTTGTTGAGTCCCCATTGATTTCGCCGCATTTGGTCCGCCCCTTCGTAAATTCAGGATTAACGTATTTATTTGGTCTCATTCGTTACCGAATTCGGTAATTCACCGGACTTTTCTCAAGTCCATATCTGTTCAATCGCAGTCGGTCAGTCCATCTCATAATTCGGGGATTAATCAGATTCATTTGGTTCTGGTTCGTTACCGGATTTTTTTTAGTCCGTATCTATTACGAGACTTGCAGCATAAACAATTTTATTCATTAACGAAATTCGGTTGTTATACCGCTCCCGGTCTGTTCCTTATTTTTTTAGTTATTTTTTCGGCAGTACGAATTCATTATTCGGTCACACCAGTTACTGAGCTCGGTAACTTAAGTGGTATCTATTTATTTATTTATTTATTTATTTCAAATAAGGCCAACATGGGCCACAACATAACAAATAACACTCAACAAATAAACAAATGTAAATACCAGGTCACTTACGTGACTCCCGTCGAAAGCCCCGCGTACAACTCACGAGTCCACGCAAGCCATACAGGCAGAGAAAGCCGCATCTGAGGCCCACAAAGGATCCTAAGAAGCGGGCTAGGGGATTGGAGGATCCTAGTTTGAAGGGAAAGAATTGACCGCCTCCGAAGTTCACCAAAAGATGGAAGCCCTTCACCAACAAACATTCCCGATGCACTACAATTCCAAGGAAGACCATGAAGCCACCGGAACGAATTGTTATATAGAACCCGAAAAGAATTCTCACATCTCACACTGACATTACAAGCAAGAGGAAGACAGTAAAGTGGCGTGCAGTAAGCCCTGAAAAGAAAACTCTTTACCGGGGCCTCGCAGCTACCAAACCTCCTTATCAGTATATTTGCTCTTTTTTTCAATTCAATTCAATTTATTTCAAAACAACAACACAAATCGTGGCTTGGGGCCAAATGGCGTGTTGTCTTAGTCGAGATACATCATAGCATAACAGTGTCAAAAAAAGCAATAATTAGTTCATAATTAAAATGTCCAATACAAAATCATGAAAAAAACACACACACAGGACAGACTAGAACTCATTGTTAAAAAATTGTACAAATTTGGGTATAAAACTGTTACGGTAACGTTCCGTACGGTAGGAACGGGGTTCAAGCTTTGGTACTCGCTCTGCACACTCTCTTTGTGGGCGCAAACGTTGAGGTTGGAAGAGAGGAGGCAGGAGGGAGCAGAAGGAGGGATTCTGTAGGGATTTCATACCAAACTCTTTGCATAGCCTTTCCCGTCGATGATGGAGGGTCTCAAGCTTAAAATGCTGTAAAAGGAAACAGTAAGGCATTTTAGGTCCTCTGTAAATAATTCTGAGAGCACGTTTCTGAACACTTTCAATAGAATCTGCATCATCTTTAGTCAGAGCATAGTGCCAAACCGGACAAGCGTATTCAAGGAGACTTCGGACGAACATACAAAATAATCTAATCAAAACCTTTTCTGGAACCCCGAATTTAGTCAGGGTTTTAACTATTGACATAGACGAATTTGCCTTTTTTATTAGATTTTTTGTATTCTTCTTCCAAGTTAAATCCGAAGAAAGCGTAACTCCAAGAAGGGTAATTTGTTCAGCAATCAAACCACTTTCAGGGACAGGAAAATATTCTGGGCTACTTTTTAAAAAGGAAAAACTTACAATTGATGACTTATCAGTATTTACAACCATATTAGCAGTTAGGGCCTCGTCGGCTATATCTTGAAGAATACTCACTGCGTTACTTTTTAAATTCCGCCCAACAACTTCAACCAAGGATAAATCGTCAACATATTTCCAGCTTGCATCAGTTCCTTTTGCAATGTCGTCAATTATTATCAAAAAACACAACGGCCCCAGAACAGTGCCTTGGGGAACACCACAAAAAATAGCACTAGGCTGAGAATAAACCCCTTTATATTTAACAACTTGTTCTCTATCCGTTAAAAAACCAACAAGAATATCTATAATGAAATGTGGTATATTTTTTTCATGCAATTTACGAATTAAAATATTATGGTCAACAAGGTCAAAAGCTTTCTTAAAATCAACTGCAATTAAATTTATCCATTTATCCGGAACATCTAAATTCTTTAAAATAAAATCTATCAGGCTTACTAGGTAATGTACAGTGGATGTTCTTGGGAGATTACCAAACTGGTTATGGTCAAGTTGATGCAACAAATGAGCTTTCAGCCACTCAGCAACAATTGACTCGTACATTTTGCTGAAAACAGACGTTAAGGTGATAGGCCTCACACCGGAGAAATCGTTATTTCCACCTTTTTTGGGGATAGGGGTTACAAACCCAAATTTCCAAATCTTAGGATATTGCCCCGTCGCAGTTATCGCGTTAAAAATATTGTGAAGCGGTGCCGATAGTTCACCTGGAAAAGCTTTAATTAAATCAACTGGAATATCATGTGGTGTAACCGAAGACCTTTTTAAACGACGAATTTTAAGTTCAATTTGTTTTTTTGTGATCTCAGGGAATTCTTGAGCAGGGGTGGAAGAACAGCAAGAAACATTGGAATCAAGGGGCGGGTATGTCTGCACAATCTTTGTTAGATGTGCATTTAATGCATTCGCTGTTACCTCAGGTGATTCATCCAGTTGGAAATCAACACTATTACTCGCCTTACCCGTCATTTCTTTAACTGTACGAAAGAATTTCGAAGGTTTAGATTCAAAAAGGTTTGCTACTTTAGTTTCATAATATTTCGCTTGTGCGGCCTTAATTTTCTTTTTGATTTTATTATTCAGCTTCTTTGCTAGATCCCGTTTTCCGGTATTCAGCAGGTACATTTTACTCTTAATAAGGTTTTTAATCTCACTAGTGATGTAAGGTTTGTCCGCCGTCGAAATACGCGTCTTCTTTTCAGGGAAACATTCCTCATACTTTTGTCTTAGTTTAGTAGTGAAAGCCTGAGCTTTATCATCAGGTGAACCACCAGCCGACACCTCTTGCCAACGCTCAGCTGTAATCCAACCACCAATAGAGACCTCATCAGCGAAGAAACATGCGCTTCAGCAGTCATCGAAGATGAAAACGTGAAACCCAAGTATTTGAAGTGCTGGACGACTTGAATCTTTGAGCAAGATAGTACAGCATCTGGGATAATCTTCAAATGAAGACCACGTGGAATGAATGCCATACACAGCGTTTTCTTCGTGTTGAAGACGACATCATGCATCAAAGCAAATTCATCACAAACAGCCAGTAGCTTATTCAGTGCTGCTACTGTTGGGGCAAGAATGGCTAGGTCGTCAGCATAACTAAGGTTGTTAAAACACAGCCCTTGTATGAAGCAACCAACTCCAGTTCTAACCAACAACAAATTCAAATCATCAACATACAGATTGTACAATAACGGAGACAGCACACCACCTTGGCGAACCCCATTCAACACTGCGAATGGCTGGCTAATTACACCACTCCACTTCACTCGGAACTGCTGAGTCTGAAACCAAGCAGCTAGGGTTCCAGTTACCCTAGGGTCAATACCCCGCGAGACCATCTTATTCAGAAGCTTCTCGTGGTTAACCCTGTCGAACGCGGCCTTGGCGTCAATAAAACACACAAACACTGGGCTAGAAAACATCCAGAAATACTGGATCACCGCCTGTAAAATAAAAACACAAAAATCGGTTGACGATTTTTCTTTAAACCCAAACTGGTAATGTGACGACCGAAGCTGAGGTTCGAGAATAGTATACAAACACTTTTCGAACACCTTTGACACAACAGCAGCCAGCGCAATTGGTCGGTAACTCGTAACTGAAGACATATCACCGGAGCTTGTCTTGGGTATGGGAACAAGACATACTTCAGTCAAAGCCTCTGGAACAAAATGATGATTAAGAAAACCATTAAATAGCACAGATAACATGCAAGTCACAGTCGGACCGGCAAATTTGATGTGGTTAGCTGTAATACCATCAAGCCCTCCACACTTACTACCTGCAAGCCCAGACACTACGCGAGAAATACTCTCTACGGATATCAGCTGCTCACCAGGGTTAAGCTGGGAATCAATAAAGGCCTGACGCCTCAGACCGCCCACATCCGATTTTACCGAAGAGAAAAATTCGCTGAAGTGTCCACGCCATAACTCAGCAATCGCAACAGGGCCAATCGCTGGCCCAACTCTTACTGCCGCTTTTGGCACCGATACACGTTGAACCTTCGCAACACACTTCCAAAACGCATTGAACCGAAGTGTCCCAAGAGCCCTTGCCAGTGCCGTAGCCCGAAGTTGCACGGTATGCTTCTTGCACCAACGAAAAGAACTACGAAACTTACAATTTAGAAGCCTTCGTATCCGATCAAACTCATCACCAATCCGTCTACCATGAGACACCCAAGTCAAAAATGCTCTTTTAGCAGCCAGGTAATGCACCTTCACATGACTACTCCAACCAGGCACCACCCCTGCCCCAGAACCAGACCTGGGGCCATGCAAGGCAGAAGGCGGTAAAGTTTCATATGCAGTTAGTAACAAAATACCAAGGATTGTTAGATACAAAGACTCTAGTTTTCTACAATGGTCAGGGTTATTACAGGGGTTTGAACTACAAGAGTATTGAGAGGAAGGCTCCAAACTCAAGATTCTCTTTTCAACCCCTTTAACATAAGACCCCTTCTGGGCCTCACTCACACTCTCCCAATCAATACGCGGAGGATTAACCACCTTTGGGGGAGAAAAACTCAAATTATCCGTACGCGGTAACTGGCACGCAAACTCAAATACAAGCGGGAAATGATCCGAGCCGAACACATCGTAACGTATCCTAATATTTGATAACAGCAAATGCATTGCTTGTGAACACAAAATATGGTCCAGCCAAGACGTACTACCAGTATGGCTCATGAACGTAAATGACGTAGCTTCCAGTGCCACTACATCAGACAAAATAAGGTGGTTGAGCGCTGCATACACAGCGATCTCCTTGCTAAAAAGCGTATCAGAACAAGAATTAGCATTAAAATCCCCAACGAAACACACATTATCATAATCATTCGCTAAAGCCAGAAGCTTACCCAAATACATCGAAAACTCCGGGAGGTTCTCGCTCGAGCATACCGGCATATACACATGAGCAAAAAGGTACTCAACTCCAGCTATAGAAACACAAAGTGACTGCAGCCTTTCATCAGGCTGAATCGGGAAAGAAATAAATGAGCAATACACTTTTCTACAAAGTACGGCAAGCCCTCCCTTCGGCCGTCCGCGGAGCAGGCCGTCGGCAGCTTTTGTAGCACACACACCGTATGCTAAGAAATCTGGATCCACTGAATTCAAAAGGGGAAGATCAAAATCAAATAACATAGTTTCTTGGAGAAAAACTAAATCATGATCTGTACACAGTGCCTTCACAGCCGCAATGTTCCGCTTAAATGAGTGGCAATTCAGTGATGCTACTCTTAAATTTGAAGCCATTAGTTCGGTTCCGGAACCCGCGGTTCATAGAAAGTACGAACGATTATGCCTGCGGGCCAAAATTCCGGGTCATTCACGATGCTGCGCATGGCCGCAGGCACCACTAGCTTAAACGAAGCGCAGTTTTGGCTCTTAGACTGTATTTTAATACACTCCACCCGACACTTCAGCCGCTTCCTGAGCTCATTTTCCAGAGACTTTTGATCCGTCTCGGGGACAAACCGGCTAACAAACAGACGAGACACCTTTGTTTGCAGCACAGACTTTATTGCAGTGCTCTTAGTATTCGAACCAACAGTTAACTTAGCAATAACAGTACCTGGGGGAAGCTTACTTTTCTTCGCCTGTCCATTCCTTACCACTGTCGCAAAGCTCTTTTTCACTGGCCGTAAATCCGAATCATTGCTAATTGCTATCACGTCGTTTGTAGCTGGGCGCGCATCCGCCGAGGGGAGCTCTTTCGCAAAGCTCTTTTTCACTGGCCGTAAATCCGCGTCATTGCCAATTGCTGTGACGTCGTTTGTAGCTGGGCGCGCATCCGCCGAGAGGAGAATACTAGTTGCGTTTTTGATCGCCTGTCGTGACGCCTGTCACTCGCCGGTCTGCTTAGTTGTCGTTTTCGATCGCCTTGTCAGTTCGCCTGGCACCTTAATTCCCGTTTTTGGTAAAACGGAGATACTGTCCTGTCGCCGTTTTAGAAGTCCTGGCAGTAGAACGGCGAACTGCCTCGGCTAGGTAGTTCGCCTGTCCTGCCTTCGAAATTGCGCAGGAAATTTGAAAAGTAAAACTGAGGGAGCAGGCTCAGTTGAAGGAAGAATTGAATAGTTGAAGGAAGGGGAAGATTCAGGAAGAAGGAAGAAGATTCAGAAAATGCAGTGTATCCTTGTGATAAAAACCAGGACTGTTTACTATCACACTGCTATCACATCTAACTAAGTTTTATTGTATTTCATGTGATGTAGATATGCAAGTGGACAGAAATTTCTTCTTCAGGTTCATGGCATCATCTGCAGTTAAGGAATTTGTGGGTTGATTCTGATGATTTGTTTGTGAATACATATTCTCAAGGTTCAAGGTTTTAATATACGCTTCATTATAAAATTATCATACATAGGGTCAAGCCGGAGACACAAGGTCGATTGACCAAAACCCGGTACAATAAAAGAACAAATCTATTTAACACATAATAACCAACAATTAACATATAGGAACCGATACCAATATACTCCATAGTCTCCACTCTCCATATCAATAATTTGGTTTCGGATTCCATACATAATTAATTGCTGTGCAGCAGTTCAGCTGAAGCAAAGCACCGATTTGGCCCATACAGTAATTTTTAATCATAGAAACGCTTGTCTATCCAGGACACACATGGAATATCATGGGAGGCTACCCTCCTAGAACAGAGAAAGGAACAGAAGAAATTGTGAGTGCTTAGTGCAGTGGTGCTTGACTTTTCTCAAAGGTAAATAATGTATTCTTGCGCCCCCTCACCCAAAATTCTTGGAAAATAGACGTATCAAATAAAGGAAGGACAAAGTCTCCATCATCGTTTGAAACCACTGAATGATCTTTTTCCAGCAACAGCATTCTCCCTGTCTGCATAATTGCAGGTGCGCTTGCCCTGTCTGCAAAATCTCTGCCAAGCGTCTCACCATTAGGTGCGACGTCCGCACGACGTCCCGTTCAGCCATCGGCTCCATGCTGATGTTGTCGAAGTTTCAAAATTTTGCCGAAATATTTCAGTTGTCCTTAATTTCCGTTTTCGATCGCCTGGCAGGACTACATTGTCAGGCGCCAGGCGAACGGCGAACTGAGCATAAAAACGGCATTTAAGACAGAACGGTGAACTGACAGGCAAACTGCGACAGGCGATCAAAAACGCAACTACTGCCAGCCGCGCCAACACTGGTACCACAGCTCTGAAATGAATTACTGGCCGCAGTAACCCGTTCGCTCTGAGGTAAATCACCAGGGGACTTAGCGAGCGATTTAATTTCTGAACGCAGCAGAATAACTTCAGCCCTCAAAGAGCTCAATTCTTTCTCGAGCACCGAGTAAGAAACCATGACAGCGGCTAGGTCACAGCTTGCAATAGTAACGTGCGGAAGCCTATTTAAGTCCTTAACAACAAAATCCGGTAAGTGACTACGGTCACACTGCAACAGGATCGAGAACATATCCTCCAAAGCAAGGCGTTTAGCACGCCGCGTAGGATTCAGCTGGTCAGAAAACTTTGCCCTATCACTGGCACACAAGGCCTGGCAAAGCTTATTACGGCTCGAAGTAACATCCTCAGGCGAGTACATGTCCTCGCAAAGCTTAATTACGATATCCTTCGGTGTAGAGTCCATCCGGTGGATCAAGAAACAAAGTAGCTCGTCAACGACAATAGACATCTTGTTTTGACGGTCAAGAGGCAACAAGCAAAAACTTACTGGCAAGGGGGGTGTTTAACTACCCCCCGGCTTCAATAAAACGCAGTATTCAGCAACGGTATCCAGAGCTCGAATTTACAAAATGTAATCACTGGCGAACAAACGTTGATGCACACAGAGTTTATCATGCGACCTGACTCCGTGAATGCCAGTCAGCGACTATCTATACCGAGCATCTTTTAAACAAAAAATTGTCTTTTATCCGCCCCACTTTAGAATATTGTTGTCAGGTATGGCACTTCGGTTTGACACGGGATCAGTCTAATTCGTTGGAGAGGTTGCAATTTCGAGCCCTCCTTGTTACTTCCAAATCGCCAAAGGTGCCATACATTGAGCTTCTTCGGACTTTCAAGCTGGAATCTTTGGCCCAACGTCGGGAAAAAATGTGCCTTAAATTTGGAGTTAAGACGCTTGAGAATCCTCGTCTGCGAGACATTTTCCCGCCCGAGTTCGAACCGTTAGACCTAGACCTGCGCGAATGGTTTCGCAGCCCATTCCTAAGTTACATCCTGTTTCTGCATCTCATGACCGATACAAAAAAAAGCTTCGTACCGTCATTCGTCGAAATGTATAACTCGGATCATCGTAATTCTTGCTTATTTTATGATTGTTTGACTCCTAGTTTTGATATATGTGTAATGTGACGTCATTCGTCGAAATGCATAATTCGTCGTAACTCTTGTTTATGTTATAGTTATTTGATTTTTAGTTCTGATATAAGTGTAATTGTAAATGATCACTTACATGCAGTGATTCGAATTGTATATAAGTTTATTATTTAAGACAAAATTATGACAAAGATGCTGATGTTATCATATTTACGACGAAAAATCCAATGGTCGGCTTGCCCGTGAAGGAATTTTGAAAATAAACTGAAATCGAAATTGAAACTGAAATCTTGTTCTTTATCATTTAACGGTAGCTTCAGCTGGTTGCCATTCATTACCTGACTTTTACTTCCATGATTGCAGCACTTCAGGAATAAAGCACGTCTCTTGACGTGAAAACTATATAGCCTACTTTTGTTTGCTGTAAATTCAGAATAAATGTTTTTTGTATCAACTTTACCCTGGCCTGGGTGGCCCCTTTTTTTTCGCCAGACACCTCTGTGGTTTAATATAAGTAGTCTTCGGGTCGCAAAAGGCACTCTGATCTTCAGTGTGTCCACAAAATTTCGCCAGCGGCGCATTTCGCAGTCTTCGCTATTTAGAAGAAGGGTGCGTCAGGCTTATTTCGGGTCGACAACTGATTTTTCTACCTCTCCAGTGTGAATGATACAACATAGAAGTACACCAGAAGTTAGTTTGTTCAACCTGGTAGTATAGGGTTAACAGACAAAGTAGGGCGAAAAGTGAGACGAAAAAATATAAAACGAAACTTACCCATGAGCCAATTGCCATCTCGGATATTTCCGCAAAGCGGGTGGCCGAGGTCATTCTTCGGGCGGATTTCGGACAAGTAGGAGACGATACCTAAGCAAAATAAAAAGTAAGCGGTGCATCAAGTCTTCAGTTCGCTATCTGAAAAGCAGGCTGAGACTAAAGTTAAGATTCATAGCAGTGTAAGGTTGAGATACAACCTACTGTTCATATTTATGTAGTATTGGTCTCTTGTTCAAAATTTTCGTTCGTTTAAGCACATTAGGCTGACACAGACAAACTTTGAGATGATTGTTGTATTGTCACATTAAATTTTGTATTCGTTGCTTAGGACGATTGGTACATATATCAAACCAAAATCTGTCACTGACCATTTTCTATATTTTGTTGAAAGTGTTAAGTTGACTTACCTTTGCTACTTTCGGTCAATAAACGACATACATAAAACGAGCAACAACGTCAGAGAATCCGACGAGAAATGACCCTGGGGTATGATCGGAAAGCAGCTACACGCGTAATTCCATGCAAACCGCAGGAAACATGCAACGTCTACCTAGTCTAGCTGGCAGTCCAGCCTCTCGCATGGACTACACCTGGCTGAGGATCTGCTTATTATAAACATACTAGCGGGAATTTGGTCGTGGTGTGGTGAAACCCAAGGCCATGACTCCCTCAGTTCGTAGTCTGCGAGATTTTCATTAGGACTGAAACAACGACTCACATCCCATCAGCTTCAGACAGACAGAAAGAAAATTCGCGAAGAGCATGGGCTCTCGAAGAGCATATTGTACTTAAGGGAATCAGACACTGTTTCTTCGGGGCTCGTAACAGCTTTCCCTTGTTTACTAAATTTAAGACAACACTCTCCTTTTCATCGTGTTTTCAACATTTAAGGTAAGGTCGAATTTTATTAAAACGGAAATAGCAATAGTCAATAGAGTTATGGAAACCGCCAGACACGCTAGTGGCAAACAAAATGGCAATCAGTTAGGCTAACAGTTAATAATATTAACAATTTAAACTTCGTTCGCAACAATGGTTGCGTTTCTGCAGATACCATGGTACCTGATACCTCGGTAACTGGATCTGCATTTTGTCGTTTTTGCAGTTACCGTGGTATCTCATACTAAAATAACAGTTGCCGAATTTGCGCTTTTCGAAATCATCCCAAAAGAAAAACTGATAACCAGTCACATCACTAAGTGCCAAACTTCTTTCCCACCAACTCTACTGTTGATGATGAAAGTGAGCTGACTTTTTAAGATACCACCATCAGTTACCACGGTCGGACCGTGGTATCTGAATAACCGTGGTATATGAATATCAGATACCACGGTAACTGGCCAGATACCACGATAACTGCAAAAACGCCTTTTGACCGTTGTATCAGATACCACGGTAACTGCGAAAACGACTTTAGACCGTGGTATCAGAAACCATGGTATCTGCAAAAACGCAGTTAATGCGAAAACCCGAGTCAGTTTCCGAAAAAAAACGGGGTCTCCCAGAATATACACTACGAACATATGCGTGCACAGGCGACCAAACGGTCTCGAAAAGAGCAAAAGTTGGAAAAAGCGGAAGTCAAGTGACGTTAGGAGGGATGGGACACATCGCACGAATTTTACGGTGTCACGGATAAGAATGGATCAAGCAGTTACTAAAGAAGCATGGATCAGTATAGTGATCCTAGTTTTTCCGGTCACAAAATGCATCCCAAAATAAAAATAATGTAGCGGCCCCTGTTGGATATCCTCTGAAACAAACAAATAAACCAGAATATTCTTACCTTGCAAACCACAGTAGACAAAACCCCCAAACCCCGGAATCACGTAAGCTCCAGGTCGTCCAGAGTCGGTTTCCTCTTCATTGCAACGGTAGAGTGCTACGTTCAAATCAGGGAGGGACATCTTTCCCACGATATCATGCAAGTTTTCAAACTTTTTGGAGGCCCCTGAAAGTTCCTGCTTTATCACTTGCTTGGTTGGAAGAACCTGGATGACCTGACAAGCCTGGGATATGGCAGCCATCGAGGCGGGATGCATGGACACACTGCAAAGAAAAATAGTCAGATCCAGTTAACATTCCTACTGTTATAAAAGGGTTCGGGGCATAGTAACGAGCATCTCGGCGAAATTCGTTCTACATTCCAAATATTTACCACCCTACCACCTGGACTAGAAAAAGTTAACTTTTTGGAGACTTTTGTAAAGTTGATCCCTCTGAGACTGTGCCATTACAAAAAAAAAAAAAAAAATGAAGGAGAATGAGAAAGTGAAGGAGAGTTGTACTTCCGATTTCCTGCTTTTCAAATATTCTGTTCGAAGTTGTATAGAGAGATTTCACCCTACCCGAAGAAAACGGATATTTCTACACCGTCACCGTCGGGATCATAACAAAGAAAATTAACATTACGAGGTATAGGACTTTCAACTTTGAGACTAAATTACCGGCCTTGTATAGCTGCTGTGAGTCAGAGAGTTGTTGTAATTGTTATCTGGCTTCTTCTTGTTGGAATAATACAACTTTTGCAAATTAATGTTCTTTTTTATGAGAGTTTGAAGGCTTCAAAGCTTGTCAACAAAGACGCAGGCTCGCGTCCTATTGGTCGGTTGTGACGCGCATTTCCAGGAACGCGTCATAGCTGACCAATAGGACGAGACTTCCTCTTTGTTTACAAACTTTGAAGCCTTCAAACTCTCATAAAAAAAGAACATTAATTTGCAAAAGTTGTATAATTCCAACAAGAAGAAGCCAGATAACAATTACAACAACTCTCTGACTCACAGCAGCTATCCAAGGCCGGTAATTTAGTCTCAAAGTCGAAAGTCTTATGCTTCCTAATGTTAAATTTTTTTGTTATTTTCACGTCCGTTTTCTTCGGGTAGGGTGCATTCTCTCTATTGCGTAGGGGTTCCCACTCTCGATTTTCTTCTACTGTCGCGGCACCGGTAATTACCACGTGTTAGAACAGTAAAATCAGCAAATTTAGAGCGTGTGAACGACGAATTTAAGTAGCAGTCGAAAATTAATTGGTTTGTTTGGATAAAGAGTTATAAAAGAAGAAATGTTGATAGATAAGTAAGTAAATAACTTCATTTTATTGTATTTGAAGTTTGTTAAAATACAATCAAATGAAATTGGAGTAGTTTTTTAATTTTTATTTGATTTTATTTTTGTTTGATTTATTTTAAACTTTATTATGATTTTAATTAGTTTTTGTTTAAGTTTTGAGTTTGGTTTTTAAA
The DNA here is from genome assembly GCA_023053555.1 of Branchinecta lindahli. Taxonomy (NCBI): domain Eukaryota; kingdom Metazoa; phylum Arthropoda; class Branchiopoda; order Anostraca; family Branchinectidae; genus Branchinecta; species Branchinecta lindahli. The sequence goes on from JAKZAO010000002.1 coordinate 34,008,842, forward strand.
TGAGTTTTTGTTTTGTGGAGAATAATTTTTGAAATTTTGGGGGGAGGAAAGAGCCACCACAAAATAGATTCCTTTTGGAGGGAGGGCATCTATTGGCGTGGGAAGAGCGAGGATATTTTGGAAAAAGGAAAACGTTCTGGTGGGATTCTCCAAAATGAAAATTCTTAATTTTGACTGCTAATTTTTTAAATGAGAAGAAATTGGGTACAAAATTGATGAAAAAATAAGATTGTAAAGATTTTAATATTGTATAAAATTTTGAAAAGTAGCGTTAGAGGATAGTGTAGGTGACGCTAATTAGAAAGGCCGGTCTTGTTAGTAGGTATTTGATATTTTTTGTTGTGATTTTTAGACCGTTGGCGTCACCGAGGGAAAGTGGAGGCGTAGTCACCAGACCAATTCGTTTTGGGCTGGAAGAAATGAAAAGAAACTACGTGGCTTAAAAAAAAAAAAAAAAAAAAAAGATGGATCACCTAACTTACGGCCATCACCGCTGGTTTAAGCCGGTACCGGAAAAGGGTGTAGAGCAGGTGCTCGGGAGTGTAACCCCTCGTGTACAGATCCTGACTTTCGGAGCTGGGTCTCACAAGCCGCACGTTTCCATTATAAATTAGTGCCTCAGCATGGACAAGAGCTTAGGGAGCTATACGACTTTTTCGAACAGAAATGATAGAATACCTTATAGCAAGGACCGATCCTGGTGGGAAGTCCTTCCAATCTAACTCTTCGGTGGTCTCCCCGGTGACAACTCTATTCACGAGGTCGCTTTCAAACACCTGAACGTTCTCGCGGAATGTTACCATGTACTCATCGGTTCCATTAATAACCGTCGGATCTTTGACGAAGCCTTCAGGTCTGCTAATGTGTCGGTTGTTCCCCCTGCAAATAAAGTACAGTAGAAACAAGTTATACTGAATTGGTTCCTACAAGCCCGCAACCTGACACGAAATTCGCAGCCGAGCCAGGAAATCAGCTGGTTTGACCCGAACATTCCAACTTCCTTCTTTCAAGGGCCCATGATGTATTCTTTCTTATTTTAATGGCTAGAGGTCGTCCTGGATGAGTGGCTAGCACGCAAGAATCCCAAGGGCAGGGGTGCTGGTTCGAGTCTCAGTGTTGCCGACCGTTTGGTTTGGGACGGTGTTAGTGGCGTAACCCTAGAAGACAAGCCAAAATCCACCCAGCTTCAAATGGGTACCTGGAGAAATATGCCCCCATCCCCAACCGCCCATTGCATTTTCTGGCCGAGGGCAGGGAAATCAGAGTTCAGCCCCGCCAATTTGGCCGTACGTGAAGGCTAGTACTGACTCCCTTACATTACCTTTTTACCTTTAACAGCTAGGTTATATCTGACACTTGAGCTACGTCGAAGCAAGAGGGAACAGAGAGGAAAGAAATGGAACCAACCGACAGTAACTTTCTTATTATCGCTAGCGATTCGGCATCCTACCATTAGCTTCTTCAATCCTAATGGCGTTCCCCTTTTACATGCTGCCTTCTAATGCCTCTGAACGCGAGCCTCACTCCTATGTGAAGAAACGTCGGCTGTACCACAGTCTGAAAGAAGTTATCTATAGGCTACCTTCACTGACGGAACCTAGTGAGATAGAAGATGACGGAGAAGAATCAAAGCCGTAGGGTCCCTCCGAAAACAACGATCAACAATAGAAGAAACATTAGCCCTTAAGAGCATTAAAAAATGACTACACGTAAAACAACTTACTGGTCATGTTTATGTTTGATTCGGCACTCGAACAGCACTTGGTCAACATGCCCTTGCAGTTTCAAGGGGGCAAGGAATTTCGGTCCATTCGATAAATTGTTGAAGACGGTATGTGCGACAAGGATCACAGATCTGTGCGTGTTTGGGTTGTGACGCGTTACAGCCACGACGTCGTAATTCATTTGATCAACAAAAACCTGAAATGATTTCAGGGTAAGGAATACTTGAGAAATGAATACAGATCCTAGATAGAAGCGAATGGGGGAGGAATGGGGTTGACGGTTTTCTACTTCATTCGCTTTGCCTTATTACCAGCTTCAGCTTATCAAAACGAAACAGTATGGATAGCTTGCCTTGCTTTCTTAGTAGTTGGATTTGAACATAATAATAAACATTTTTTTTAAATGGTTGAAATTTACTCTAAGTGCGTCAGATGGGCTGAGTGATGTTGAAATAATTCTTTAAAGCACAACTCTTACTAGAAATGATCTTTTCCGTATGAAATGGATCGAAAAAAAAAACCATCGAAAATACCATTACTTTCCGCCTGAGATTAGCGATTTTCTTCTTAGCGCTTGTCGACTATGTCCACCCTTCCTGCTTTCCGACGCGGCGGCTGGGCGCAAAACATTCGAAAACTGAACGCGCCGTGGTTAAAAGTGGGAAAACTAAGCAAGTAAAAGAAGTAATAAACAGAAGCTTCTTGGATCCTTATGTGTGAAAGAGTTGTCAGCGGACATTGAAGATCTCGGCAAACGTTTCGTTGTGTGACGGGCAAAACTCGGCAAGGCCAAAAAGCGCTAAAAATTCGTAGGCACAAAACGAAACAGTGGAGAAAGGTGGAGATTTTAGAAGCTTATAATTATGTATGGGAGCTACGTATATTATAAAAGGCAGAATAAGCAAGACGGGTCCTTTAAGGGTTATTTGTTCAAGCCACCATGGAAAAAAATGCCCTACAGCGGAATGGCATTTTTTGGAAATGGGTTGAGCAAGTTTGATTTGTTGTTGTTAATTTGTTGGATAGAAAGGTAAAGTAAGTGATGGCCACCATAGGAAAAATGCTCAATGGAAAAAAAACTGGGTTTACTATAGAACTAAATCTTCATGTTCAGCGAGGTGTGCTTCTATGGATGTTTTTAAATTTGTACCGGCGCCGTTCTCACCCACTTTCTTGATACGTATATGGCGTGTAATACGTTTGTGACGAATAATGCGAGTTTATTAAGGTCTCACAAAAAATCAAACACATTGATTATTATCCTACACGTACTTTTTCACGATTTTTTCTTTCTAAGTCAGCCAGATGAAACTGTTTGCGATTAATGCTCGGATCTATGGCGGAGAAAAATTAAGTCAATCCCCAGGGTCTATTAAACGACAATCTTTCTGTGAGTAGAGCTGAGGGGTGGGTCGGAGGATGAGGATAGAGCTTGCTTACTTGACTGTACCCGTTGTGTCCAAGATAGAAATGAAGATCGTTCAATGCCTTCTTCACCCGAAGCATCCCAGAATCCAAAGACACTGTGGTGGGCGTTACTTTTCCATCTTCAGCCCATGACATGTAGGTACGCTCTTCATTTACCACGTGAATCTAAGACAAAAGTTATTTTTTACACCAAGACACAAACAGTCTAGTACACTAGCCCCTTTCCACGCATGGTGCTCAAACGTCTAGCACCATGCCTGGGTGCTAGACATTAAAGCACTGTACCTTGGATTTCATGTAGGGTGCATGGATTTCAGTATACAGTGCATGCATGAACAAGAGCTGTAAGCTCATATGGCACTTGCAAGGGTTGAGATGTATTATTTGATCAAAAGTAATTTTCGACTGTGCGGTTCAGATGCGCACTTTAAGGGAGCTAGAGAAAAAGTATATTATCGTTGAACTTGGCTGTAATGATGCGCACTTTAAAGGCACGAGAAATTCATCTGTAAGGAAGACCCTTGAGGCAAAAACGATAGCAGGCACTTAGGGATCATTGATATATACGTATGATCAGAAGTATTTTTTTTTCCCACTAATTTGCGCACTTTAAGGGTGCAAGAAATTATTTTTTTTTGCAAAACCCTTGTGGGACAACTGATCATGGGTTCAGATGTATCGTTGGTAAAAAGTACTTTTCGACCTTGCGGTTAAGATGCACACTTTAAGGGAGCAAGAACTTCATTTGTAAGCAAAACCCTTGAGGCAAAAATGATCATGAGCTCATGGGGATCATGGAAATGCATATTTTGCTTAAAAGTATTTTTCTTAATTTGCGGTCATGATTGGTACTTTAGGGAATGGTCAAATTTGAAAAGTGGCGATTTCTAAGCCAATCTTGTCGAATTTCTAATATTCCAGCCAAATTTCATCGTCCTAGCACATCTGGAAGTACCTTAATTCGCGATCACCGGAATTTCGGACCCGCCCCTCAAACTCCCCCCACAGTCGCCGGAGCCAATCCGGTTCAGTTTGGACTTGTTTGTTATGCCCACAAAGTTCCATCCCGATCTCTCCAGTCCAATCCGGTCACGTATTCCCCCCCCCCCAATTGTTGTCGGATCCGGTCCGGACATGAAAAAGATCACCACAGGCTCTGTTCAGTTATTAAATTTCACTCGAACCCGATCACCCGTTCCAAAGTTACGCATGGCTAAATATTCCGGATTCCCCCTCCCTCCGATCCCCCCACGACTATCGGATCGAGTGAATTTTCATTGACAAGTCAGTTTGATCGGGTCCCTGATACACCTCCCAAGTTTCGTCGTGAAAATCCCAAAAACTGTCATCACCAGAATTCCGTGAAACTCCCCTTCACATCCCCCCCCCAAGTGTCCGGGTACAGTCCAAACGTGTAAACAAATTATCTGGAGCAGATTCTTGTTCTTCCCAGCAAGTTTTACTCCGATCCCTCCATTATAACCGTTTCTCGAGATTTCCGGTCTTCCCCCACCCCAATTCCCCCATAGGGTCGAATCCGGTTCGGACTTCAAATGGAACATCAGAGATATGTCATTCATTCAGATATTAAGTTTCGTCCCAATCCGATCACCCGTTCGAAAGTTACACAACACTCAATTTTCCATATTCCCCCGCACTGCACCACAGATACAAACCCCTTTGACCCTCGAATGCACTAGCTCTTTCCAATGTTAACAGAGTGATCCGATGCAAAGAGTGACGTCACGCCGCGCGCAGACCTACTAGTGTAAAGAAAGGGGTAGGGGTTTTACAAAAACTACTAAATTTTCCGGATTCCCCCGCCCTCTACTCCCTCCACGGAGGTCGGATCGGGGAAGTGATTATTTGCAAGTTAGTTTGGTCGGGTCCCCGATATGCCTGCCAAGTTTCATCGTCCTAGCACATCTGCAAGTACCCTAACTCGCGATCACCGGACCGACCGACCGACCGACAGACAGACCGACCGACGGAAAAGTGATCGGTATATGGCACTTGAGCGAAGCTGCAAGTGCCATAAAAACACAGTTTCTGTCATCACAACTGAGAACCGGCTCGGACAGGGCTGAAATTACTACCATGAATTAGAGAAATCAAAGACGATCCTATCATTTTTTTCATAACAAAAACAAAAGGACGCGACTGATGATGGAGATGAAAAACCTCATTTCTTTTTCTACATAGTCAAGGGTTTTTCATGTAGAGTGTCCTGTGCTTCAGCTTTTTGGGATCCCAAAACGTTAGTGACGGATACCTATGACATCGCAAAAGTTGTCCGTCTGTCCGTCCGTCCGTCTGTGAGCACGATAACTCTCGAAGGGAAGGAGATATTTTGATGAAACTTGGTGTAAGGATTCTTTGGGTCAAGAGTAAGGTCGAGTTCGTAGATGGGCTCTGTAGCCCTACATTTAGGGGTGGGGGTTGAAATTAAGGGGCAAACAAAATATTTTGAAACAGCTAATGTGATAGTCGATTATGGGGTGAGAAGACATGCTGAACACGATGGTGAAAACCATTTCTCGCCGGACAAGTAGTTCGCCCGGAATCCGGCCAAAACCGGAAAGTTTGTTAAAAGTAAAAGTTTTATTTGAAGTTGATTAGATGTTCGATTTAGAGGTAAGAAGACATGCTGAACACGATGGTGAAAACCATTTTCTCGCCGGACAAGTAGTTCGCCCGGAATCCGGCCGAAACCGGAAATTTTTATAAAATTAAAATTTGTATTGAAGTTGATTAGATGATAGATTTAAGGGTAAGAAGAGACGCTGAATCTGTATATGACGATCATTTTTTACCCAGACATATAGTTCGCCCGGAATCCGGCCGAAACCAGAAAATTTGTTAAAAGTAAAATTTGTACTGAATTTGATTAGATGATAGATTTAAGGGTAAGAAGAGACGCTGAATCTGTATATGACGATCATTTTTTACCCAGACATATAGTTCGTCCGGAATCCGGTTGAAACCGGATTTTTTTTATAAGTTAAAGTTTTATTTGAAGTTGATTAGGTGTTCTTTATAGGGATAAGGAGATGCGCTGAATTCGTTTCTGAACTATCTTTTTTTTGGCTGGACAAGTAGTTCGCTGGGAATTCGGCCGAAACCGGAAATTTGGCAGAAGTAAAGCAGGAAGTTTCGATCAGTATCGTTAAAATAGATATGGCTTATACAGGTATATCTGATCTTGATTTTTCTCAGATGATTAGCCTGGCGAAGACTGGATCTGGCGTAGACAAGACCCAGTTGTATGGGTCAAATATTGAATTTTTGGGATCCCATCGAAACCTTTGGTCTTGTTCTACCTAGCAGCCAACCAGAATATTGGCTCCTGGGGCCTGCCTGGGGCAGACTACATGGAAAGTAGATAGGGTGCTGTCAGATTTTTCATCTCCATCATCAGTCGCGTCCTTTTGTTTTTGTTATGAAAAATATGATAGAATTGTCTTTGTATTCTCTAATTCATGGTGGTAATTTCAGCCCTGTCCGAGCTGGTACACAATTGTGATGACAGAAACTGTGTTTTTCATGCATGCACTGTGTACTGAAATCCATGCACCATACATGAAATCCAAGGTACAGTGCTTGAACGTCCAGCACCCAGGCATGGTGCTAGACGTTTGAGCACCATGCCTGAAAATGGGCTAGTGTACTAGACTGGACACAAAGGGAGGAGATTAGCATGCGCATCGGAGACCATGTCGGCGGCAGTTTGAATTGATTCTCACATTTCGCCCCTAAAGCCAGTAACTCGCGATATCTGTGTCATCCGCACTAACATAAAAATTGGAGATGATGGACGAAAACAGCATTTAGTTTGTGCGTTTTGTACAAACTTTACTTGAACTCAGTCCAGAGCGTCTCTGACGAAGATCAAACTAAAGAGCCATGCAGACGTTGGAATTCTCTCAAATTTACAAATGAGAAAACAATCGGCTACTAGCTTTCACCGGTTCAGAGCTGCCAGTAGGAGTAGATACATAGCATCCCTCTATGCTTGCACATTGGTGCTACGTTAGTCATTCTTACACGAAACCATTAAAGTGAGGTGACGAACAGGTTTGGACCACTTAAGTGACAGAAAATATGTATACTATACTACGGGAGAGGGGTGGGACCTCCCTTATGGTTTCTAACTAGCACCTATTTCACTGGTTTTCTGCGTCAAAACGAGGCTTGCACTCTAAGCAGGCTGAATTCATTTGTATCACTGTCACGTTCTGTCTAACAGTAGAGTTAAAAGAAAATGCACTTCATTAGGCCTCTGTATTTATCATTTCAAATATTCATCCACTCGGATAAAAGAAATCAATTCGGTTCAAATAAGTGAACTGAATTGAATTCGAAGTAATTTTTCACGGTGTAAAACACAATCAGCGCAATGTCAACCTCAAGTGAGCTGGAACTGAGTCTAAATCCGGCCTTTTCCTTACTGGAGAATGTCAGGTAAGGGCGCGTGGGGAGTAGGGGGGGGGGGAGTAACGTTCTTACAGCCGAATACCATTCAGAAAGCAAGGAACTTACATGGTGTGGGACAAACTCATCATATCCTCTATTGCTTCCCGTGGCACAGTGGGACATGGATACAAGCGCTGAACTTGCCACCATATCATACACAGTTCGTTTCTCAGCCGGGCTCGGATTATCGTGGGTCACATCCATGAAAATCGCATGGGCAATAGATGGAACTATCGGACGGATGGGTGGCTGGTAGAAGGCGCCTACAGGATCGCCACCAAAGCGGTGGATCAATCGGCCTTGCTCGTGTGAATCATGAGCTGCCATAGCCTCTGAAATATAAGAATGACGAATAAGAACAAGAGCTAAGGTAAAAGCTAGGGCTTCCGCTGAGAAAATCCTCTGGGTGATTTCAAATTGCTTTTCTATCCTTTAAGCGACATTTCAACAAGGCTTGATAAGTGCTTCGCCGAAATTAATAGGCCATGGCTGCTCCAAACCAAAACAAAGATTACTGACGAGTTCTCTACGTTCCCCGGTTTAAGATACGTTCTGGCAGGAAGCCGCCAGGTCGCTCTGATGACGAGACAGTTCACAACGGGGTTGAAATTTTCAGAGCCAAAGAAAATAAAAGTGAATCAAGATACTCTTTACGGATCTCAGCTGTAACTCAAGCGGTGCGAGTATTCGGTCGGCAAAACATTTTCGCCCATGGCAAGTACAATCCGTCTGCCGACGGTAAGTTTGCTTGCTGTCGAAACTAGCCTTCACGCTAGATTACACCAGGAAGGACGATCGCAACTGGAACCGTGCCGATCACATAACGTCCCTGGGAACCTTCATGCAGAATGCAACATAATGAAGATCGTGTGATAAGAACGAAGGCTTACCACGAATGAGGGAAGTGATTCCAAGACGGTTAACAAAGACATTGTCAACAGCGTCAGAGTTGGTGAATAGCTCGGCGATCACAAACAGGTTTGGTCGTACCAGGCGGGCGCAATCAATCAAATACTGTAAAGAACGAATGGTCAGTACAATCAGTGTATAATATATATTATTAATATGATTACAATTTACAACGACCAGCGTACTTCAGCATCTTGTACGGAAGAAAGCTATGTTGACCGTTGATTTTCCAAGATTGTAAACACACTGGGCTGAACAGAACACTTCACGGTTCAATGGAAAAATAAGAAATTTCGCAGAAATGTGCCGATAGTGGCAAGAGTAAGGAAGGTAAAGAAAACGCCGGCAGCATCTCAAGGAAACCCGACGAAAAATTTTCGAGAATTAGTCGTATGGAGTTCTACGAAAAAGTAGCATGCAATAGTAACCGTTACCAGCAAACTGGATGCTACTGCATCAAGATTGGATGCTATCGGATACTACTACTTAAAATTAACCCAGTCGGAGGCATGTTAAATCAAAGTATTCCATCCTACTACATATAAATACATGCAACTTTTTCGTACAACTACCATACGTACAACTACACAGTCAGAGAACTTTTTATCGGGAAGACTTGGATTTGTCTGTGTTTTTCCGTCGTTTAGGAACTGTTGCCGCGCCACGTACCACATATGTAGCGAGAGTAATTTTGAGATTAGCTCTGCCAGAACAAAAGGAAATGTTCAATTCAAAACCGTGCATGCTTAATTCAAGAGCAGCCTGATTTCGGGGAGTAATTCTGGAAGGAATGTAGGCTTTATCTCCCATGGGACTTGGGCTTTCACCTGAAGATCTCGAAAGGTCAAAAAGCATAAACTTGCCTCGGCCACATGGATTGGTGTGGAATGGCAGTTATCCAATCGAATTCCTTGGAAAGTTGTCGCTACTTCTTCTACATATTTACGCATATGTTCCCACAAGTACGGACTGTCCTCCTGCTTCTCTCCATATCTAAAACAAGAATTAAGTAACTAAAAAGATTTCCAGTTCCCTTTTCTGTTTTTTAACCTTTCACACCTGCACTGACAATAGCAGACATTCAATGTCGTAATGAAAAGCAAGGTTTGGGTTTAAAGGAGGGTTTCCGCGAGATTCCGGGACCACTTTCTAGTGAGCGAAGCGCATGGTCGAAACCGTTGAAAACCTATTCCTTGAACCGCAAATACTCATGGAAGGTTGAGTTTATAGGAATAAACAATTGCACTTGGGGGATTAAATGCTGAATTCTTTAGATAACGTTGCTCCTATCAAAGGCTTCCTTATCCAAGTTTGCCACGTTTCTTGATTTATTTTGATTTTCCGCTCGAACTTCAAACTTCCCACGAAGATTTTTCACCCAGCCTTCTGGAAAACCTTCTAGGAAAGCTGCCTCGGTTTCCAGAGTGCGAAAACTGCTGTGGAAACCTCAGCAGCTTTCCGCAGCAGCACGATAACTAATGGGACTGTGTAATTTTGTTTTCTAGCTTAAAACTCTCCTAGAGTGTAAATAGCTTCAATGAGAAGCAAATGAGCTGTTAACTGTTGTCATGGTCCATCGATCGAAGGAACTCACGACATGGATTCCAAAGCTCGTCATCTCCGACACCTAGCTTTACATTCATTAATATCTGGTGCTTTCCGGTCGTTCCCCGTGATGGCATTGAAATTCCGCTGACTTATTCGTGCAAACTTACTGGCACACATACACATACCAATTCAGTATTCGTCTGGGAGACATTCAAAGCAAACTGGCTACTGCTCGTTACGTTGTAGCTCGCAAACAGATAGCGAGTTACAGGCCGCCAATACGGACGTCTCCATAGTACCATAGTACTTGGATCGAAACAAATAACTGGTTCAGAATTATTCCAAATCCAGTCTCAAACTGAGCCTTTACTCAAATCCGTCAGATCGCAGATGGTGTGAGAGTAGTACGACAGTCGGAATAAAAAGCAAAAAAATCACCTGAGCTTAACGCTGTCACCCCACGCAATGAGCTCCCTTCTAAGGTAGACCAAAGTCCCGGGTTCAGCAAAATTTCTCAGAGGATCGTCTCCAATCACCCATCCGTTGTGGGCCATGACTAGTTCTCCTTTCCCATCAAAGATGGCGGCTTCTTCTTCTTCCAACGAAGCCTCAGGGAACGCCTGATAGAAATACCTAAAGAGAAGACGATAAGCAAAAGGTGTCATTTGGCAAACGTTTTCTCCCTAACTTTAGAGCACAAATTTTTATCATGAAAACCGCAACAAACGCTGGCCGGAGCCTCGAAAAACGGGGGGGGGGGATCCCTGTTCTGATGGTTTTCTTCTTCTTCTTCCTTAAATGACCCCTCTTGCTTATTCTGCCTTTTAAATTATCCCTAAATCCCTTATGGAATTACAAGTTTATGAAATCCCCGCCTTTCGCAATTGTTTCCTTTTGTACTTTTTAGCGCTTTTTCGGCTTAGCCGAGTTTTGCCAGTCACCCACATAAACTTCGCCGCAAGCTTGAAAGTCCGCCGACAACTCTTTGACACATAAGATTCTGTTTTGTTTTGGTTGTTTTTTCACACTTTTTAACGACTGCGCGTTCAAGTTTTCAAATATTTTGTGTCCAGTCGCCGCGTCGGAGAGTGGGAAGGCTGAATGGAGTTGACAAGCGCTAACAGGAAACTCGCTCATTTCACGTGGAAAGTAACGGAGTTTCGAAAAACGATATTTCTGAGCCATTTCAGAGTAAAAAGATCAGGAGGCAGGAGCCCTGTCCTGATTGACAATGAAAGGGCAGTTGCCATGTTTTAGCAAGGTTAGCCTCATTGACAAATAAGGCTCAACGATTATCGAAAAATCATGAACTGTAAAATATGCCACTTGGGTCAGAAGAACATCATAATCGCAACATGCCCTTCCAACCTGAACTAACGCTCCGCAAAGAGCGTGAGCAGAGCGAGTCTCCAACCTGGTTCCCCTCTTCTGCCTCACTGAACAGTACCGTAATAACTTTATTCACGCTTTCAACAATTATTTTATTTTGTTTTCGCGTTTTGTTACTTCAGCCTATAGTAAGCAAGTATCCTTGACAGTTTTTATTTTCTATTATTTATTTATCAAGTCAACACAAAATTCTTCATATTTTTATAATGAGAAGAGTTTCGTGTTCTTGGCATGTTTTTCATTTCTGAGTTTTTTGATTATTTACGATTGACTTTGCACTATATTCACTATACTTGCACCAATTGGCCTCAAGCCACAATTTTGTTGTAAAAAAAAAGCTAAGCCTATAATGCCAATTTAAAGACGGTTATTTTACTTACTGAGGAACTAGCGGATGGGTAGCCGACACTTCGCTGACTTTCGGCCCTTCTGGTTGGATGCGCTGGTAGCGCATACCGGACACAACGTTGTCGATGGCAGCTCTCAGGTGAGACCAGATTTCGGAGGTTTTGGACTGATTCAAATGAGCCAGATTCTCGCGGAAGTAGTTAGCCGACTCTGCGAGTCTCTCTTCTTCATTCAGGCAGTTGTGTCTGAAAAAAGATTTCAAGCTGCACTATTCAGCACGACCAGTTTTCCGTAAAGCAGATGCCCAACATCCGACCTCCAGTCCGGGGTTTGACCGTAGCAAGCGTCCAAAAGTGACATTTGCCGCTACTTCGAACTTAGCTTAAGAATCAGTTGAACAATACCAGGAGAAAATACACATTAACAGCAAAATCGAATAGCCTATGTTAGCCTCGAGCTACAATATAATGCTGTAACAGAAAGTGAAACTGAAAATCGGGCGTCTCAGCAACGCAATTTGGCAATAATGACTCCCATGCGGTTACAAATCAAATCCACTCGGAACAAATGGGCTCACAAATTTCACAAAAATGAGCGAAGATAATTAAATGAACACAAGGGATGATATTCCTTACTAGCATTGCCGTGCTGTCTTTCGTTGTCTTATTCTGGCCGGCATTTAGATGATTTTGTTTTGAATGGTGCTTCTAGCGGTTTTCATGTTTTATTCTTTGAACACAATAAAAACTTCGATGGCCTAGCCATTTCATCCGACACCAAAGAAGCACCGGCTTACCGACGAAACGTCCCCATGACAAAACGTCCCCTGGCGAAACGTCCCCGTCGAAACGTCCCCGTGACAAAACGTCCCCATGACAAAACGTCCCCATGACAAAACGTCCCCGTGTAAAAACGTCCCCATGACAAAACGTCCCCATGACAAAACGTCCCCGTGACAAAACGTCCCCATGACAAAACGTCCCCGTGGCGAAACGTCCCCAGGCACAGATTTTTAAGTTCGGCTCGATCTTCAGGTGCATGATCGAGGTAAAACAACTTCACAGTGTGCATTACAGATGTGGGAACATTCCTTATAAGCAGGAACATTTGGGAACATTCCTTATATATCTTATTTTTCGCAAATTCTTTTAGTCAAGCATACAACACAGGTACAAGCCCATAGAGGTACCACAAATCCCCATTTTGATTAGATCTTCGTGTCACTTTAAAAGAATAAGTAATGGGTAGCTAGATTGTCCTATCTCATCCCTTTTCAGTTAAACTTTAAAGTCTTACTCCGTTGCAACTAATTTGCTAATGTGGACAAGTATTTAAGCGCCGCCCGGTAAGGGCCTTCCAAACCTAGAATTCTGGATCAGTGTCATTGGAGAATTCAGTGCATGCAGATATACCTACTTACTTGTAGCCTAGGTCAAGAGTGCCCCCAAAATCTGCAATGGCTCACAGCCGGCCGATTCCCGTCCCTTCTGAGACAAGTAAAGAGAAAAGCTAAATAAGTCCTAGTTTGCTTACCTTCATGAAACAAATTCATAGGTGGATTCGGATCATTGGGTTTTGCTTTTTGAGTTGGTAACAGCCTGTAGCTCATTTTGTAACAGTCGCCAAGTGATTAATAAACCCTGATTGCTCGGGATAACATTTATATACCTATGCGATTTTAATCCCTTATTCCGATGCCGTGGTGTTAAATTATTCCGCTTTGAGAGAATGCCGGTCTGATGCAAATCTATAGCTGGGGACGTTTCGTCAGGGGACGTCTTGAGTCGGGACGTTTTGTCGTGGGGACGTTTTGTCACGGGGACGTTTTGTCATGGGGACGTTTTGTCATGGGGACATTTCGACGGGGACGTATCGACAGGGGACGATCCGAATGGGGACGTTATGTCGACAACCCGAAGCACCATCTCACTACGTGGGCCTCTTTCTGGAATTTCCACATCATTCTATCCTGGGTGTGTGTGGGGAGGGGGGGCTAACCCTACGGCCGTCAGATTTATAGCATCCATCACGTCCGTGGGCTAGCGCAATAGTTCGACGTGCACATCGCTGATATAAATTTTTCAGGTTTTCTCCTCCAACACTAAGTTATTTGATATATAAAAACTTTGCCGAAGAGAGGCAGAAGAAGCTTATGAACAACATGCTTGAAGGACAATCCAAAGTTAACGCTGTTTCTGCGGCCGCGTTCTAATCTAGCTAGCTATTTAAAAAAAAAATTACCCGCCCTTCCCGACGAAAAATTATCTCAAAATAGTAGTATGAACTTGTACGAAAAAGTAGCATGCAACACCAACTTATGCTACTACATGCTTCTATAGCTAAACTGAATGCTACTGGAGAAAGGCGAGATGCTGCTGAATACTACTGGTTGAGGTTAGCCCAATGTGAGGGAAATTAAATTACTGCATATCAATACATACAACTGTTTCGTACAACTACAGTAGAGGTATGCTTATGTGAACGTTTGTTGACTTCGGACTTTGCCATTTTCATGCACTTGCAGTGTCTAAAGCTAACTACCAGTTAGGCGAAGTAGGTAAGAAGGGCAGCTGAAAACACCTGTACAGGTATTTTGGATCTTCAGACTACCATTTAGCCCAAAACTGCAGTGTTCACATTAAAGTAACTGTTCACATAAGCATACCTCTCCTGTACCATACAACTACACAGGATAAAAATTTTTCGTCCGGTTCCGCTGTTTTAGCAAAAAAAACGTCGATATTTCAACTGATCCTCTTGTCACGAACAGAATAGGGCATAGAGAAGATTTTGAGATACCAGATTTTGAGACTCCAGCAGATAGTAGGCCTAATACGAGACAAAGACAGAGGAACGCTGCTTCCCAGAGACTTGAAAGACCACCGATACACTCGACTGATCGTTATTTGAAATCTTTTGTACCTTATTTCACGCAGTATTTTAATTCTAGCAAAGTCAAGTTATATTTTAAGTTGTGCGAATAGATAAATTGTTTACTTGTGTAATTTCGCATGTGTTATTTGTAAAATGACAATCCAATGCTAGCGTGTACAATACAAGCTATTAAGGAAATAAAGTACATTTAATTACTATTTATTTATAAGGAAGATTACAGCCGAAAAAGAAAACGTATAGCAAAGAAAACACTTGTAAAAATCTCGAATATCTAAAGTCATCCCGTAGCCAAAGCAAAGGCATCGTTGTTTGAGAGTGATGATGAATTAGATATTGACGAGTGTCTTAGCTTGATGACTGGTATTAGTTGTCGGTTGAAAGGAGAAATTGAACTTGACAGCGCAACCAACAAGTAGGGCAGAACCTGTTCTGGTACATGCCGAACGTGTACCAGGGTGGCCCTGGTTCGGACGTTTTGGAAATGTTCACAAGATGGGTGCTATCCTAAAAAGGGTATGCATCCGGATGCTCCAATTTTTGCCCTTTGTGGCCAACATAAATGTTAAAGTTAAGCGACAACAAGAGCTGTAAGCTCATATGGCACTTGCATGGGTTGAGATGTATTATTTGATTAAAAGTAATTTTCGACTGCGCGGTTCAGATGCGCACTTTAAGGAAGCTAGAGAAAAAGTATTTTATCGTAGAACTTGGCTGTAATGATGCGCACTTTAAAGGCACTAGAAATTCATCTGTAAGGAAGACCCTTGAGGCAAAAACGATATCAGGCTCTTAGGGATCATTGATATATACGTATGATCAAAAGTATTTTTTTTCCGCTAATGCGGGTAAAATGCGCACTTTAAGGGTGCTAGAAATTTTTTTTTTTTGCAAAACCCTTGTGGCACAAATGATCATAGGTTGAGATGTATCGTTTGATAAAAAGTACTTTTCGACCTTGCGGTTAAGATGCACACTTTAAGGGAGCTAGAACTTCATTTGTAAGCAAAACCCTTGAGGCAAAAATGATCATGGACTCATGGGGATCATGGAAATGCATAGTTTGCTTAAAAGCATTTTTCTTAATTTGCGGTCATGATTGGTATTTTAGGGAATGGTCGGATTTGAAAAGTGGCGATTTCTAAGCCAATCTTGTCGAATTTCTAATATTCCAGCCAAATTTCATCGTCCTAGCACATCTGGAAGTACCTTAACTCGCGATCACCGGAATTCCGGACCCGCCCCTCAAACTCCCCCCACAGTCGCCGGAGCCAATCCGGTTCGGTTTTGGACTTGTTTGTTATTCCCACAAAGTTCCATCCCGATCTCTCCAGTCCAATCCGGTTACATATCCCCCCCCCAATTGTTGTCAGATCCGGTCCGGACATGAAAAAGATCACCACAGGCCCTCTGTTCAGTTATTAAGTTTCACTCGAATCCCATCACCCGTTCCAAAGTTACGCATGGCTAAATATTCCGGATTCCCCCTCCCTCCGATCCCCCCACGACTATCGGATCGAGTGAATTTTTGTTTACAAGTTAGTTTACGGGTCCCTGATACCTGATACGCCTCCCAAGTTTCGTCGTGAAAATCCCAAAAACTGTCATCACCAGAATTCCGGGAAACTCCCCTCCACCTCCCCCCCCCCAAGTGACCGGGTCCAGTCCAAACGTGTAAACGATTTATATGGAGCAGATTCTTGTTCTTCCCAGCAAGTTTTACTCCAATCCCTCCACTATAACCGTCTCTCGAGATTTCCGGTCTCCCCCCCCAACTCCCCATAGCTGTCGAATCCGGTTCGGACTTCAAATGGAAGATACAGAGATATATCATTCATTCAGGTATTAAGTTTCGTCCCAATCCGATCACCCGTTCGAAAGTTACACAACACTCAATTTTCCATATTCCCCCGCACTGAATCACATATACAAACCCCTTTGACCCTCGAATGCACTAGCTCTTTCCGATGTTAACAGAGTGATCCGATGCAAAGAGTGACGTCACGCCGTGCGCAGACCTACTAGTCAGAAGAAAGGGGTAGGGGTTTTACAAAAACTACTAAATTCTCAGGATTCCCCGGCCCACCACTCCCCCCCAGATGGTCAGATTGTGAAACTGATTATTTCCAGGTTAGTTATATCGGGTCCCTGATATGCCTGCCAAGTTTCATCGTCCTAGGACATCTGGAAGTACCCTAACTCGAAAACAGTGGACCGCCCGACCGACCGACAGACCGACCGACCGACCGACCGAAAAGCGATCGGTATATGGCACTTGAGCGGAGCTGCAAGTGCCATAAAAAAAGACAGACACAATTCTGACGGGACCAGGAAAATTCCACTTATAAAAAGTGGCCGAACCTGGGCGGGTCTACCCTATTTTCCTACACCAACATAGGTGTCAATCTCAATTTGACATTTCTCGAAAGAGATGATCCTTTTGAAGCCTGGGTGACACGAAGGGTTAGATGTGCTGCAACGCAACAGACTTAGGTGCGCCCTTACCTGTTCACATTATGTATTCTCAATGCCGCCTCCAGGTCGATCAGAGATTTGAATCTCCTACAATCAGGATCGGGGATGATTGAGAGGTGGTCACCCTGGCTGCTGTAATGGAATGCACCTCTGTTGGCTGCCAATTCGCTAAACTGTTTCGTAACTTCCTCCACGTCGACTAGGAAGAACTCTTCAATTCTGACGGCAGGGAGCAGCTCATCAAGTAAGATGGACCGGACGGTCTACAGAAGTTACAAGTCAAATGTGTTAACTGATATGGCGAAAAATAGGGGAGGAACTTACCAGTCAGTAGGACGGATTATCGTGAATACAACGGCATCTTTTCTGTCTACAAAATCCTAACACCAACCAATATTATTCATATTTGTGAGAAATGTCAACCCTTTATGACAACAAATCAGTTTTTCTCACCCGCTTATGAATTATTCAGGTCAGACAAGCATACAGTAGCGTGCCTTCTTGAAAATTTGGCTGATTGTTAGGCAGAAATTACATAAAACCGCAAAACGGATTACAAAAGGAAATGGATAATACCAAATCCTCCCGAGATCCTAGGTCTTCCCTACTGAGGAAGTTGCCAGCTTGTCTGTTCTACTGCCCGTAGGGAAAAAAGGTACCCGGATTCCCGTAAAGGTGTCCGGAATTTTGGAACAACATTCCGGGCACGGAAAACGTCCCGGAATTCCGCGGTTTGACAGGAATTCCGCGTTAAACTGCGGAATTCCAGGAAACAAGACTCCCCAGGCGGGATTTCCGTTACGTTTTCCGTGCCCGGAATGTTGTTCCAAAATTCCGGACACCTTTACGGGAATCCGGGTACCTTTTTTCCCTACGGGTGATGAAGTTGTCAGCTTGTCTGTTTTAGTGGTAATTTCAACCATCCTCTGATTCAAATAATCTATCAAATTCTTCAACTAAGAACTTGCAGCCTTTCTCTTATCTGTTCGAATCCCACACTTCCCCTCTACAGGCTGCTGCATTTCTTGGCGCACAAATGCAACGTGCGTTCACACAAAAAGCGAGCAAATGACTATTTGTTTGGTTTAAGGAAAGGAAGGGGTCAATATAGCAAGGGAGAGCAAATTTACCATGATCTGATCCTCACTGCACACTTTGCCATCCAGGCCTCGTTCTGCATATTTTCTAGCTTCAATGTCTAGGGCCAAGTGGTGAAGGACTCGATCGAGAACGTACGCTGGCCGTAGATAGGGCGAATTGTTAAGATTAAAGGCTGCGTCCGGGTGCTCAAGGAGCCACTCTGACTCATTCGCTGTGTGGTTGAGCACAATATCACAAATACTCAGGACCTAGAAAGATACAGTGGCCTATTACGGAACAGTCTCATGAAGGCGCGCCAACCCCAAATGAAGACACTCGGCATCGTCACTAGTTGAAGGGACAAACAAAATACAAATGATTGTCCAGAAACCCATTAGCGAAAATAATGGTGGTCATCTGGTCGGACTATAACAATGACCAGTGATCTTATTTTTTTTGAGCCGTTACTTGCACGAGAATCAAGAGTATAAAAATGGGCGTAAATAATAACAAAAAAAAAAATCAACAAACGAACAGTGCTCTAAAAAATTTGGACAGGTTACTATTACTATGAGGGTATGGCCCGCTAAGGATGATAACGAATTTTATTACGGACTGAAACAACGAACGTAAATAGTGCAGTTAATAGTGATGGGTAAATGAGGAGTGGTAAACGCGGGTATAAAAGAAAAACAATCAACAAGTGAACAGTGAATACAGATTCCAGACGATTCTTTGCTATGAGAGTAACCGAACTTATCTTACGTTCCACTCGGTCCGCATTTCTTCAACCAACTTTCCGATATCCTGGATGGTGTGTTTGTTGTCTCCATTATCGAAGGATGGGTTGATTTTGAGCTGGTTACGCAATGAATAAGCTGATCTTGAATCTCCCAATTCCTAAAAAAGGTATAAAAGCGATCCCGGGACGGAAGTCGGGCAGACAGACGTCCTACGCGGGAGGTGTGGGCAAATAAGAAGAATCAAAAGCAAATAAACCACTGCGAATAAATTGGAAAATAAAGTATGGTACGAGGTCATGTCGCAAAGTTTTCTTCAAATGCCTTAATGCATTCCGATTCGTATCGGTCGTACAGGATGATGTCTGCAATGGATTCTATCGGAATTATCTTTCTAAAACGATAGCCTATACACTACTCGGACACATCACCTAAAAACTTCTCATCATATCCGGGATAAACTAAATCTCAACCACCCGTAGCAAATGTTCTAATTTTGTTTCGTATCTCTTTATTTTGGGGGTGCGACCCCTTTACTTGGTGGCGTAAATTTTTTTAACCTTTTCATCTGGCCCTGTTATCAGATATCTTTAATGATCGGCATAAATGCCCTCTTACGAAATAACAAATGCAGATGGCCCCCAAAATGATGAAAACTGCATGAGACTGCCTCCCTAATGGCCCCTAATTTGAGAGCGACTTAGGCGATCTGAAGTCTACGCTAGTTTATGCGCCGGTGGTTCTTGCAACACCGGCAGAAACTCGCTTAGCTTTCCAAAGCATTTTTGCGCTTCGCTAGTTTTGGAAAATGATGTGGAAAGTAAATCCACTACGCGAGTGGAAAGGAAAGTGATCTCGGCAAATCAGCGAGAAGTTGTATAAATGCTCACGACTTTCCGTTGGTTCTTCTGCTCGGCGGATTCTCGCTTTGCTTTTTGGGAAGCGAATCCATGAGAACGCCAGAATCGCCTTTTAATCAGAAATAACAATAACAAGCAGCGACAACAGACCAAGAGAACTGCGTCGTGTAAACTAATAACAAGTACTCCTTGCGATGATCTACACCCTCCTTGGGAACCACCTAGATGAAAGAATGTGTTGATTTTTGTGACTATTACTTCCTAAACATTTGTAACGACTGCTTCAAACTAGTTAGCAAAAGCTCACGACAACGCCCCAGTAGCGTAACTTCCGTTTCTTCTAAGAAAGGGAGATTTCGACAGAATCCCGTGCCTCCGTAGGCCTTTTCCATCTAATCTACACAACACTGAATATTTTGTTAACATTTTAAAAGAAACCTTCAATATGCTTAACTTCATGTCCCTACGTACTTTCTTCAACAATCAAACCAAACAAAAAACTTCGGAAGGGGGGGGGGGACTACCCTCTCAAATTTACGACACTGATCTGAGCCTTTATACTTTTTCATGAATAAACTTGGCAACGCTTTAAAGCGCAACGATGGCGTCCGGCAAAATCAAAAGCAACCCAGGGATATGACGCCTGGTTTGCTACCAAGAGAGAAAAAAAAAACAGATAAACGAGATGTACCGATTTAGGCGGCGAGACTAAACGCACCTGAACATACCATATCACACTTGAGTAGCGATGCGGAAAACTGGAAATGAAATGCATCTAACCTGCACAGGCGTAAAATGGATCATGTTGTATCCAGTTTCTGCCGTAACTCGAAGCTTAGATTTCCAAGAAGGAAGTGGACCGAGACATTTGCTTAGAACTGTCTGGCACTGGATACAGTTGAGTGGAAGAACTTCGTTGTCTGCCCCAACCTTTAACAGTGGGTCAACAAGAACATATCCACTTCCACGCAGAGAGTCCAAAGAGGGCCTTAAAAGAGAGTCCATGAACAGCGACCACGCTATGCTTTTGATCATGGTTAGGCAAGGGTAGCCACGACGACTATCGCTAAAAGAAGTCAGGTCACGATTTTGCGGCCTCACTAGAATCACAACATATTTCAGCAGGCTATGGTTTTCTTAGTAGCCTACTACTCTTCAGATTTTCCCCATGTTTACCAAACCCCTTCGGCTTAGCCCAGCCTAAAACAACAATTACTCACATATTTGTAAGGATCAACTGAATTCCGCACTGTTTAAACTATTATTCCAGAGCAGACAAAAAACTTCTTTTGGTCAAACTCGACTCATACACAATAGATACAGAATTGTAAACTCTAGCCTACTTACTCTTCATTCCCAAAAACAAAGTAGAAATGAAATGATCCTGCTAAGTGAAGCTCAAGATCAATGTACAAAGCGGTGTCATCTCCTGCATTTCCACAGTCAGAAACCCACTCAAGAAGTCTGTAGCTTTTTCTGACAAAGGTCCCATTTATCTCAGGAAAATTGGAATACAACTTGACGCTTTTTCCGAATAGAGAGGGGCCGAGACGAAACTGCAGAGTGTGGCCTGGAACAAAGTACAGTTTCAAAAGAAGCAACGTTCATATTTTATGGCACCCAACGGATAAGTGAGTCTGAGTGTTCGTGATTGCAGGTTCGTTCTTCTAGCTGCGACCTCACGAGGACCTGTAGACTATTTTGTTCGTATGGCACTTGGCCGAACAAGTGTATAGCGATCGCAATTTCTGTCGGTCGATCGGTCAGTCCACGTCTCGCTAGTCCGGGCACTTCCACATAAGCTAAGACGATGAAACTAAACACACGCTTGAGGGACCCGGATTCAACCATCGCCGGGGGATGGAGGGATGGTGAAACCGGAACCTTGTGGCATACATAAGCTGCGAGCGGGTGATCCAGAGCCAATTAGAGCGCGATTTCGAGACGAAAGATACACAAGATTTGTGATTGGAGATTATTTTTGATTTGATTAGTATGGGCAGGGGCGGTTCGAAGTGCTTGGGCATGGGGGGGTGACGACCTCAAAACATACGACTAGGTAATCGGCAATTATGTCGATAAAAAAAAAATGAAATAGAAAAGCACAGTAACACAGGCTCAAGAAATATAAACATAGATTTTTTTAAAGGTTATGAGTTTCAGCATGATGTTCATTTGGACTTTCGCAGGAAACAGCCAATCTTCGGTACCAGCTTCTGACGACGTATATGCTCAAGACAACTTAAACTGAGCGCGAATTTTTTTTTTAATCCGAGCAAAATTCAACTGCTTCCCCTACAAATTCTAGCTTTTGATGTATCTCAGATCCCAAAATCTCAAGCTTAAAACTCCACCTAATTGACGCGCCCTTGGAAAAAAAAATCTAATAGGATAGGCTACTAGACGAAAGGCGCCGCAGACGAAATTTTTTGAAATCAGCTTTTTTTCTGGCAAAATTCAACTACTTCCCATTTAAATTCTGCTTGTAACGTGGCTACGATCCCAAACAGCATTCTCTAACGTATTTACTAAAGAAAAACTGAGCGCCGCGAAATTTTTTGAATCTGACTTTTTACTGGCAAAATTCAACTAGCCTACTTCCCATTCAATTTATGGTTTTTAATGTTGCTAAAACCCCCAAATCTCAAGCTTAAAACCCAACTGAATGACGCACGCTTCAAGTAAATAGTGAAAGAGTTGCTAAGAAAGGCACCGCAGGCGGAACTTTTTAAATCCGCCTTTTTTCTGGGAAAAGTTCGACTACTTCTAGCACAAATTATAGCTTTTAATGTGGCTCAAATCTTATGCCTAAAACGGCACCTAAATGACGCGTCCTGCCACTAGATAGAGAATAGACTACCATGAAAGCGCCGCAGGCGAAGTTTTGGAAACATTTATGGGTATTTTTTGGAACCGAAACAAAAGTAAGTGCTACAGATCTGTCCGTAACCTCGTTAACTCTAGAACGGAGTAGGATATCTTGCCGGAAGTTGGTACACAGCAGTGCTTCCATCATTGACCCCTTCCGAAACAAGAGCTGAAAGCTCATATGGCACTTGCAAGGCTGGGTCAGAGGATGAAAGTAGGAATTCTTCAATTTGTGGGTTTGTTTTGATCATTTGTAATCAAAACTGTTGAAGTAAAAAACATGACGAACTCATCGGGAGCACGAAAATGTATATTTTGCTCAAAAGTATTGTTTGTACTTTAAGGAAATCACTTGTGAGGGATCATAGGGATCACGAAAATGTGTATTTTGCTAAAAAGTATTTTTTGTACGTTGTGGTTGCGATTAGTAGGCTACTTTATAAGCAATTATTAAGGAATTCAGTTGTAAGCAAAACCCTTGAGGCAAAAATGATCATGGGCTCATAGGGATCACGAAAATGTATATTTTGCTTTAAAATATTTTTTTGTACTTTGCGGTTAGCATTAGTACTTTAAGGGATGGTCGGATCAGGGAACTGACTATTTCTAAGCCAATCATGTCAAGTCTCTAATTTTCAAGCCAAGTTTTATCGTCATAGCACGTCTGGAAGTACCTTAACTTGCTATCATCGGAATTCCGGACCCCCTCCCTCTAACTCTCCCACAGTGCCCGAATCTTGTCCGGTTCTGTCACTTACGTACATAGGGCTTGTGCTTGTTCTTTCCACCAAGTTTCATTCCGATCGCTTCACTCCAAGCGTGTCACAAGTTTTCCGGTTCCCACCTCCGACCCCCCCCACCTTCATCGGATCTGGTCCGGACTTGAAACTGGGCATCCGAGACATGTGATCTTTCTACGTATCAAGTTTCATTATGATCCGATCACCCGTTCGGAAGTTATACATACCTCAAGATTCCGGATTCCCCCTCCCGTCACTCCCCCCACGATGGTCGGATCGGGAAGTTGACTATTTCCAGGTTAATCTGGCCGAGTCCCTGATTTGCCTGCCAAATTTCATTGTCCTAGCACACCTGGAAGTAACTTAACTCCGTATCACCGGAATTCCGGAACTCCCCTCCAACTCCCCCCACAGTGCACGAATCCGGTCCGGGTCTGTCAATGACGTACCTAGGGTATGTGCTTGTTCCTCCCACCAAGTTTCATCCCGATCGCTCCAGTCTAAGCGTGTCACATGATTTCCGGTTCCCCCCTCCGACTCCCCCCCACATTAATCGGATTCGATCCGAACCTGAATTGGGACATCTGAGAAATGACGTCTTCCCAAATATCAAGTTTCGTTAAGATCTGATCACCCGTTTGAAAGTTATGCATGCCCCTAAATTCCGGATTCCGGCTCCCCTCCCTCCCCCCATGATGGTCGGATCGGGGAAGTGACTATTTCTAAATTAGTTTGGTCGGGTCCCTGATATGCCTGCCAAGTTTCATCGTCCTAGCACATCTGGAAGTACCCTAACTCGCGATCACCGGACTAACCGACCGACCGACCGACCGACGGAAAAGTGATCGGTATATGGCATATGGCATATGGCAGTATGGTGCGATCATCAGGCCTCCGGTTTGTGGTCAAACCTTACTCCGCAAGCCAAAAATCAACCTGTTTTATTCTAGAATAAGGATCTTTTGCACAAAACCAGATAGGCTACTGTTGAAATTTCAAAAACCAGCTACGTGTTTTCTGCTAAAATACAAAGGTTTTGGTATAAAACCAGTTGTGTTCACACTGCGCACCACCGGGTGAAAATCAGATTCGGTAACTGTATTTATGTAATTCTGACAGCCTCGAAACATACGACTGTCATTCTAACAAGCTCAGTCAAAACATACGATTGACTCGTGACATGAGTTGCTCAAAACTTACGACTGTCTCCAATATACGACTAGAAAATCTGTTCGTAAATGCGACAAGGAACAGTTGATTTGCGTCTGGCGAAATTCACGATCTGTTGTTATTCTGGCATGCTCGAATATACGACTATCATTCTGACAAACTCAGAATATACAACTACTGTGAATCTGACAGACCTAAAACATACGACTAGGAAAGCTCTTCGTAGCCATCCGACTAGAAATGTCATCTGCGGGCAAAATTCACGTTTTGTAACTGCCTTTATGTGATTCTGGCAAGCTCAAAACATACGACTGTCATTCAGACAAGCTTAAAACATACGACTGAGAGTACGATTCTCTGAAGCATGGGGGGGTGAGTCACCCCCCCACGCCCCCCCCCTCGAACCGCCTCTGAGTATGGGTTAGAAAGAATGGGATCGGCATGGACCGCGGCTTGATATTGCCAGTCTTGCAAATTAGATCCTTCTTTTGACTGGACTTAGAATCTGTATATCGGTCTGCACCATCACCGGGTGCTGGAGATATGTTGAGGATATGCAGGTGACCCCTGTGACCTTATTTTACGTCTATTATTCTATTTTTTAAACTGAAAGCTCAATATAATAATAATTAAGGTAAGAAGTGGAAAGGGAATTAAAAAGGAAAACATTCATACGGGAAACAGTGGACCGGTCACGATTTCAATAAAAGGGACTTCTTACCTGATCTATTCAATATTCTTAATGAGGGACAAGAAGACTTGAAACTCACAAGTTTAGTGCATTTGACATGCAACGTCTTCAACATGTTAAATTCCATGTTAAAAAAACCTCTTGGCACAGTCAAACGCTCGAAACTCACTCGAAAGCCGCCAGGCTCTCGGAGTCCCCGGAGCCCCAATTTAAGCTTGATTGGCAAATTTAATTTGAGTCTAATATTTTTGTCACTGGAATTTGGAGGAACGGGCAAGATAAAATCTTTGGTCCGAAAATTTAGCGGACGGAGATGGCAAAAAAAATATATGCGAGCTAACCAAGTTTTCCCAATAATTTGTCATCTAGACAGCAGCACAAACTACATAAACCTCAAGGTTTGTGAGTTTCTGACTGCCTAGAAACCCTTTCTCATTCTTAGGAACTGCAAACGTTACTCCCAGTCAAGATCAAAATAAATCGAGATTATTTTTTAACTGTAGCAAGCCTATGTTCCTACTTACTGGACATGCTTCTGGTCAGTGATACGAGGTGAGAGAGGGGGAGATGAAGCCATATCTTGAATGAATTCGATGTATTCTGCCAGTGATGGAAATTTATAGAAACCACACACTCTAGCTCAGCATCTTATTTTTCAGCTTTATTTTTAATTTTTCGCAATTTTCAGCGAATATTCGCAATTTTCGCAAGATAAAATGGAGGTATCGAAATTTAAAATCTATAGCCCTAGATAATCCATTTGAGGTCCCAGCCCGATTAGGCCTCGGTGGGGGGAGCTAGAGGGGGTGCCGGAAATTTCCTAGGAATGATCAAATTCGAGTAAAAATCGACAGGTGGTACGGGAAGATGCCCTAGATGATCCATTATGTGCTCGAACAGGATCCGGCCACGGAGTCGGAGGGAGTGTCCCAGAAATCGTGTGGCACGTCTAGGGATCAATCTAGTGGATCGATTGGGAATAAATTTGGAAGGCACAACGTTCGTACGTCCTATATGACCCGGTAAGTGTCCGAACCGAATTAAGCCATTATGAGGGGAGCTGGAGACGGGACCCGGAAACTTGTTGGCTCGCGGGTCCAGCGAGCGAGACAAGAAAGAGAAGATGTCATCGATGAGCCATTTATGTGTTCGAACCAGATTCTATGATGGTAGGGGGGGGGGGGGCAGTTGGTTGGGGATCCCGGAAACTGTGATGCACGCTTAGGGATTAAACGAACGTGAATCGACTGGGCTGAGACTTGGAAGTCAATCCCATTTGCCCTAGGATCTAGACCGGTAGGATTCGGCCTATAAGCAGGGGGAGTTGGAGGGTGACGCCCGAAAGTTCCAGGAAATGCTCAAAACTCCAGTGAAACTTGATGGGTTGTACGAGCAGATACGCTAGATATCCCATTTTTAGGTCCGAGCCGCACCTTTCGACGGACGGGGTGGGGGGGCGGAATGTTTTTTGTGACGGTCTCACCTACTTTCTTGTACCATCTACTCGTAGCCTAACAAGTGCCATGAGCTCGTATCTCTCGTTGGTTCAAGTTAATATGAGTGAAGAAAGAGTTGGATTATAGACTTTTAAAAAATTATTAATTATTATAAGTTAGTTGCTTATTTTTAATCTTTGTATTAACATGGCCCACAGGGGCTTTTGGCACTAATATCATTTTCATTGTGCTGTAGCCTAGGCTACTTGGGAAATTGAGGTGAAAAAATAAAAAATTATAAAGCAGCCTACAAATCAAAATTAAAAAAAGAAAAAACAACAAATCATTTGAATCAACCTGAATCTGGAAATCTGTGAAACACTAGGCCTAAGATTAAAGTTCCAAAAACAGAGGTTAACTATCCTTTCTTCCTGTAACTACTGTCCTATGTTAATAAATGAAAACAATTTTTGGTTTCAATGCAGAATATTCTGCTAAATTCACTGAGAGCAATCAAAAGTGCCTAGCCACATGAAACCGTCTACGAATTTCAAATGCAGCACTAACTGACAGCAAACCTTCAAATGGAGAACAAACTTCTTCACAACAAACAGCTGACTATCATTTTGACACTGCAAAACATATACGTCAGCTTCATTTTATTAGGCTATATTTTGGCCCTTCTCAGCAAGGGTCCTCTTCAGGCACAAGCTGCTTAAGCTGGAAAATGAACTTAAAAATTAGATTGAGCTTTTGATAATGTGATGGATATGCAAGAATCAAAAACAAAATCATGCAGTGCCTCAACAGGATTAGGCTACATGGAGAGCTCTTGGCAACCAAATACTGATGTAACATAAGTTCATGACTAGGTCATGAGGGAGTATCCTGTACTGAAACTGTTCCTGGCTTGAACCAGCAAACCAAATGTGGCCTAGTTACCTACGACATATGTGTAGCCTATGTAGCCAACCCCAAAGTCCTGATTTTACGATAGCCCCTATGCCAGATCCTGGGTATATCTAGCATTCTGAATACTTTTATTTTAATTTAATTTAATTTCAAATAAATGCGGCACAACATTTCATGCGCGAGCAAATTCATTGGCACTTGTCACTAACCTACAACTAAAACATATATACAATTGTCATACAATAAATACACTAATTCAAGTTAGGTTGTTATGATACAAGGTAAACTGAGGCACAAAGCTATTACGGTACCTTTCAGTTTTACAAGCGACAGGTGTGAGTTTTGGTACTTTCATAGCTGCTTCTCTTGGAGGTCTGGTTCTTTCCGGTTTAAAGGGTGGAGGAAGGATGTTTCGGTAGATAGGGTGGGATAACAACTTTGTTCCGAAACGTTGACACAGCTGTTCTCTACGTATAGAGAGGGGTTCCAGCTTACACTCCTTTAGAAGATACGAGTACGGCATTTTATGGCCACCGATTATAATTTGAACTGCACGTTTTTGGATTCTTTCCAACTTATCTGAATCACTCTTTGTAAGTCCATAATGCCATGCTGGACAGGCATATTCAAGTAGTGAGCGGACAAACATACAATATAACTCTTTCATTCTTTCTTTAGGGACTTTGAATTTCTTTAGGATTTTTAACATACTCATGGAAGAGTTAGCTTTCTTTAAAATATGCTTGGTATTTTCCTCCCAAGACATATCAGAAGATATAATAATGCCAAGGAGTGTAATTTGGTCAGAAGTTAGGTTATCAGGAATGGGAGGGTGGAATTGTGGGAGAGTTTTAAGAAATGAAATTGTTAGTATTGTAGATTTGTCACTGTTCACTACCATATTCGACCGAGAAGCTTCTGTAGCAATATCCTGAATAATACCCAAGGATTGACTTTTTAAATTCTTTCCCACAACTTCTGCCAGTGATAAATCGTCCACGAATTTCCATCGCTCATCAGTATCCTGAGCAATATCATTTATCATAATAAGAAAACACAAAGGACCAAGCACAGTTCCCTGGGGCACCCCACAAAAAACTGGAAGCGCATCTGACATGCACTGTTTATATTTTACAATTTGTAATCTATCCGTTAAAAATCCCCGTACTATATTTACAATAAATTCAGGTACATTATTCTCAGTTAACTTATTTAGCAGTATTTGGTGGTCCACAAGATCAAAAGCCTTCTTAAAATCGATAGCTATAAGGTTAATCCACTTATCTGGGGTATCCAGATTCTTTAGGATAAAGTCTATAAGACTTACTAAATAATGTGTTGTAGAAGCCTTCGGGACGTTTCCGTATTGATGCTGGTCAATAACTGATGCCAAATATTTTTTCAACCAAGCAGCAACAAAACCTTCATACACGCGGCTAAAAATTGAAGTCACAGAAATTGGCCTTACACCAGCAAAATCATTAGCACCACCCTTTTTTGGTATTGGTGTAATAAATCCCACTTTCCACTTCTTAGGATACTGGCCACTTCGTGATATTTTATTATAAATGTTAGTCAGCGGAAGGGCCAATTCAGCTGCAAAAGCCTTAATTAACGTCACTGGGATATCAAAAGGCGTAACTGCAGTTCGTTTTAGCTTAGACAGCTTCAATTTCACCTCGGATATCGTTATTTCAGGGATATTAATTCCAGGGAGGTCTTGAGGTGGATTACTATGTTCTTGGGAAATAAAGGGCCCATTAACCGAAGGGGTCTTTGGAGAAAGTGGTGGGTAGGACTGAACAATTGCGGCAAAATGGGCATTTAAATCGTTGGCTGTTTTGACAGGCAGTTCGTCTTTCTTAAAATCAACAGGTGAAGGATTTTTACCAGCTAGCTTTTTTATTTCTTGAAAGAACTTCGCCGGCTTAGAAGCTAAAAGATGATCAACTTCTTTCGAATAAAAATCAGCTTGGGCTTTCTTAATTTTTTTCTTTATTTCATTTCTCAGCTTGTTGGCTTCTTCACGCTTACCTTCTCTAAAAAGTTTTAATTTCTTCTTTATAAGTTTTTTTGTTTCTGAATTTAAGTAGGGTTTGTCAGAAGAACAAACCTTTCTTTTCCGTTCAGGAAAAGAAGATTCAAACTGTGTTATCAGTTTTCTATGCATGTACTCAGTTTTGACATCAACATCTTCAATATGTAACACATCAGTCCAAGCCTCGGAAGTAATCCAATCACCAAAAGAAAGGAGACCAGCATCCGTGATTGGCCTGCTCGTAATTTCCGTCACTGAATAGGCTATTTTTATTTTATCTAACGGATTCCATTGGACCATATAGTGGTAACTCCCCCCCAGTGGGGCCAATTCACTAGGGGTTTGGTAATACTTATTCAAATCAGTAAGGATAACATCAAGCTGTGAACCCCCTTTCGTAGTAGGGAAATTAATAACATTTTTCAAATTAAGTGACGACGCTAGGGATCGAGTATTTAAATCGTTTGCATCGCCCAACATTGCCAGTGCAAAAAGTGGGTTTTTCCTTTGGATAAAATCAGCAGACTCTTGGAGCTTTTCCCAAAAAGCAGTTCGTGCAGATACGGGCTGCCCAGGTGAGAAGTAAAACACGCATACTGCGATTCCCGATAAAGGTCTAGGAAGCCGTTTAGGATGGAGTGTGATCCAAGTAATTTCATCATCCAATTCCAAACCCGGTACTTCAACAACTCTAGGCTTCAAACTCTCATGCACAAAAGCCATAACGCCACCACCTTTTTTCCCTAAGGGGTGGCTATCATGGCGGAGTTTTACAAATGATTCAAAATTATTCATCCGGAGAGTATTAACGTCTTGCCTGTGTACCTCAGTAACACAAATCAACCCTGAACCAAGCATCCCAGCCGTAGCCTCTAATTCAGTAAGCTTCTCAAGGTTCAGACTTTCAGCATTACAATACAGAAACGATGGACAAACGTAACGTTTATCACTGTACTCCTTAGAAAACAACTTTTCTTTAACAATATTTGGGCGAAGGAGTAAGGGGGGAGTAGACGCAAGATCAATATTTTCACTTGTTGGACTAGCAAGTACATTTTTAAGCAGATTAGACTCACCAGAGGAAACTATTGCCGGATCCAAAACCCACGCAGTCGAAGTGTTCACTACGGATCCAAGATCCAAATTTCCGTAGGTTGCGTCCGCGGGTGCGTCATCGGTCAAACGGTCAAGATTTGAATTTTTATTTACAATAAGGGAAATAGGGCTACCTGAAACACTAAGATCTACGTAATAATCTAAACCAGAGTTGTCGTCATCGCACTCGAGACAAGAGAACGAGTTGCATAAGGAGGGTTGGGAGACAAAATATTCGGAAAAAACTGTGAAGTACGACGTACGGGAGGCAAAAGAGGATACATCTCCGCGGTAAGGGGTGGGGGAGGAATAGGCTCTAAAATACTTCGTAACAGGGGACGACTAGTAGAATAGTTTGGTGCAACTGTCATACATATAGCCTTGCTCTTTTCTTCGGCTGATCTAGGCTTAATGGTAGATCCTTCTCTATATGCGACATGGACATTTCTACAAGTGTTAGAAAAACAACGGCCACTGGAGAATTTTTCGCAAATCTTTGTGTGGGGGAGCCCACACGAATTATCGCATTTATCATACACAAATTTCGCACATACGTGGGAAAATCTACATGCGGGGCCGCGATTGCACTTCCCTTTCAAATGAAATTTGCAAACAATATTTGATTGCGGTTTTTCCACCCTAACAGTGCCTGTATTTACCACTGTTTTATTTTCGTGCAACTGTGAATGTGAAAATCTGCAGTTCTTACCTTTGGAGCAATTTCCAAAGGCAAAGTAGCGACACTGTTTCTCACTCTTTCTGTTCTTCTTTGACTTTATCATGGTCCAAGTATTTCCTCTTGTCGTTACGCTAATTGGGGTTACGTCCGAGGTTACGTCATGAATGAACTTGCAATTATCGCCGAATTTGCACTTGCCCATTGAAGTCAGGTAAAAACAGGTTCGATTGCTAGAGGGTTGTTCAATCACGATCGGTCCACTAGATACGTCACCATGCATTTCAGCTCGTGGGGAAGTAGGGCGGTTTGGCAAGGTATTTTCACTTGGATCACTTCTGAGCAGTGCTTCCATAGTCCCCGAATTTTCGGGGATTTCCCCGAAAATCCAGAAAACCCCCGACAAAAACTAAAAGTTCCCCGAATCCCCGAAAAGTCCCCGAATATCTTTCTTTTCCCCTAAAATTAACCGAAAATAGGGTTAGCACATGTCTCATCGCTAATTAATCTTTGCTCGAGGATGGAGCTTATCGCTTATAACTTTAATTTATACATTTCTGCCATTCAACTTGAAGTTTCTTGTCTTTCATGGGGATTTCAAAGCCGCGTTCGATTCGCGGAAGTCAACTACGAGCGTGTCCGAATCCAGTCGCCCAAGAAAATTGCGCGCAAAATTGTGCAATTAATGCCGCGAAAGTGTCCGAATTCGATGGTTTCATTTCTTCTGTGAAAAGTAGAGATTTTGCGGCAAGAGACGAAAGATCAAGCCTTGCGGGAGTGAAAAATCGGCCGACGCTCGATGATTTTCCTGCATAAATAGCGTTTGAAAATCGGTGCGTTTCGTGACGCCCGACAAGGCTTTATAAACCCTTTGGAATGTGGCCTTCGGTGACTCTGGGGACAGTAACAAACTCTTGTTTGAGGAATTAGGTCGAAGTTGATGAGTTTCAGGTCATTCAGTGCAAGGTCGTTCAGACAAGCGTGAACATAGCATGATTTTACATTAACCTTCCCAGGATTTGTATAGGATTTTGAGAAAAGGTAGAACCATTCTAATTTATATTTCAGATTTATTTTGCCTTATATTTTCTTCGTTGGAAAACTAGCCTAATAATTAGTAACCCCACAGTGAAAAAGCGCCCTATTGTTTTGATGATTGTAGTTTTTCTCTTTTTATTTGAAATCAATTCAAATGAGTTTAATCTGTTTTTTTTTAACCGTTGCAAAACTATTTATTTTAGTACTTTCACACCATCTTCACCTGTACAACTCCTCGATTTGCTTTCAATTTGAATGAAAAAATATACTTTGTTCTTCACACATCGTAACTTCAGCGCGCCTTCCGCTTCTTCTTGAAAATTGCGCATAAAATGCTGCATCGTTGCAGCATTTCTCGTGCAATTTTTCGCGGCATTAATTGCGCGTAAAA
Organism: Branchinecta lindahli; assembly: GCA_023053555.1. NCBI lineage: Eukaryota > Metazoa > Arthropoda > Branchiopoda > Anostraca > Branchinectidae > Branchinecta > Branchinecta lindahli. Next base: position 34,041,763 of record JAKZAO010000002.1, read on the forward strand.
TTTCACGAAAATTGCAGTCCGAAACTGAAATGCTCCGAAAATTGCAGAATTAATGTCGCATTTTCCGTACGAAAGCTGAATTCGGACACGCTCTACGTCGGCACCTGTGACCTGTCGCTGTCGGAAGCTTGTCCCGTGAGAGAGGAGACCATTGTGGGCATTGTGCTTGCTACTGGGTCGTGTTGATTTCGCGGGTTTGATCTTTGACGGTTTGAGGCATTGATGATTGGTTGAGTCTCAGTAACCTCAGTGAGTCAGTTCATCTGATGACATCTGTCTGTCAGCCCAGACTGTCCACTTTTAATTTGTGTATTATAGAGCTAACAATAAGGACCTGGCTGGTCTTACGTCACAAATCGTTTGAAGGTAAGGCGTAACTATAGTTGCGTTTTGCAGATACCATGGTATCTGATACCACGGTCTAAAGTCGTTTTTGCAGTTACCGTGGTATCTGATACCACGGTCAAAAGGCGTTTTTGCAGTTATAGTGGTATCTGAAAAGTCTTCTCACTTCAAATTTTGTCAAATTGGCGAGAAAGAAGTTTTGCGCTTAGTGATGTAACTAGATATCAGTTTTTCTTTTGGGATGACTTCGAAAAGTACAATTTCGGCAACAGTCGTTATTGCAGTGCAACCGTTTATCAGACACCACGGTAACTGAAACTAGAGCTGGAAGCTCATATGGCACTTGCAAGGCTGGGTCAGAGGATGAAAGTAGGAATTCGTGGGTTTGTTGTGATCAAAACTCTTGAAGCAAAAATGATGATGAACTCATCGGGATCACGAAAATGTATATTTTGCTTAAAAGTATTTTTTGTCCGTTGCGGTTAGGATTAGTACTTTAAGGGATGGTCGGATAGGGGAGCTGACAATTTATAAGCCAATCCTGTCAAGTGTCTAATTTCTAAGCCAAGTTTCATCATCCTAGCACATCTGGAAATACCTTGATTCGAGATCACCGGAATTCCGGACCCCCCTAAACTCCCCCCTCCCACAGTGCCTGAACCCGGTCCGGTTCTGTTACTTATGTATCTAGAACTTGTGCTTGTTCTTCCAACCAAGTTTCATCCCAATTGCTCCACTGCGTGTCACACGATTTCCGGTTCTCCCCTCAAACTCCCCCCAAACATTCATCGGATTACATCCGGACTTTAACTATAGGACATTTGAGACATGAGGTCTTTCCAAATATCAAGTTTCAATAAGATCCGATCACCCGTTCAAAAGTTATACATACCTCACGATTCAGGATTCCCCCCCCCTCCTCTCCCCCCACGATGGTCGGATCAAGGAACCGATCACCCGTTCGAAAGTTATGCATACCACTGAATTCCGGATTCCGGCTCCCCTCCCTCACCCCACGATGGTCGGATCGGGCAAATGACTATTTCCAAGTGGACGCAAAACATTTGAAAACTGAATTTGAGAAAGATCCGTTTTCGTCGGGTAGGTTTCGGTCACGTCTTTTTGCAAAAACACGCGGCGGTGCTACGAAACTGCGTCCCCGATTTTATCACCGAAATTCAAGTTTTGTCTCCCCGAAATCGCCCCGAATTTCTAAGGCTTGTTCCCGAATTTGGAAATCAGAAAGTGGAAGCACTGCTTCTGAGATCAGAAGGAATATTCCTTGTAGCAGTTGCCAATAGTTCGGTAATTTGGTGTTTCAGAGACGTAATCGTATCGGAATCAGTTTTTTTCTCTTCGACAAGTTGATCTATATCAGACTGCAGGGTAGACTGGACACAACGCAACGACTCGTTTTCGGTTCGTGCAGTAGAATAGTTTTTTTCCATCATTCCTATTTCTTTTTCCATCGTAGTTATCACCAAGTCTTTCTCCGCAATTTCGGACACAAGGCTCTGGCATTTTTGTTCTAGTTCTGCCAGCATTTGAGTAGTTGAGTTACAATTTTTGCAGCGGTCAGAAACAGGGCTTGTAACAATTGTCGGATGATGGTTGCTTGAATTATTGTCTTTTGATTTGTGTTCGGGAGTAGGGATGACTTCAGTCTCACTGTTAAGACGGGGGATCTCCATGGCAACTGCAGCTGGGTTTAGAGTCTTAGTTCCGCAGTCAAGGCATTTCCACGTATCAGTCCATTCGGTAGTTTCGATTTTTGCGCATCGGTTTTTACCGGCATGGAGCCACAGGGAACATATTGTACATCTAACTGAGTTTGACGATACGCCAGCATGGCATTCAGGACATACATGCTTGGCAGGCTTCATTTTGCAGCCTTAATTATGAGAATTCACAAGAAAAAAAAACAATTTTCTTGTCGCTGTGCGCTTAGGAAAATGGTAAGGGGGCTACCCCAAAACCATCACCCCGTATCCCGATTGGGCCAGAAACAGGCCAGAAAGAAATTCTACCGGCTTTAAAATAATATGAATAGTCTTTATGTAGCGATCAATTCTCACCAGCCGAATGATTATCCAATTCAGTGGCACTACACACGAATCATTCCGCACAGCGCGCCGGTCAATCGGGAACTGAACATACCCTGAGTTTCTGCTAGGTATCTGTTGTGGACAACCCTACCCTGACCTACTCCAATGTGTTGTGTGCTGCTTCGAAGAAATTCTGATTGTTTTATTTCTGAACTTCACTCAAATCAACAATATTGTATTTAGTTAGCAGGTTAGGGTAGTGCAGTCTAGTACACTAGCCCCTTTTCAGGCATGGTGCTCAAACTTCTAGCACCATGCCTGGGTGCTAGACGTTTAGGCACTCTACCTTGGATTTCATGTATCGTGCATGGATTTCAGTATACAGTGCATGCATGAAAAACACAGTTTCTGTCATCACAACTGAGCACCAGCTCGGACAGGGCTGAAATTACTACCATGAATTAGAGAAATCAAAGACAATCCTTGTCATATTTTTCATAACAAAAACAAAAGGACGCGACTGATGATGGAGATGAAAAACCTCATTTCCTTTTCTACATAGTCAAGGGTTTTGCATGCAAAGTGTCATGTGCCTCAGCTTTTTCTAGCTAACAGTCAACCAGAATATTGGCTCCTAGGGCACTCTACATGGAAAATAGATAGGCTGCTGTCAGATTTTTAATCTCCATCATCAGTCGCGTCCTTTTGTTTTTGTTAGGAAAAATATGATAAGGATTGTCTTTGATTTCTCTAATTCTTGGTAGTAATTTCAGCCCTGTCCGAGCCGTTGTTAAGTTGTGGTGACAGAAACTGTGTTTTTCATGCATGCACTGTATACTGGAGTCCATGCACCATACACGAAATCCAAGGTACAGTGCTTGAACGTCCAGCACCCAGGCATGGTGCTAGACGTTTGAGCACCGTGCCTGAAAAGGGGCTAGTGTACTAGACTGGGGTAGTATAGAAGTTTAATTTTTTACTTTAAATTCAAGCACCTAGGCTCTGCCTAGGCTACAAGAGAAAAAAAAAACAATATATTATTATAGCCTACACTTACAGTAGAGGTAGGGGAGAGGGGTGCCATACCGCACGGGGGCGAAACCGAACCTTCAATTTTTTCACCACCCAGCATGCAGCTTTTTCACTCTAAAAAATAACGCTAGATGGCCTCTACCTAGCGCCCATTTGGCGGAAGTTTCAAATCAGTTGAACAAACTGTACAAGTTTTGGGAGCCCTTGAAGTTTTTTTGCTCTCGCTGGAAATCTGGACATAGCAGGTCGGTGAAAGATAATTCAATAATTGTGACAGCTAGAATTCCGTGCTTTTGCAGGCGTTTAGACTAGTATTTGTTCTCTATCCTGTGTGATTTTCATTTTGATCGGCCGACGGGTTTGACCACGGCCGCCATTTAATTTTTTTTTGTCTGTCTGGGGCGATTCCGAACGAAAATTTAGGGGCTATTCCGAATGTATTTTTGAACGTTCGGTTACGCCCCTTCTTGACCAAAGATAACTACGACCTTCAACTTTGCAGATTCTGAGGTTTATATGTCACTACTAATGTTAGGTGATGAGGGTGCCCATTTATGCTTATATAGTTGAAAATCTGGTCATTTTGCGTTTTTTACGTTGCTTTTCAAATAAATAGCTGAAATCTGTTCCACCCTCATCACCTAACTAATGTTAGGTGATGAGGGTGCCCATTTATGCTTATATAGTTGAAAATCTGGTCATTTCGTGTTTTTTACGTTGCTTTTCAAATAAATAGCTGAAATTTTCAACCCGTCCGGATTGGCCCCTACCCCGTCCGCTTTCGCCCCGTGGTGGGGGCTATCTCGAACAACTGAGAGACAGCTGGTTTTAGGGCTGCAAAGGGTTTACATTGACTCCTAAAATTTTCATAAATTCACCATAGAATGCCCAGTGTCTCTTCTCCCTTGACCGTAAAAACCGAGTATATTGGTTAAAAAATAAGCTTCCAGCACCAGAAAAAGCAAAAATCGTTCGGTATGGCCCCCCTCTCCCCTACGCTTATGTGAACGTTTGTTGACAGTGGACTTTGCCATTTTCATGCCCTTGCTGTGTAAAAGCTAACTACCAGTTAGCCATAGGCCTAGTATGTGAGAAGGAAGGGCATCTGAAACTGAAAACACATGTAGCCTAGGGTATAGCCATAGGTATTTTGGATCTTCATTCTACCATTTAGCCCAAAACTGTACTGTTCGCATTAAAGTAACTGTTCACATAAGCATACCTCTACTTCTACTGTACAACAACAAGCAAGGCTACCCCAATATTTGCAATAACTAATAAGCTACACTACAGCTATGCTATGACATGATATCCAGCAATAGGCACAACTTGTGCCACAAGTTATCCCATCAAGGGTGACTGATCCTGGACTGATCCCACCCTTTGCATCATAAGTAACTTCTTATCATGCTGGTCATCAGCCTCAGGCTCAGGCTACTTTCAGCCAGTGTATGCTGTATTGCCCACTTGCTGCAGCTTACCTTGCTCAGCTCGGTAAAGCTGGGTACTCAAGTTTTCTCCATCACTCAAAGTCAGGACCCTCTTCACAGAGCTCGCACAGTATAGATCCATATTTAACACCAACGTTAGCCACAATTAGCGTAATCCTTCTTCCCCAGATCTCAAGAGCCAACTGCCAGAAAACCTTGTGCATCTAAACTTGTCCTTTTTGCGGCTGGGGTCAATGATGAAAAAGGTGAACAAAATCCCATAGAGGTAAACAAAGTCTTCCTTCGCTTTCCAGCAGTAAATTCAAAACTCAAAAGGTATGTAAAATCTGCTTGCCGAAAGCAGATCCAGAGTGGAACCAAACCTTAGTGCCAGTCACTGAAGGAAAGAAGGTGTCACTCCCGATTGTCTGTTCTTATGACTGGTTGAATTTCTTCCTTCAGTAGGATATGAAATTGTAGACTAGTGCCCTAGTGGTTGGATACCCCCTGGATACCCCTCCTGTACTCTTAACAGCTTTCTGGTTTTGGCCAGATTACAGACGACTTACTTGTCAGGCAAGAAAAGGAAGTTCATTAACATTTCAGTATGTCTCCTGATCTCTATATCGAACTTTTTTCATTTTTAGATTAAATTGTTTATAACAGTAGGGCACCAGCAGACTTTTTGGAGATTTCTCCTGTTCAGGGGAATCTCCTGCTGAGGTGAAAACAGATTCCCTTGTATAGGGGATTTTGATCTTGACGGAAATGAGAACTGCTAGAAAAAAAATCTTTGGTTATTTCAGTTCTAGAGGCACTAGGAAACCATATCCCTTAGGACCCCCTCCTCACCCTCCACCCCATCTCTAGAAATCCAATAAAATTGGCCAAAAAACAGAAAAGTTGCATTTTTTGGGTTTAGCTGGCATCCCATAGAGTTTCTTGATGCCAGTGTGCATGACTGCCTTTATAGTGAAACTTCAGAAGGCTATTCCTTACCTTTTCACTTCTTCCTTCCTTTCTTGGAATTTGGTATTTTCTTGGTATTTCCTCCACACTAGGAGAAAGCACCTGGACAAGTGGAAAGTACGAGAAGAAAGGAAGGAAAAAGTGAAAAGGTAAGGAATAGCCTTCTGAAGTTTCACTATAAGGCAGTCATGCACACTGGCATCAAGAAACTCTCTGGGATGCCAGGTTAACCAAAAAAATGCAATTTTATTATTTTCTGGCCTATTTTATAGAGGATATCTAGAGATAGGGTGGAGGGTGAGGAGGGGGTGCTAAGGGATAGGTATGGTTTCCTAGTGTCCCTAGAACTGAAATAACCAAAAAAAAAAATTATATCAGTTCTCATTTCCATCAAGCTTCAAATCCCCTACCCAGGGGAATCTGTTTTCACCTCAGTAGGAGAATCCCTGAGCAGGAGAATTCTCCAAAAAGTCTGGTGCCCAACTGTATAACAAATTTTCCATTTTCTACATACAGGATTCCGGGTGAACTATTTGTCCTGTGAGAAACTGAAGGATAGCATGTCTACTTACCTCTAAACTGACTGTAATGTTTGCTTTATTTTTGTATTCTTAATCTGAAACTCCTCCCCTAAATATAGGGATAGACAGGGGCATTACTATGTGGGTGGAGGGGGGACTCCCCCCCTCAAAGGTCTTGAGAAAGTACTTCTATCGGGAGGCAGTAACTGCTTGTTTTGTCAGCAAATTTTTGACTCGGTTGGCACAAACTGGACCCCCCTCCCCCTCAAAGGTAAAAGGCTAGTCATGCCCCTAGGGTACAGGGTCCACCTTCAAAAGTTGACCTATACTTTGACCCATTGGATCTTCACACACCAAGTTTGAACAAAATATAAAAGGCCAATAGTCACATGGATAGACTTTACTGAGTCATATATATTCCCTCACTAGCGTTTTACGAACCCAAAATGCGGCTCTGGTGATCCAGTTATATCCATCTTTCTTAGCACTTGAAGACATATAAATTTTCTCTTGTAATCTAGTTACAATAACTACTTCTGGAGAAAACTAACTTCTAACTTCATTAGATTTCACTAATTGCTTTCTGCTGAGTTGCCTTGTGATTTAGTTTTAGCTTAGGCTATATAAAAAATGGGTGAAGAAGCTGACATTTTTTTTTTATCAAATTATAAATTATTAATGCCAGAGAATGTATTTTATCATTTGGGTTGCAAAACCAAAGTAATGTACTAATCATTTGCAGTTTGATCGAATATGTCACGAGAATCTACAAAATACCCCAAAACCTTATTCTGTCAGAGATGCCCTTCAAAGATTCTGGTTGGAGGGACTGGTCACTTGCATGTTGAAGAGGTATGTTTGAAGTTGATCATCAAATGTTGTAACCTGGTTTTGGTATGTTGGCAGTTACATATGATAAAATTCACACCATTGATGCGATCCATTGTCACATATTGGATTCTGAATTAGATATGGAATTAGATGTTCCATAGTTTTAGGTGAGACATAAAAAGGCTAATTTATTTGTTTCTGAATACACTCTATGATTTGTATCCTAAGTAAGAATAAAATTGGAAGTTAAGAATAATATTATCGATATGATGCCTTCGTATAGAAGTATGAAGATTACATGGTTAAACTCTGTAAGACCACCAACTGATAGAGGCCAGGTTACTTGATCAGTTCTAGGAGATCGAAGGTTATCTGTTGTTCGAATGGCTTTAAAAATTTAAAAATAATCCATATTTGCCTATGGACTGGAATGAGTGGTTAGGAAATGCGACTTTTGAGTAGTTGGGAAACAAGAGGTGTGTGAAAGGTTCTAGCGTAATTGAAATCGAAAACTCGAGAGCTCGCGATTCAATCTTTTTCATGAAGGCAGATTTTTCACCACCTTGAAACATGAGTTAAATGGAAATCACATATCCTGAAGATGTCCTTAGTTGATGAACTTGGCGAAGTACTTAAGTGGTTATCTGCCGTTTATGTTTATTAGATTAAAGCTTTATTTCTAGAGCTTTAGGCCTACTCTAGTTATTAACTGATCCTTTGAATGTCAGTAGTTACAAAAGCTGAAAATAGAACGATGTAATTGGCACAAAATAATCTTCGACTTCACATGTAATCCATGTTAAGTCGTCTTTTCCGTGGGGCGAAATGGCTCTGGGCGAATAGTCTCACCAGCGGATTGGCCGCGGAAGGAACTGTCATAGTACGAATTGCCCCGCAATCGAGGCCATGTTTGTTTGGAAATAAAGTCTGAAAAATTGCTACCAGAACACAGGATGTACCGAATCTTTCTAAAGCCCAACCTAACAATAGGCTAACACCGACTTTGAAAAAAAAGCCCAGTTTTGATTGAACCTCGGACTTCACTTAATTCTTCGTCGGGATTTGGAAGTGGAACGTAGGAACAACCACGGATCTTCCCTGCTATCGTTAATACCTGTTCATGGCTGGCGTTTCCTGTCGCTAACACCGGCCCATAGGCATCGCTGTGATCTGATCAAGTCAAAGAAATTCTATGCAGGAGCGTCGCAAGTGCATTTTCGTTAGGGGGGGGGTGCAGAGCAGGGGCGTCACTATTGGGGAGGAGGTGGGACTTCCCCCCAAAGGTCCTGAGAAAATAGGCTACTTCGTCGGGCGAATCCGGCAAACACAGAAAAAAAAAAATTTAATATGCCTTTGTCGGCACACAGAAAGAAATCTAATTCTGTGTGCTTTTGTCGGGCCTCGTGTGTTGTCGTCGCCACATCGGGTTATTTTTATACGTAATATAAGAAACCAAATTCTGTAAACATCTATAGGGCGCACCCGAGAATTTCAAGTCTCGTCGTCAAGTCTACAGTCTTTCTGGGCACAACACAATAGAAATCAAATCCTGTATGGTTTTGTCGGGCGTCGTATTCTCCTCGGCACTTCAGGTTCTTTTTTCACGCAAGAAATCTAATTCTGTTAATGTTTGTCGGGCGCATCCCTAAAGTTTAAGTTTCGTCGGCACATCAGCTTCTGTTTACACATCGGGTGCACATCATCGGGTTCTTTTTGGGATCCCAAAACGTAAGTGGAGGGATACCTATGACATCGCACAAGTTGTCCGTCCGTCCGTCCGTCTGTAAGCACGATAACTCTGGAAGGGAATGAGATATTTTGATGAAACTTGGTGTGAGCATTCTTTGGGTCAAGAGTAAGGTCGAGTTCGTAGATGGGCCCTGTAGCTTTACATTTAGGGGTGGGGGAGGGGGTTTAAATTAAGGGGTAAGCAAAATTTTTTTAAACAGCTAATGTGATAGTCGACACGAATATGAAAACCATTTTCTCGCCGGACAAGTAGTTCGTCCGGAATCCGGGCAAAACCGGAAAGTTTGTTAAAAGTAGAAGTCTTATTTGAAGTTGATTAGATGTTTGATATAGGGGTAAGAAGGCATGCTGAACAAGAATATGAAAACCGTTTTCTCGCCGGACAAGTAGTTCGTCCGGAATCCGGCCAAAACCGGAAAGTTTGTTAGAAGTTAAAGTTTTACCTGAAGTTCATTAGATGTTTGATGTAGGGGTAAGAAGGCATGCTGAACAAGAATACGAAAACTGTTTTATCGCCGGACAAGTAGTTCGCTCGGAATCCGGCCAAAACCGGAAAATTTGTTAAAAGTTAAATTTTTATTTCAAGTTGATTAGATGTTGGATATAGGGGTAAGGAGATACGGTGAATCCGTTTTTGAGCTTTAGGTTTTCGCCGGACAAGTAGTTCTTGAATTTCGCCAGAACCGCAAGCTAGGATCGTTTCGATCGGCTTATAGAGGTAAACGCACATGCTGAATCCATATCTGAGCTTGGATTTCTTAATGATTAGCTGTTTGTTTGGCCTGGCGAAGACTGGATCTGGCGAAGACAAAACCTAATTGTCTGGATCAAATATTGAATTTTTGGGATCCCATCGGAACCTTTGGTCTTGTTATACGTAAGAAATCAATTTCTGCAAACATGTGTCGGGCGCACCCGGTTTAAGTCTCGTCGGCAGATCAAGATCTTTACACGTAATAAATCAAACACCGTAAACTTTTGTCGGACCAATCCCGGAAGTTTGTCTCGTCGTTAACTATTTATGGGTACAGTCGTTGGCAGCTTAACTTTTTGCGAAAGCTGAAATGAAAAGCCGAAAATGTGAATTTGAATATACAAATTTACATTAAAAGAATAATCTCAACTGATGCATGACGCCACTGGTGCAGAGCCAAAGTTTTTACCGAATCTATCAAAAGTTTTACCGAATCCGAGAAACTGAGAGCTTAGCCTATATTACTTAAGATTACTGAACAGAAAGGATAACGTACAAAAAGTAACACCAAAGGGCAGCATAAAAGATGATTAGCCAGCACTAGGCGTCGCTTTTGCGAAGCCCGCTTGAACAATGTATTGCCGGGCACGACTGCGGCAGCAGCAAAAATGATTTTTCACCACAGTGCCAGAATCCGATTCGATAATGTGAATAACGTATCTAGGCATATGACTTGTGCTGGTTCTTCCTACCAGGTTTAACCCCTATCCCTCCACTCTAAGTGTTTCCTACAATATCTGGTTTCTCCCTCCCAGTGTCACCGGCTCCGGTCCAGGTTTAAAATGGGACGTATGAGACACGAGGTCTTTATAAATGTCAAGTTTTATTTGAATCCGATCACCCCTTCAATAGCTGAGCTTGACACTAGATTCTGGATTCCCCATGCCTACAATCCCCCACGATGGTAGGATCGGCGAACGACTATTCCCAAGTTAATCTGTTCGGGTCCCTGATAAACCAGCCAGGTTTCATCGTCCTAGCACATCAGGAGGTACCAAAATCGCGGGATCGCTAGAAATTCGGACCCCCCTAACGCCCCCAGAGTGACTGGATCCGGTCCGGTTATGTCATTCGCGTATCTAGGACTTATGCTTGTTCTTACCACCAAGTTTTATCCCGAACCCTCCACTCTAAGCGTTTTCTAAGATTTCCGGTTACCCCTTCCAGCTCCCCCCAGTGTCACCGAATCCTGTCCGGATTCAAAATGGGGCGTCTTAGACGCAAAGTAAGGTAAGGTAAGGTAAAGTCTTTCTATATATCAAGTTCCATTAAGATCCAATCACCCGTTCGCAAGTTTAAAATACTTTACTTTCCCGGATTCCCCCTCCCTCCACTCCCTCCCAGATGGTTAGATCGGGGAAACGACTATTCTCTAGTCAGTCTGTTGGGATCCCTGACCGCACCTGCCAAGTTTTATCGTCCTAGCACATCAGGAAGTACCGAACTCCCGGGATCACTAGAAATTCGGATCCCCCCCCCCTCCAGCTCCCCCACAGTGAGCGGATCCGGTCCGGTTATGTCAATCTCTTATCTAGAACCTGTGCTTGTTCTTTCCACCAAGTTTTACCACGATATCTCCACTCTAAGCATTTCTTAAGATTTCCGGTTCCCCCCCTCCAACTCCCCCAACGTAACCGGATCCGGTCCGGATTTAAATTGGGACGTCTGAGACATCGTCCTAGCTTATGCGGAAGTGCCCGAACTAGCAAAACCGGGACCGACAGAACGACAGACCGACTGACGGACAGAAATTGCGATCGCTATATGGCACATAAAAATGGCGCCAAAGTACTAAAATAAATAGTTACAGATGGCTGTTTGAAGTTAAAAAAAAAACCACAAATTCATTTCAAATTTTGAGTAGGCTATAATAAGAAACAAGAACAAAGGTTATTATTTTTTCTGTTTACTGTCCCCAGAGTCATCAAAGGTCACATTCCAAAGGATTTATAAAGGCCAGTCGGTGGCCACAATGAAAATACATGCCGATTTTTAACGCTAATTACGCGCGAAAATCATCGAGCATCAGGCCGATTTTTTTTAGCCCCATGTCAACGGGCTAAGAGCCATTGCTTCGATGTGCACCGCTGTTGCTGCTGAAACGCAAAATCGCCACTTTTCACAGAAGAATTAAACTTCTAATTCGGACACTTTCGTAACAATAATTACAGAATTTTGTGTTAAATTTTCCCGTGCGTCTGAATTCGGACACGCTCACTGTCAGAAGTTTGGCAACAGATAACAGACGTTTGCGCATCCTTGTGTTAAATGTTATGAGAATATATATTTTATGACCCTTTTGAATGTTATCCTTTCACAAAAAGTAAGACTTTACTGGTCATAACATACATTTTGTTTTGGAACATAACGCTTAAAAAGGGTCATCACATTCACATATATATTCTCATACGTTCAACACAAGGATACGCAAACATGTATTATCAAACTTCTGACAGTGTGTTTATGAAATAGAATTTATCCGCCGTCAGGATCATTTCGGATGATAAAACAGGGATCTGCACCGTCTCATGCAGCCAGAGCAGCCTCCCTAACTAGCCTGATGACGTCAGCTTGCATTGATGCTTACAGTATTTCTTGGTTTTAGGTTTCTCTTCCTCTACCCGACATCAGCAAAAACAGTGAAACAGTGGCAACTGAGACACTCAGTGAGTTTGTGGCTGTTCAGAACATTTACGACTTCGACAATGTTGGTTTCTCGAACACAGTGGACAATAAGAAATATTTGACATGCGCAGATTGTGAAGTGGGACCAATTGGTTGGCACTGTCTTCAGACTAAAGTTAGTTATGTTGCTTTATCCCGTGTAAAACAGTGAGGTTAATGTGACTCTTTTTTGTATTACGCAACAGTTAAAAAAAAAAAAAAAATCCGACAAATAAATAACCGCTATAAAAGGATAATATCGTTTCTGACGAAAGCGTACAAGCTTGCAGCCACGGCAACACCGACACTTATAATCACAAACTCCATCATATGTCTCTTTGATCCTTTCTTCTGCGACATCATCTTTCTTTTCTGAATGGCAAGTCGGTGAGATTCGGCACGGCGCTTAACATCCGCCATGTATTCTTCTTCCTTAAGCCGTCTAAAAATTCAAAGAATGCATTTATGAAGCCACGATTTTCTCTCCACTTTCGATGCTAAACAATTCTATAATTAATGTAATAGGGCTTTTACATTCAACTTTCTAGATCAATTCAACTCCTTTAAGAGAAAAACACTCGAACGAAGAAGGACGAAGACACCTCCTCTACCGCTGAAATTCAAGTTATATCACGCCTCGTGGCTGGAACGCCAACCCTCCTTGCTAGTAACAGCTTGCAATATCATCACAGTGCGCTATCCATACGACCCTAGACATTGACCACCAAGAAGTTTGCCTTAGAAGACCCCCCCCCCCCAAATCCAACTCCATTAGAAATAACATGTCCCACTAGCGGGTCTCGTTGTCAAGGTTAAAGTTTAACCGAAAAGGGGCTGGGGTAGGACAATCTAGTTATCCATCACTTATTCACTTAAGTTGGCTTGAAGACCCGCTGAAAATGCGTTACTTCGTTGTTCTGCTGTTCACGAATAATCGATTTTCAAATAGTGAAAATTCCTTGTGATTTATGATACTGAATTTTTGTTGTAGATACTTTACGTGAAAGATTTATGATTTTTTTTTTTTAAGTAAAGTAAAGTAATTTATTTTTTACCCGCCATTTTGGAAAGCGGAGTATAAAGAGATAAGAAAGAAATAAATAAAAACAAATACAAAACACATTACATATATAACACAAAATCTAATCTTCGGCCAGGAGACAGGATAAAAGGTCATGCGCTGGTTGGGTCCAATGGTCGATGAGGTTCAGCAAAGAAGAGGATACTTCGGAAAGGGTAATACTTGCATCCTGAACTTGAAACTAATCCGTTAGGGTGTGGTTGTGGCATAATTTTGAAAGATGGAGCAGGTGCTTCGCATATTTGAAGTAGCAGGATCTTATCTTTTTTAGTTCCTTCTTTCGCAGAACATGTGTTACGCCAGAACGAAATAAAAGTCAAGGAGCGCAGAAAGTGCTGTATAATTTTCCCAAGGCTTTTCGGTTGTAGCGCCCTCGGTTAGGGACGATGCGCCCATAAGCAGCACGGATAGATTGACATGTGCAAGGCACTAAGCAATCTTCACCAATCTCACCACTGCCCACTGAGAAGCTGCATTTGTGTTGAGATTAAAATTTCCCGCGTCATAGTAGAATTTACGCTGTGGGGACGGTCGCAGATATTCTGAAACGTCATAACTAGAGCAGATAGTGGAAAACAAAACAAAAATCCCTTTGCAGAATCCAAATAATTCAGTGTGTTCAATTAGATGACACAAAATTAAATCGGCTTTTCAATTAAACTTTAATGAATTACTGGTTCTGTGGACACTTGAGAAAACTAGCAGCGAATTAATCTAGTCGGACAGCACTGCTAGATAAACGCCTAAAAAATATACATCCCTAGCCATGTTCATCCGCTATTTCTCAATGCGCTTACTTTAACAGCGTTTACACAAGGGCAGCTTTTACCTTATTCTATCGCATATTAGCATGGCACATGGAAAGAGGCCAAGCTCACTATCACAATACAGGTTGTACTAGGCAAATTCATGCTGACCTCACGTAACCTGCGTGACGTTCCAAAACGAAATTCGAAATCCATGCCCAAATTCAGAACCAAGAGAGATTTTTAGCGTGTTTCACCCTACATACCGTAGTTATTACGCTAGTCGCCGTAGTTACTACGCTGGTCGCCGTAGTTACTACGCTAGTCGCCGTAGTTACTACGCTAGGCTGGAATGCTTTTTTATTTTTTCGGTCAAATATCAGGTCGCGGGGTAATCCGACCAATCACGTTATAGAGATGCGTAGTAACTACGCTCCCGAGCGTGGTAAGCAAATAGTTACTATTAGTTACTATTTTGAGAAGGTTGGAACGGTCAGCGTAGTAACTTTTCGTGAGGCCGGAACGGAAATAGTAACTAATAGTTACTATTGGTAGAGGGGTGGAACACGCTCTTTGTTGTTAAAGATCAGAAAAACACGTGCAACTGACATTTCGCTGGTTCTGGAATGGTTTTGAAGTTTCTCAAGGGATTTGTATCACGTGCCACCTGTGCTTTCACTTACTTGTTTTCCACATAGCCCGCTACGTCTTTCATTGCCTGCTCTTTAGGATATCTCTGTCGAATATCTGTCGCAGAACTCAAAATGACGTCCCAATTTACTTCCATGGCAGGCATCTAGAAAGATTCACATAAAGCGTTACTCTAATTGGTCTCTTTCTCAAGAATGTCTCAACAATGATGTTTCCAGAATAGCCTACAGTACCTAGCGTAGGTCGTCGATACATATTTTACAACTTTATAGTGAAAATGTTCGACAAAATACGATACAAATGAAGACATGTAGGCTATCTATCCAGTAGCGTATATTAGGGGGGGGCGACAGGGGCGATCGCCCCCCCCCGAAATTCTTGAAAAAGGGATTTTTAGTGGGAAAAACGTGTGCGAAACACGGGCGAGAGGGGCGATCCTCACCTGAAATTCTCGGAAAAGGAGTTTTTACGGTAAAAACGTACGCTAAAATACAAATTGAGAAGATCAATCGAAATTATTTACAGCACGGTTCAGTAATAGATCTCAGAAACAGTTTTTGAGTGGTAATGTGAATGATTACAAGATTAAAAGGTGTTGTTTACACCTCGTTTTTAACAAAATCGTCATTTGGAGTCGAATTTTAGTCTGGCTAAAGGTGTTTTTAGTGTTAAAAACGGTCAAAAAATGAAAAAATTGCCGAAAATTTTTCGGACTTACGGCCGGAAAGGGGGGGCATTCGGCAGCTTATTTTCACTGAGCTGTCGCCCCTCCCGAAACAAATCGGAATATACGCTACTGTATCTATCGTACCTACTCTCAGTGATGAGACAAACACCGAAGTGTGCGTGATACTACCTTACCAACAGAGAGTGCTAGTGTTTCAATGCCATTTTATGACATGGCAAATTTTAGAACTGACAAATAAAGACAGTAATGCAGCAATGCCTTGTCCTTCCCTAAAACGTCTCAATCATGATGAAAGGTCGATTTTGTAACCAGAATTCCATGTTATCTTTTCATCCGCAAAATCTCATTCATATCTTTTCATTAAAAAAATACAGCTAAAAGCTGAGAATCAGCCTACTAGAACTTGAAAAGAACATGTGCTTGTCTACCAGAAGTGAAACTAAGTTTCCAACTTTTAGCGCCTATTACAGTACAGAGGCCGTAATGGATCAAAATGTTCGGCCTGGCAGCAGAGTTTCCGGCCTGTCAACACCCAATGCAAAGTTCAGTACGGGAGGGGTATCCAACCTCGACCTTATATAACCTCGAACTTGGCCTAAAAATCTTACAAAGAAACTTTTGTGCAGTCCAAAACAGGTCCTAGGTGACAGGTTTCTTTGGCCCGCCCTGTGGGAGGAGCTACACCATCAGAAGTCAGGGCTTTCTTCTTCACAGTTATGACCTTGAAAGGACTGCATTGAAATTTTCCTTTTAACCTTAGGCCAAGGACCAAGGAAGTGTTTTGGTCAAAGACCCGCTCGTCGAGGATTCGCAACAAATGGGATAGCTATCAATTAACTCCTTTAAAGGAACAGAAAACTTGACTCAAACTTGACTCGGGGAGCTAGCTAACATATCAAGAATGTACCCTGGGTCGACATTGAGAGTAAGAAAAATTCTCGTTACGAACATTGCAGTTTCCGAGAATTCGACTTTTGAGCAAAAGGTTTGCAAAAGCAAAAGGTTTGTGTGCCGCGACTAGGAATCGAACCCCGGCCGTCTAGTCGGGGAGGTCGTTACTCTGTAGTCTACATGTAAAAAGGCGAACTTTTACAGTACAGGAGTGCATAATTACAGTGCATAAGGGGCAAGGGCCTGCCAGGTAGCTTTGGGAACACTAAGGAGGGGGTTCGAGACAGTTCGAGATGACAAAGAAGGGGGGGGGGGCCTGTCGACAATAAGACCCTGTATATTTATCCAAGCCCCCCGGGCGATTCGATGGCCGAAAGTTGCGTAGTCAAGTTTACTGTTCCTTTAAGCTAAGTTTTCACAGGTTGTGAAGTTCGGTTTACATGGACCTACGGTTAGACAAGCAGTTTCTTACCTTAGACAACTTGTGGTGTAACATGGCCATGTCGCATTCTGTGTTCTGCAAGTCCCGCGCGTGAAAGGCAACAAATGCGGCTGCCACATAGAAGGGGGCTACAGGTGGGGAAGCCATGAAGTAGTCATATATTTGAAGAAGAGTGTCATACTCCCTGATTTCGTGGCCGAACCAGGTGATGACCCACGGAAGGCAGAAAATTGTTCCGAGGCTTGCACTGAAAGCAAACGGAAACAAATATCAAAAACACAAAAGTCCTTCTGGGACATCGGGGCGACCAAAGTCTAGAAAATGAATTGTTTTCTTTTCTTCAAATTCTGCGTCAACTACTCGGCGAAAGGGAACAAAAAAAAGAAGTATAAAAAACTGTCATTTCTCTAAAAATCCTCCGTGTGAAACAAAACTGAGACGACTAGAAGTTATGTCTTACAGCTTTTGCCGAAGGTGATTGATCAGGATATACGTTATGCACCATGACAACCTCCTATAACCTGGTCAGTTTAATGGAAATTAGCAACTGAGGGGAAATAATTTAAAATTATACACTCCAAATCTGAAAAAAATTAGCCGGTCGCCATACTCGCCATTTGAGAACTAAGTGGCCGTCCGGAGGAACTCCCTATCAGATGAAGTAGTCGTTGCGACGGTTCATGCGTTCGAGTACATGTTAATGCAGCGAAAACAATTCCACGGAAGCCATTATCGAGACAGGCTAGGCGACTGAGGACAAGCGACTGACCAAAACATGCACTTAAATTCATAAGCCTACACGAGGGCAGTCCGAATACTCCCAATTCAAGTAGCAATCCGAAGGTTAGCAAGGTGTGACTCCAGTACAGTAGAGGTATGCTTATGTGAACAGTAACTTTAATGTGAACACTGCAGTTTTTGGCTAAATGGTAGACTGAAGATCCAAAATACCTGTACAGGTGTTTTCAGCTGCCCTTCTTACCTACTTTGGCTAACTGGTAGTTAGCTTTAGACACAGCAAGTGCATGAAAATGGCAAAATTCGAAGTCAACAAACATGGGGAGAGGAAATTTATTTTAAGGTGGGGATTCCAGCAGATCACTTGAGGTTGTTAATGAGTTTACGGGGTGATTGTCTACCATTAGGAATGCGTAGAAGATATTTGGGTAAGGTAAGAGTGTTGTCTGGTCCTTATTTTTGCCCAATGTGGGGGCAATTGGATGAAAATATTTTTCACTTAATGTGCGTATGCCCTGAGCTTTCAGATCTTCGTGGGGAAATTTTTGGTGTTAGTTATTGGGGGGAGGATTGGTTGGTAAAAGTAATGGGAAGTAAATTATTTGGTGATATTGAAAAGTTGGGAAGATTCCTTTCGGTTTCGATGAACCACAGAGAAAGGTTCCTGTAAAGGAATATGTAAAATAGTTATCACTTATTTGGTTTTTGCTCTTTATTTTTGTTTTGTATTTTTTTGTGTGTCATTTTTTTCCCATGGCCTCTGTGCTTTTAGTGGAATAAATCTTATCTTATCATAAGCATACCTCTACTGTATATTGCAACGCGTTTCATCTTTTCCTGTTCATAGCGATTAACCATCCACTCTGAAAAGCCATTCGTATTTCTGACACAACAAGGAGAGAAGAAATTCCGTGGCACCTTTGTGTGAGACCAATCAAAGAATAGTTACTTTTAAATTTCTATATTCTTGTGTTTTCGCTAAGCCTTTATAGTTCAATTCCTTCGTCCACTACGTTGCAATATGCCTACAAACATACGGACAATGAGTCGTGCGAAGGATAGAGGAAATCGAAATACTGGTACGGAAGCAAGAACAGAATTGATTTTTGTCCTAATGCCGTTGTCACAACTCCTGCGTCTCATGAAATTAGAGTATAGGGCCGTGTCAGGCGCGGTTTTTGCATGTCGCGGTTTTACCTGTTGCGATTTGACTTGGCGTAAGCCATGACAGATTTTGGGTGAATAAAAAGATCTATCTATCAATAAAATTATTCCTCTGTTCTTTCCCAAACAAGTCGCATGATCCGGGAAATATTGCCTCACTGAAACTAAATGGGCAGGCCCACCCGTACCTCAGCGATAATAAAAGGAAATTCTTACTTCTCGAGGTGGTCGTATAAGTCCTTATGCATTCTTCGAAGGATGCACGGTACCAGATTCAGCAGATACTGAGTCGGTTCCATAGTTGGGCCCATAAACTCTGTTAGGTGAGTGGTGCTCAATCTCTTGAGGACATGGAAGGCTAGTTCAGGTCCCAGTACCAGAAGCAGTGTGATCGCGACGTCGTGATAACCCTGAAAACTCAGGAATTATTTTTAGAATTTTACTTTTTAGCCTGGGTACGTCCAAGTGAAACAGAGCCATGCTACATCAGCTGTTAAACAATACTGTTCGCAATACTCTCACAATGCTGTTAAAGAAAAAAATATCGAATGGCTATTACACACCTGATAGTAATGTGCTTGCGGCAGATCAAGAAGTACACTGACAATGAGATGAGTCAACTGTTTCTCCAGCAAAATTCTCTGCCGGTCGCTTATGCCTAGAAATGGATGAATTATGTTTACTGTTCGTGCCACAAATCGCATTGCTTATGAAAACGCACTATATTAGTTAGGGTATTTGGAGACACTACAGTGACAGCAACTAATTGCTGTTATGGTAGTAACCGTAATCTTTGATACTGTGGCGGCTAACAAAAAACAATTCTGGATCCCTGAAGTAAAGCGTACTTAGCGTAAGCTCATCCGGCAGTTGCACATAACCGGATCCTACCAGACGGATATCAGCTGCTAACGGCGTTTTCGCTCAGCTAAACAAGAGCTACGAGCTCATATGGCACTTGTTACGAGTAGTGGTACGAGAAAGTAGAAGATAACTTCACAATAAACACCCCGCCATTCAAAAATGCGGTTCGGACCTAGAATTAGGATATCTAGGTTCATTCAATCTGAAAGCTCTGGATGACATATTTAGAACTTATGCTTGTTCTTCCCACCAAGCTTCATCCCGATCCCTCCACTCTAAGCGATTACAAAGATTTCCGGTTCGCCCTTCAACTCCTCCCAATGTCACCGGATCTGGTCCGGATTTAAAATGGGATGTCTGAGTTACGAGACACCTTTCTAAATATCAAGTTTCGGTTAAATCCGATAACCCGTTCAATAGCTCAGCTTGCCACTGAATTCCGGATTCCCCTTTTGTACACTCCCCCTCGACGGTCGGATCGGGGAAACGACATTCTCAAGTCAATAGTTCGGGTACCTGACAAGCATGCCAAGTTCATTGTCCTTGCACATCAGCTGAAGTACCGAACTCGTGGGATTACTACAAACTCGGATCTCCTCCAACTCCCCCACAGTGACCGGATCCATTTCGGTTATGCTATTCACTTGCTCTTCCCACCAACTTTCATCCCAAACCCTCCACTCTAAGCGTTTCCCAAGATTTCCGGTTCCCCCCCCCCGACTCCCCCCAATATCACCGGATCCGATTCGGATTTAAAATGGGGCGTCTGAGACACGAGATCTTTCTATACGTCAAGTTTCATCAAGATCCGATCACCCGTTCGCAAGTTAAAAATACCTCACATTTCGGATTTCCCCTCTCTCCACCCCCCCCCCCCCCCCAGATGGTCGGATCCCGGAAACGACTATTGTCAAGTCAACCTGTTCGGATCCGATACACGCCTGCCAAGTTTCATCGTCTTAGCGCATCAGGAAGTACCGAACTCGCGGGATCACTAGAAATTCGGATCCCCCCAACCCCCCCCCCCCCCTCTGTGAACGGATCCGGTCCGGTTATGTCAATCACGTATCTACGGCTTGTGCTTATTCTTTCCACCAACTTTCATCCCGATCTCTCTACTCAAAGCGTTTCCCAAGATTTCCGGTTCCCCCCTACAGTTCCCCCCATGTCACCGGATCCGGTCCGGATTTAAACTGGGATGTCTGAGACACAAGGTACTTCTATATATCAAGTTTCATTAAGATCCGATCACCCGTTCGTAAGTTAAAAATACCTCATTTTCCGGATTCCCCTCCCTCCAGCCCCCCCCCCCCCCCCCCCGGATGGTCGGATCCGGGAAACGACTATTATCAAGTCAATCTGTTCGGGTCCCTGACATGCCTGGCAGTTTTCATCGTCCCAGCACATCAGGAAGCACCGAACTCGCGGGATCACTAGAAATCCGGATCCCCCCCCAACTCCCCCAAAGTGAGCGGATCCGGTCCGGTTATGTCAATCCCGTATCTAGGACTTCTGCTTGTTCTTTCCACCAACTTTCATCCAGATCTCTCCACTCTAAGCGTTCTTCAAGATTTCTGGTTTCCCCCTCCAACTACCCCCCGTGTCACCGGATCCGGTCTGGATTTAAAATGGGAGGTCTGAGACACGAGGTACTTCTATATATCAAGTTTCATTAAGATCCGATCACCCGTTCGTAAGTTAAAAATACCTCATTTTTCCGGATTCCCCTCCCTCCAGCCCCCCCCCGGATGGTCGGATTGGAGAAACGGATATCATCAAGTCAATCTGTTCGTGTCCCTGACATGCCTGCCAATTTTCATCGTCCTAGCACATCAGGAAGCACCGAACTCACGGGATCACTAGAAATCCGGATTCCCCCCCGAGGTCCCCCAAAGTGAGCGGATCCGGTCCGGTTATTTCAATCCCGTGTCTAGGACTTGTGCTTGTTCTTTCCACCAACTTTCATCCAGATCTCTCCACTCTAAGCGATTTTCAAGATTTCCGGTTTCCCCCTCCAACTACCCCCCATGTCACCGGATCCGGTCTGGATTTAAAATGGAAGGTCTGAGACAAGTGGTCCTTCCATATATCAAGTTTCATTAAGATCCGATCACCCGTTCGTAAGTTAAAATATGTTATTTTTCCTATTTTTTCCGGATTCCCCTTCCCTCCACTCCCCCTCAGGTGGTCGGATCGGGGAAGCGACTATTTCCAACTTAATCATTTGGGGTCCCTGATATGCCTGCCAAGTTTCATCGTCCTAGCTTATCTGGAAGTACCCGAACTAGCAAAACCCGGACCGACAGACCGACCGACGGACGGACAGAAACTGCGATCGCTATATGGCACTTGGCCGAAGGGCAAGTGCCATAAAAAGGGTCTGTGGAATCGTAGAGGCATCAGTCGAAATACAAAGGTTAGAGTTTACGAAGCCATGGTCAGATCTACCCTTCTTTACGGGTCGGAAACATGGCCAATAAAAGCTGCCGAGGCCCAATCCCTTAATGTGTTCGACCATGGATGCCTCCGAAAAATCTTGGGAGTGACACTCCAAGACCGTCTCAGTAACAACGAAATAAGGAGACGGTCAGCAGATGGGAAGATTCCACCCTGGCGAAGAAAGCTCTGCTGGCCACCCCAATGCCAGGTTGGAAGAAACTTCGAGGAGGTCAACGTAAAATGTGGCTGAGCACCCTAAAGGAAGACCTCGAGCCCAACGGAGGCTTCCGCCGCCATGGGAGGAGATGGGATCCCTACTGCAGGCTTCAAATCTCGATGCTATTCAGGCCATTTCATGGCACGCTTTGGTCCGTCAGCTGCTGTCGCCAGGGAGAGCTGCACAGCTTGCGTCCTGACACAAGTAAAAGTAAGTACCAGACTTGAAAATGGCTTGTCAGGGGCATGTGATTGTCGCATTATGTTACTATCAGTATATGCTCTAGCCATCTATCAAGTTTAGTCCAGAGGGGATACAACCCGAGAGAAGACCCGATGAAAAATTCTTTGACTGTGAATGAATGAATGAATGAATTTAATCCCAAAAAAGCCCAAGGGCCATGGCGGGAAACATAAAACAATCCCAAAAAACAAAATATCATACACCCTAAAACAAACCAAAAATCAACTTCTATAAAAATAGTTCACGGTGGGTCATAGCTATCTTCAGGAATCTACCCAGCCTTCGGAGATCACCAAAACACTTACTTCCCATAATCGAAACCAATTCCATTTCCTCCTGAACCTCCCGGCCAAACACTTCCTTCCTTGATCCTTTCAACTCAACTCCACGCAATAACATATCAAATGTACCGCATCCTCCCCCTCAATACACACATTGGACAAAAATAAGGACCAGTACCTTTCCTGTCTCTACCAATATACTTTCTCCGCATCCTCACTGGTTATATGGTAGTTGTACGAAAAAGTTGCATGGAATGATATGTAGTAATATGGAATAGTTTGAATAGTGATATGTAGTAGTATGGAATACTTTGATAAACATGTCTCCGACTGGGTTAACCTTACGTAGTAGTACCGATAGCATACAGTTTGCTAGTAGTAGCATGTAGTAGCAACAGTTACTACTGCATGCTACTTTTTCGATACGACTAATTCTCAGAAATTTTTCATCGGGGAGCCAAACAGGAGGCAATGATGTCACATGATTCCTGATCCCCACACACGCAGATATCGTCGGGTGCGGAAAATGATATTTCCGTTGAACCGTTTCAGGTCAAGGACAAACTCGACAAGTCTGATCTTCCGATCGTAGGTGAAGCAACATTTTCCTTAAAGGACACCTGAACGATCCTACCATACTTCCATGAACCCCTCAGATCGTCCTTCACAGTACCGGTACAGAGAAGACGAATTTTTTCGCTCCGTGATTTCGGCGCTATCCACTCTTGAAGTTCTAAGTCTCCCTATGGCGATTCGTTACGACCTACCAAGACAAATTTAGCGCCAATATTTAAACTGTCATTATCGCATGGATAAACGTACGTTGATAACGCATGGATGGATAAACAGCGCATGGATGGATAAACGCATGGACTGTTACGGCGTGGACTGTTACAACATGAACTGTTACGCATGGACTGTTACAACTGTTACGGCGAGCGTTACGATCAAGACAAGTCGGAAAAAAGGCTGAAAATTATAGCACGGTGAAACTTCATCTGATTTTAGTCCGGTTTTCGAGAGATAAATGGTAAGCAGTATGTAAAAGTGGCAATTTAGGGTGTTAGACTTCATTCAGATGACCTTTAAATCACTGAGTTCCGAGCAGGACGGTCACCCAGGAATCGAAATCGGTCGGAAGCACAATGCCGTAGGCTACTCCTATGGCCTATCTTCCTCTGACGATTTCCACGTGAGCCTGGTCACCTCCCTAATACGCTAGGCAAGCTTCTTCCCCTTATCCCATCAGGAAGTATACCCCAACTCGTGATCGGGGACAGAGCGAAGGAAAAGCGAAGTTGGCTGCAGTTCCAGAGCACTCTTTCTCTATTTTCTCCTGCTCCTGAGATCCGATGTCTTGGGATCCGATCACGAAAGTGATACACCGTTATAACTGTTGACCTGATAAATCGGTAAACGATAATAAACAAATCTGACTGTACAGTCCAATACCGCAGTATCAGCAACAATCCCGAATAAAGGACATTGCTGTAGATATTGCATACCTACCAGGAGGGAATCGCTGTAGGACCCGCGTCACATCCAGAACAACTTGATTATGATACCGGTGAGTCTCGATCTCAGCGTCATTCCGCCGTCTGCGATGTTCTAGGTCTTTCATCCTTAATAGTCGCGGCCAAGCCCGTCGCCGTAGTTCGTCTGTAATGGGAAAACTGACGCAATCAGTCCATCATCTATTCTGAGACAGCAGTTATAGAAATACAAGTTTTCCAAAACGTTTCGTCTGTAAAACTTGCACTGAGAGGTGTTGCAGGACTAGGCCTAGTCAACTGAAGAAGTATACTAGCCTGTACCGCAACTGCAAATTTTAATGGTTTGTACGAAACAATTGGCACAAACGCAAAATCTAAATAATAGGCAGTAAGTAGCACTAGATAGCATACCGTAAAACCCTGTACGAAGAAACAGACTGGAAACATACCTAGAACCTTCGTTAAAGGACCCGGTGTAGCTATGTTGCCAATGCAACCTAATTCCGTAACTGCATTCACTAATTTCTTAAACCCGCTAACAACACCTCATTAGTCTTTACATTTGCCACGATTCAAGCTCCCGACGAGTGTTCCGAGTTTCATGCTATTGACGCGTAAAACCGGTTTTCTGAATTTTGCCAAATTTTTGCTAGAAATCAATGGGTCTGGAAAAAGGCTTAAAACAGCCCAACATGAATGATTTGTTACAAGTAGAGCTAAGTTTTGCAGTATTCAGATAGTTTTGTATATTGGAATATAACTTTTCTCGAACAGGTATGCAATGCATATCTTCCTATGCCCCACAGGTTGTTACATTTTGACAATAAATTTCAGGGAGGTTCAATAGGTTGGATGAGATATCGTATCAGCCTCCAGAGAGGATGATACGAAGCCGTAACAGCCTCCAGAGAGGATGATACGAAGCCGTAACAGCCTCCGCAGATGTTCATCGAACACTTTTTCCTCAAATACTGAATTCATCGAGCATTTTACCTCAAATATGGAAAAGTAGAAGCTGATCTCCAAAAAATAAATTAAAAACAATACTTTCAATAAAAAAAATACTTAAAAAATATATAAAAATAAATAAGAACTAAAATAAATTTTGAAAAATGACAGAACTTCTTACTCTTTTAGACAACCAGCCTATGGCCAAGGTCATACCTTGTCACAATCAGATTCCACTTAAAATACAGCTTGTCAACTGAAACAACATCCTACTATCCCTTGATTTCCAAAAGCTAGTTATTCGGCACTGAAAAAATGACAGAACATTTTACTCTCTTAAAAAACCAGACTATGCCTTATGTCATACCTTTTCACATTCAGATTTCCACTGAAAATACAGCTTGTCAACTGAAACAACATCCTACTTTCCAAAATGGTAGTTAATGAGCACTTCACTCTGTCTCTGAGTGAGAAAAGATCTATCATAAAATTTCAAACACCATGTGATTATTCTAATGCACGTTATCGCTGGATTTCAAACTTCTCGCGCGAAGCTATCAAGTCTTCTGCCTGGTATCAAATATACTAAACGCGTGTGAACACAGTCGGAATGTATTTAGACCCTTGGTCACACTAGGCCAGCACTAGGCTCATAAACGGCATAGATTTGAGGAACGCCTGTGAGGATTTGAAACACCAATATTCAGAATTTGGTAAATGTTCTTACTTTTTTTTTTTTGCAGCCCTGAAAAGCTTTTTTTTTGGATCCACTTGTCTACCACACTTCTCGGTGCCCTATTTTGCGCAGACAAAGGCCTAGTGTAGTTTGACCATGATCTTAGGGAATACTGCGTCAGTAGGAATAGAAAAACATGTTCAAAAAAGTTATAAAGCATATTGTAACTGTCAATACCTGTTCGAAAAAGTTATAA
Organism: Branchinecta lindahli; assembly: GCA_023053555.1. Taxonomy (NCBI): domain Eukaryota; kingdom Metazoa; phylum Arthropoda; class Branchiopoda; order Anostraca; family Branchinectidae; genus Branchinecta; species Branchinecta lindahli. The sequence goes on from JAKZAO010000002.1 coordinate 34,067,921, forward strand.
TAGTTAACATACCTCCATCTCGGTTGATATCGGAATAACAATCTCGACAGCCATTCAAAAATATCAACCTCGCTCCGCTCGGCTGATATTTTTCATAACCTGCCTCGCCTTCGGCTCGGACAGGTTATTTTCAATGGCCGTCTCGTTGTTATTTTCGATATCGACCTCGATGTCTGAAGTTAACCTTTAATAACTTTTCTCGAACAGGTATGCAATGCATATCTTCCTATGTCCCACAGGAAGTTATTTTATGACATTTACTTTTGTGGAGGTTGATGCGATATCATATCATCATCCAGGAGGCTGATACGAAGCCGTATCAGCTTCTGCTGATGTTCATCGAGCACTTTTCCTCAAATACTGAAAAGTAGAAGTTGACCTCCAAGCAATAATAAAATAAAAAAAAACACTTGAAACATTATAGAAAAAAATAAAAATAAAATAAATATTTAAAAAAAATGATAGAACATCTTACTCTTTTAGACAACCAGCCTATGTCACAGCCACAATCAGATTTCCACTGAAAATACAACGTGTCAACTGAAACAACATCCTACAATCCCTTATTTTCCAAAAGCTAGTTATTCAGCAGTGACAACTGTCTTTTTCCTCTGATTTGTTCTTGATTTTCTCGAGAGCCAACAGGTGGTTTTGTTATTTTTAAGTGTTGCCACTTTTCTCTGATGAACCTTAATTTACGGCAGCAGATGGCACCTTAATCGCTAAAGATGTAAAAACTGCATTGATAAAAACAGGACATGGGTAATCTTAGTACATTTGACGATGTAGAACCGATATGTCAGTTACATTTTATCAGAGCTCTATTTCGGCCCTTCTTGGCAAGGAGGGCCAAAATATAGCCCTAATAAAATGTAGCTGACGTATCCGTTTTGCATCGTCAAATATGATTTGCAGTCAGCTTGGGCTGAAGGAATATTTATCACCGTAATTTAGTAGTCTATAGTAGGCTTGGGTTGCTACTCACTAAAATAAATTCCCTTAACCCAGTAGCAAAAAAGTAAAAGAAAAGAAGACTAAGTCCTACTATAAAAATATTTACTGTTCGAATAAGTTACAATAGTAAACATACCTCCATCTCGGTTCATATGGAATAACAACATCGACGGCCATTTAAAATATTAACCTCGCCTTCGGCGCGACAGATATTTCCATAACCTACCTAGCCTTCGCCTCGGATAGGTTATTTTCAATGGTCGTCTCAGTGTTAGTTTCCGATATCAATCTCGATGTTGTAAGTTAACCTTTAATCAACAGTAAATAGTGTGAGGTGTGATTCAATATAACATATAACAGACCTGTAACAAGACCTCCTTTTGTTGTGGCTGCTTCTGTAAGTACCTCAATGTTAACAGGGCGATTGGACAAAGCGTTCGTAATATTTCCGATTTTCTCTGGATACAGTTTAACTAGAAAAGATAACGGGAAATCCTTGACAACAACACTAGCGGATACATACGTAAACTCTTGGGGGTTTGCTGAGAAATGACGGGCACCATTTGTTTCACGAATGCCAAAACCTCAGACGATTTGGCAAATGGACAAGCAAAAAATATGAGCTGATTTTCGCATATTTTCAACTGACAAAGATAAGAAGTCAAGCCTCTCAACCACTGCTTCAAGAAAAAAATGTGCGATCGTGTTCCGTAAATACTGACCAAGTGCATACTTTTAATTCTATTAGTTGCGTTTTTTATCTCAATTATCCTCTCAATTCTCCTGTTTCGCGTTTTCTGACTATCGAGATGAAGCCGATTCTCTTTTTTTGCGTTTTGGTCAGAATCGAGAACGGGGAAAGACTCGCGATTTTGCATAATCGAGAAGTTACCTCGATAGTCCATTTTCGTTCTCCTCCCTGGCCAACAAAAGGCGGATGTTCAATACGTATAAACAGGTATTACCAAGAACAAATAATCTGATGGAACTTTTGTCTTTAGTCCCATGCAGAGACTACGAATACCCTAACAAAACTGAGCGGACCTAGAGGTATTTACTCTAGCTTTGAGCTGATGTTGATACCCGTTTGCTCATCTTCCATCTTCGCCGTTACTTTTCGCAGAAAAATAGTGCAGGATGCTGGCAAGAGGCGTACTCCGCGCGCTGACCCGCTCTGGAGCGCGTCCATACAACCAATGAGCTTTGACCTCTACTTTTCCTCACCGACGGTTTCACAGCGATTTAGCTATTTGTAGACGTGACGAAACATGATTTGGCGCGAAGGTACTAACCTCCGCTCGTTCGTAGCGGACAGGGTATGGGGAAATATTCTACTCCGCACACTCATATTACAGAGATAGGGATACGGAGGTTCTGTCAGATTATTTTTTCTTGGTATTAGGCTACCGGGTTACAGAAGGGTTGCCAAATTAGTGTTTTCGTCAAAAGCGAGAACGGAGAAGTAAGAAGAGCAAAAACGGTAATCTGTACAAGAATCGAGGATTGAGAGGCGAGAAGTGAGAATCCGGATAAAAAACGTGGCTATTATCTGGCATTGTATATCTTATCGATCACTGAAGAGACGTGAGCATGCAGAAGTTATTGGTATAATGATAGCGATGACACTGGTCAGCAAGTGCGTTCTCAACGGATGGGTGCACTGCGAGAACATCAAGGAGGGTTCTGCGGGTTATAAGTCGGAAACCAAGGGCATTTTTACGTACTTTCTGTTTTGGGGGAAACGGGACGTAGTAACGCCGTCTGTAACCATCACTGACAAAGGTTTTTAGGGCACTTGCTCTTCGGCCAAGTGCCATATATCGATCGCAATTTCTGTCCGTCCGTCGGTCAGGGTTTTGCTAGTTTGGGCACTTCCACATTAGCTAGGACGATGAAACTTGGCAGGCATATCAGGGACCCCTAAAGATTAAGTTCGAAATAGTCACTTCCCCGATTCGAGCATCGTGGGGGGAGTGGAGGGAGGGGGAATCCGGAATCTTGATGTACTTATAACTTTTGAACGGGTGTTCGGATCTTAATGAAACTTGATACATGGAAAGACCCCGAGTCTCAGACGAACTAGTACAAATTCGGACCGGATACGGTGACTTTGGGGGAGCTGGAGGGGGGGAACCGGAAATCTTGGGAAACGCTTAGAGTGGAGGAATTGGGATGAAACTTGGTGGGAAGAACAAGCACAGGTCCTAGATACATCGTTGACATAACCAGACAGAATTCGGGGACTGGGGTGAGTTGGGGGGGTGGTCCAGAATTCTGGTGATCCCGCGGGTTCGGTACTTCCTGATGTGCTAGGACGACGAAACTTGGAAGGCGTATCAGGAACCCAGACAGACTGACTTGACAATAGTCGTATCTCCGATCCGACCATCATGGGAGAATGGAGGGATGGGGAATCCGGAATCTAGTAGCATGCATAACTTTTGAACGGATAATCGGAACCGGAATTGGCAGATGGGAAGAGCTATCGTCTCAGATGTTCGATTGCAAGTCCTGATCGGATCCGATACTTGTGGGGGGGATTAGAGGGGGGCGCCGGAAATATCGTGAAACACTTAGAGTCCAGGGATTGCAATGGGACTTGATGGGAAGAACATGCATTAGCCCTAGGCACGTGATTGACAGAACCAGATCATATCGGGGCTCTGTCGGGGAGCTGGAGGGAGTTTCCCGGAATTCCGGTGATCGCCAGTTAGGATAGTTCCAGATGTTCTAAGGGCGGTGAAACTTTGCAGGAATATTAGTGATGACCTAGACAAGCAACACATGTGTCCCAACCACATGCGGCCACTGTTGGGGGGGAGGGGTACGGAAACTTTTTGACATGCACAAAGAACAAACGGATGGACAGAATGGGATGCAAGTTGGACAGTGCCGAGTATATGCGACCTTGATTTGTTATTTAGCGTCCGGACCGGATCCGGCCAAGGCAGGGAGGAGCGGGAATCGGAGATTTGCAGATAGGCTGTGCTCCGGTTCTAGTCAAACTTGATGGACGGGAAGAGGAGAAGTCAGATATGTGACGTTTACGTTTCCGAGTCGTATTCAGCCACAGTGGGGGAGTTGGAAGTGGAGTCCCAGAAATGCTGTAGCTCGCATAAGGGTTACATGTGGAGTGATCTGAATGAAACTTGGAATCTGGAGAGATCATATGTCCTAGATGACATATTTTAGGGTTCGAAGCGGATCCGACCACGGTGGGGAGGGGAGTTACCCGAAGCTCCCAAAAAATGCTCAGATTCGAGTGAATGATATGTGGTAACTGGTAAGAGAAAATGCTTCAGAAGATCCATTTAGGAGTCCGAACCCGATTAGGCCGCAGTAGGGGGAGTTGGAAGGGGGTACCAGAAATCGTGTGGCACGACTAGGGACCTAACGAGTGGATCTATTGGTTGAAACTTGTAAGGCAGAAAAGTCATTTGCCCTAGAAGATCCGAGGCGATGTCGGAAATGCTCAGGCTTGAGTGAAACTAGATATTCTATTTCTAGGTCCAAACCGCATTTTTTGATGGCGGGGTATTTTGTGACGTTCTCATATACTTTCTTGTACCACCTACTCGTAACAAGTGCCATATAAGCTGGTGGCTTTTGTTTTTTAGACGTTCACGAACTGAAAACAAGAATATAGGGACTCGGCGAGGCTGTGTGAAGAACACTAAAATAACTCACTTGTGCTTGCTGGAGTTTTCTTCCTAAACACCTTATCACTCGGGTCAAACACATCAAACTCATCTTCAGAACTCAAATCAGCATTCCTGTTATCTGGAAAAAATTCAAACTTCCTTCTTTCACATTTCTTTTTCAACCGTTTTCGGAGAGCTTTTGGAGGAATGTTTTCTTGGTCAGATGCAAATCCCCCCGTTGCCTTTTTACTCCTTAGTCTTAGTCCCGAACCAATGACAATTATGTCACTGTCACTTTTCACATAGAGACTCTTCACTTGAGAAATATGGGCCGGACTGTCATAGCCATACTCCTCTGTTGTATCACTTTCTTGGAGACTACTTTCATCCGTTGCATGGCTAAAAGTTTCAAAGTCACTTTCTGCAGAGTAGTATTCCATTCCACAAGAATCGTACCGTCTTCGATCAGACTGAAAAGAATACTAATCAGTAATCAATAAAAGGGTTTGGAAATTTTCTGTTTGAAGTTCCTGAAACCCAAATAAAAATAAGGCAAACTAACAGCAGACATTCTCTCGCCTGTTCTGATTCCTTGTCTCTGACCTCCTAGCGAAATATCAGTATCGGCCGTATCTATACATCAGTTCATACACGTAGAGAGAGGATGGTGGCTTCTGCAAGTATCCTACTGGTGGAAGGTTGGAACATGAACTCAACAGGTTTGTCTTTCACCAAAAGGTAATCCACCTCCTCCAAGGGCTGCTCATACTCGACTCAAGATCTTTTCATGAATACTCTGTTGCTCTCCCTCACATTCTTTTCCTTGACATATCAATAATGATTTTCAACGGTAGGCTAAGACCCTAGCAAATTTAAAAGCTGCTGACTTTGAATACTACCTTTGGTTTCCCCTTAAAGTTTAACCGAAAAGGGCTAAGACCGGACAGATTAACCACACATCACTTATACACTTAAATAGACTTGAAAAACCGATAATAACGCGTTACTCCGTTTGTCCACTATCCGCAGATAATGGATTTCATCGAATGAACTTATTCTTTAGGATTTGTTATACCTCTATGAGCCTGTCTCTCTGTGCTTGAAATATACACCAACTACAAAGGTAAACTATTGCCGAAAAAATAAACTAAAAATGGAAGATTCCTTGCAAGCCATGTCTTAACATCATTCTCCTACATTCTTCCGCCGTGACCTTTCCGCGCTTAACGTCTTTAATCCTCCAAAGGCATGATTGTTCTGAATCCAAAATCTCCACGTCTGGAGAGTTTTGTGTTGTCGTGCGAGCAGCGCACATTCTGAACGTCATTACTGCAGGTTTGGACGAAAAAATACAAAATCCCTTCGATGGGTCAACATTTTTCAGTGTATTCAAATGTCAGATGTAAGCTGCCTTTTCAGTTACACTTTAACATAACTATTAGGCTAAGTAAAATGAAAGAGACCATCTTTGTTTGTTTTAAAAATATCAAAAGTAATTCTGGCAGCTCGAGAAAAGGACTAAATTAAAAACTGTTTACTGCTGCTCCATTCTGGAAGGCCTTTTTGTCTTTTTAGCAGTTTTGTAGAGTGTGGCTACTTTCGCTCATTACTCGTGTTATTCCCTGAGGAACCAGAGAATGTTGCTCTCAGATTAGACAGACTTACTGATTAGCCTCAGCTAACTGTAGTTTCCTCATCTGAATAACCTAGACCCTATGTCAGGCTACCTTAATTTAAACCCAGTTACTACATCTTGTCTAAAAGAGACTTTGTGTCTCAATACCATTGCACTGTACAGTAGGCTACAGTAGGCTACTTTCATAGATACCTAATACAACAGAAAGAACCACACCTCCACTGCACCTCCATGCTTTTTCATCTCTTTTGACATGTTTCAAACCATTCTTCATAAAGAGCCGGCTTTTGAAAGTTAGGCACCAGACTTTCTGGAGAACTATCATGAGCAAGAGAGCCTCTTATAGTGGCTTCATTTAAATTTTTCTGCTCCATTCCTCATTACCAGCTCTGACTGTACCTTAATGCCAATCTTTGGAGCCTATTTAGGTGATACTGTCTGTTTGTCTTATGATTTATTAGCCAAGCAGGACTGAAACTTGATCTTCTGCTGGATGGGCTACCATAACCAAATAAAATACTAATGGTCTGAGTAAAAAGTTCAGAAAAAAAAATAATCAGAATTCCTTGATTGTGGATTAGGTCAGGCATGGGTCAAGGTTAGGGTGAATAGCATTTGGCATACTGCGCTCTGTTACAAACAAACTGTGGGTATACCAAATGTTTTCTGTAGCCTATTGAAAAATCTGCGGTTTATGATAGCCTGAATACCAAGCAGTTGGCATGGTCTAGGCTATCCAAATTCATGGAATTTATGGTAGATACTAGACAAAGAAATTTTGAATGGCTGTTTTATTTGCCACTTAGAAAAAAGCTGCGGACTCCAAAAATGGTCCAAACTAGACCCAAACCTAATGTTCAGAGTAGCTTAGCCTACCACTATACTGCTAGTGTTATAAACCAGTAAAACAGTTACAGGCTCCAGTTGCTATACCCTACAGCAGAGATATGCTTATTCGAACACCACTCCAAAGAAACACTAAAACCCATATCAGGCAACTTTTACGGCAAAATACTTGCCAATAGCGTTTAATTCTCTGTTCAGTTTAGCAGCTGTAAACAAATTTCAGATATTCCTCTAACTTCCTTATGTTTCTTCCTTTAGATTTTTTCCACTCAAACCCAGATTGCAGATTTTCTACTCATCAATCTGTTTTTTTTGTTTTTTTTTATTATGTCTTACACAAGTGCCGAAGGTGAGGCTTAGGCTGGGCATAGGGGGATTTACAGAAACAAGTTGGCTTGGAAGTGCTGAACTAGAATATGGCGAACTGGCTGTCCTATTTCACTGTTCTAAAAGGAAAAAAACAAGAGAGGGAAAAATTTAGAGTTTTGTCCAAATAAATAAGTATACCTTTGGCACTGTAGGCTTATGTGAACGTTTGTTGACATTCGACTTTGTCATTATCATGCACTTGCTGTGTCTAAAAAGCTAACTTCCAGTTAGGCAAAGTAGTAATTAAGGGCATCTGAAAACACATATATAGGTATTTTGGATATTCATTCCACCATTCAGCCCAAAGCCGCACTGTTCACATTAAAGTAACTGTTCACATAAGCATACCTCTACTGTACAGGAGGGGTAGCTAACCTCATTTTTAGGCAACCTCGAATTTTGCAGCGAAAATGTTAAAATGAAATTCCCATGCTATCCTGACAGTCAAGAAGCAAATTCTGATTTTTTTTTTTTTCAATAGTAAGGTCCCAAAATATGGAAATTATTTGTCTTTCTTTGTTTTAAGCCTGATTTACAAAGGGAATTTCTCTTTAGTAACTGTACCTTTTTCATGTCTTGGCAAGCAATCTGAGCTCAGGTAAAAATTAGATGATAGGCCTACTATTTGAAAATAAAAATATATTTAACTAGAAACATTGAAGTAAAATTTATTTCCCTAATATGTAAGCTGCGTTTTTTGCCTTTTCTCCATAGCCGCATAGGTCCGTTAACCTACCTATTTGCCACTATTGACTGTTTCTTCGTCTCGCTGGGCGGTTCGACTGAGCTCTAAAAAACGACTTATAAGAAAAAATGGCATCTTCCCATCGCTAACCGAAGGATGAAAACAATTTATAGTGGGAAATTTTTTAGGTCGGTTAACTGGATGATGGCAAAACATGCAGCTATTCAATTAACTTCAATCTAGTAATAATACAGTAGGCTAAGTTATATATGTCGTATTTTTTTAAGACAAGTAGATTTCACGAAAGAAAAATTTCTCTAAAAATTTTAAATCTCGTCTGAAGTTGGGTACCTCTCCTGTAGATACTGTAATTGCTGTTTTTATTTAGTCTTCACTGTTGTCACCTGGAATCCTGGATCATGCCTGGTTCTCAATTCTCCTGATTCCTCGTCTACTGTACACCCTCTCTAGTTCTCCTTTTTAAGAATCTTTTGTCAACCTTACTGAGTAGACTCTCTTGCTCATTGCTCAATACAATTCTACAAAGATTTGTCACAACACTGAAAAACCTGAAACCCCTTTGCTTTTGATCAATGGGACAGGAGAGGCATGGTTTTACTATAGGCAGACGATTGATGACGATCGGCGTTGCCATACTCAGATCAAAATAAAGCAAGGCCAAAATTTGTGGTATTTGAACTATCTGGGACTGTACACCCAAGGAATGGCGAGAATAGAGGGAGTCACGCCACGAGGACTCCGCGTACAGAAAACAGCAGGAACACGGGGAATGCTTCCAAAATGGATTTTGTTCGAAAAAAAACATACAATTAACGAAATTTGTCTGGATCCACTTTTTGATTAATTTTACATTGCACCACACCAGCAAAAATTGATCTCCCTCCTAGTTTGAAAGGGAGTACTTTCTGATTATGGTGATGATAATCGGAGCATTCCCCGTCCATGGGGACTCGCGAGAATACGGGGAGGGAGTCTCCGGGACAAACAAAAAAGCGGGGACTCCTCAACAAGTGGAGTCCTCGGGGAACGGCGAGAATACGCCTTAAAGTAAAGAAAAGCGAAAATAAGTCGTAACCGTCACAAACTAACTGCATCACCTAAATACAAAGACACGAACACATCCGTGCGTAGGCATTCCCCATGTTCTCGTTGTTTTCGATATGGGGAATCCTCAGGAAGTGCTCCCTCGACTACCCAAAGGAGTCCGGGGGGGAACTGCGAGATTATACCTTAGAACAAGAGCTACTAGCTCACATGGCACTTGTATGAGTATGTGGTACAAGAAAGTAGAAGAGAACTTCACGAAACACCCCACCATAAAAAAATGCGATTCAGACCTACAATTAGGATATATAGTTAAATTCAAGTCTTAAAATTTGCGACATCGCCAACCTTTCAAGTTTCAACTCAAGAAATCCACTCGCTATGTCCCTAGACGTGCCCAAGATTTCCGGTACCCCCTTCCAACTCTCCATATACCGCGGCCGAATCGGATCATCTGAAGCATTCTCTCTTACCACCTATCTTTCACTCGAATCTGAGCATTTTTTTTTAACTTCGGGCAAATCCCCCCCCCACCGTCGTCGGATCCGGTTCGAACCTTAAAATATGTCATCTAGGGCTAGGGCATATCTCTGTATCTTCCAAATTTCATTAAAATCACTCCACTTCTTTGACCTTTATGCGAGCCACAACATTTCAATTCAATTCAATTCAATTTATTCTCAAAACCATTTACGGACTTGCCGAATTTTCGGTCTCTTGTAAACCACGGATATAACAAAAATATAATACATACGTTTCGTCAGGTCACAAAAATACTTCAAAACGAAAAACGCCAACAGCAGTCAAAATACGAACCGAAACGGTGATACAATCTGAAGGATACGTGGGTATACATATACAACGAAATTTTATAAAAGTGAAAAATAAAAACAAAAATTACAACGGGAATATCAATGTTGGTCTTTAACCGCTTCGTTGTTGATCCGGCTCACAAACGAGGGCACACGAAGCTAGGCTGATACCGGGTGTGAGAGCTCGCAACTGGTTGTATTACCGGTATTGGCTGTGCCACTGCTCTAACAGGCCGAGCCTGAACTGGGGAGAAATCCGGAGGAAGGATGGATCTCAGGGCTTGATTTTCTAGGATTTTTTTTCCAAAATTTAAAGATAAAGTTTCGCGGCGTTGGGAAAGAGTCTCTAGCTGGGACATATTAAGAAGGGTTAAATACGGCACCTTTGGGGATTTAGAAGCGATTAAAAGGGCTCGGTACTGTATCCTCTCCAACGAGTCCGACTGTCCACGCGTCAGGGCAAAGTGCCAGACAGGACAGCAGTACTCCAGTATCGGCCTGATAAAAGATAGATAAACCCGCAGCATTTCCGGGAGTCCCCTTCCGACTCCACCCATCGTGGCTGAATACGACTCGGAAACATAAACATCGCATCTCTGACTTATCCTCTTCCCGTCCATCAAGTTTGACTAGAATCGGAGCAGAGCCTATCTGCAAATATCCGAGTCCCCCCCCCCCACCTTGGCCGGATCCTGTCCGGACGCCAAATAACAAGGTCGCATAAACTCGGCACTGTCCAACTTGCATCCTATTCTGTCCCGATCAGTCTGTTCGGGTCCGTGATACGTCTTCCAAGTTTCATCGTCCTAGAACATCGGGAAGTTCCGAACTCGCGGGATCGCCAGAATTAAGCCCCCTTCAACTCCCCCCGCAGTTCCCGAATCTCTGGTTATGTCAACGATGCATCTAGGACTTGCGCTTGTTTTCATCCCGATCGCACCACTCTGTGCGTTTCCCAAGATTTCCGGTTCCCCCCTCCGGCTCCCGCCAAAGTCACCCGCATCCTATCCGGATTTGAAAGGTCGTCTGAGACTCGGGGTCTTTCCAAATATCAAGTTTCATTAAGATCCGATCACCCGTTGAAAAGTTATAAATTTCTCAAGATTCCGGATTCCCCCTTCCTCCACTCTTCCCCGGACCTGACATAGAACATCTGAGACGATAGCACTTTTCACTTACCAAGTTTCATTCAAATCTGTTAACCGTTCAAAAGTTATGCATGTCACTAGATTCCGGATTCCCCCTACCCCCCCCCCAGATGGTCGGATCGGGGAAACGACTATTCTCAAGTCAACCTGTTCGGGTCGCTTACACGCCTGCCAAATTTCATCGTCCACGCCTGCCAAATTTCATCGTCCTAGCACATCGGGAAGTGCCGATCTCGCGGGATCACTAGAAATTCGGATCCCTTGCCAACTCCCCACAGTGAACGGATGCGGTCCGGTTATGGCAATCGCATATGTAGGGCTTGTGCTTGTTCTTTCCATCAAGTTTCATCCAGATCTCTCCACTCTAAGCGTTTCCCAAGATTTAAGTTCCCCCCTCCAACTCCCCCCAATGTAGCCGGATCCGGTTCGGATTCAAAATGGGATGTCTGAGACACGAGATCTTTTTATATATCAAGTTTCATTGAGATCCGATCACCCGTTCGTAAGTTAAAAATACCTCATTTTTTGGATTCCCCTTCCTCCACTCCCCCGCAGATGGTCGGATCAGGGAAATTACTATTTCTAATTTAATCTGGTCGGGTCCCTGGTACGCCTGCCAAGTTTCATCGTCCTAGCTTATGTGGAACTGCCCGAACTATACAAAACCGGGACCGACAGACCGATGGACCGACAACCTGACTGACGGACAGAAATTGCGATCGCTATATGGCACTTGGCCGAGGGGGCAAGTGCCATAAAAACCCGAGAAATGACGCTCCACAAGTCGTTCTTTCTTGATTGTACGTCTGCTGTCTATACAAGGCTATTTAATGAACGTGTCCGAAAGCTCCGAAACGAACGAGAATGTTGAATTAATTCAGGATCTCATGTAGCATTTCGCTTTCGGACTCAAATTTTCGCTTAAAGTTTAACCGAAAAGGGCTGGGATAGGACAATCTGGTTAACGATCACTTATTCACTTAAACTGGCTTGAAGACCCGCTGAAAATGCGTTTCTTCGTTGTTCCGCTATTCACGAATAATCGATTTTCAATAGTGGAATTTCCTTGTGATTTGTGGTACTCTATGCGCTTGTACTTTTGTTGTATGCCTTACGAGAAAGATTTATGATTTTTTTTTGTTCAGGCACTAAGCAACCTCACCAATCTCACCACTGCCCACTGAAAAGCCGCGTTTGTGTTGAGCTTGAAATTTCCCGCGTCATAGTAGAATTTACGCTGTGGTGTCGATCGCAGATATTCTGAACGTCATAACTAGAGCAAATAGTGGAAAATAAAAAAATACCTTTGCAAAATCTAGATAATTCAGTGTATTCAGTTTAATGACACAAAAATAAGTTGGCTTTTCAGTTAAACTTTAATGAATGCAGCAGTAACTCAGCATGAAATTCATCGAAAAATTCAGCAAAAATGCTAAATTTTACGCTGAATTTTCAAGAAGAAATTTGGGAGCCGACCTACGAAAAATATATTTCAAGCATGGGAAAGATCTCCTTGGAATTCCGTCATGATCGAGAAACAGATCTTTGGTTAGAAAATACGGTATGCGAGAACCGATTACAGAAATGGCTTAACATTTTTCACGGATGTCAGAAACGTCTTCTAGCCACCCTTGGAGTGGTATTCTCTTTTAGTAATTTATGATGTAAAAAAGTTTGTCTATTTCGTTTTCGTGTTGTTTTTTTTCTAGTTGTATTTTTGATCTTTCTTTCTTTTTTTCTACTCTGTCTCTTGCTTTTGTAGACGGGTTATAAATATGTACATAATATACATACATACATACATACAATTTTGGCTTGCTGAATTTGGGAATTTCGCGATAATACTTTCAACTGGCAACAGTGCCAGAGCCTTACTACTAAACGCGATGGTTCGTCTAGTACTTCTGTAATTATTCTGACAACCATCGGAAGTCCAAGTTGGTACCATTAGCTTTTAATTCGTTATTTGGAATTAGCCTAGTTTAAAATTGAACTTGCTCTTTGGGAGCTCCTTACTCCAGCTGGTTTGTGTTTAGTCTGTGCTTTTGTGTGTCTAAGTGGCAACTGACTGCGTTCACCACTCAGAAGCTGATCTCTTTCTTTAGGCTATGGCATGCTCTTGAATAGTTGAAACTACAAAAACTTGAGGTAGGGTAGCCACAAAAACACCTAGTGGCAAAAATTGGCGATTTTGTTGTAATGAATGCATGAATTGCTGTGAATTTTCCTTATCAGTTTTACCTATCTAAAACATCTCCAAAAAATATTTTAAAAATACCATTGAATTCAGGACAAAACTGTCTATTTTATAAGGCTAACAGTAAGATGTCCTAGCTATTTAATATTATTTCTTAATATTCAATGTAAATTTAGATGTAAAAAAAAGTAGCTGAACTTGCCTACAAAAATTTGTTGATACTAAGGAGGAAAAGTCAGCAGCCTATAGCAGCAATAGGTCTATTGGACTATAACCTTGATGATCATATTCATATTTTCTCATCTAACTCACTTACTGGGGCTCCCCATGCACTCAAAACCAGCTCAAAATCACCCAGTTTCATAGAATTTCATTGAAGCACATAGTTCCAAGCTGGTCACTAGATGGACAAAACCCTAAAGTCAATGGATGAACATAGGCATTTTCTTATGTAAAATACTGTTTTCTAAAGAAGATTTAAGATGCTTAGAGACAAGATAGAGAGGTGATTTTGGCCTCAAATCAAAGCTAAAAGATAGGAGAATCACATTCTGATCTTCAAAAGCTCAGGTTTGATTATTTTTTTTTTTAGTGGCTACCCTACTTGAGGAGGAACTGTAATCTGCTGAAAGAATGTGTCTGAAAAAAGCTCTAAAGTTTAACCGAAAAGGGCTAGGCTAGGATAGGACCATCTAGTTACCCATCACTTATTCACTTAAATTGGCCTGAAGACCCAGTCAAGCACAAATCCTCAATTTTTGGGAATTTGGGCATGGTGCCCCAACCAGGGGCGTCCCGACACCTTCCTGATAGGGGGGGTGCGGCTCGAGAAATTTACCGGAATTTTTCAAAGTTTTATCGGATTTTTTCGAGGTTTTCCCGGAAATTCTCCGTAGTGAACCTCAACAGAAACTCTAGAATATTGTTGTGTTCTGAGGTTCTGACTTCGACTATGTGTTAAATACGACAAAAAATAGGTTCATTAAAGTTTAACTGAAAAGGCAGCTTATGTGTTTAAATCTGATATTTGAATACTCCGCTCTCGTAATAACGTTCGGAGTGTGTGCTGCTTGCATGACAAAAAAAAACATCCAGACGCGGAGAATCTCTCTTTCTTTCCCCTTTTAATGAGTTAGAAGTAATTGTCTTAGCCGACCTGAACGCCTTCCATTTTAGTGGTAAGACTTCTTTCAACTCTGGAAAGACTTCGAATATTTCTTTAAACTTTTGGTTCGTTTCGAGGCCCTCCTGGCTATTTTCGAGATCATGTCGGAACAAGGCTAACTCGTTTATCGTCTCGGCTTATCACCAGAGAGGAATGTAATACGTTCCAGCCTCCAGTAAATTCCCTTAGACAAGTTCCGGTAGATTCCTACCGAATCTACCGGAGCAAAATTTTGGTAGGTTCCCTGAGCAATGATCCGGTAGATTCAAAAATTCTAGTAGATTCCGAGGGACGAAATCCGGTAGATCCTCTGATCCAGCCTCCTTAGACAAGTTCCGGTAGATTCCTTGTGCAAGATTTTGGTAGATTCCCTGTGCAAAATCCCGATAGGTTCCGTGAGCAATGATCGGTAGATTAAAAAATTCTAGTAGATTCCATGGGTCGAAATCCGGTAGATCCCCTGATCCAGCCTCCAGTAAATTCCTGAGACAAATTCCGGTAGATTCCTTCAGCAAGATTTCGGTAGATTCCCTGAGCAAAATTCCGGTAGGTTCCCTGGGCAATGATCCGATAGATTCAAAACTCTAATAGATTCTGTGGGTCGACATCCGGTAGATCCCCTGATCCAGCCTCCAGTGAATTCCCTGAGACAAGTTCCGGTAGATTCATTCAGCAAGATTCCGCTGAGCAAAATTCCGGTAGGTTCCCCGAGCAATTCAGCAAGATTCCCTGAGCAAAATTCTGGTAGGTTCCCTAAAAATCAAGTTCAGGTGAATTTATAAATTTTAACTGGCGCGGCTTCGCCGCACCAGTCAAAATTTACCGGAATTTTTCCCCGGAAGCCTTCTGGGGGGGGGGGGGTGCAGCACCCCCCCGACACCCCCCCTCGGGACGCCCCTGGCCCCAACGTCAGGGCATGCCCCAAGGTATGGGCATGGTGCCCATACGTTGGAGCACCATGCCCTGGAGCATGGGCATGGTACTAGCATGGCACCCCCATGATATTTGATTGAGCTGAGATTGATTACATACCTAAATAGGGCTGTCTTCCTCTCCTAGACCACAAGATACTTGATCTTATGTTCTATCTAACCTCTTTTTCCAATTTTTAAAAATATTAGAGAACTTCCAAGAAATTTAGCCTTTAATGAAGACCACTTTTTCCTATTGGTTTACCTATCCATTTCAGGGAAAAAGGGGAATTCATTCATGGCTAAATTTCTTGGAAGTTCTCTATTATTTTTGAAATTGGAAAAAGAGGTTAGATAGAACATAAGATCAAGTATCTTGTGGTCTAGGAGAGGAAGACAGCCCTATTTAGGTATGTAATCAATCTCAGTTCAACCAAATATCATGGGGGTGCCATGCTAGTACCATGCCCATGCTCCAGGACATGGTGCCCCAACGTATGGGCACCATGCTCATACCTTGGGGCATGCCCTGACGTTGGGGCACCATGCCCAAAAATTGAGGATTTGTGCATGACTGTGAAGACCCGCTGAAAATGAGTTACTTCGTTGTTCCGCTATTCACGAATAATCGATTTTCAAATAGTGGAATTTCCTTGTGATTTGTTGTGTCTCTATGCGCTTGTATTTTTGTTGTATGCCTAGGAGAAAGATTTATCTTTTTTTTTTGTTCAGGCATTAAGCAATCGTCACCAATCTCACCACTGCCCACTGAAAAGCCGCATTTGTGTTGAGATTAAAATTCCCGCGACATAGTAGAATTTACGCTCTGGGGACGGCCGGAGATATTCTGAGCCTCATAAGTAGAGCAGATAGTGGAAAATCAAAAAATCCCTTTGTAGAATCCAATTAATTCACTGTATCCAATTAAATGACTGACAGATAAGTTGGCTTTTCAGTTAAACTTTAAATCCAGAAATAAGCTGTACAGTTACTGTTAGACTTGTTTAGCAGTAACTTCTGTTCTGTTCTAGCTGCTGACATTTCTGTTTGAGGATCTTTTTAATTGAGAACATTTCTGGGCCTTTTTGTTTTGCACAACCACGGCCACGGGTCTTACAGTACAAGTATGCTTATTTCTTCTTATTTACCTTAAGTTACCTTAAATCACAGCTTGGACTGCAGAGGCGTTACTAGCCAAAATGTTTTTTTTGGGGGGACGAGGTATTTACCGACTGGCTGGTCATTTTTCCGACTAGTTTTGCAGATAAAAACGACTGTGTTGACGAAAAATCGGCTAATTTTAAGAAAAATCGACAATTTTTACGAAAAACCGACTGTTTTTAAGGAAAATCTACTGTTTCCAAGAAAAAAGTCGACTGTTTTTAAGAAAAAGAGCGGCGCTTCGCGCCGACTCGGCTATTTTTTACCGACTGGTCGACAACATTGGGGGGGGGCGTCCCCCCCCCTCCCCCCTAGTAGTGACGGCCCTGGCTTGGAGTGAAATAAGGATAACCGTTACTTAATTGAACAGTTACTTAAATGTGAACAGTGCAGTTTGGGCTAAATGATACATTAGAATGAAGATCCAAAATACCTATTCAGGTGTTTTCAGAGGGCCTTAGGGGCTTAGGCTAGTTACTTACTTCGGCTTACTGGTTCTGGTCACAACAAGCGAATGAAAATGGGAAAGTTCTATGTCAACAAACGTTCAGATAAGCATACTTCTAGTGTAGTCTACCTGGTTCTTACGTGGGTTCTACTTGGGAGTTGGGGACATTGGAATTTTGACTGTGGACTTTTTCTAGGGAGATTTTGCAAGGGCAGTTTCTGGCATTAACCGTTCTTCAGACAAATAGATGGAATCGTTTCAATCTAGCCCTAGGTGGAATAATTCAATCTAGGAGGAATACATACCATGCAGACATAACATAAATTGTGATGTCATGCCATTGAGGAGCTAGAATATGGTTATTTGTAAATGTAAAAGCGTCTGGCACCTCACTGGCCGCTCTGCTCTGTGTACGAAGATTCAAATATGTAATATGTATTTGAACATGAATGTATAATAGATTCAGCGTTACAGTTTTTTGTGTTGAGAGGTTAAATAGATGAACTACTTGTTTTCCACTGTCACTGGAGTGTCTGATCATGAGCTTCAGTATAACCTAGGAAAATATTAGCTCTTTGCCTGTAGGCTTACCTATGGTTCACACTGCTGCGATTTCGCGCAAAATTCTGCGTCATGCGACATACGACACAAATCGTGCGACAAGTGACGCAGAACTGTGCGTTTTGTCGCAGTGTCGGATGCGTTGAAAAATTTCAACTCATCCGACATAACGCGTGCGATTTTTTGAGGGAAAGAAAAGAAAGAACAAAGATTAGTTAATTTTCAAGACTAAAAATTGCTCTACCTTGTTCTGATTGTAATCCTAGGATGGCTGAGTGCAAAATATCTTCTGAATAAACTTGTATTAACCTGTTTTGAACAAGATGACCTATAGGTTCAGACTGAAAATTTGCTAATGTTAGGTGATATTTAGAAGTGTAATCTCCCCACATCTTCAGAGGTCGTTTCCCCAAGGGCTCCTTTTCCGTTTGCAGATTAATCTCGACGAAAAATTTCGTTTTCCTTTTGCGTCTGCGTGGTGGTGAGAACATCCGTGCGATTCTGTCGCACGTCGGAACAGCAAAGAAAAAATCGTGTCGCACACGCCGTAGCAGTGTGAACCAAGGGTTATGAATGCCTATGAAAATTGTAAAAAAATAAAACTTAATAATAAGATGAATCATAACCATCATGGAATAGTTGAATAAACATAGCCTACAATATAGAATTCCCTCTCAGTCTGACAACAAATTTGTTTTTAAATTCTGCTAGAGGACTTGTAAGAACTAAATTGACAGTACAAGAAGATAAAGAAGACTGCAGTTTCGTTTCTTTGCAGTTTCCCACATAAAAGAAAATATTAAAATTCTGCCAGGAGAAATATTACAGAGAATCTTTACACCAGCTCTAAGTTACATGCCTTTCTTGTACTCTTCTAGGGTCTTGGCACCGCTAGAAAGGATGGTCTTCTACTTCACTAGCACTGGCAAGTACTCCCTGGTTCTTTAATAGAAGTCTCTCCCTAGGCTAGCCTAAAGTTTCAGTCTCCTTTATCTGGACATACTTATTTTTTAAATGGAGCATCTTTCTCTGATGGAGTACCACGATTTCCTGAGCTTTCTAGTTGTATTTAATAGGCCGGTTGAGGCCAATTATTTACAGTGTTTGGGGCAGTCTAGTACACTAGCCCCTTTTCAGGCACGGTGCTCAAATGTCTAGCACCATGCCTGGGTGCTAGACGTTCAAGCACTCTACCTTGGATTTCATGTATGGTGCATAGATTTCAGTATACAGTGCATACATGAAAAATACAGTTTCTATCATCACACACTGAGCACCAGCTCGGACAGGCCTGCAATTACTATCATGAATTAGAGAAATCTAGACAATCCTTTATATATTTTTCACAATAAAAACAAAAGGGAGCGACTGATGATGGAGATGAAAAACTAACAGCACCCTATCTATTTTCCATGTAGAGTGCCCCAAGAGCCAATATTCTGGTTGGCTGCTAGGTAGGAAAAGCTGAGGTAAAGGAAACTTTGCATGCAAAACCCTTGACTATGTAGAAAAGGAAATGAGGTTTTTCACGTCTTGTCATAAGCTGAGCCATGTTGTTTTTGTTATGAAAAATATGATAAGGATTGTCTATGAGTTCTCTCATTCGTAGTAGTAATTGCAGGCCTGTCCGAGCTGGTGCTCAGTGTGTGATGACAAAAACTGTATTTTTCATGTATGCATAGTACTGTATACTGAAATCCATGCACCATACATGAAATCCAAGATACAGTGCTTGAACGTCTAGCACCCAGGCATGGTGCTCCATTGGCATGGTGCGACATTTGAGCACCATGACTGAAAGGGGGCTAGTGTACTAGACTGGTTTGGGGTTGTTCACCATTTACTGTTACCTTGATTTGGTTCTTGAATTCCCTGTGAACTCAATTAAGGTCCATACTTAGTCATATGTCTACTAGGTTTGTTCTTATTGTAGTACAGTACCGGGCTTCTGTTATTTGATATGGTTTCTCAAGCAGGTACTTTGGCAAGTATTTTACGTGGATTTTCCATTCTGTCTTGCATAACGGACTTTGACACTTCATCTACCTTAATTTGTACTCTGGAGCAGATAGGTACATGATGGATCTATTGTGCACGCTCATTTTGTGCAGAAGCGATATAATTAAACCTTGAACCTTATTGGTGAGACCCAACTAAACAATCTTGTTTAGCCTAACTTGTTTTGTTTCTTTCCAGTTGTGTCTCCTCCCATTACACTTTTTGTTGGTGTCGATAAATATGAAAGTAAGTGGCATATCATCTTATTTTGTAGATTTCAGTTTAGGCTTGTGTATCTCTGTACTCTTTATCATGCATGAACTAATCTCAGCTTTGGAATATGCCAAGTATCAGGTAGGCCTAACCGTACCATTTTCCTTTCGGGGACAAATTTCTGTATGTGCTGTTCTTTATGTAGCAATAGCATGTCTAGCGTATTAACAACGTCTGTAACTACCGTTAGTGGATTAGGCACAGCTTAATTGCTTCGCTTTTTTTCTTTGAATGGAGAGAGTGCAGAAAGCTTTTATTCAAACCTGTAAGGAAATCTGTGTTTGAGAACTGAGGAGCCCTTTTCCTCGTATCATTTCGAATCAACTTTTTATGCTGGCTACCCCCCCCCCCCCCCCCGCACCTGGACATAACCCTGATATATTAAGCCTTCTTTAAGCCGCGTTTATGGTGTAACAGAGTTTTTCGTTCGTGTATAAACAAGAAAGTGCCACCAAAAGCTGAACTATATTACTTGCTATGATTGCACAGTTTATAAGGACTGGTGGTAGTAATATTCGTCAGAGCTTCGCAGTATTAATAAGTTTCCCGAAAAGCAGACAAACTAATATCAAAATCTGGCTAAAGGAGTAAAGGTAGTCGAGGATGGCAGACTTAGCAGAGAAGGATCCTGTGATTATCTGTAGCAATGGCTGAAGCTAGTTCTTTTTAAGATGAAGAATTGATCAAATGGGGATGGCCTGAAGATGTTTGGTTTCATGTTGACAAGTTATCGTCGGCCCATGTGTACCTTCGTCTTCATCCTGGACAGACCATAGATGATATTCCATCGGCTGTTCTGGAAGATTGTGCACAACTAGTCAAAGCCAACAGGTAACTTTGGTATTCCACAGAACAAACTTTGAATACGATGTAGACTTCAAGAAGAAATATTTAAAACACCCGAAACTTGCGCTCGTTAATTGAATTTTAGGAAATTTTCTCGGCATTCCATCGAAGTAAGAGATAAGTGAGATTATAGATAGTTGCCTAGGCTATAGTAAGTAAGAGTAAGTAATGTTACTGAGTAGCGTACAGAGCTGACCGCTGCAATAAAAGCCAGACGGCCAATCCAAAAAAGAAAACACGAGAGATGGCTAAAAAATTAGAACGACGACATATCACTTAAAGAATCTGTCTATGATATGCACATTAACTCATACTCATACTCCGCTGTTATCCAAAAAGCGGGTCACAAATAAATAAATAAATTTGTGTGTAAAGCAACATAGTGAAGATTATGCCGCGAATGAAGAAAATTCGGGTTGGCGGCCGTGCATGTTTCCTTGGAATGGTTGGTTCCCCATCCCGGGAATCCTAAAGATCCCCGCGGTAGTTTGACCATGAAACGGGGGATCAAGCACTGCAGTACACGAGCTTCGTAAGTGTGTGAAACTTTGCTTGCCTGATTCGAAGATCAGGACCTAATAATGGATAAAAAGTTTTGATTAGGCTTTTCGAGTAAAGAAAAATAAAAAAAATCATTATTTTACCCCCTCCTAAGCTGTCGCTGAAATAGGTATATAAACAAGAACAAAGGTGTCGATGGGATCCCAAAAATATAATATATGATGTTGATAGATCAATACTCTTTACTTGTAATATTTAGAAACAGATCAAAGTTTAAAGTTTCAAGCCCCTCGCGAAGCCCTTCTAGCAACCGATTCTTACTTACAAGTCCATCTCCCCGTGATAGACATGGTACCGTATCGTTCTTACCATGAAATACACTGGCAAAAAATAAAACATATACCAACTAGCAAAAGTTGGCAACCCCTCATCACCAAAGATTCTAGCAACCGATTCTTACTTACGAGTCCATGTCCTCGCGATAGACGTGGTACCAAATTGTTCGTACCATATAAACCACAGGAAACAAATTGTAGGTACACCAAGTAGACAAAACTGCTAACCCCTCATTGCCGAAGATGATTATGGTCTAACAGCCTATTATTAAACCGTGAGACCATTAGAAGTCCCCTATACTTGTCTCACAATTGGGATCGGCCTATTTTTGGTTTCAGTGTGTACCCTACTACTGAAGTTGTCAACCCTTCTAAACTTTCCAACTGTTATATAGCCCGCAACAACCTACTCTTTTCCCGTATACTAACCCCTACGACCTTCCATTGCACTAGCTCTCTCTCTTACGCTCATTCATTAGGCGCTCTGCGCGCAGAGCTATACTATATGAAGAAAAGGGGTAGCCGAAAATTGGTCGACAAATTTTGTGTCCGGTTTTTGCCGGATTCCGGGTGAACTACTAGTCCGGTGAGATAACTTTCATATTCGGATTCAGCATGTCTCCTTACCCCTAAATCAACTATCTCAGTAGATTTCAAAATATTTTGTTTGCCCCTTAATTTGAACCCCCCCCCCCCACCCTCAAATATAGGGCTACAGAGCCCATCTTCGAACTTGACTTGTACTTTCACCCGAAGGATCCTCCCACCAAGTTTCATCAAAACATCTCAATCCCTTCGAGAGTTATCGTGCCAACAGACGGACAATCGCACAGGCGGACAACTTTTGGGATGTCATAGATATCCCTCCTCTTACGTTTTGGGATCCCAAAAAGATGGAGGCACCTTCATGTGTTTCTGTGTTTACACTTTTGAGTACGTGTAGTATGATTTTTCCCTGTGGCTGAAGCACATAAATAAATCATCCGGCGCTTGTAACTGGAAGGTTTCAAGGTATAATTATAACACACACAACAAACGGAAGATAAAGCCTTAGACACATGGTGGAATGCCCCCTGCAATCGCTGCAACTAGTTCCGCCCTGTGAAGATGCGTTTCGGACACACCAATGGCACATCTGGTGCGTTTGCTCCCGCCATCCACCCACAAGTCTCATCCGAAATCTGAGCATTTTTGGGAAATCTCCAGTAGGCTACCCCCCTCCTCCCAACTACACCCTCCAAGGTCGGATCCGGCCACCTCAAAATGGCTTATCTTATATTCATTATTTTCGCGTTTCATTATCATTATTTTCGCGTATATTATTTTCGTCTCCAAGTCTAGAGTATAGTGGATCCGGGAAAGGAATGTTTCCTTGAGCATTTGGTCGGGTCCTGTATATGCTTTCCAAGTTTCGTCGTCCTAGCTTTTGTGGAAGTACTCGAGCTTGTAAAAGTTGGACCGACAGTCGACAGACATTACGATCACTATATGACACCTTAGCCGAAGGCTGCTAGTACCATACAAATTCCTAGCCATTATAAACCTGTGAGATTTCACTTCTGGGCCATTTGCAATACCATAGCGCGTGCGGGTAGGTCTGAGCTATTGTTAAAAGTTCAAGGAATTGTCTTGACGCCGCATTCTGATAGACTTGAGTTTTCATCTGAAAAATATACACTTAAGCTTTAGCCTAGTTCTAATGTTTATTTCTAGTTCCTTGAACTCTTCCATTGCTCATTCTTTCTCAAGCCATTTCTCATTCTTTCAGCATTCAAGGAAACAAAATGAACAACCTAGAAGTTGTTTATACGATGTGGTCGAACCTTAAGAAAACTCCAGGAATGGAGCCGGGACAAGTTGCATTCCACAAGGACAAAGAGGTGGGTACCCTACGGTAGTAACAGACAAGATCCGCAGCCATAGTAGTAATGATGTATATTGCATCGGAAAAAGGCTTTCGCTAGTACATTATCACGACGAAACTAGCCATAGTAGTAATGATATATATTGCATCGGAAAAAGGCTTTCGCTAGTACATTAGCACGACGAAACTAGGAATAGTCGTACTGACCGGAGTAAAACACACAGTAGATGGATGTAGCAGTAGCCTAATTTCATCTCCGGTAAGGGCAAAAACACATTTCCAGAACTCCACTTGTAGACGTTCTTATGGAAACGAGATCAGTCAAGTCTGATATCTGTTCTGTCTAAATATGATTTTTGTCATAGCATCAAATTGCAATATCTGTGACAATTACTGTTAATTTTTTTTTGCTTTCTATTTGCAACCTATTGTCTTATTTTGAGGGCTATGGATTATGTGCCCTAAGATCGAGAAATGTCGGTATTTGAGTTGTTAGTGAATGACCTTCCGATTTTTTCTTCTATTGTCTCGTCATTTTGACATTTAATTAATTAATGGAACGTCTAACGACCCAGGAATCCAGTGATAGTAGTAATATTCAACTGATTTCCTGTCAAGGATTACATATTTATCCTTTCAGTTTACAGGTCTATAAAATTCGAGTTGAGAAGCGGATCAATGAGATAGTGAACCGACTGAACAAGACAAAAGAAGCCAAAGAATTCGATTTTCGGGCAGCCAGGGAAGCCAGAGATGCAGCGGAAAGAGAGGATAAAAAGAGGTTACAAAGAGAACAGAGAGATAGGGAAAAGGAAGAAGAAAAACGAAGAAAAGAGGAGGCAGAACTACGGTAAGATCGACAGAAAATATCTGTTCATTTTACAAACTGTGATTTGCTACCTGAAGCTATGCATTTAGAGGTCAAACAGCCTGTTTGTCTGTTAGTCGTTACAATTTGCGCATCTTGGGGACTGTTATTGCTGAACAGTCTTGAATTCGGCCTAAGAGGTTTCTGTTCGCTTTCCTGTTGAAAGGGCGATTTTATCTGGCTGGTGGTCTTCCGGGTGACTATCAAATAACCTGCAACGCAACGTCAATGCAGTAAGAGAGCGATGTGCAAGTGGATGTAAGATGGGGTTGAAAAAAATCGCAGTAACGTGCCTTGTAGACCTTCATGCGGATGGTGGAAAAACCATGGGCTTTCTATAGGCTAGAAGCAGAGAATTTGCCACCGAAACAAAGACGACTCAACGTAGAACCAAGAATAGATATTAACCCCCGGAGAATGCTAAACTATACTAAAGCAACGTGGCTCTTTGTGGAGAAGAAGCTCTTCGGCTTCTGCCATCCTACCAAACCAGTACATCCGTCCAGCAGAAACGAGGGAGAGCAACAGAGCTGACGCCGGTACACTCTTCTGAACGTTCCTTTCACATTCCTTTCTTCCATCCCTTACGCGATACTTTAACATGGCGTTAAAAAAAGTTCACTGACTGGGGGCCTGTGCGTAGGCCCTGGTGAATTTTGAATTACCATAAGTTGTACATAAAACTGATTTTTTTTTTAAATATTTGACCGTGCAAAATGGATACGTCAGCTGAAATCTACTAGAGCTATATTTCAGCCCTTCTTGGCAGGCTCAAAGCCGCTCAAGATGGAAAAATCATAAGTGAAAAAAAACCATTGTGAAAACAAAAACCCTAAAAACATTTTTTGTTTTCACAAGTTTAGTTTTTATGATTATGATATATGATTCGCAGTCAGCTTGGGCTGAAGGAATATGAATGTTTTTTATTTTATAGTGACGTGAACTGTGGATAATAGACGAATTGTAATTCTCACGATTTTTCTCCGGAGTAATCGGTAAACATCGCGTAAGATTTAAGTCGTAAGATTCGTGTTGATGATGTGGCCACGTAGTTGGTAACCATCACGGAAGGTGAACACTCGTCGGAGGAGCAGTTACCTATCTTGGTAAAACTGAGCCGAATGTGGGGAGTTTACAACGTATGTACCTGGTCGAAATTCCTCGATCTGCCGGAGCCACTTTGGAAGTTTGACTAACATACTTTTTCGTTTTTAGGAGTTACGACCGTTTACTGAAAGTGGATGGTATGGGATCCAACAAAGATGGGAACGATTCTGACGATTTTATGTGAAACTGTGCCAAGTTAATTTGTTACCTTTCCAAGAATAGATCAGAGAAGGATCCGTTTGAGTCGCGTATAAAGTTTATTCCGTCAAAAGTAACATGCTTATTCCAAAAGCGTCTTCACCATGTATGGCCCTTCAAGCTCATAGCCAAGTTTCCGGTAATAGTTCCGGGTACCAACACCTAAAAAAAATATTTATATATATATTTGATCTGAGCCTTCTATGGGCAGTGATATCAGGGATCGGACTATCGTCGATCCCGAACCATTGTACCGGGGGATAAGAAAGAAAATTATTCTGATACCAGTGATACCTCAAACAGATAATCAGAAATATAGAGTTGGAGTAAACGCCTAAACCATAAGGCTACTCAGCGGCCAATAAAATTCCGAAGAGACGAATTCTGAATGCAGGAGGGGTCGTCTACAGTATCTTCAAGAAGAAAGGAAACTAACGTAACCAACGCTTTGAAGCTCTTGACATCACAATGATCAAAGTATCACAAAAAGGTATTTGCCTCGAATTTCACGAGGATTTGGACGGTTGCTGCTGAATTTTACATCACACCTGAACTTCAGAAATCAACACATCAGTTTCCCATCTGTAATAACCTCGTTTGACTTCCTTGGGAAAGCTTGGTCAGAATGACGTTCGGCCCCTCTCTTAGGTGAGGGTGAGAAGACCCGGTTTCTCGGCAGAACACAGAACTGAAGCGAATAACTGATTCCTGTCCTCACAGAGAACTAGCATGAGAACCACAGTAAAGCTACGTGCACACACAGCTCGATAAGATTTCGCATGCGAAAACACACCTGGGAGGCTGCGAAAATCCCGTTAATCTGCACGCGACGCGTCGAAAGTTCGGAGTGGAGGAGGGAATTCGCATCCGATTGCGAAAACTGGACTGTGTGCACGTACCTTAAGTTAGAGAGCCGTTGAAATAAAACTGACCTGAGATGACTGCTATCTTGTGGGAGCCATGCTCTTCCAGAGCTATCCTCTCTGCCTCCTCCATCAACAAAGTTCCAAATCCTTGGTGTTGGAACTTCCTTGGATCTCGCGCGCTTACCGGAACAACTGATCCGTAGACGTGAAGCTCGCGGACAATTGACACCCCGCCCTTTAGTTCTGGTCTGAAAGTGTCGTCTGAGCATTTTCTAAGCCTTAGAAGTCCAATGAGAATGTCCTGTTTTGGGTCTTCATAGGACAGGAAGGTTTCCCAGCCGTTGTTGGCGGTGTAGTCCCGACGAACGAGCTCAACCTATAAATTTTATAAGCTATCGAAAATTTGCTGCGAATAATCCAGTGAGCACGTAAGGAGTAAGCCCTGCACTATAGGCTCCTGATGCGTTGTTCGTAACTATTCGCCAGGGCCTTCAATGAACATACTTCACGGCGATCTTTAACCTCACAAAGTTTTTTTTTTTTAATTTCTGTAAAAACGCAGCTACGACAAGAAGTAGAGGATGCTCTACTTTGGACTGACAGAAAACTGATTTTAAAGCTGCCCTTCGGCGCCATATCAGGCAATGAAAAAAAAATGACCCTGCATGCATACTGCCTTTTCCTGTCTGAGCGGAAGTAACTCTGTAATGTTATCTTCGAAATAGGGAAGAAAAGAGCTAAGAACAGTGTGACGGTCGAATTGAAAAGAAGGTACAGTAACTATCAAAAAGCCCCCATATAAAGGGCGAAGAAGATAGCTCCATTGAACGATAAGTGGTGGAATTATGGCCTCCATAATGGGCCACCCCTTGCACTTGCAACCATGTCCAAGAACAAAATGTAAAGAACGCACGTAAAAGTACGTGCCGCACGAGCAGCATCACTGATGTTTTGATTACCATGAGTGGTCCCGACAATAGGGCTAACTTATTCAGCATCCCTGAATACTTCCGGCGAAACCCTGATCACTGGCCCTAGGCTACCACAGCATGTATTCGGATAAATCAGCTTCAATGTATAGGGTTGTCGGAGCGTGGCTGAGTATGGAATATTCTGAAATTTCCAAATACCTCGTACGGTCGAACTTTCTGGTGAATTTCCTGAATTCCAACTTCTCTGGTCCGTACATCCCGACACTCAGTTCCGAAGTCCTTCATCCGCGCCAGAGCTAATTCTCTTAGGTTTCCATGCTCAACGCCGGAACTGCAAGAAAACAGAGGTAAAGAGAAGCGAAAACATCACAGCAAAGGAATGGCAGTATGGATGAATTAAAGAATGGCTACTATACACAATTTTTCAATTCAAATGGATGATTCACGCATACTGCTTATTCAAACCTCTTTCAAATGAGATTCAAATGAGACCCCAGATTGGGAAAACAGGGTCTAGTGACTGAACTAAGGACTGGGAGCCGGCCGTTATCTCGAACTTTTTGGTGGACCAAGTGGTTTTACTCTTTACTTTCATCGCGTTTCGTCTCTAGTGACAGCGCTACCGCTCTCCAAGAACAAGACCAAAGTTTTCGGCGGGATCCCAAAAAGTAATGTTTACTGGACTTCTTCTTCCAGACAATCGGGTCTTGTAGACTTGCTGGTCTTTGCCAAATCACGCAATCATGTATCGGACACTCTGATTCAACGTGCCTTTTCTCTCCATGTACACAGCTTATGAGTTTTAGCAAAGGATATCCTTCTTTCGAGATTTCCGGTTTACCGATCATACCATTTACTCGGTAGGAAAGCGAAGCAGACAGATTGACGAGTCAGATGAAGATGTAACACGCTAGGCCTACTGAATTCCCGATTTTCATAAGATTCCGTCCGTAGTGTCGACGATACCCTAAACGACTTATCAAGAAATAGAAGTATACTATCGAATTCCATTTTCTGACGGATCCGGGACGAATTTTGGTCCGACACGAAATTAAAGCGAAATTAGCAATCCAACGTGTTTTCCTACTCCCAATCCGGATTTCTAGCAGACTTCAGACAAAACTTCTACTTCTGAAAAAATTCCAATTCTTTGCCAGATTCCGGAATCCGGACACACCTCTTGCCCGACGAGAAAAAAAAGTCGGCAGATTTGGATTCAGCATGTCTCCTTACCAATAATCGACTGTCCAATTGGCTTGAAAAAAATAAATAAAAATAAATACGCCTTAATTTGAAACCCCTTTTCAAGCGCCAAATATAGAGGTGCGGGTTCCATCTACGAACTAAATATTTACTTTGACCAGACCTTGACCTAAATTATCTTTACACCAAGTTTGAACAAAATATTTCACCCCTTCGAGAGTTATCGTGCTAACAGACGGACTAACGTTTTGGACTCCCAAAAACTACGGTAATAATAAACAGGACACCATCTTACCTTACTAGCGGCATGGGAATATCTCTCTGGACTCGGTAGACTCTCGTCCAAGGTGGAACAAGGGCGAGGATCCGGGCTACTAGGTCCACCAGGGTATTGGGCGGATAACTCCTATACCGTCCCGTCTTCCATAACTCATATAGTCCTGTTCCGCGGATAACGAGAGTTGGGTAAATTTTCAAACCGTCGGCTCTGAATGCTGGGTTTTCGAAAAACTCCTGAAAAGAGAGAATGTCATATTTTCGAGTTCGAAAACAGTATAACCATTCCATGCGGTACTGTTTGTAACACTATTGATCAATAGTGCCGACAAAAATTTGTGTCGAACTCCTAGCCGCACGGGAAAATCTGCAACGCACACCTAGCCGTCTGGTAGAAGTTTGCCGCTCGGCTAAGCGTCTCATGCCGTGACTTGGCAAAGTGGACTGGAGGCGTATTCTCGCTCTTCCCCGAGGAGTCCCCACGTTTTTGTTTGTCCCAGGGACTCACTCCCCGTATTCTCGCGAGTCCCCACGGACGGGGAATGCTCCGATTATCACCACCATCATCAAAAAGGTCTCCTTTTCAGATTCAGAGGGGAATCAATTTTTGCTGCTGTTGTTAAAATTAACTAAAAAGTATCAGAATATACAAAACAAAAAAAAGTGGATCCAGACTAATTTCGTCAACTGCCTTTTTTTTTTCGAACAAAGTCCATTTCGAAAGCATTCCCCATGTTCTCGTTGTTTTCCGTACGCAGAGTCTGCGTGGAGTGACTCCGTCTATTCTGGCCGTTCCTTCGATTCCCCTAGTAGTCCTCGGGGAACGGCGAGAATACGCCTTAGAGGTTTTCTACTGTCTCCGACAGGCTACACAAGTTGACAATGGACTTGGAACGCAAGTGCCTGTACTCTGATTTCCAACCAGACGACGAAGCACCAAATCCAACTGGACCAAACACCAAACTTAACGTCGCAACCGTTAACTGTACGATACTTATTCGCCCTAACACTCATCAAACCGACCAGTACCTTTAGTCATTCGTACCCCTACTTCGTACACCACTTCATTTTTAAGCTGTGATATACACGAATTTACAAAGTAAATTACATAGTTTTTATATTTCCTAAACAAATTTTTCCAAGGGTATTAAATGTTGACCGATTGTTAAATCGCATGACAGTCCGACGCGAACAGGTAATTTCTGTGAGCTGTTCAGGAAATAAAAGGTTATTCTTTATGTCACTTGAGCTTACTCAAGTGCCATATAGCGATCGTAATGTCTGTCTGTCTGTCCGCATTTTGTTAATTTAGGCACTTCCAAATGACCTAGGACGATAGAACTTAGCACGCGTATCAGGGACCCGATCGGATTAACTTGGAAATAATCACTTCTCCGATCCAACCATCAATGGGGGAGTGGAGAGATGGGGAATCAGAAATATTGGGATAAAGGAATCCGAATCCCAACCGTGCATTAAAATTGACAGGTGTCAAGAACAAGTATCTTGGATGTTCACTGTCAAATTCGGATCGGATCCGATAACAGGGGCTGGAGGGGGACACCAGAAATCTCTTGAAACGCTTTGAGTCGAGGGATCGGAACGGAACTTGGTGGAAAGAACAAGCATACATCCTAGATACATTATTCACAAAACAGGAGCGAATAATGTCACATTGCCGGAGGGGGTTTCCCGGAATTCCGGTGATAGCGTTGTCAAGTGTCAAGAACAAGTGTCTCAGAAGTTCAGTTTAAAGTCCGACAGGATCAGACTGGGGGGGGGGGGTACAAAGGGGTGGGTTGTTTACAAAGCCTATCTTGGCATATTGTCTTCGCAAACGTATGCTAGATTGCTCCCAAACGGTCTCTGTGCACAATCATGGCACCTGTCGGAATCATGCTTGCTGATCATGCTCATGGAATCATGCTTTCGATTTCCAGTGCCAGGACGTTGAAACGTGGCAGGCGTATTAGGGACTCGACCAAACTAACTTGGAAATAGTCACTTCCCCGATCCGACCACCGTGGGGGAGTGGAGGGAGGAGGAATCCGGAATATTGACGTATTTTTAACTTTTGAACGGGAAATCGGATCTTGATGAAACTTGATATTTGGAAAGAACTCCTGTCTCAGATGTCACACTTCAAGTCAGGAATGGATCCGGTGACTTTGGGGGGAGTTGGAGGGGGGAACCAGAAATCGTGACGTGTTCAGAGTGGACGGATCGGGATGAAAATTGGTGGGAAGAACAAGCACAAGCCCCAGATACACAGTTGACAAGACCGGACCGGATCCGAGCACTGTGGGGGGAGTTCGAGGGAGGGTTTCGGAATTCCAGTGATCCCGAGTTAAGATGCTTCCAGATGTGCTAGGACGATGAAACTTGGCAGGCATATCAGGGCATAAACTTCAGAACCGTCGTTTATCCGATTTGACCACCGTGGGGGAGTGGAAGGAGGGGGGATCCGGAATCTTGAGAAATGTCCAACTTCTGAACGGGTGATCGGATCTTAATGAAACTTGATATACGGACAGAACTCAGGTCTCAGATGTCCCATTTCAAGTGCGGACAGAATCCGATCAATATTGGGGAGTCGGGGGGGGGGGGGAATTTTTATGACACGCCTAGATGTAGTGATTGGGATGACACCTGGTGGGAAGAACAAACGCAAGCCATAGATACATCAATGACAGAACCGGACCGGATTCGGAAACTGTGGGGGGAGTTGGAGGGGGTTCCGGAATTCGGATAATCGCGATTTAAGGTGCTTCGAGATGTGCTAGGACGATGGAAACTTGGCTTGAACATTAGAGACTTGACAAGATTTGCTTAGAAACTGTCACTTCCCAGATCCGACCATCCCTTAAAGTACTCATCTTCACCGCAAAACGCAAAAAATACTTGTAAGCAAAATCTACATTTTCATAATCCTCATGAGCCCATTTTTGCCTCAAGCGTTTTGCTTAGAAATGACACTCTAGCACCCTTAAAGTGCGCATCTTAACAGAAAAGTAAAAAAAAAAAATACTTTTGACCAAACCATATGTATTCATGATCCTAAAAGGCCCAGGATCATTTTTGCCTCAAGTGTTTTGATTACAGACAAATTTTTAGCGCCACTGAAGCGCGCGTCACCACAGCCAAGACTTTCTAAGGGTATCTCAGGGGTTTTGCTTACAAACGATCACAGCAAACCCACGAACTGGCAAATTCCTACTTTCATCCTTTTACCAAGCCTTGCAAATGCCCTATGAGCTTCCAGCTCTTGTTTATTATAAGATCTACACTATTTATTTCCTTCAAGGACTTCAGATCATTTATATATTAGCTACGGCAAGGAGTCACAAGGTAACAAAACGTAGGTGCAATAAGAAGGGTCACCAAAATATTCTCCCGACCCCCATCACCTAGAGGTCAGTAACCAGCGAATGATACGGGAAGACTTAGTGTACTGAAGCAAGAAAGGTCCACATGAACCCAGATAGACCTAAAACATCGGAGCTGAGAAACTTACAATAAACTGATCGACATCCCGTTCGAGCCCGACGTTCGGCAAATCCGGCATCATGTGTGCGACTACTTTGAATCCACAGTCCTTGGCGAGTTGGAAGCTTTCGGTAACAGCTAAAGGAAACAGAAGCAATTGGAAAGGTTATGCTTGGTCCCCAAAAAATCAAACACCAAAACAGCTCTGGTGAAACTGGTGGTGGCGTAAAGCACGACAACATTCAAAGCAGTTTACGTTTAAGGACCTACCGTATTTCAAATACTTATACAATCAACTCTTCGTCTCTTATTTCCAACACCTTGAGTTTCGCACGATGTCATCCAGCACTAGTCATTAGCATCTGACATCTGGAAGGCCGCAAATCGACCTAGCGCAAAACACGCGGACGATAGCTCGCTACTTACTCCAACACATAAAGAGTCACCGATCCACTGTCGAGCCGCGTCTATCATACCAAACCATTTACCACTACTCAAGGAGCAAACCGCAAAAATCTCTTCCGAAGCGACAACGTACCTTCCAGAAAATCAGCGATTTCCAGAGGAGACTCCTGCCCCCCAGCGGTCAGTCAGAAAGAGACACTCGTAGCACCTGAGCATGGCCCCGTTTTAAAGGAGTTGCATCGTAAGCATTCTACCACTTGCAACGTCTGGACCCCCCCCCCACACCCAAGACCCAAGATGAAGCCACGACTGGATCCGACCGCTGGGTCATCTAGTGGCGCGGGTCAGAAGCACCCGACATGGGGGGGGGGGGGGCTGGGATCATAGTTTGACTATGGATATAATAAAATGTATTTATTTTAGCAGGCATATGGAAAATGTGTAGAAAAATCAAGCTAATTATTTGCATTGTCGATTTCTTTTAGTATTTTTTTTTTTTTTTTAATTCCCGTAAGTCCAAAGAAGGAAAGATGTAAACTAGATCTCAATGAACAAACGCCGTAAATTATACTAAATTCGTTATAATGATTTCTTAAAGGACCCCTCTTGCTTATTCTGCCTTTTATATAATACCTAGCTCCCATACAGAATTATGAGCTTCTAAAATCCCCACCTTTCTCCATTGTTTCCTTTTGTGTCTACGAAGTTTTAGCGCTTTTTCGGCTTTGCCGAGTTTTGCCCGTCACACAACGAAACGTTTGCAGAGATCTTCAATATCCGCTAACAACTCTTACACATACAAGGATCTGAGAAGCTTCTGCTTATTACTTCTTTTATTTGCATAGTTTTCCCACTTTTGAACCACGGCGCGTTCAGTTTTCAAATGTTTTGCTCCCAGCCGCCGCGTCGGAGGGCAGGAAGGCTGGACATAGTCGACAAGCGCTAACAAGAAAATCGCTAATTTCAGGTGGAAAGTAATGATATTTTCGAAAAAGATTTTTGTGTTCCATTTCATACGGAAAAGATCATTTCTAGTAAGAGTTGTGCTTTAAAGATCTGAAACTGAGCTAAATAATATTCAGCTTAACCAAAAATGTCAAACTGCCCGATGATTTATTCTTCCGACATATCTAAACGTTCACATGGTGACATACTTAGTTGTTTTAATCCTCTTACACGCCCCTCGATCTTCGCAAAGGTTTTAGTAACTCTTTTGACCTCCGCCGCGAGATCAATGAATAATCAATGAGCAATGGCGACCTTGCTTTCAAGAGTGAACTGTTTTCAAATGATTTGTGGATAACGTTGGCTACCGTGAGGATTTTGAAAAAAACAAAGGTAAGAGTGTGTTCGTAAAAATCTGACCCTTCGAAAAATGATGGTGTCTCCCACTTCTCGGCCGCATGAATCAAAGACTTTAAAGGCGCAAGTCAGCCCTTATCCATGTATTTGACCGACGTATGTTTCCCACGATTTGACTCATTTACGCTACACGGTCACAAAAACAACTGACAAACTTTCCAAGCCTGGCATCTGAAGCTAAGCAGATGGAGAACGGATGAAAGGAGAAGAAGCGGAATCAGAATTATATGTTGAGATATGATATAATCCCTAGTGATTTGTTCCCGAAGTCTGGCTCACCGAACGAAATGCGCCGCTAATAATGCACTTCCTCGCTAACCCCACATCTAGTTTTACAGGTGTCGGGACTACCATTGATGGACGAGGGTCACTCGAGAGTTTTGTCAAAGTTTAACTGAAAAGCCAACTTATTGTTGTGTCATTTAGTTGAATATACTGAATTATTTGGACTCTGCAAAGGGATTTTTTTGTTTTCCACTATCTGCTCTAGTTATGGCGTTCAGAATATCTGCGGCCGTCCCCACAGCGAAAATTCTACTATGACGCGGGAAATTTTTATCTAAACACAAACAAGGCTTTTCAGTGGGCAGTGGCGATACTGGAGAAGAGTGCCTGAACAAAAAAAAGTCATAAATCTTTCTTGTAAGGCATACAACAAATTAGAGGTACCACAAATCACACGGAAATTCCACTATTTGAAAATCGATTATTCCTGAATAGCGGAGCAACCAAGTAACGCATTTTCAGCGGGTCTTCAAGCCAATTCAAGTGAATAAGTGATGGGTAACTAGATTGTCTTATCCCAGTCCTTTTCGGTTAAACTTTAAAATAAAAATAAAACTCAAGGAGAGGAAGATGTTGCTGAATTGTCCTGAGGCACGTACAGAGGAGACCTTGTGCTGCCTAGAACTAGATTGCCAGAAAATCCCACATTGCTTAGTTATACTTTATAGTTTACGTATTACCTACTTCTAATAAGTAATAGTTTACGTATTACCTACTTCTTCCAAGCAATCCTTTTCCTATTTGCAACCCATGCAAACGCTCGACTTTAACCGAAAGAGACGGCTGAAGCTCATAATTACAGGGAAAGTACACATACCTTTTACTGTGTGGCCCCTGTTGGTGTCCCTCGCAACGTCTTCGTAAACGGACTGAACTCCGATTTCTAGCCTGGTACATCCATATTTCAGCATGTCTGATAGGTGGCGTTTCAGGCAGTAATCAGGGCGAGTTTCTATCGTAATTCCAATACATTTCGTCTGACTTCTTTCAGAAAACCTGGAACCGTTATTATCGCTTGAACCTGCTCGCTTAGAAAGTGCCTTTAAAACCAAACATAAATATTTCCTTTTCTGAAGGGTTGCGTTTCAAAACCAGTACATAGAAACGCTGGTAGAATTTATGGAAAGAGGAAAGAAAGGACATGGACAAGAATGTGTACTGTGTAACTGTCGAACGTTAGTAACTAACACTAGGCTACGTCCAGCTTGTGATTTTCGGGATACTAATTTCAGATACAACGCGAAAAAAAAATTCAGGATTTGATTTCCGGCTGTGTTTTCTCCGTTGATGTTTTTGTGTTCGCGCGTTTCCGTTTTCCAATCAGGAAAACACTAACTGCGATTAATATAGTGATTTATTCGCTTACACTTTCACGGTAACAAAACCAAAATTGGTGAGTACTGTCATGCACAAATTCGTCAACATAACATATAAATTTAAAAATACGTATGGTCAAAGGCTATTTAAAATTTCCACAATCTTTGGTATAAAACTATTTTGGTAACGGCTGTGTTTGGCCGCTACTGGTTGGAATATTGGGACCTTCGTAGAGACCGCTCGCTCTCGCCTTTCCCTAACACTGTTGTATGGGGGAGGGAGAAACTCATTGTAGATGGGGTGCGAAATAAGTTTTTACCGATCTCGAGGCATAGGTTCAGTCTCCGTTTCTCCAAGGTATCAATTTTGTACGTGCTTAGAAGAAGGGAGTATGGTACTTTTGGGCCTTTATGGATAATATGGAGAGCACGTTTTTATATTCTTTCAATACGAGAGTTTTGATCTGCAGTTAGGCTAAAATGCCACACCGCGCATGCATACTCCATTAATGGTCTTACGAAAGAAGTATAAATCCTGAGGATGTGAAGACTTGAAGACATTATGCTTTGATAAAAGCTTCAACATGTACAGGAGCCTTGCTCTGAGGCAGGAGCCCTATCTTGATTAAGTCAGTTTTGATCGACAAAGAAAGGGCAGTAGCCCTGTTTGAACCACGGTAGCATCATTATCGAAGGTCGAAGGAGGAGGTTTCCACGATTTTAAAGCACACTTCACTATACTGTCCAGTAGAAAGCAGGCATTTAAAAGGGCAATTCATCTGAAAACTTGAAGGTAATTTACTGTAACGGAGAGATGGCATCCACACGAAATGAATGGAGACTCCAAACAAGACGAACGCTAGAATACAACGTCTTGCTCCAAACTTTACTGCGCGCGCAATGTTCGAGTGCTCTCACTTGCATTAAATGCTTCGAAAGACCATAGTATACTTAAATGTCTGTCATTTGACCGCAAGCCCACTCTCTGCCAACGCAAGAAAATGAAGACTACTCACTAGAGCCATAATTGGCTTTTCATGATGTAATTAAATTGATAATAAACAGGACTTGAACCTAAAGAATTAAAGACTTTGTAGCCAGCCCCCACCCCTCTTCCCCCGAAAAAGATACCACAACTAACCACAAGTATCTTCAAGCACGCGACTTCTCTTTGCGTATACCCCCTTAGCGTCAAGTCTAGTCCATTACAGTCTGTATAGCCTACCTTACTGCTTCATCCACACTATTACTTGTATGTCCTGATAAGGCATCGTGTAAATTTCTGATGAAATAGTCCCTGTAATCTTCTGGAAGTGCCATAAAGGTTCCACCCATGACAATGAACTCCACCTTATCAACTGTGTGACCCAGCTGCTTTAACTAAAAAAAAAAAATTTTGACTGATTGATTTATCCTTTTCCGCCTTGTGGTCCTGGTTTGTCTACGAGGCTCCGACATTAGGGCGCTAGACTTCTAAATTCAGTTCAAAAATTCACTTCTGGTTTTAGTTGTCACGGTTTATGTCCCTTGTATAACGTTCCCTATGTAATTTCTAGATAAAGATTGACTGCCCTTAGCGTCTAGACTGTAAAACTCTCAAACAAATTTTGGCTCAAATACTTCGGAAAACCAACGGTGTGGCCTACCGTGCGAACATGTTCTGCCACCAAAACTGTTCACTCTGGATTCGTGCTTTGGATGTACCCACTACACTGTCAGAAGTTTCACAGCAGATAACACAAGGATGCGCAGTTTTCAACAGATAACATTTTAAAAGTTATCTGTTATGATTTTTCAAATGTTGTGCATTAAACATTATGCATAGTAGGCATTGCCAGGAACAGCGGGAAAACCACCGAAGAAGCATCTTTGACTTTTCCGATACCATGATGAAAAACAAAAGTGAGCAGGTGTTTTTTGGGCGGTGTTTCGGCTCTTCTTGCATGTATGGCGTTTCAATGCGTAACGTTTGGTAAATACAACAGCTAACAGCCTAAGTGTTAAATGTTGAAACCGTGCATCTTTGTGTTATTTGTTGTGAAACTTCTGATAGCGTAGTTCGGCCGTCAAGACTAGCGATCCTCTTGGATCGCTAGTGGATGGCCTGGATGGCAAAGTGAATCCGAGATTAAGAGATCCGGCTCTCCTGTCTAGCTTTACCGGACTATCAGTGTGAATTTCAAGGTGTTTATGGCAGTGGATGTAACATTTTTATTCTTAAGATGCTGATGATAAAACTTACTGGAGTAGAGTAGCCTATAGCACTTGTCGATGGGGATTGAACACTGGGATTTATTTTCCTTGGGGGCGGTAGGAGATGGGGAACTATCGGGAACTACAGCCCCGAGTTCCTTCTGTTCCAGTTCCTCCTGGGCACTGATTCAAGCCGAAGTCACACGGTCACAGACTGGTTCAATGAGAGTAAGAAGATAAGGTGAACAGAAAGACGGAAAGGGTTTGTGCTGCCGCTGACCCGAAGCCATAGTCGATGAAATAAGAAAAAGCATGGAAGAAGGCCCAAGTTACCAAGTTTAACGAAAACAGTTAGAGGTAAGTAAAGTGAACTGGTTTTGCAAGCACGGCTAGTCCTTTGTGATATTGAAAGGCACCACCAACCTGATCAACTCGGCTCCTTGTTTGCAAGTATGGGTTGTAGCGAGCTCGAATAGCCCTCATGGATGTTGGTTCATACCCAGTGTATGACTGTGTCGAGTACTCAAAGTCGGAATCTGGCCCACCAGGACAGTACACACAAATATTGCCTGTGAAGTTGATATGAGGGCATCGATGAGGTTTGCACATTACTGCAACAACAGCAATCTGAAAATAGGCTAAATAATAAAGGCAAGAGAAAGGCAAGAACAGTTTCCAAATAACCTGCCAAACCAATATCGCCCTGCAAGCTTTTGGTGAAAATGGGCAGTTCATGTGACACATAAAATGTATCGTTTCACTGAACAGCACATAAATGTGTGTAAAATGTTACAAAAGAGTCAAAAACAGTAAGATGAGCTTCACATGCACCCACTCTTAAAGTTTAACCGAAAAGGGCTAGGATAGGACAATCTAGTTACCCATCACTTATTCACTTAAATTGGCTTGAAGACCCGCTGAAACTGAGTTACTTCGTTGTTCCGCTATTCACCAATAATCGATTCTCAAATAGTGGAATTTCCGTGTGATTTGCGGTGCCTCTATGCGCTTGTATTTTTGTTGCATGTCTTACGAGAAAGCTTTATCATTTTTTTTTTGTTCAGGCACTAAGCAATCTTCACCAATCTCACCACTGCCCACTAAAAAGCCGCATTTGTATCGCGATTAAAATTTCCCGCGTCATAGTAGAATTTACGCTGTGGAGACGGCCGGAGATATTCTGAGCCTCATAACTAGAGTAGATAGTGGAAAATAAAAAAATTCCTTTGCAGGATCCAAATAATTCAGTGTATCCAATTAAATGACACACAAATGAGTTTGCTTTTCAGTAAAACTTTAAAGACAACATGACAGGAAAAAAAAAAAATCTTAACCTGGTTTAAAAAAGAAAT
The DNA here is from genome assembly GCA_023053555.1 of Branchinecta lindahli. Lineage (NCBI taxonomy): Eukaryota > Metazoa > Arthropoda > Branchiopoda > Anostraca > Branchinectidae > Branchinecta > Branchinecta lindahli. The sequence continues at coordinate 34,107,186 of JAKZAO010000002.1, forward strand.
CTCGTTGCAGACCTACCCCACTAGCTGTCCTGATCGGCTTGGCTTTCAACTTCGGGACAATCATTTTCTTGTATTCAGACGGGACAGCAGCTATTATATCCACAAGCCTTGGTGATGACTGCAGAGCATACTTGGAGGAGATTGAACTCTTGACTTTGTTCAAATTCACATCCTTTCCTTCATTATGAGCCTTGACTAATTCTTGGATAATATCTGTGACAGCAAGCACTGTTAACTCCTCTTTACTTAGTCCTGCAGTGACAACTGGAAAATTAAAGTGGACATAAGTTTCCAATTCATATGATTAAAGGTCTCTGAGGAACATAGCTATCTGAAGGAGTACTGGCTGAGATTTTAGTACCAACATTTATACAATATGGTACATCTTATTTCTTTCTAAGTAGGCGACAGTAGACATGTAGGCTACAGCTAAACTTCTCTAAATTTTAAACCACCAGCTAAAACAGTTAAATGGAAAGTGTTTCAACTTTCTTTTAACATAGCCTAGAGAATGGACCAAATTGAGATAATTTGATTGGTTCTACTTTCGAGTGTTCTTTTTCTTCTGCTGGGAATCTTAGCACAGACACAAAATTAATATAAAACTGTTAAAATATTTTGAATGCCATAACCTGAAAAAAAAGAGTGCCATAACCTGAAAACAAGACCAAAGGTTTTGATGGGATCCCAAAAGTTCAATATTGACCCAAACAATTCGATTTTGTCTTCGCCAATCCAGTCTTCGCCGGACTCCCTGAACATTTTTACTCTTAAAATTTAGAAACAGACTAAGGCCCAATAGCTAGTCATCTGGAAAAACCAAGTTCAGATATGGATTCAGCATGTCATGTGTATTTACCCCTATTAAGTCATATCCATTTTGACGGAACCGATCGAAACAATCCTGCCTTACTTCTGCCCATTTTCCAGTTTCAGCAAAATTCTGTAACTACCGGTACTTGTCCGAGTCATCCCAAAAGAAAACTGATACCATATCCAGTTACATCACTAAGTGCTGAACTTCTTTCTCACCAATTTGACAAAATTTGATGAAAGTGAGACGACTTTTCAGATACCACTACCAGATACCATGGTCGGACTGTGATATCTGAATATCAGTTACCACTGTAACTGGCCAGATACATGACAACTACAAAAACGTCTTATGACTGTGGTATCAGATACCACGATAACTGCAAAAATGACTTTATACCGTATATCAGATACCATGGTATCTGCAAAGACGCAACTAGCCTAGGCTATTGTTTGATCAAGGTGTTCAAATTCTGGTATGTTCAAGTTTCAGTGTTTAAACTTATTTTTTAACCTTGCTTATATTCTTGGAGGGATCACTAACTTATCAACAGACCAAAGGCGTATTCTCCCTGTTCCCCGAGGACTCGGGGAATCAAAAGGGAACGGCGAGAATAGAGGGAGTCACTCCACACGGACTCCGCGTACGGAAAATGGCGAGAACACGGGAATGCTTCTAAAATTGATTTTGTTCGAAAAAAAATATGCAGTTGTCAAAATTTATCTGGATCCACTTTATTTTTGGTTTTGTTTATCCTGATTGTTTTTAATTAATTTTACATTGAACCAACACCACAGTCTAGTACACTAGCCCCTTTTCAGGCATGGTGCTCAAACGTCTAGCACCATGCCTGGGTGCTAGACATTCAAGCACTGTACCTTGGATTTCATGTAGGGTGCATGGATTTCAGTATACAGTGCATGCTTGAAAAACACAGTTTCTGTCATCACAACTGAGAACCAGCTAAGACAGGGCTGAAATTACTACCATGAATTAGAGAAATCAAAGACAATCCTATCATTTTTTTCATAACAAAAACAAAAGGACGCGACTGATGATGGAGATGAAAAACCTCATTTCCTTTTCTACATAGTCAAGGGTTTTTCATGTAGAGTGTCCTGTGCCTCAACTTTTTCTACCTAGCAGCCAACCAGAATATTGGCTCCTGGGGCCTGCCTGGGGCAGACTACATGGAAAATAGATAGAATAGAAGAGAATTTTGATATTTTAAGTTACGAGTATAAACAGATTGGTCTTAGATTTAACCCAGAAAAGAGTGAAGTTGTTGTAGTAGGAAAGTCGACTGGTCGCTCAGCTGCTGAAAATATTCGCCTTGGATCGAATCTTTCAAAGCCTTCGTCTAGTATAACTTACCTTGGTTTGCCAATTGGTTCTAATTTAAAGCATACTAGGACCCTCCTGCTTGAGTTTTTAAGTGAAAGACTGCGAAGGACGTATGGACTTCTTGTTTCATGCAAATCCAGGTATAAGCGGGCAATTCTAGGAAGGATATACAATGCGTTTGCTGTGCCCCATTTATTAGCATTAGCACCATTTTGGGAACTGTTTAGTCAAACTGAAAAAACAGCTATTCGCCGACTGTATTTCCGTTATGCGAAGTTCCTTTTAGGTATCCCTCTATGGAAGAGCAATCGACGACTTGTGTTTAGTTTTGGTATAGCGCAACCATTTGTAGTTATTGAAGAATGTCGGTCTCGTTTTATGAATACTCTAGATCGTGAAAACAGTTTACTGAGTGCTTTTTTGTTGTGAGATAGAAGTGTATGTATTTTTTTTCTTCTTTTTCCTTTTGTTCTTTTGTCATTACTCCATGTTAGCACCTTGCGTGTTTTTTGGGAAATAAAACAATAATAAAAAATAATAATAATAGGGTGCTGTCAGATTTTTCATCTCCATCAGCAGTCGCGTCCTTTTGTTTTTGTTTATGATAGGATTGTCTTTGAATTCTCTAATTCATGGTGGTAATTTCAGCCCTGTCCGAGCTGGTGCACTATTGTGATGAAAGAAACTGTGTTTTTCATGCATGCACTGTGATGCACTGTGTACTGAAATCCATGCACCATACATGAAATCCAAGGTACAGTGCTTGAACAGTGTTTCCACTAGCTCCTTTTTATAATCCGTTAAATGTCGGAAGTTTTCCGTAGAAAATCCGTAGATGGCGTTTGAGATTCAGTAGATTTTTCCGTAAGCCACTAGGTGCCACAAAAGTCTCATGGTCCAAGTACATGACCGCAAAAACCCGGCAGCTTTTTCTGTCGTAATCATTCACAGGTACAAGATTGAAATTTCGCCCAGATTTGAAACTTTTATTATCTTTTGCTGGCCAGTAAGGCTCTCCAAAATTTCCTTTTCTGTAAGGGTTTTCATCTTTACAAAATACTTTAGAAACGAACCTAAGTCCGGTCTTCACCTCCCGGAACTTCCGGAATCTGGGCTTCCAGATTATTCTTTGACTATTTCTGTAAATTGCATCTGGAATATGAACTGGTCCGAAAGTTCATCAAAATAATCCGGAAAAAAGGGGCTTTTGAACTTCCAAATTTCCGGAATTTTTAAGTATCGCAGCAGAAATTCAAAGAAAAATCTCGGAAAATCTGGGAACCCAGATTCCGGCAGGTGAAGATCCGACTTAACAGATTCAGTGATGATATGATGCAAATCTGGGCCGATTTTCGTCGAAATACGACACGGCCATCGTGCCTGTTTTGCTTCTTTTCGGTTCCTCTCATAGAGATAGAATAATAACAAGAGAAGATTAAAGAGAAGAGAGGTGAAAGTAGTCCTACCGGACTCGCATACCTCGGCCGATTTAAAGAAGAAGAAGATTGGGTAAATATTGTAAGGGAAGGGTGAATATTAGTACAAAATAACATTTTCAATAGGATTCCGGTTTTTCCGTAGGTTTTCCGTAGATTCCGTAACTGCGTTCTTTTGTCCGTAGACAGACATCAAATTCCGTAGATCTACGGAAAAATCCGTAGAAGTGGAAACACTGGCTTGAACGTCCAGCACCCAGGCATGGTGCTAGACTTTTGAGCATCATGCCTGAAAAGGGGCTAGTGTACTAGACTGCAAAACCAGCAAAAATTGATTCCTCTCCCAATCTGAAAGGGAGTCCTCTTTGTTTGATGATGGTGATGATAGTTGGAGCATTCCCGGTCCGTGGAGACTTGTGAGAATACGGGGAGTGAGTCCCAGCAGGCAGGGACAAACAAAAATAGGGTAGCCACTAAAAAAAAAATTAATCAAACCTGAGCTTTTGAAGATCAGAATGTGATTTTCCTATCTTTTAGCTTTGATTTGAGGCCAAAATCACCTCTCTATCTTGTCTCTAAGCATCTTAAATCTTCTTTAGAAAACAGTATTTTACATAAGGAAATGCCTATGTTCATCCATTGACTTTAGGGTTTTGTCCATCTAGTGACCAGCTTGGAACTATGTGCTTCAATGAAATTCTATGAAACTGGGTGATTTTGAACTGGTTTTGAGTGCATGGGGAGCCCCAGCAAGTGAGTTAGATGAGAAAATATGAATATGATCATCAAGGTTATAGTCCAATAGACCTATTGCTGCTATAGGCTGCTGACTTTTCCTCCTTAGTATCAACAAATTTTTGTAGGCAAGTTAAGCTACTTTTTTTTACATCTAAATTTACATTGAATATTAAGAAATAATATTAAATAGCTAGGACATCTTACTGTTAGCCTTATTAAATAGACAATTTTGTCCTGAATTCAATGGTATTTTTAAAATACTTTTTGGAGATGTTTTAGATAGGTAAAACTGATAAGGAAAATTCACAGCAATTTATGCATTCATTACAACAAAATTGCCAATTTTTGCCACTAGGTGTTTTTGTGGCTACCCTAACAAAAATGTTGGGTCTTCTCAAGTAGAGTCCTCAGGGAACGGCGAGAATACGCCTCAAGCAAGACAGGATCAGGAAAACCCAGAACGAAAATCTTCTTTTTGTTTCGTTCATTATGAATGGCCGCCTTGGCTTCAACATTACATTTACAGGAAACTCACCTCTATTTTCTTTACCCATTCCGAACAACAATAAGCCTGTAGACAGGCCCCCAACCAAAATATATAACTGACTCCAAAAACAGCAGGAATTTAAGAAATTTGTTTGTTTGTGTTGTTTAATGGAGCTTCCAGAATTTCTTCTCCATGCTCCAATCTAAGAAATAGCCATTTATTATTATAATCAGTATAATCTACTTCTTCAGAAGGAGCAAACGATTTCAGGAGGAGAGCCATCTCTGAAAGAATTTGTGAAAAAGTTGATTTGCTCCAAGAGATAGCACAGGCAATGTCTGTAGTCTAAAGCTTGGAACTAACGGCATTTTCCCGCGGTCCCACATAGACCCCGAAGCCACGCCGTTTATCGGCGCGCCGCCGCCGAAAAAGTTTCGGCGCGCCGCCGCCGTTTTTCAGATGGCGCGCCATAGCTAACGCCGTTTGAACGGCGGCGCGCCGCCGCCGTTTTTTTCCGGCGGATATACTTTTCATTGTTGCCCATCGTGTCTTTTGACAATGAAAAAGTAATCAAAAGACCGTCATATACCACTGATGATTCTTTGAGCACGTCCACGAACACTCTCCGACCATGATGTTTTTTTATGTTAATTAAGCTTGTCTGGGACTTACATTGGTTTGCTGAAGTACAGTAGAGGTATGCTTATGTGAACGTTTGTTGACTTCGGATTTTTCCATTTTCAAGCACTTGCTGTGTCTAAAGCTACTATCAGTTAGCCAAAGTAGGTAAGAAGGGCAGCTGAAGACACCTGTACAGGTATTCTGGATCTTCAGTCTACCATTTAGTCCAAAACTGCAGTGTTCACATTAAAGTAACTGTTCACATAAGCATACCTCTACTGTACCATAACGTCTGTCTTGCTGTCGGCAGTCGGACTTTCACTAATCCGGGCACTTCCAGATAAGCTAAACCACGACAGTTGGCGTGCGAAGAAAGGACCCAGAAAAAATGCTTACATTTCATCACAGCATCCCATCGTCGGTTGGGGGGGGGGTCGTATCTTCTGTGTTATTTGTTGTTTCAGGTAGTAATCGAATTTGAGAATAATTGTTTTGTTTAGAAGCAATCGATCCATAAAAGTCGTCACCTAATTTTATTTGCCATATTTCGCTGTTTCCCAGGTACTCCTTGACGAGCCACGAGAAAAGAAGGAGTCACTTTCTGGGAACTATCGAGACTGGAAACAACGAGAACAGATATAATGTATCAGTATCAAGTTGGTTCGAAAATTTGCTGATCTATTTCCTTGCCAAACTCATTTGGTTGACGAAACAAAATTAGTCTGTCTAATGGTCCACGTTATTTCACTTTTCTTTGATTTTATTTGCTTACTTAGTTTTATAACTGCACAGTTTAAGACAAATCAGTAAAACAGAGTTTTATTATTTTCTAAGCGTTGGTTAAACCACTGACATCAGCAACTCCTCAAATAAGCTCCACATTGAATCCAAAAGGAGTTATTTTTTAGTTATTCTAGTTGAAGCAGTGGCTTACGACGGGGACCCGTGAGAATGGGGGAAGGGAGTTGCTAGTACAATCAAAAAATCCGGGACTCGCACTGGGAATCCGTCTGGAATAGGGAGATGACGCCTTGTACAAGAAAAGCTGAAATTATGTTGATACCAGCGAGGTAGCCTATAAACTTGATAGGCTACCTGGCTGGCCAGTCAACCGATATTTTAATTCCGTACTAATTATTTACACCTACAGCCAATCCAGGCACGAAATTGCTCCAAATCATGGCCGCAAAGTTCCAAAATTTTAGCTAAAAAAGTCCGGAAAACGGCGCCAAAAAGCGGCGCGCCGCCGAAAATTTTCGGCGGCGCGCCGCTAAAAAAATTTCGGCGCGCCGCCACGCCGAGGGTTTTCCGGCGCGCCGCCGCTGAAAAAAAAATCGGCGCGGCTTCGGGGTCTAGTCCCACAAAGAGTTTCTGGCTCGAAATGACTGTTTCCACGGTCGTTTGTGTGGCCGCAAGTGTGTTTTCACGACCAGCAAGGTTTTCGTGGCTCGCTTCTAACAACCTTAAAGTTTAACCGAAAAGGGCTGGGATAGAACAGTCTAGTTACCCATCACGTATTCACTTAGATTGGCTTGAAGACCCGCTGAAAATGCGTTACTTCGTTGTTTCGCTATCTCGCCAATCTCACCATTGCCCACTGAAAAGCCGCGTTTGTGTTGAGATTAAAATTTTCCGCGTGTTAGTAGAATTTACGCTGTGGGGACGGCCACAGGTAAACTGAACTGTCATTCTGACAAGCCCAAAACATTCGACTGAGAATATGATTCTCTGATGCATGGAAGGGGATGCTTAGCCTACTGGGTTGAACCAGTCTAATCATTTGAGCTGAGTTTCTCAATAATCTTTTTTCTTCAGTATAGAGATACAGTGAAGTATTGTTCGCCCAAATGTGCCAGTGGTGCAGATTTATATGGGGTCCAGATCAGAATTGTGGTTGACTGTGGTATTGGTTTAAACCAGCAGGTCCCTTCTCGAATGAATCTACGAAAGTAGGTGAAAAAATAACACATTTAAATACACATTGAGCCCAAGCTGACTGCGAAACATCTGTTCAATCCATGGTCAAACTCATGGGGACTGGAAGTTGGGACTTTCAGGTTCATTTCTTCCAGTCCCCGACGTTGTCCCTGACGAGGACCCTTGCCAAAAAGTGTCGGAATTTCTCTGCCGAAGCATCGTAGCTGACGCATCCCTTCTTAGCCAATTGTTTGAATATAAGAACACATTACAAAATCGGCCATAAAAAAGTTCAGTAAGAGCCAATGATGAAATTGTGCTATTTGGCAACCGGGTCGTGAGCTTCCTCGGTCAGTTTGGTCCGTTCTCGAATTCAATTTTAGCCGATCCTTGTCGCATTATCAATCTGATCCGGAAACGGCCAGGAACTCCAATCCACTGGTCATCCGGCAATTAAGCACATTCTTAATTTTCTGTTTTGACCGGATTTTCTGCGAGCCGTCCATTCCAAACAAGCACTAACAGCTAATTGCCTCGGTAATGGCTCATGTTGACCTTTTACCCTACCGAAGCCTTCCACACAATTTGATCGGATAACATTTTCGTCAGTGAATTTCTGAGCCTCTCGCCAACTCCCATGTCGGTGTGCAAACTCATTACAAGCTCACCCTTGACCTGGGTAGGCCGGTCACTAAATTTCGTTGAAATACTTCAATCCCTTCGTGAGTTTTCATGATCAAATGAGTGTGTCTGTCATCCGTATTCTTAGCTTTCTTTTGAGATTCGAAGAAATGCTCCTCAGGATGGGTTTGAACTTGACTTTGATTTGAATTTTCCCTGAGGCAATCTAGATTCTTTGTGAGGCTACAAGGCTTGGGTTCTAGATTTCATAGTTCATAAATTACTTCAGGTTACTTGCCACGGTCGATCTGTGTTCCGAGTAGCCATGGCGTTAAGGGGGCAGTTCCCTGGTCCTTATCCAAGGGTCGCAAAGCGCTCATTCCGCGGACTAATTTGCTTGAAGTCTAAGGCTTCGTCAGGTTACTTCCGCGCCAGTACCATTTCCCGACCAAAAAAAGGAAAAAGTACGAGATAATAGATATTGTGCCAGATAATACATCTGACACGTCTTGAGGGATGAAGTTTGACGACTGAGGATCAAACATTGCTGTGGTCATCGGTGTTTATACTTCAAGGTCAGCTGTTATCGAAAGATTTGCAGAGTGGTCCTTAAGAAACCAAACCAACCGATGATTATGTCGCCTCTGTCCTGTACCGATTAAGCTCTGATCATAAGCATGCCGCAAATGACTATTGCGTGGGAAATTAGGCTCGCCCACAGACAGTAATTTCCGAGCATGCGTTTTGAGCAACTTTCCTAGGGCCGAAACGATTGCTAATAAGTAATCAGTCCGCCAGCTAACAGGAAAACTTTAGTCATTCTAGAATCCTTATGGTTGAGTGAAGATATGTGATTGTGTCTAGCATGAGCAACTGAAGCAGAATATGGGATTAGAATCGGAAGAAGTAGGAAGTGATGATGGAAATGTGGAATATTTTAGACGAATCAGGGTAAGCTGAGAAATCTTCACAATATCTTCAAACACAATATATTTTATAGCATTCTGTTTTCAAACAATACGTTTCAGGTAAGGGAAATTTGTTACTTCGGGGTAGTCGGCTGATACCGTAGATGTACAGGTCTTTGAACGTTACCGAACTTCGAAAGAGCCATTTTCATCCACTTTCTGTGACAAACGTCCACTATCAGTCAGCCTAAGTAATTAATTAAGGGCTCATAAAAACACCTGAATGGGTGTTTTGGGTCTTCCTTTTACCATTCAGCTCGAAACTGCACTGTGCAAAGTTACCATAACTAACGTTCAAGGCTTTCAAGAAGCATAAACTATTGTATTGAAAAGTAGCACTCCTGCATTCTGTTCCAAAAACCATCTCCATTTGTGTAGGCCTAGCCCTAAAATTTATCCGTGACGACAGAAATGGTATATGTCAAATTGGTTCTAGTGCATATCGCATAATTAATTTTTCAGAGCTGAATTGTTCCACAACAGAAGACGGGATTTGCGGCCAGTTTCGCTGAGATAATACTTGAGCATTACAGTCCTTTGTGGTTTTCATCTATGCAAATTCGAAGAGCACTGTGCTCATCTTTGGTTTTCTCATTCGGCCAAGCATGATACGTCGTTTCAGTTTGTGGTTTTCTGGAACCCATTGGGCTCAGAAATTCACACGAAGTTTATTCACATCAGCACTGTGCTTCTTATTTGAGCTCAGCCTATATTTTATTGGTTTTAGTAGCCTACAGCTAATTCATTTCCGAAGCAATAATGCTAACAATAATGTTTATTAATTTGTAATCATCATTTTCGGTTGCATTATTCTCTCTGACAGACTATCCGAGTTGACAATAAACTTAGGACACAAGTGCCTGGCTTCTGATCCCCACGGAACTATACTGCGGTACCGGACTAAGAAGCACACAATCCAGCTCGACACAGCACCGCTGTTACTCTTAACTGTAAACGGACCCCTGTTAACTGTAACCCCAACCGACCAGATATGTTTTTTTCCACGCTGCATTCAGCTGTATTTCTGTAAGTTCTCTCAAAGGTAGGCTAATTGCAAAAAAAAACACGATTTTATGTGCTATTATGCGTATCTTTCGGTTGTGTCCTCCCTTCCTTTTCTACCACTTGAAGCTGAGGAGTTCGCGACTGGTCAAAAAGGATTCCCAGAGATTCTCACAACAGAAAATACAAGGTTTTTAGTTTTCCCATTAGCAAGTCTGGACTCTCAGGCAGAACTCGGTTATTTTAGAGAATTTGCTTCTTGCCATGCAAATAAAATAAATTGCTTAGTTTGTTCAGCCAAGTGCTCATAATACAGAAAGATTTAGACGGGACAATCCATTCACCTTTTCTATGTGTCGCATAAAAGTACCTTTTACACTTCCCGGACCGTCTCCCCTACACACGCAACAAGACCATGATATTGTCTGTCGATCTTCTGTCGATTCCACCATTTCCACCTGTAAATGGAATCGATCGTTTGAATACTTCTACTACTCGTAGGCATAGAGCAAGTTGTTGACACGATAGTGTGTAGCCATATCGCGGGCCGCCAAGAATTTAGACTCTCACTGAGAATTTGTTCATGTATTATCATTACTTTTGGGATCCCAAAACGTAAGTGGAGGGATAACTATGACATCGCAAAAGTTGTCCGTCTGTCCGTCCGTCTGTGAGCACGATAACTCTCGAAGGGGCTGAGATACTTTGGGTCAAGTGTAAGGTCGAGTCCGTAGATGTATCCTGTAGCCCTATATTTAAGGGTGGGGGAAGGGTTTCAAAATTAAGGGGCAAAAAATTTTTTTTTTGAAAGCTATTGAGATAGTTCATTTAGGGGTAAGGAAACATGCTGAATCTGAATATGAAAGTTATTGTCTCACTGGACTAGTAGTTCACCTGGAATCCGGCAAATTTGTCGACCAATTTTCGGCTACCCCTTTTCTTCACGCTAGTATAGCTCTGCGCGTGGATGAGCCGCAGAGCGCGTAATCTATGAATGTCGGACAGAGCTAGTGTAATCGAAAGTCGAAGGGGTTGGTATATGGGAAAAGAGTAGGTGGTTGCGGGCTATATAACAGTTGGAAAGTTTAGAGGGGTTGACAACTTCAGTAATAAGGTACACACTGAAACCAAAAGTAGGCCGATCCCAATTGTGAGACAAGTAGGGGACTTATAATGGTCTCATGGTTCATGGTCTAATAATAGGCTGTTAGACCATAATCATCTTTGGCAATGAAAGGTTAGCAGTTTTGTCTACTTGGTGTACCTACAATTTGTTTCCTGTGCTTTATATGGTACGAACAATTTGGTACCACGTCTGTCACGAGGACATGGACTCGTAAGTAAGAATCGGTTACTAGAATCTTTGGTGATGAGGGGTTGCCAACTTTTGCTAGTTGCTATTCCTTTTATTTTTTGCCAGTGTATTTCATGGTAAGAACGATACGGTACCGTGTCTATCACGAGGAGATGGACTTGTGAGTAAGAATCGGTTGCTAGAAGAGCTTCGCGAGGGGCTTGAAACTTTCAACTTTGATCTGATTCTAAATATTACAAGTAAAAAGTATTGATATATCTAGATTATATATTAGATTTTTGGGATCCCATCGGCACCTTTCGTCTTGTTATTGAATTGACATTCAAAGTTAAACCCAAACATGAAAGTAGAGTAATCAGCCTGAACATAAATAGCCTACTTGGCCAAAAAAGCTTTTAGGTACTAATTAAAGACCATGACAAAAGGCTGTCGCATTTTTCCTTAAAGTGTTTGATTCATGCGGGCCGAGAAGGTGGAAGACACCATCATTTTTCGATGGGTCGGATTTTTAGCAACACACTGTTACCTTTGTTTTCTTCAAAGTCCTCAGGGCATCCAAGCATATCCACAAATTACTTGAACACAATTCACTCGTGAAAGCAAGGTCGCCATTGCTAATTAACCATTCACTGGTCTCCCGACGCAAGTCAAAAGAATACTAAAATCCGCGAGAAGATCGAGTGGCGTGTAAGAGGATTAGATCAACAAAGTATATCACCCTGTGGACGTTTAGATATGTCAGAAGTAGAAATCATCGGCCAGTTTGACAATATTTGGTCTCGGAAGCTGAATTTTATTTAGCTCAGTTCCATAATCTTCAAGAAATCACTATAACGAATTTAGTATAATTTACGGCGTCTGTTCATTGTGATGTAGTTTGCATCCTTAATTCTCTGGACTTGCGGGAATTAACAAGAAAAGACAGAAAACAAAATATTTTAAGAAACCGATAATGCAAATAATTAGTTTGATTTTTCTACACATTTTTCTACTACAATAAAAACATTTTGTTAGATCCTTAGTGAAACTATGATCCCAGCCTTCCCCATGTCGGGCACTTCTGACCCGCACCACTAGATGACACAGCGGTCGGATCGAGTCGTGGCTTCATCTTGGGCCTTGGGTTGGAGGGTTCTAGACGTTGCAAGTACACGTGCTAGAATGCTTATGATGCAACTCCTATAAAGGACCCGACGTACCTATCATGCCAATACAACCTTCTTACGTAATAGCTCCATCAAAATCTTTTGCCCGGAGACCCGACGGTACTTTTCACGGTACTTTCTTACCCCTCTAACGACAACTCACTGTTTTCACATTTGCCTTGTTTCTCTATTTTCAATGCATAACATGCCCCCGACGATTGATTCCGAGAAGATCCACAGTAAAAAAAACCGGTTGCGAAAATTTTGCCCTGTTTTTGCTAGAAGTCAACTGGGCTGGACAAAGGCTTAAAACAGCCAAAGCTGTGGGTAATTTATAACCTAGTTTAAAAGGATTCAGCTATTATAAAATACTGGAACATATGGTAAACAGTGCATGGGGTGCTTTAGTTTCGTTTTCACTTACCCGTGCGATCGTTTTTCTTCTCTGTTTTTTTTTTTGCAAGCCGTGGAAGTTCCCTGGTGTATTATTTTGCGTTTTTGGTGGACAGTCGGGTCGGGGACCACGTTGGCGGTAGACCGAGAGCTTTTCATTTCCCTCATGTCTTTGATGTTCAGTGGTAAGGGGGGGGGGCAGTCAGTCGAACAGCAGGAAAGAACAGCAGGAAGTTGCGGTGAAAGAAACCCAACTATAATAGAAAAATTCAATTATTTAAAATTCAACTATATACCGAAAAACAACCGATTTTTGTATGGATATGATAACATACAAATAATTGACTACAAATTCGTCAGTTACAACCTGAACGAATTCAATACGTTTTCTGTGTTGGCATTGTTTATGGAACATTAGTGGAAGCAAGTATGTATTATCACGAGACAGAGAGTAGAGTGATTTAGTGCAAAAACAGGTATTTTGAGAGACTTTACACGGAACAAACAACCAAATTAACGAACTATAGAAAATTGTTTCTGTCGGCAGAGCAACCTTCACGAATTACTAGTTTCCATCCTGAAGGCACGCAATTCCATTGACGTAGAGCAGTGGCGCCATTTCAGTAAACCTTAGGGGGAGGGGGAGCAAAGATCAGTTTCGAGCCCCAATCCAGGTTTATTACACACTCAAAATTTAATTACTCTTTTTGGTGTAAATTTAAGGCGGTTTCGAATATACCTTGAAGTAAAGTAATTGCTTAACATTTGCCTTTTGAAACCTATTTAGTGGCCAAAATATTTACCAAGGAGAAAAGTTTTGTAATCCACTGGGGAGGCCATTCCCATCGAAATGGCGCCTATGGTTACTCGTACTGCTCCTTACGTTCGTACTGCCTTTATTTCCAAACGCATCCATCATATGTCCTTAATCTTACAACATTCTTATATCATGCAACAAACTTTCACCCCGACTAACACATACGTTAGCATGCCCGCATACCACCCCTTGTTCCCTAGAAGTTTACTTCGACTGCAGAGGAGTACGTACTCCCTCTCTTAAAAAATTGCATGGTCGCATGGAGAAAGTACGCAAGCTTCTACGTCATCAGCGTACAGGTAGCTTGTACTAATGCTTTTCTCGGCTCGGCCTAGGGCTGAATACCTTGTGACGGTCCGATAGCTGCAGGGACGGACTTAGCACTTGCTCTGAAGTTGCAGCATCACTCATCAGTCTGTCTACTGATTTTATGATTGCTTCGTGTTTCCGCGTTTAAAGTTTTTGTGAGCAAAACATTCTGGAAATCGGAAAATTGGATGTCTTGAGCTGAGCTTGGAGAGAGTGTGGACTTGTGAAATTGTGTTAGTGAAAACACATCTAGTAGCGCGAAGAAAGGTGCACGAAAAACGATGAGCTACAGTTGAAGAGAGAAAGCAAGTTTTTGCCTTTAGCTGCATGGATTTTGACTGAACACTCTTGATGGGAATAAATAAACAAACGAATTACACGAATCTAGCAGAGAACTCATGAGATTAAAAGCTTAGCTGAATAATTTAGGGATTACATTCGGAAGACGTTTATATTTTTTTTTTTTTACAAAATCAATCGTGTGAATAGCCCAGGCATAGAACGAGAAGTAATACTCTTTAAATTTCCTAAATCTTACGCGGAAGCTTTCGAAATTCCTGAATTGATTGTAGGCTATATCGAATGTATTTCTGTTGTTGAATTGGCTTGTTTTGTCTTTCCTGGTGAAAATGCCACAGTAAGCCATGTAACTCCTCGCCACCACTATAATAATAATGGTAATTTTATTTCTCACTTATCAGAAAGCACAAGGAATAGTGGAGTAGGAAAAAAAGAAAACAGTACCATAACAGAAAAAGACACAGCGGCTACGACTACATTATCATCTATAAAACTAACCAAAATTACATATCTAAAACGCCCAAAACTTAACGAAAACCTAAAAAGATCTTGGAGCTTCGAAATTTTCCATTCCTTTGCAAGTTCTACGAGGTGTCCAAATCTGGGAGGTGAAAATACCACTGCGTTTGAAGTGCGAGGCGAGGGTTGCTCACTTGATGGGTCCCACTGTACACGTGGGTACCTTACCGGGTAGTTGCTGAACGCCGATGTTTGTTACAAGCGTCGTTACAAGTGAAACCTCGGTCCGAGGAGAAGGGGTAATCACAGGGTAATCAAGAATTTATTGATTCTTTAGTTCATCTCGGTTTGCAGGCGCATTATGTAGGTAGAACACAGAAAATTTGAATTAAGATTAGGGACATAATTCAAAGAAAGCATGACCAGAAAAGTGGATGAAATAGTCCCTTGGTCCTTTCCTAAGCAACCTTGATCGCTACCAACTGAACATATGCAATTCTAGGTCGTTTACTGAAATCAATTGGATACAACACAAAAATTTACCAATTAAATATTGCACAAGAATGACAGATTAGATTTGGATTCAGTTATTTTGCGATAAACTCTCTGCGCTTTAATAATAGTTTATTTCGCACAAAAAGCCTGAGGCCATGGCTAATACCTTGTTTTAAAGGAGCAGTAAACTTGACTAGGCAACTTTCGGCCATCAAACCGGCCTGGGGGGCTTAGATAAATGTACAGGGACTTATTGTCGACAGGACCCCCCATCTTTGTTATCTCGAAACCCCTCCTTATTGTTCCCAGAGCTAGCTGGCAGGGCCTTGCCCCTTTTGCACTGTAGTTACGCACTCATGCACTGTAAAAGTTCGCGATTGTCTGTGTTATCAACATACAGGGTTGCCACTTTACTAAAATAAATTCACTATGCAAAAGGAAAAACAGTAATATCAAACAAGAAAAGTACTCAGATCGTGTTGCTGGGTCATAGTCACCTTGGAAATAAAACCTGACAACTACTTTTTTCTTAAAATCTGCTGCCAAAGTAAAAAGAAAGTTCTATAATTAGCACAATTGTACTACCGGTGGCAACCCTGTTGAAATACATTGTATTACTTTGTTTCAAAAGGCTATTGAGGCAAAGATCGTGGGTTCGAGTCCTACTCCCGGCACACAAACCTTTTGCTTTTTTTTTGTTTTTTGTTTTACTAACTCAAAAGTCGAACTCTCGGAAACTGCCCGGAAACTGCAATGGTCGTGACAAGAATTTTTCTAACTCTCAATATCGACTCGGGGTACAAGAAAAGTGCGCTAGTACACTAGGACCTACATTCCAGTATTCCCTAGGGTCCAACGTTCCTGTTTACACATCTTCATCCCTTACTTTTGTCCCTCGGGCTTTTGGCTTATGGAAAGTGAAACCTGTTTACTCTCAAGAAGCAGGTCATACGAAAAATTCATTACCCTTTTGATCCGGTCAAAGATTCGACAGAGTTATCCCAGAACAATAACAGATTTAATTTTGTATTCTTATGGAAGCGAGGAAACCTTTATTGTAACTTTGAGTCTGAAATGGTCGGCTACTTTTGGGCTATGGTCAGTTGGTACAGGTATTGTTGTTTCAGACGGTACCATAAGATGGGGTAGAAAAATGCTCCATGAGCCCAAGCTGACATGTATTCAATTAATGAATTGTTTGCCCATCAGCTCCTTAAAACCGAGCCAGAATAATTTGTTTTTAAACTGAAGCATTGTCGAGCATTTTGTACTGAAATTTTTGTACTATCAAATTCAGAAATAAAAGCTAGGCACAAAATAAAACTCATTCGAAACTAGAATGACCATCCCATCCTGAATGAGTTTATTAAATCCAGCATTGTGAGGTAAACACAAGTAGCCTAACTCCTACTAAAAGCAAAAATATCAATCCATTTGAGACCGAGAACATGCAGGCATAGAGAAAATTACTATTTCTATATTTACGTTTCTCTTTAATGGAAACCGCTTATTGGATCACGACAACACCAGCAGAATCTCTGTACCGCTGGGCGTTACAAAAACAGAACATTTATATTCATGACTCGCGACCATTTTTTGTAGCAATACACAATCCATTAACAAGATGTTTCTGTCAGACTTTTAATTCGTGCCGCTAGGTTAATAATTTTTTTGCCCCAAAATACTGATTACTCAATTCCAGCAAATGGTGTCTTTTATGGCCAGCCGCATTAATATATCGTTAATCTTTCATCTGTCCATCGGTGTATGGACACAGGCAGATGTATCTCCAAATGCCACATATCCCATATCCACCCCTAACAGTGAATCCGGAGTTAGTCGAGATTAGCGAAATTAGTAGAGCTATTGTGACTGCGTTTGGGGCACAGACTCCCAACTGAAGTGCGACACATCTCAGATTCATGAATTTTCCGATTTCCAAAGAGCTAATCCATTAGTGTCGAAGGGATAGAAGGTCGGTTGTGATTGGCCCGCCGAAGTGGGTTCCGAGGTGGATTGCTTTGGCGAGTTTCTAACTGCCGGCCAACATTCACTCGTGGTCCGTGGATACAGGTGGAAGGATACAAAAATGGCACACGTTGCGGTGCTAAAAGCGCATAACAGAGCCATACGGAGGGTAAGTGTTTTTGGCATCCCAAAACGTTAGTGTTGGGGCACCTGTCACTGTGAATCTGTGATTTTGTAAAGTTTTTCCGTCGGGGGGTTGGATTGAGATATTTTGATCACACCTTGTGTGAGGATCCTTTGGGTACAAGTCAAGTTCGGATATATAATAAAAGGTGAGACTTGAAATAAAGGGACGAAACAAATACTTTTCCACTCATTTTTAGGCTTGCCGATTTGTGTCTTAACGCGACACATCCGGCTCCCAGTCACTGTTTTCGAGGAGCTTGTTCTTCAAAAGACCGGCTATGGAAATTTTGCCTCGGTTGTCGTTTCGAGGCAATGGTCTGCAGAGCCATGCAGAGGAGCTAAAAACAGCCAAAGCCTTGTGTAATTTGCTGTAAGCAGACAAGAGTTTTAAAGTGGTCATTTGTGTTAAAACATCTTGGCAGAAATACTGCTTTGTACGATGTGTACTTTAAGGAAATTCAGTTGAACCAGAGTTGAACTGAACATTGGTCGTGAATCGTCTTATGTGAATGGCGCATTAGCCAGTACCCTCGGAATGCAGCGTGTCGCAGAGTTTTCCTTAATTTTGATGTAAATTTTCAAGGCTTAGCGGCGAGTTCCTGGTCGTATTTAAACTTGAAAACTGGAAATCCTATATTACTTTATTTTGTATCACATTTCCTTAAAAATAAATCGCGAGTCTTTTTTTTAGCGTTATTGTTAGTTGGCCTCTGCACATAGTCAGCATTAATGTCACACTAGCCTACTGGGCGTAGGCTACTCATGCATTAAACAAAGCTGACATTCCGTCGTTGTTTCATTTCCGCTTTAGTACCGCAATACATCTTTTGGCAGCGATTCCAGATTTTATTTTGGCACAATGCCGTAAACAGCGGAAATATTCTGTACTCAGTAAAAATGAAACACTTCCCTACGTACTCGCGCGATCAGAAATTTTAACAAGTTCGCTCTCTTTCTTCAGTTTTCTTGGATGACATGTTTCATCTTCAACGTTTATTACCCTTCTTTCAGAAGCATGGATTCCTGCCATATAAAAGAGGACTTTCGTTATTTAAATCTTATCAGTTGGAACAGTTGTAATAAAAATGAGACATGACACTAATTAGGTCGGAATCCTATAGATGAGAATTGTTATTTCACACCCTTATCCCCGTTTCCCGACCAGGGAAGTTCTGCTACAGCGAGCCGGACATCACACCGTGCATCTGCCTCCGGGACAAATGCAAACAAAAAAATTATGTAATATTCCAACTAATT
Source organism: Branchinecta lindahli (assembly GCA_023053555.1). Lineage (NCBI taxonomy): Eukaryota > Metazoa > Arthropoda > Branchiopoda > Anostraca > Branchinectidae > Branchinecta > Branchinecta lindahli. Next base: position 34,125,778 of record JAKZAO010000002.1, read on the forward strand.
GGTTATCAGAGCCTGACAAACAACTTTTCAAACGTTGTGCGATTCAATTTTACACCCCCTCGCCGTTTCAAAAGCAAGTGAAGAATTCAATTAGGCCTAACTATTAGGATTACACGGAAATGAGTGGAAATGGACATAGACACACTAGCTGGGGGATGTAGATATGAAAACCCCTGCTCGCTAGAGACTGGTGCCAAAAAAGTAGTAAATGGATGAGTCGTGCAAAGACTTAACACAAAATAACCATTATGGTGAACAAGATCCGACAGCCCTACATTTCTTTAGCCTCAACAAATTCTGCAACAAACATATTTGCGCGTGTTGACGGCTGGTAGTAGTAGAAAAATAATTATTTGCACAGTTCCTCTTTTCTTGACGCGTGCTTCGGCGATTCCCGCGCATTGTGTATAAGATGGTACGAAAAGGTTTTCCTTTCCCTTCTTACTTCGTTTGAAAACTTGCCCTCGGTATTCCACTATTTCTACCGATCAGCTTTTCAGGTTCAGTGATGCCTCTCCTTTTAGTAACTCTGTGATAATAAGAATTTAACCTTCTTTGCTGGAATTGGAGATGGATTTGATTTTGCACCCTTCTGCAAAGAGCTATTGTTAGAAAAGTTCAGAAAAAAACGGATGAAAGGGGTGCCTAAGAGTAGGGGTGTTGAGGGTGAAGAGTTTGATGGATTTGGAGCAGCAAAAAGATCCGGTGATGCGCAGAGGGATACATTTGTCACTTTGTCGCATTTAGGTGGGAAAAGTCATTGACAAGATTTTGTTATTTGACTTTTTCTTTCTAAGGGAGAACGGAAGGGTGGAACTAATGTACTCGCGTCTGCTTTCAACAACTGCACATTTTCGTTATTGTGGGAATGCAGCAGTATACTTTACATTTTCTTTGGGAGAGTATAGTAACAAAATCCTTGGAGTAGCTTTCTTGGATAGAAAAGTGGGTTGAAAATGTGAACTTCGATAGTCTTTAGTAAACGCGCCAAGTTTGGCTTTTCCAGATAGGAAGATAATTTGAGCTATGTCAGGCAAGCGCGAAGGGCTCCAATGGCAATAAAGTAATCGTTGTTGTTTGTAGTTGACTAGTTCGTAACTGTCTAGAAATAAAGTAAACTTGCTAATTTCTAGCTTGTTGGTTATTATTAATTGTGCTCATCTTTAGAAAAAGGTGTAATATTATGCAAGGTAAGAAAACTAAAGGAAACAAAGCAGTTGAACAAATTCGAATTGGAATCTCATGTAGTTTGTATGTTTGTTTCCCGATGGTGAAGTGGGGAGATTTCTTGCACCGGATTTTTTTTATTATATTTTTTTGTTTCTTTCCAGGGCTCAGATCCTCGCGGTGCAACATGCAGATCCAAGCTTCAGACGAAAAGAACCAAAATCAATCAAGAGATCAACAAGGAGCTGCGACTGCGGGATGGAGCCGAAAACTTATACAAGTAAGCTAACTCAACCTTCAGAACCAAGGTTTTCATCGTAAAGCTCTACAGGTCCATATCCAGGAATTTATTTCGGGGGGGAGAGAGGGTTTGCCCTTGGGTCTGACTAAAAAGTACAAAACATACATAGATCAGAGGTTAAAGCCTGTACAAAATTATTATTTTTGTGTGTTTGAAGGGGGGGGGGGTTGAACCCCCTAACCCCCCTGGATACGGCCCTGAAGCTCTAATAAACATTTGTATTCTTTCCTTGGCAAAAATACGACCCGTGGCCAAAAATTTCAGGTCGATAAAATACAAAACAATGTTTTTTTTTCAGTTTAGTTTCATACTACAATCCTGTTTTTTCCCAGAAATTCATTTGCTCGTTCATTTGATTTACATTTTCCTTTTACTAGAACTAGCTAAACATTTGTACTTCTAGCCACTCTCAGAAAGTGTAAAAATAGCTGTTTTAGCCTACCCACAGTATGTATTAATTTAAAAGCCTGAGGCCAAGTCACGGATGATAACAGAAAGGTAAAGTTCTTTTTGGTTGCTATTGGTAAAGAGACGAAAATTAATACCGCAGATCATCCAATTTTCTGCTGGCTGCATATACAGTTACATTCGTCTCTAAGCTGGAGACCGTAATTCCCGAATCCGTAGTAACGGTATACTAATCTATTGATTAAATATACTTGTGTGCTAACCAGATAACTGCATCATTCACCATTTTCAGGCTGGTGGTTTTAACGAGATTATCACTGCTTTACTGGATTCATTCTCGAATTTTTCCAACTGAGTGCCCCCACTAAGCTTGGGCTGCCACCGCGTGAAATTGACAAATTGCCGGTAGTATTTACATGTCCGTAAACTGGAGAAACCGAATATGGTCCCCCTAATGATTCCTTGCGAATTGCTGTCTGTGACGCTGGACCTTGGCCACGAGTCCATTAATCATGTTTACCCGCCACTTGATTTTGGGGAAGTGATTCGTTCCAGGGGAACCAGGAAGGGATTTTCTAACGGTTTGATAGCCGGCTGCAATTGACCGATGCGTTGCTGCGCATATTAATTTTTCGAGAAAAAATGTTGATGATGTTTTCTTGACTGAACCCGATGGTATAAGAGATTTCTCTAACGGTGTACAGCCATTTAATATTTTCGCGTATTTTTTGTGTTAGAGAACAATGTCGAGGCTGCTAGGAAGTAATTCATTTATTTATATCCACTAAGACCGAGGAGCGATAATTATAATACAGAAACAAAAACTATACCTAGATCAGTTTGTACAGTCAGCAAAGCCTACTAAAGGACACAAGAATGAAACAATTCAGTACAAAATAAAGTACGTTTGGAACCGAACTGGTCCTTCTAGGGAATCCTGGACGGATCTGTTCCAGGTTTCTCTGTCACTTTGATAGCCTGTGGATTTTGAGGAAGGGAAACCGGCTGGGGGGAAATTTACTCTCTTAAGTGCTCCATTATAGCATTTTTATCCGCGTTTTTGGGGCGAGTTAAGTAAAATAATGTTTCAGCTGAGAAGTGGTTTACTTTTGTTTATATACTGACCGAACTCGCTCAACAAAATCATCGACGGAGTGCTTAACCATCGTTTACCTGGTTTTTTAACCGTAGAGATGTTGACCCAAACATATTTTTTTTATTAGTATCGTAAGGGACGTTTTTGAACAAAAATACCGAAATCGTGAGGTGATAAAATGCCACCTAACCTCCTTTAGTCTCATCTCTTAAACACCGTCCGCAGCTGACAAAGGCCGAATGTACATATATGATATATGTTTGTTAAAGTTTAACCGAAAAGGGCTATGATAAGACAATCTAGTTACCCATACTTATTCACTTAAATTGGCTTGCAAACCCGCTGAAAATGAGTTACTTCGTTGTTCCGCTATTCGCGAATAATCGATTTTCAAATAGTAGAATTTCCGTGTGATTTGTGGTGCCTCTATGCGCTTGTATTTTTGTTGTATGCCTTACGAGAAAGATTTATCTTTTTTTTTTGTTCAGGCACTAAGCAATCGTCAGCAATCTCACCACTGCCCACAGAAAAGCCGCGTTTGTGTTGAGATTAAAATTTCCCGCGTCATAGTAGAATTTACGCTGTGGAGACGGACGGAGATATTCTGAGCCTCATAACTAGAGCAAATAGTGGAAAATAAAAAAATCCCTTTGCAGAATCCAAATAATTCAGTGTATCCAATTAAATGACACACAAATAGGTTGGCTTTTCAGTTAAACTTTAAGGAAGAGATATCTCAAAGAGCATCGTAATTGTTCCAGTTTAGGACTGTTTCTCACTGTCACAATCCAAAAGGCAGGGTGTTGAGACAGTAAAGTTGTCGGTGTTTTCTGAAAACTTTTGGAATCGATGGCATATTGGAGGTCGCATAATAATTGCATGGTTCTTTGCCTCAACCGAATCTGTAAAAAAATTAGCAAAAGGGTTCTTCAGAGGAGGCAAGTTGACCCCGACCCATGCAAGTAGTCAAGATGACAACGAGAGAAAAATTAGCGGGTTACCTGTAGCTATTATCTGGAGTTGGTACTGGCGAGAAGTCAGATTGTTACTTTCGGATCGGCAATGTGTAGTTCCGCTTTCCTTAAAATGATCTGTAACGATGTCGTCCCCAGACTGGTCAAGTTCTCTCCTGTTAATTCGCTCCAGCGGCTTGATGAACTCCCGGTTGTTCTGCCAGTTGACCCCTTTCATTAGGGAATGCATTATTTATCCGGAATAATAGGCTACCCTCTCCTTTCATCTATATTTGTTTCAGATTGCTAGATAAAATTCGGCTTGATTAAATTCGAGCCTGCATTTGATGGTTTTGGTACACGGCTGTGCATTGGAATCGCCTACTTTTGCTTGTGCGAAAGTAAAAATGGGGGTCTGGATGAAATTATTAAGTAGCCTAGAGCAAAATTCTCCAGCTTTGACAGGGGGTTCACAACTTCACCCTCGTTCATTGGACTATCGCTTACATGATAATATGTAAGAGATAGGAGAGGATTAGGTGCTTTGTTACTAAATTAAATAGCCTTAAGCAAACCCCTCATGTCACCGTTTGCTGGGGGGGGGGGGTCTAAGCGTTGGTAGCTCGAGATTGCCGTGTGTACGGTACGCAATCTGGTCGTCGCAAGCGAACATTATGAAGATCAAAAGTCTTAACTACTTTCCATGACGTTTTTTCATTTAATTAAAATTTAATTAATATATAATTAAGTTTTTCTTGAAATACGGTCTAATTGCCTAATTTTCTGAATAGTTTGTTTGATTTTGTTTACGTTCTTCGTCGCTTACAACCAGTTGTGAGCTGTTTCCTTTCCTCTCGTTCATGCGAAATGGGAATCGTATTGTCGGCACCTTTCTAGAAATACGCTAACTTTTTTTGCAGTGTTAGGATCCCATTAGGGACAGCTCATTGAAAAGTAACTTTTGAGATATCTTCCTCGTCTTTCATTCCTTTCGAAAAGTGCCCCCTGGAGTTCGCCCCAGGTTTGAAGAGCTCTACCCTGCCGGCTTCAATGAACGGGGAAAAGTAACCCTTTGGAAATGCATTATCTTGAGAGTTTTCGGAAGGTACTCCGTATTTAGGAAGTGAAAAGAGGCTTTCAGTGGCCTTTCTGTCCTAACGGATTTGATTTTTATTTTGGCAATGAAAAGGCTATTGAGATTTGGGTGTGAATTCTTGACAGAAAGCGATGTTGTAGAGGAACAGTAAAACTGAATGAATGAAATTTCGGCCCTTGAGAACTATGTTTCAGCCAAAATATAGCTTTAATGAAATTCAGCTAACGTATCCGTTTGCACTGTCAAATATTATTCGCAGTCAGCTTGGGCTGAAGGAATATTTAGACTACTCTGTTTAATCCTTTCAGAGGACAGTAAAATTTTGAGAGCAAATTGGTTTCCAAAGTTGTAGATGATGAAATTTTATATACTCACTGGACAAGAAAGAAAAATAGTGCAGTAAAAGAAAGAACAGAAAAATATTCCAAGCTTTCAGTCACGCAGGTACACAAAGTAAAAAAAAACAAAAAAAAAAACAGAAAAAGAAAAGGGACCAATCTGGTTCAAAGGATCTTCTTCTTACATTTCACGTAAGGGCAGATTGGCCCTGGGTAGATTGGCGATAGATTCTCAGTTTCCAGAAACCGTTGTGTTAAGCCCCCTGTAAAGGGGGGTGTTTCCAGCACAGGAGTTACCAAAGTAAAAAAAAAAAAATGCGGAGCCACGAAGGCAGCTCAACATGCTAGTTCCTTTCATTTACTCCCCCGCCTTCTTCACTATGATTTTTGCTTCAGCGGTTGCGGTTTGCACCAGATTTACGCAATAATCTGGAACTAATCTTCGAGGACCACATGGTTCTGAAGGCACAAGTCGTTTGCTGCTTCTTAACATGTTTCGACGGAAATCATTAAACTGAATTGTTCATCTGTCAAGTAATATACCATGCTTTCAAGTGGTTAAGACAGGAGGGAGCGTCCCTGGTTCCAGCTGGACAGCTGTGCCCGAGTCACCTGTTCAACCACGCGACAATAATTATCTGGCCGTTTGTCAGATGCGATTTAATTGATTCCAGACTGCGCGACATACGCAACTGTAGGATTGGCCCGGAAAGTTTCGTTATTGTAATAATTATTGTTTACGTCGTACATTTTTTACACATTGTAAGTCAGACTGGATGACTGATCGAACATTTTAAGATCATTTTAATCCCATCCCACTATCCCCTATCATTCTCTTACTTTCTCGGGCGTCCTGAATTCAGTTGAGGCACTTTTAGATGGGCTAGGAGAGGTGGGACGATGGAATCTTTCGCCAAATTTACTGCACTTGATATTCGCGTATGGGATTTCCTTGGAAGCTTTCAGTTCCCGGTATTGCTGTGAAGTATAATTAGATGTGCTAGGGGGACTCCAGATCGCGACAGGGGATCAAGCTTCGATCTTTTCTTCGCCGGGAAGAGGCTTGTCGTCAGAAGACCGCGTCCGACCCAAACACCACCCCCTCCCACACACACACACCGATATCTTACGTAGGAGGAAAATCAGCTCTCTGAACCACTTTCTTTTAAAGTTTAACTGAAAAGCCAACTTATTTGTCCGTCATTTAATTGGATACACTGAATTATTTTGATTCTGCAAAGGGATTTTTTGATTTTCCACTATCTGCTCTAGTTATGAGGCTCAGAATATCTCCGGCCGTCCCCACAGCGTAAATTCTACTATGACGCGGGAAATTTGAATCTCAACACAAGTGCGGATTTTCAGTGGGCAGTGGTGAGATTGGTGACGATTGCTTAGTGCCTGAAAAAAAAATGATAAATCTTTCTTGTAAGGCATACAACAAAAATACAAGCGCATAGAGGCACCACGAATCACACGGAAATTCCACTATTTGAAAATCGATTATTCGTGAATAGCGGAACAACGAAGTAACTCATTTTCAGCGGGTCTTCGAGTCAATTTAAGTGAATAAGTGATGGGTACCTAGATTGTCCTATCCTAGCCCTTTTCGGTTATACTTTAAAGAGAAAAATCTAAGTTTGTAGTTTGTTTGTAATTTTTCAGAGCCACGAGCAACAGGAAGCTCCGGGAGACGGTCGCTCTGGAACTTAGCTTCTTGAACTCCAACCTCCAGCTTCTTAAGGAGCAGTTAGCTGAGCTTAACTCCAGTATTGAAGTCTACCAAGCTCCAACGACTGGAAGTGATCACAACAACGCATTACCGATGATTCCACTCGGATTAAAGGAAACCAAGGAAGTGCCGTTCCGGGAACCTTTCATGGTGAGTGTTCAGCACGTGATTAGAAAGCGGTCCAACACGGGTCTTTTTTTTCCTGGGTTGGTCTGTGCCGTCTTCCAGTGTCTATTCTCTGCGTGTCATAAAGAGCAGAAATTTTAATTCACTGAACTTAGGTTACAAATTTATGGCCGGGTGCTTGTCAGTCCTGGAAGCGCAAAGGATGGGTTCTCTAGATCACTTTCTGGAAAGTTTCTGTCATTTTTCTAGAACGGGTGCTGAGCCGAGCCGCCTCCCGTAGTCCAATAGACGTGGGGAAAGATAACTCGGAAATGCAGCAGAAATGGTGTATGCGCATTTCGTTGACATAAGGTGTACCGTTGTGGATTCGGTATTTGCGCTCAGAAAGGTCGGAAACTGCAGTCGCCGCATGCCTGCATTTTGGATTTAAAGCACAATATACCCTGTTTTCCACCCACTTTGCTGAGAAGACAAACTCTGGACATGCCATAGGCCATGAGGCTTCTAAAGCTTGATTTTTATTTTTTTATTTTAGGATTCTGTTGAATGTGGGTTTGGTAAAATTAAATTAGAACTGAATTAAGAAAAAAAAGAACGACTTTGTGAACCGATTTCCGCCCGTTCAAGTTTGCCAGTGTCCATCTTGCTGTTAATTCGGACGACGACCTTTTGTACACTTTGATTAGGCGATGGGGATGATTCGGAGGTACGGGGAAGCTGAAAGGCCCTGATTCAACAGGAAGTGAGAAGTTCGCGTTCGGACCACTCTCGTGACATATTAGATTTTTCCTTGAAATTCTCCCGATCATTATTGAATACTTCTTGGTCCAGATATCCATCTCGTTGAAAATTCCTAAATCTGAGCATAATATTTTGGCAGTATTCTTGTTTTCATAACTCGATCCAGAAAAGAACCGGTGCCAGAGAAAGTTTTCAATTCAGTTTGGGATCAAGTAGAAGATTACTGAACGAGTGGTTGTGGTAAATTAGCTTACTGCAATTTATTACAATAGCAGTGCTCGGGGTTCAACGAATTTGCGCGGTAAGGCCCAGTCTTGTAGTACAGGTCCGCGGTACAGTTTGTAATATTGAAAGGTCGTATTTCTGTAAGAGGTTACTCACAGGTTTGAACAGACCTTAAATGTAACCAGAAACGGAGAAACTTTGTCGGACATTCAACATAGGTCACTTCCGAAAACATTACATTTCAGATTTTGAGACACTAAGGGCTTTATAGGAAAAAAGATGTGTGTAGACTACCAAACCAACGAGTAAACCAATCATTGTACTCGACACTTTCTTTCGTATGCTGGTAAAACTTCTCATGTATGTTGTGTCCTGCAAAATTAAATAAATTAAATATTTAGCCGTCAATGTTCAGAAGCTCTTGGAAGACGTCAGACGTAAACCCTTCCAAAATATACCCGTCAATTTGACGTCACTCATCCGCAATTATTTATTGCAATCTTTATTACCCACCAGGTGACAGTTACTTTACCGCAGCTGTGTTTAATAATCCATATCCGAACTCAATAAACTATGTCTTGTTGCTCGAAAAAATCCCTCTTTTCTTTCGTCTTACCCCCCATTAAGAAGTAAAATAGAGAAGCTCACGAGCCGGATCCCTTGGATAGAATAAAGTTCTTTGGATAGAAAAAAAGACCAACTCTTTCTGAGGCCGGACAATAGGCAAGAGTTAAGCTTAACGAACGCTTTGAGAAACCCTTTATTGCGTCAATATTTTAATGACGCGACTTTGCATATGTTAAGATATTCTTGTCAAGGGATTATTTGCATTTCCATCTTGACTTCCATTCAGGTATTTTATAAAGACTCAATTTATCTTAGTGTCTTAACGCGTCGGTTGGTTTTAATAGGAATGGGGAGGGGGGATATTGTAGGGTATCCCCCAGGATATTTGCATAATTTCTTTTTTTCGTAAGTCTTTATTGCGGGACCACGAAGCACATGACTTTGCAGTTAGGAGTAAAGTCACGCTCTGACTAGAGAAGCCTTAGAAGATAAACACGTTAGAAACTTTGCATACCAAATGACTTATTTCTATGCAGATACACTCATTGTTCCGTAATCCTTATAGATGAATCGCTTCTTAACGAATTCTTTTGGTTGGAAATCTGCGCCGTTTCCGGGGTTGGGTCATATGAGTAACCGCAATTGTCACATGCGTGTGCCGAATAGCTGATAAGGATTTCTAGCAGAATTTTCCGCGGTGTAGACGCAAATTAAATCACCCATTTTTGTATTCGGAAATTTCTGGGCACGTCTGCCCTCTAGTGGTCTAAGTAAGTCTAGGTACTGAACTGATACAGGTCCGTGTCCAGGAATTTATTTGGGAGGGGGTGCCCCCGGGTCTGACCAAAATACAAAAAAGACTCAGATCAGAGGTTAAAGCCTATAAAAAAACGATTATTTTTGTATGTTTCGGGGGGGGGGGGAGGGCAAACCCCCTAGCCCCCCTGGATACGGCCCTGCACTAATGGATCCGGGGGGGGGGGGGTCCTTCCCGTCCTGTAAACTGAACCAGTACATATCTAGTAACCAGGGTTATACAGTCGGTCTTGCCTATAGTCAGTAGAGCAGCAGCACCAAAACTACCTAAAACCTACGACTTCCCCGCTTCGAATTGGACCTCTGGTATAACTTAACCTCCATTCTAGTGGTCATCTTATCGATTGTTTTGTGATTTCTCATTTTTAATATTTGTTTTAGTACTTCAAAACTGAAGACAGATAAAATTGTAAACATACCACGCATCAGTAAATTCGCATACTGTTACATTAATATTTGAAAAGCTGAACAAGACTGCAAACATATTAGCCTAACCAAATCAACAATGAAAAACAAAACAAAAAATGCTCCCCGATTTAAGGCAGTTTTAGCACTTGCAACATTTATTTTATGGTTTATGTTTATGTTTTGAGAATCTTGCGACATAGCTGAAGCTGATCCATTATCTCAGAGAAATTCGATGAGTCACTTCTCTCATTCGACTTTCGCTGAAAAACCTTTGAACTGTTGCCTTATGTGGCATTTTAAACATGATGTTTTAGTGTTTTGTGCTCCGGAGTTAGTAGATCTTTAGGACAGGATTAGTGATTACCGTTTTCTGCTGAAATTGAGCCTCCGTGCCGAACCAAGTATATTGACATGGAGGCACCGATGTATTGCCGGAAAATTTTGAAGTAGTCAGCGGCAAAAGCTGGTCTTGCATACTACAGTCTTTAGCCGTGCCCACAACGCGGAAATCATTCGCTAGGTGATGTTGAAAAATAATACGAAGCTAAAATGTACGAGGAGTATGTCTTCTAATCTCTGCTATTCTTCTTATTCGCACTGTTGTTATTTAAGCGAGGATACAGGCTGTTTCTTATGTCGGCATCTTAGAGAGGATCGGCTGCGATTGTCGTGACAAGTGCAACCGGGTTCTATTGTCGCCGGACTATTTACCGTTGCGACAAGATTAGGTTATACGGGTCTAGGCGAAACCCCCCCCCGGACAACCCCCCCCGCCAACCCCCCCCCGGCTAAAACCCCCCCGTTATCAAAACCCCCCCGGACCAAACCCCCCCCCGGTACCAAAACCCCCCCGACCAAACCCCCCCCGGTACCAAACTCCCCCCCCCCCCCGCATAAAAAAGACGGGTATGTAAGAGTAGAGTAACTGGTATGTAGAGAGAAAGAGAAGAACATAACCCCCCCCCCCGGCGAAACCCCCCCCCGAATCCTTAGACACTCACACATATTAAGACTGGGATTTACTGGGCAACAAAACGAACAACCATGTGACAGTTTTACCATTGACAAGCACGAGTAAGGTGAAGAGCTGGTAGAATATTTCTGGGACTATCTTGAAAGTACTATCACAAAACGAGCTCAACCTTTCCCTTGACCCAAAGGATCCTCCCATCAAGTCTCATAAAAATATTCATTCCCTTCGAGAGTTATCCTGCTCACAGACGGATAGCAGGACAACTTTTGCGGTGTCATAGGTATCCCTCCGCTTATTGCCCATCTTCGACTTTCTGGTATGAATCAGGGATAACTAAAGAGCAATCAGGCAAGGGGAGCTTCACATTGCACCAATGGGTGGCATCGTAACTGCAGCTTCCTCGCAAAGAAGGGTGAGGCATTGGGAAAGGATTTGTTGGGGGGATCGTTACACAGAGTGGAACTCGCTTTGATTTGGTCATTCACATTTAACACCTCACTGACAACAGTGACAACAGCTTCAGTTGAACGCGGGTGTTTGGTGACTTCAGCAATTAGTCTGTCACCATCAACCTTCACCTCCGCTTTACACTCCCTTTGTTTATCATTGTTCTGATACCCACTGTACTTCAGACATTCTTGTAGAGTCAAGTTTGCGAAAGAAGTTTATTCTACTCTTACTCTCTACCTACCAGTTACTCTACTCTTGCATACCCGTCTTTTTTATGCGGGGGGGGGTTTGGTACCGGGGGGTTTTGGTCGGGGGGGGGGGGGGGGGGGGGGGGGTTGGTACCGGGGGGGTTTCGCCGGGGGGGGGGGGGGGGGGGGTTAGCCGGAACCCAGGTTATACAGTAACTTACTAAGACTTTCCTGAATCTTTGTCCTTCCTGACATCAGTGTCGCCAGTTAAAGGCGTATTCTCGCCGTTCCCCGAGGACTTCTCGGGGAATCGAGGGGAACGGCGAGAATAGAGGGAGTCACTTCACGTGGACTCCGCTTACGGAAAACATCGGGAACAAGGGGAATGCTTCTAAAATGGATTTGGTCAAGAAAAAATATGCGGTTGACGAAATTAATCTGGATCCGCTTTATTTTTGGTTTTGTTTATTCTGATTGTTTTTAATTAATTTTACATTGCACCAACACCAGCAAAAATTGATTCCCCTCCGAATCTGGAAGGGAGTCCTTTTTGATGATGGGTGATGATAATCGGAGCATTCCCCGTCCGTAGGGACTCGCGAGAATACGGGGAGTGAGTCCCCGGGACAAACAAAATCGCGGAGACTCACTCAAGTGGAGTCCTCGGGAACGGCGAGAATGCGCTTTAAGTGTCTCTTTCGGTTAGCCTCATCGTAGAGCCAAACGATTGTCTTTTCTTTGGGATTTCTACAAGCTTGAATTCGTCGTCTTTGTCAAATTTAGGGCTGTGTTATGCCAGTCGTGTTCTTATTTTGCTTATATTGTATTAGCTGACATCCTAGCGTGCGTCTCTCCTTTCGTGACGTCACACAGACTTAACCGGACCGTTATCTGTATTTTCAGGAATTCCTCCAGGAACATTACGGCGAAGAAGCAAGCAACTACGAAGATTGCCTAGATGAGCTGTGTGACCTGCGGCAAGCGATACGAACGCCATCTCGTGATGCAACTGGTGTTTGCCTACTTTACGAGTATTACAATCAGCTGTACTTTGTTGAAAGACGGTTCTTCCCCTCTGACAGAAGCCTGGGCGTTTACTTTGAATGGTAAGCATGGAGGGTCGCAATTGATTAGTTGTTCAGTCTTCTACGGGTGCTTTCGTGGGTTGAAATGAAATGCAGAGCCTTCATCATATTCCTTCGGTACTGAAAATCCTTGTGGCTTTCTCGGAATGTGTTTCCAGAAGATCAGTGGGAGGCTCCGCCACTTCGGGGTAGGAGAATGTCCAACATTCTGGGAAAGTATATTCAAAATAAATTGAGAAGCATGACAAATTTGAGAAACCTTGTAGAAATATAGCAATCTTGCAGAGTTCTAAAGTAAAGCAGTTCTAATACGTCAACCAGAGATTGTTCATTTCTGTAGTCTTAACTTTTCGAAGGGTTTCGCGGTGGACGAAAATTTAATGATTTTCAGCCTGCGGTAGAAAATGATTCCCATATATTGCGAAGACATTCCTTTTCCTTAGGTTCCGTTCCTTGACCGGATCGTTCCAGGACTTTCGTTACCAGCCTTGCTCCCTGTTTGGTACATTTCGCATTGCCTTCTTAACCTTGGACTGGAATACGGCCAGCCTTTTCAGGACCTAGAGCCTCCAGAGAAGCTCGCGTAATGAAAACCCAGTCAAGATCTCAAGGTTTGTGTTGTTCCCGACCTTATCCCCTCGGGATGTTAGCGATGTCGGGGACACGCAACCAGGTCGCTGGAGAGAGGATTGCGGAGGACCACACTCTCAAGGTCTTTGATTGCCTGCTGTCTTAGCAACTGGCTGCCTGGCTGAATATAATGCTCCTCCTTAAAAATCCGAATTCCCCTATGTGGCGGTTAATACTTCATCACAAAACGAACTTTGACAGCATAAAGGCCCATTCACAACGGGTTTTAGCTAATACTCGATACCAGCCAGTTCCTGAAATCGCTCTGAGACCGAGAATTAGCTGGGATTCTGCCGTTCGCAATTGATATTAGTGCCAGTTTCGGGTACCAGCTAGTCTCGCACCCAAGTTGAAATCAGTTCAACTTATGAGGGTACTAGCCAATCAGATTATTTTGGAGAGTATTGAGGAATATTCTGATTGGCTAGTTTCGAACCAAGCCCAATAGATAAAATCACATCCACTCCTTGCTGTCTTGAAAACCGAAAGTGAATTAGGTCATTGCTATTCTGTATGACGTGGTTCAGCATTAGCCAATCGGAATATTCCTCAGTATTCCCCAAAGTAATGTGATTGGCTAGTACCCTCAAAAGTTGAACTGATTTCAACTTGGGTGTGAGACTAGCTGGTACCCGAAACTGGCACTAATATCAATTGCGAACGGCAGAATCCCAGCTAATTCTCGGTCTCAGGGCGATTTCAGGAACTGGCTGGTATCGAGTATTAGCTAAAACCCGTTGTGAATGGGCCTTAAAACTGTCACTTTACGTTTTGTCAGGTAGCCTACAGTGTAAATAAGACAATAAGGCGCTGGTCAGGACAATCACCACAAAGCTCAAACATTAAAGGGAGGACATTCACATTTATTTAGAATTTCGATAAGAAACTCTTTTTACAACGCTCGGTTCCTGCACTAATGGGGTTAGATTGGAAATTTTTGGCGAAAGACTGACAACTAATTTCCGGAAGCGACTGCCAATCTTCTGAATGCGAAAGTCGGACGCTGGTTGGAACCAAACCTTACTATTTCTAGCTACTATCACTGTTTCCGCGTGGCTACCCGAAAATTGTCTGGACCACCAACACGTCGAGCATTGCAATTGCGTAGTATGACGTGGCATGGTCATCTTGGTTTCGTCGATTTTAGTAGCTTTGCCTATCGTTATTAGCTTCCCTGTGGTGTTGAATACCGTGTCCTACCAGCATTAATGAGACGCCCGACCAAGATGCTGATGACTTGTGGAATTAAAATCTACCGTTTCATGACTTGTATTTTTTTTTCTTTTGAAATTCTCACATGTGGTTTAGTTGTAGAAGACGAAAAGTCAATTGTGACGAGAGGAGATACTCACGAATAATTTGGAATTGGCCGGTTCCTTTCAAATTACTGTAGTAGCTATTTTGGAACAAATACCCCACCGTGTCGTTCGAAAATGAAGGGCTAGACATTCGTTTTCATACTTCTATTGTTCGTTTACGAACAGGATCTTGTTAATCCTAACCTGATGTTCAGGTTTTGCAGCACCCAAATCGACCATCGGTTGTGGGTCACCATTAACTGTTTACAAGTTCATATCTAGAAATCACGAATATGCCACTGCTAGTTATTCACATATGATCTTTACTGCCCATGGTGGGAATTTAGGGATTCCGCCGTCACTTATTCGTTCAGAACGAGTGACAAGCGATGAGCAAGGGGTTCGGACACTTAAAGGAACAGTAAACTTGACTACGCAACTTTCGGCCATCGAATCGCCCGGGGGGGCTTGGATAAATATATAGGGTCTTATTGTCGACAGGCCCCCCCTTCTTTGTCATCTCGAACTGTCTCGAACCCCCTCCTTAGTGTTCCCAAAGCTAGCTGGCAGGCCCTTGCCCCTTATGCACTGTAATTATGCACTCATGTACTGTAAAAAGTTCGCCTTTTTATATGTAGACTACAGAGTAACGACCTCCCGACTAGGCGGCCGGGGTTCGATTCCTAGCCGCGGCACACAAACCTTTTGCTTTTTGCAAACCTTTTGCTCAGAAGTCGAATTCTCGGAAACTGCCAGGAAACTGCAATGGTCGTAACGAGAATTTTTCTTACTCTCAATATCGACTCAGGGTACATTCTTGATATGTTAGCTAGCTCCCCGAGTCAAGTTTGAGTCAAGTTTTCTGTTCCTTTAAGACACTGCTTCAGACTTCAGGCACTGCTGTTAAGAACTGAAGGAATTGAACGTACTCGGCGTTTTGTCATGAAGTTTGTTTTAAGCAGGAACATCGTATTTTGAGGCCGTCTTTAAACTGTCATGGAGATCGACATTTTTGGTAATTTAATACCTCTCGCTTACCTTTGCCTGGGGCTGTTAGGCAGTGGCAAAAAATAGCACATGGTTTTGATTTGCCTCTCCAAGACAATCGCCTCAAACTTTTTTTGGATCCCAAAACGTAAGTGGAGGGATACCTATGGCATCGCAAAAGTTGTCCGCATGTCCGTCCGTCCGTCTGTCCATATGTCTGTCCGTCTGTGAGCACGGTAACTCTCGAAGGGAATGAAATATTTTGATGAAACTTGGTGGGAGGATCCTTTGGGTCAAGGGAAAGGTCGAGTTCGTAGATGGGCTTCGTAGCCCTAGATTTAGGGGGGGGGATGGGTTCAAATTAAGGGACAAACAAAATATCTTTAAACAGCTAATGAGATAATCGGTTAAGGGGCAAGAAGACATGCTGAACACGAATATGAAACTCATTTTCTACCCGGACAAGTACTTTGCCCGGAATCCGGCCCAAACCGGAAACTTTGTTAAAAGGTTAGGTTAGGTACGCGTACCTTCGCTGATCTGGAAAGTATGGCAAAATCGTGCCATTGTAAAACAAGAGGTAGAAGCTCATATGGCACTTGCAAGGGTTGGTAAAATGATGAAAGTAGGAATTTACCAATTCGTGGGTTTGTTATGATTATTTGTAAGCTAAACCCTTGAGATAAGAATGACGATGGACCCAAATTCATCTATAATCAAAACCCTTGAAGCAAAAATGATCCTGCGCCCTTTAGGATCATGAATATGTATGGTTTGGTAAAAAGTATTTTTTATACTTTTCGGTTGAGATACGCACTATTTAAGGGTGCTAGAAATTTATTTCTAAGCAAAACCCTTGAAGAAAAAATCATCATGGGATCATGTAAATGTAGATTTTGCTTACAAGTATGTTTTTGTACTTTGCGGTTAAGATGAATACTTTAAGGGATGGTAGGATCTGGGAATTTGACAAGTTCTAAGCCAATCTTGTCAACTCTCTAATGCTCAAGACACGTTTCTTCGTCCTAGCACATCTCGAAGTATTTTAAATCGCAATCGCCGGAATTCCAGACCC
The DNA here is from genome assembly GCA_023053555.1 of Branchinecta lindahli. Lineage (NCBI taxonomy): Eukaryota > Metazoa > Arthropoda > Branchiopoda > Anostraca > Branchinectidae > Branchinecta > Branchinecta lindahli. The sequence goes on from JAKZAO010000002.1 coordinate 34,142,438, forward strand.
TCTTCAACTCCCCCCCCCCCCCCCAGAGTGACCGAATCCGGTCCGGTTCTGTCACTGGTGTATCTAGGGCTTACGCTTGTTCTCCCCCCCCCCGCACGACTCCCCACCTTGATCGGATCCTGTCTTCACTTGAAATGGAACACATGAGACATGAGTTATTTCCGAATATCAAGTTTCATTAAGATCCGATCACCCGTTTAAAAGTTGGAGATACGTCAAGATTCCTGATTACCTCTCCCTCCACTCCCCCAATGATGGTCAAATCGGAGAAAGACTGTTCTTAAGTTAAAATTGTCGAGTCCCTGATATGCCTGTCAAGTTTCATCGTCCTACACATGTGTAAGCATCTTAACTTCCCCACAGTGCTCGGATCCGGTCCGGTGTCAACCATGTATCTAGGGCTCATGCTTGTTCTTCCACCAAGTTTCATCCTGTTCCGTCGCACTCTGAACATGTCACACGATTTCCGGTTCCCCCCTCCAACTCCCCCCAAAGTACCGGATCCATTCTGGAAGGCACGAGTTTTTTTTCTTCAAATATCAAGTTTCATTAAGATCCGGTTCCCTGTTCAAAAGTTAACGTCAATATTCCGGATTCCCCTCCCTCCACTTCCCCCACGGTGGTCGGATCGACTATTTCCAAGTTAGTTTGGTCGGGTCCCTAATAGGCCTGCCAAGTTTCATCATCCTAGCGCTTTAACTTGAGAACAGTGGCCTGACAGACCGACCGACAAAACCGACCGAAAAGTGATCGGTATATGGCACTTGACTGAAGCTGCAAGTGCCATAAAAATGTATAATTCCATTTTTTCAAGAGACGAGAATATGGGGTCAGTGGCTGTATAGTGAGTCAGGAGCATGAATATATAATTTCTTCACCTCATTTGCAGCATTAGCAACTAAAAGTATTCCGGGGCATCAGACAGCGAAGTTCTGTTTTCAGGTTCAGATTAGCGGCTTCCAGCTTATTGTACAGGAGGCGCAATTGATCCCAAAAAAGGGTAACTAAGATTCGGGGACGCTTTAAGGGAAACCAATAGCCAACCAAAGTGGACATTTTAAGGTCGATAAGTGTGACTTACTTACCATAATTCTCGTACTTAATTAATAAATTGAAAATCCGAAGTGAAGTCGTGGGAAGTGAAAGACGCCGAACAGCTTTTCGCAATGCAGATGCCAGGACGAACTATGATAATTAAATTAACGTACTCGGTCGTTGAGGCTTGAAAGGCATGTAAAATATCTTCTGAAACATCTGACAACGCCGCAAGCGAGACCAGTGTGGCCAGATGCGTGCGTCGATACAACGATGAATATCGGCTGCCGCATACTTCCTTTAGAAATTAGTCATGGTGCAGCACAGGTGCGAGAGAGGACATTGAACTTTGCTATAAGGAAAAGATATCCCCGAGTCTTTAAATTAGCTGAAACCGAGGAGTCTCTAGGTATATAACCTTTTAATTGGGTGTATACACCCGGTAAGATGGTGGGACCACAATGGTTATAAAGATTTCAACTGATGAATTATTGTTCGTCGCACAGGGTTGAGAGTCCAGAATTAACCCTTTTGAATGTAAGGTTTATTTGCAATGAGAGTGAGGTTAAGTTGGTTCAGAAGGAAGCCAAGCTGACCACTCACAACGAGAAGCTTAACCGAAATATTCAAAATTAGATTTATCGCTCGCTTAACATCGTAGAGGGCTAATTAGTTGATCAAGGAAACCTCGAACATCTCGTATTTGTTTATTTCGTTAAGTTTGAGGTGTAGGCTATCGGGTAAAGGTTTAGCTGCCTAGCGTTCAGGGGATTATGGTATGAAATAAACTGGTTTTGCTACGAAGAATCGTAAAGACTATTTGATAACGTTTTTAATAAAGCAGTCATTAATAACGAAACCGGTGGTTGAAAGCCTACTTAAAATCAGTAAACATCGTTCGAATCCCTATCCACGGCACCTCCTTACCCTACGCCTGTGGACTGTTTAACAGAACCTTTTCCGTCTTACATAATTAGCGTAATGTCACACAAGTTTGCTCTTTACCAGATGCTATTGGCGGTTTTAAATGGACACCGTGTGCTTGGAAAACAAATGGAAACTCGTTCTAACCAACCGACGTTTTCCTATTCTAAACACAATTGGTAAACAAGTTCACATCCTGCCCTCGTCCAACCGTTTGCTAAACATTCTGTCTCCCTAGGTACGATTCTCTAACTGGAATTCCAAGCGCCCAACGGACCGTCGCTTTCGAGAAAGCATGCGTGTTGTTCAACCTGGGCGCTCTACACACCCAGATCGGTGCACGACAGGATAGGCGAACTGGACCGGGCCTGGACGCAGCCGCAGATTGTTTTCTGCGGGCGGCGGCCGTTTTCAAGTATATCCTAGAGAATTTCACAAATGCCCCTAGCATGGACCTTGCTTCAGAAATGCTCGAAGCCCTCGTTTCACTCATGCTGGTAAGGGTTTGCGCTTTTCGTGTGGAGGCAGGGTAAGCACTTCAAGAGCCCATCCCCTCTTAGTCCCTCCTTAGATATAGCAACAAAAATATAAGAGAAATCCCTTTCCCTGTGTGCTATCTGCACACTAATTAAAATTACTGGTTGACACAGTTAAGTACAAGTAGTGCCACATACAGACATAGGCTACCACGTGATCTTAAGGCAATCTGAACCACGAAGATCTTCGAGAGAAATCACGGGGGCATGTTTGAACATAATGCGAACCCACGGTCGTTACTTAGTTTTGACCCAACCGACGTGACCTCGCATTGGGAACTAGCCGTAGTCTTGCTAAATTACAACCAGTAAGACCAAGAATTTCCGGTTCTAATAAATAAGTTCCTGCAGATCCGATAGTTATTATCACTTATGATGCTCGCGACCATCATAAGTAAATCGTAACGATCGTAACAGTCCTGGAACGAAAATAATAAGTGGGAGGAGCCAATTTACTTATTACGGCGTGCTCTGGAACGACAATAATAACAAGAATAGTAACGATCGTAACTAATATTACGTCTCTGGAACGCTACCTTAGTTTTGACCCAGCCGACGTGACCTCGCATTGGGAACTAGCCGTAGTCTTGCTAAATGACAACCAGTAAGACCAAGAATTTCCGGTTCTAATTACGGCGTAGCGAAAAATCTTGATGACGACAGTGCCTGCAGGACTGAATTAATTCCAACATTTTTGCTTTGACCTTTGCCTTGTCCTCGAGGCGTCGAAACATAAATAAATAACTTTAACGTGGAAAAAACCTGTTCTTAATTGTAATGAGAGTAATGTCAGGATTTGATTGAACGACAGCGAAGGTTGGCGTTGGTGCCGACCTGTACTTATATTATAAAGACACGCTAAATCGAATCTCTGCCTTCCAGAGCGATATTTACACCATTTCAACGGACTTTATTTTGTTGCGTCTCTCTAGTTCGCCGTTTGAACATATACCCTGAGGCGTATTTCTTAAGGAATGTTTGCTCCCGTCGGAGCTCCTCAGTCCTAGAAAAGTTGTCACTTCCACTACTATGTGAAACGAATGTTCTTCTCTTTCAATCCCAATGACTAGCAACATTTAGCTTTGTTGATGGATCTTTCATGCCTTTTCTCTGAATAGGAACTTTCACAGACACTGACCCCGTCTTCCCCCTTACAATTCTCGCAAGTGAGTGTTGTAAATTGCTTTAGCCTACATTTTCTGTAAAGATGGAATTTCTGCAATGGACGTTTTAACCGTCACCTGGAAAGATTTTAATGAATTAGGAAACGTAAGACTCCAGCACCGGATCCTCGCTATCCTTCCTTTCCTTGTCCGATATCATCTTCTCCATTGCTTAGTGTTCATTGAATTACTGCCATCTTCTCCATCACCGAGTAAATCTGCGTGCACACATACTATTTAAGTGAGAAACCCATTTGTATTGCGCTCGACCGCAACGGTCATAGGCCAAATGTGAGCAGGTTATTGGCCGACTTTGTGGGTGTCGCGCAAGCCTTCGACTTCCCCTTTGATGTTGATGACCGTTTTTATATGGTTGAATGTATCTTTGAAAGGAATGACGTGCTCTCATAGTGAGCACCACATGCTTTCACAAGATTGGATGAAACGTGCACAAAATCATGTACATGTACACAAATAGCATTATAGCCATCACTTGCCTTCCATCCAATCATGTAACCTGAAATTTTATTGTTTAATACGAAAAATAAGATGAGATAAGATTCATTCGAAGGAAGCTCGAAGGGCCATGCGAACGAAAAAATAAAACCATAATATCATCAACTATTCACAAAAGCAAAATGGTCCGTATGACTACAGCTCACCGTCAGAAATCTTCCCAAATTTCTTATATCCCTATATATTACTTCACAATATTTTTCCAACCATTCTTCCTCCACGACATACCACAAATATTTTCTTCCTTATGTCTTTTAATTCCTGACTTTCACTCGTTAAGTGGAAGATAAATTCATTCAGACCCTAACCTTATCACAACTATTTCCTTCGCAATCCGACTGGTAAAAAGTCTGCCCTTACGCTAATTAGTAGTTGAATTAAAGCTAAAGAAATCCCTCACAACAAAAAACCTCGGAAAATGACAAACTCCCAGCTATTGTTCTTCTTTTTAGGTAGGTCAGAATGGTTTCGGAAACGGTAAAAGTGTATTTTACAATTGACGTCGGCTTGCCGCCGTTCGGTTTAAATGAATAAAAATCAGCGCTTGATAGATCCCCCTTCTCGCCCACAGGTCTTAATGCTAATTCCCACGTGTCTCACCGCTTTTTAGGCTCTAACCGTAAATTTGTGAATCCACCTTTTGACCAGTTTTCCTGGACCCCGCCCTTTCTGACCACTTCTTCCCACGTTGGTATCCTTCACGTTTTGAAGCTCAGAGCCCAATTTCTGAGGGAAATACTCAAATTAGCTATGGTAGCCCCATGCTGGGTTTGCACCCCCTTCCGATCCGTTTTCCTTCGCCGCATGGCTGCCCGTGTTTTCCGCCGACGCTTCCCACGTCGCTAACAATTCAATTTTCTAGGCTCAAGCTCGGGAATGTTTGTTTGAAAAGCTGATGCTCTACGGTGTAAACAACAATGTCAACACACCTGACAGGTCACGAAAAAGGGAGCGAAGGAACCGAGGAGTGAATGAATACAGCGTGGACAGAGCCGAACATCATGATCATTACCTGAACAATGACGAAGAGGAAGTTGTGGCTTGCTTTGAAAGAGCCCAAGAAGCCATTGAGGTAATTATCCTGTTTGGAGTCGTTTGGCGTAAGACCGTGGATTACTTAGATTGACACTTCATTGATCTTCATTTTTGGGTTCAGTATCGTTATACCGGTTGGTTGTACCGGGGAAATCCTTTGCTTTGAGGAAGCCTAGGAAGCCATAGAGGCGGATATCCCTGTTAGTTTTGAGATTTGACATGGTGTTACTGGTTGACTTGCTGTTGCGTTTTGTTTTCTTTAAGGGGTATTAAGGCAGAAACTAAGCAAAATGCAGTATGGATAATTGGGCTTAGAGCCGTCGTTCACGATAAGGGGAGTTCTTGCTGTTAGTCTGAGCTGTGGTTGGCGTCGCGTTTCTGTTCCTCGAGGCACTAAGGGAAGACATAGGGTTTACATGAATCTTTAGCTTTTAAGATTATTGAATTACGATTACTTAAAGTTTAACTGAAAAGCCAACTTATTTTTGTGTCACCTTAGTTGAGAATACACTGAATTATTTGGATTCTGCAAAGGAATTTTTTTTGTTTTCCACTATCTGCTCTAGTTATGACGTTCAGAATATCTGCTGGCGTCACCACAGCGAAAATTCTACTATATGACGCGGGAAATTTTTATCTAAACACAAACAAGGCTTTTCAGTAGGCAGTGGTGATATTGGTGAAGATTGCTTAGTGCTTGAACAAAAAAAGTCATAAATCTTTATTTTAAGGCATACAACAAATTAGAGGTACCACAAATCACACGGAAATTCCACTATTTGAAAGTCGATTATTCCTGAATAGCGGAACAACCAAGTAACGCATTTTCAGGGGGTCTTCAAGCCAATTTAAGTGAATAAGTGATGGATAACTAGATTGTCCTATCCCAGTCCTTTTCGGTTAAACTTTAAATCTTGTTCAGCTGCTTTATTCTACTTCTGAGGGCTCTATCCAGATAGACATGGACACGTCGCAGTGGCAGTCTGTACAAGGTGGCCATTCTATGGCTTAGGGTTGAGGCATGACCATTCTTGCAGGTTTCCGAAGCATATGAGAGAGTAAGCCAAGCCTTTGCGTTTGATGCTATCCACGACTACATTCCGGCCCCTTGGACGACCTTGGTTCGGGTAAGTTTAAATTGTCTCTCATTCATTACACGGATTCCCTTGGTGGCGTTTGTATCTTTACTTTGTGTCGTAGATAATGGGTTAGGAGTGTCTATGTCAATCAATTTCGACAGATGAGTGTGTGAGTAGTGTTGTAAACGGTAAAATTGGTCACGGTAAAATTCGGTATTTTACGTATTTTACCATAATTTTACGGACCCCCGTAAAATTGGTATTTTACCACTTTACCTAGTTTACGTATTCGGTACGTTATTTTACGTATTTTATTCATATTTTACTGATAGTTTACACTCTCAGAAGCAGGTTCAAAAAAATTTCAGAAACATTTTACCTAATTTACTCATATTTTAATGACAATGTAATACTTCTTGCCACACAGAATAAACCAGGGAATCAGGGGACCAGGGAGGCACCAGGAAAGTTTGAAAACGTCTTCAGATTTTCAAAGGAATGAGAGGTGAATGATACGGAAAGCGAATATATTGCTAATTTGGGTGGGTCTGCCGTGATAGGTTTTTATCGACAAGTGCTATTTCAGCTGTGAGTTAGTGCTACTATGCCTACGCAGGCATGGCTGTAAAGCCCGGTTGTGTGTTTTAACTTATCCAGCGATAAGAAAATTATGCGGGAAAGTTTTGCAAAATACACCTTACGCTACTTCCGTCGTGCTATTACCGAAGCCATGGACGCAATGAATTATATGAGCAACTGGTCGAAGGGATTCCCGACTCCATAGCACTTAGTAGTTAATTATTTCAGAAGTGCAGGAAAAGTGACTTTCCGCGTGCTTTTCCCTCAAAATCTCTACAGATCAATCGCACCAGCTTCAAATAAATTTGGAAAATGTCAAATTCTTTTAGCCACTCTGTAATACCAATCTCACCATATATTCTCCGTGAAATACTTATTTTACCAATTTTACCTATTTTACCCTATTTTACCAATTTTACCAATTTTACTTACCGACTTTTTATTTTACGGTAATTTTACAACACTATGTGTGAGATATTATCGTCATAGAGCCTCCCTCCAAGGGGATACGTAATGTTGCCTCTCGATGTACGACACGAACACTACATACGTTTATTACACAAGCCAAGTAATGAGGCAACATATTGACTTCTTGCCAATACCCATAACGCAACAAATGTCTCGTCTGGGGTGAAAGGATCAATTAGTTAATTTTATGAGTCATTTTGTTTCTTTTTTGGAACGGTAAAACTCTATTGACCTGTAAGTGAGTTGCCGAGTACCGTGTTTTTTTTTATTGGTGGTTTGTTTGTTCCTGGGGTTTCTTTATATTCCGATTTTTTTGGTTTAGGCATTCTTTAGATTCTGTACTAGAAAAGGAAACTTTTCTATCTAGTAGTGTTTCATTATGAGGCTTAGTTCTGGAAACATCCGTAGGGCCTCCGTCAAAGTCACCCAGGCATGAGGGTATGCGAACGAGTAGAATTAAAATAAAGTGCGATTTTACTCGCAAATCAATACCCCTTGAAAATTCCACTCACGGGTCACAGAACCAGGCAGTGCGAAGGATATGGCAAAATAACAAGAGATCATTAATACTGACAAATATATTTTAGGTGAAAAGCGAACATTACCGGGGTATTGCCCACAACCATTCAGGGAAAGCCCTCCTGAGGAACACGGATGAACTTGGACCTTTGGCGCAGGAAACCCTGAGTTACATGTATGCTGAAAGTCATGATGACGTCACAACGATCGAAATCCGAATACCAAGGAATTCAGAAGAAAAGCGATTGCTGGGTAAGTGCCAAGTAGTCAGGTCTGTCACTAAGCAATAGTAAAGATGTGGAAGGGATCCCTTACGCGTTTGCGTAACAGGAAACTTGATCTAGTTTGGATTTCTGGGATAGTTTTGTTTCCGGGTATCATCCCATTTCTATAACCTTCGGCAGTGCACCTCCCCGTAGCTGATTTGTGATACCCAACTGGTAGGCCTATTTATGGGACCACTGTGACCAGGGTCATCATCAAAAGTTAGGGGACAGCTATTTTCCTAGCGCCTGCCTTACTATCTTTATCGTAATCTTTTACTAACATTCGTGTGTTCTTGTAATCCTTCGTCTTTTAGACAGATAAAGCATTTGCTTTGAAAATCGTTTATGATGCAAATTTGTGATTTCTGTCAACATAAAATTTTAAATGTCCGTGTCAGCTGTATTACGAAGACTTCTCACTCGTTCTGTTTTTCCAGCTTCAGTTTTGCTCACAACGAAAGATTCTTTCCACTGGGTCCCGTCCCTGAGTTCTAATAAACTGGAGCTCTTGTGTTTGCGTGTATAGCCTTACCGCATTGCACCGATTGCATGGTTCTTGTGAGAACTTCTGATGAGATGATTGTCCAGAACATCAAGATTAGTTCCTCCGTCCTTCCTCGTGGGAAGATTATTACGGTTTTCTGCTTCGAAGATTCGTGTACTCATGAAAGAGATGCGGAACCCATGAACCTCGACAATCAGGCACTTGCTTTTCACACACAGCACCAAAAGTCATGTCAACAATTCTTATTCTCATACGACTTATTACGAAAACACGACTGGTCGTTGTTGTAATCCATGCACTCTATTGTACCTTGTGCCCCATTTATTGTATGAACTGAAGGATCGGAAAACGTCTCTGTACAGTTGATTTGTAATGTGTTGCCCACTACTGTTGGTGCTGTAGCCAGTTTTCGGTTCTCAGTATTGTGTACGAAAAAAAAAACGATCATAACATAAATTTTCTCGGCACCCGTCATAAGATTTAACACAAAGGTGCGCATTCACGTGTTACATGTTATCTGACTTCTAAGGACTCGTGATAGTTTCTTCGCAGGCGACGATGGGATTCAGTGCCAAATGCCTAAACTTAGTCTTCTCCCTAAACTTAAGATGGCGCCAGTTTTTTGTGTGGCAAATTACGCTCTTTGTTACTTCTGACCTGTGGCTTCGAGGTCTAGATCTTCATCTCCCACGTTAGCAGAATTTTCTGCTTATGTATTGGCGGTTTCCATGGTTGTCACAAGCAGTGCTGATTGAATGTATCAGCACGAAAACATGCAAAATACAAAGGTTGCGAAGTACAAAACATGCAATTACGGTCGTTCCGGATGGCTAGGATTACCTTGGGAAGGATTTAGTCCTGAATGGTTTTCCGGGCCAGTGTTCGGTTTTCAAGGTTGGGATCAGGAGCCCACTGGCATTCATTTCCTTTAAATCGGGCCTGGTTAAAAGGTTTTGTTTTTTCGTTAGTCTCTTGGTGGTGTCAGGCCAAATATTTAGATACGGTTTTCTTACACAAACTTTATCAGACCTTCCGATGACTGATTCAGAGAAAACTCTCGGTGAAATGCACTTACCCGTAGAGGGATTATTGAATCTGCCCCAGAGCGGCGTTTCTGATTGTATATTCATAATAGGCTTGGCCAGAGGCCCAGGCATGGCTAGCGATTGCTACAACTTGCGCAAAACGTGGGTCTAGGTTACGCTATCCGAAGAATCATGCGTCGAAGTAACAACGGAGATCAGCGTGTTGCGTGTCTGTTAGATTGTTAGCTGCTTCCTCAAAAGTAGGCGGGCTGAAAGGACTGACCGTTGACGAACATAGCCTAGTGCAAACTTGGTTTGCCGAAAAGCCGAAACACAATTGAGCCACAATTCAAATTTTCGAGTTTGATCGAGTTGATTTTTTTTGCTTCTTATTTTTCTACTGCACTTATGCCTTTGGGCTGTGCGTTACAAATCATTCATTCATTCATTAGGTCGGACCTGCCAATCTTTCAGTCCGTCTCTGTGGCAAACGCTGGAAATCTTGTTATTCATATTTCTTGTTTGCATTTTTCGCAGTAGACACACCGTCTACTGCGTATCCCGGTAGATAATACAAACATAGGCGTGTCCCCCAAAAGGTTTAAATTGGGCGTGTATAAATCTAGTCCATGAAAGGGCTCGATATTGCTTCCAGGAAAGTAACTTCCAACAGGATAGGCTGAACGCAATCAGGTCTGCAGCACTGATTAGTAAAGGCTCCACCTGCCCACACCGATTATCAATCAATCAGTCAATTTTTATTTAAACCCTAATAACCCAAGGCTAACACGGATGGAAATTGAAAAAAAAATTTAACGACAGTCACAGTAATACCTGCTGAATTATGATACGGATAATGAAAGTCTTTGTAGAGGAACGTACACCTACCCATGCATTCATTAATTACATCGTTTTAACTACCTGTATTTTCTGTGTACATTGCTTACTTGTTTTACGCAGAAGAATCAAGCCTTTGATTCAGCATATAAAAACCATAGCATGTTACTCGACGGTTGTAAAAAAGTTAAACTTTGAATTACTTCCTGCCTTGTGACCTTCTAAATTTTGCCTGGTGAAAGCTTTCTCTTAATTAAATAAGTAACTGCTTGCAGGTCCTGTAAGGCCTTATTTTTTTAAACTGAAACTGATTATAGCAATAATGTTGTTTGAGACCTGTGCGTGTGATCGAAGAATCGTATAACGCGGTTTCAAGTAAAGATCGATTGACGGTAAAATTTGGATCTTAGAGATTCGTGGCCCCATCAGGTGCCCATCAGGTGTCGTTGAGACGGTTTGAATTAAGGCCGGTAAATAAAAAGACGAGCCGAAATGTAGGCTACGATATCAATCAAGATATCATGAAAACAAGAAGTATCGTAGCAATCAAAGAAGCTATTCTGATACTAGTGCATTATCAAGAATATATTTATTTTTTTGAAAAACAAGATTTTCGGGTTTTTTCTTGATCAGCTAGTTATCCCTCTAAGATGCGAGGGATAAATAAATTTAATAAAAACCGAAAATCTCGTTATTCTATTTTTGTTTGCAATGATTGGTTCAACCTTACATTTAACAAGAGTACGATGCTGTTTCCGTCAGAGGCGTTACTAGCCAAAATGTTTCGGGGGGGGGGGGGGGGGCAAGGTATTTTCCGACTAGCTGATCATTTCTACCGACTGTTTTCTAGAAAAAAAAACTACAGTTTTGACGAAAAATCGACTGATTTTCGGAAAACAAAATGTTTCCCGGAAAATCGAGTGTTTTTCGAAAAATCGAGTGGTCAGAAATACCGATGTTTTTAGGAAAAAGTCGACTATTTTGCGAAACCCCGACTGTTTTGAAGAAAAACCGACTGTTTTCAAGATAAAAATCGACTGTTTTGTCAAAAAATCGCGGCGCTTCGCACCGACTCGGTAATTTTTTACCGACCGGCCGACAACATTGGGGTGGGGTTCGTCCCCTCCCTCCCCATACGTGACGCCCCTGGTTTCCGTAAGTGTGTATAGACTATCGGAAGGCACAAGTTACATAATTTTTCTTTGCTTGAAGGAAAATTAAAAAAAATCGGACAGCCGAAGAATACTGCTTTTTCATATTCTTGATATAGTAAACGAAATGTCCATCATAATATGTGAGAAAATTCTTCATTTGTATTTTTAAAATGTACTGAAAATGGCAATTTAACTCAGTTGCATTTCCCAGCTCCACCCATTAGTATTTACGCTACAACCGGTCTCGCTGACTTAATTGACGTTTGAAGGATAAGACGCTTCGATGTCACTCTTCTTATTCTCAGACAAATAAAGCACACGCAAATGCTTTTATCTCACATGAAAATAACAGAAAGACTTTTTGTCTGTTTGATTTATCGATCAAACTTGCTGGTAAAAGCTGAAGAGGAATGCAGCCGTACAAGTTATAATCTGGAGACGAAATTGCCATGGCGTCCTTTGGCAAGTGACCATATGAGACAGAAGGTCGTGTAGGCAGTCTGTCTTTTGCATATGTAAACTGCAATATAAGTGCTAATCATTTCCTATATTATTTGTTCTTTAAAGGTTAACCGAATAGGGCTAAGATACGACAGTCTGCTTACCCATCATATTTTTACTTACTTAGGCTCGAAGAACCGAGAGAAACGCGTTACTTCGTTGCTTTGTTATCCACAATTATTACATTTTAGCTGACGTATTTTCTCTTCCGTTTTTGTTGTACCTCTATACGGACGTACCTCTATGTTTGAAATGTAATTCTCTTGAGCAAATCTTTGTTGACTGTGTGCTTCCACAAAGAAACCTTTTCGGAGTAGCACGGAATAGAGGGTTATCTTCGGATGTAATTCTGCAGTCTGGAATCGAACATTTCATAATCTTCACTTTGTTGGCCATTGAAACGCACGCTTTTGCAGACATATGGCATGCATTTGGGGTCAAAATTGGCATAAATGTTGCCGAGAATGCACGGATTGTCGCCGAGAATCCATGAAATGTATCCGAGAATGCTGCTTTTGTCGCCGAGATTTTTTGTGTGTATCCGAGACTGCAATGTTTGTCGCCGAGAATGACAACTTTGTAGCCGAGATTTCCACTGAAAATCGTGTCGCCGAGAAATACAGATATGTGTTCGAGACCAAAAATCTGGTTCCCGAGATGAGTTAAAGTGTCGCCGAGATCACTAGAAATGTCGCCGAGATTTCACGTAATGTCGCCGAGATTTCACGTAATGTCGCCGAGAATGCATCAAATGTCGCCGAGATTTTTTGAAAATAACATGAAAGTGAAAAAAGTGTCGCCGAGAATTGAAAAAAAAATACAGCTTAGAACGATAAATCTCAGTTTTGAGATAGGAACAAATGTTGCCGAGATAGCACGAAATGTCGCCGAGATTGCATGAAATGTCGCCGAGAATACCCGAAATGTTTTTGAGAATATCCTACACACACAGCTGAAAAAAGTGTCGCCGAAAATCGAACCAGTCCAGACTAGAATGACTAAGTTTTGAGATAGGGAACACTGTAGCCGAGATTGCACGACATGCAGTGCATAACGATAGGCTATTTTGTGATCAAAGTAACAGTCAATCGCGTGATCCAATCCCGACAGAGCTTGGCAGTTGGCGAGGGTACATGTCACAGATGCTGCATTTACAAGCCCGGACCAACCAAATGCGACTCTTCGCTGGAACATATGCTAACTACCTTAAGTGTGTCATATACGCTAAGAAACTCTTGTTGATAATAGTCTTTACTCAATAAACATGCCAGTGTAAACAAAAGAATTTTGGTTGGGTTGCTAAAACGTAAGATCCACAGGGAGTTTTAAAGTTTAACCGAATAGGACTGAGATAGGACAATCTAGTTACCCATCACTCCTTCACTTAAATAGGCTTGTAGACCCGAGGAAAACACGTTACTTCGTTGCTCCGCTGTCCATGAATAATCGATTTTCGGATAGTGGACTTTCTCTCTCGGATTTGTGGTACCTCTATGCGCTTGTATCTGTGTTTTATGTATGAAGGGGTAAAATCGGGTCAAAACGAAAATTAAAATTAAAATGATTTTTCTAGAACGGTTTATAAGTGTAAACGCGTCCGGCGCCTCGCTGGCCACTCGGCTCTATATATATAACTTACCGCAATTCTAATTTTAATTTTAATTTTCGTTTTGACCTGATTTACCCCTTCATATTTATGGTTGACAAAAACGACTTTACGAATAAAGTGTTAACGCGCTGTGCCCCTGCCGCGAGCTGACCGACCGTAAATATTCTGAACGTCACTACTAGAGCAGATAGTGGAAAATCAAAAAGCCCTTGGGCTGAATCCAAATAATTCAATGTATTCAATTAAATGATACACAAATAAGTTGGCTTTTCAGTTAAACTTTAAGGTATAGGATATGCATCACAGGTGCTAACAGAGCTAAAATAAATATAGCCAGCAAAACAAATATAATCCAAACTCGCTTATAAGTAGACCATAGACCATAAAAAATGTGTTCCCACCTTACAAGTTTAGAAATATATGACTTTTGCAAGCGAATCTGATCTGGAGACTTGATTTTGAAATCGACGACTTGATTTTCCTTCACTTGAAGTCCTCCCCTAATAGTCTTGTAACATGGTAACTCAAGGTTCAACCTCCAAACACTGCTGGTATGACAGGAAAGTTTGGTTCTATCGAACAGAAAATGTCAGGTAAGCAGCACTGTGTAGCATCTCCGTTTAGGCCCATGCCAGGTCCACACTTTTTCATGGTTTTACAACGAAGTCGGCGATCAGAGGTTCTGAGAAACTTCCACATAAGCATGGACATGAATGTGGCAAAGCACAATGCTTCCTAGCTGGGTTTTCTACAGCTTGTAATGATAGTGCTTGTTCAGCTGCACTTCACATGTGGGCTTCCTCACATGCCACATCCTTTGATGCCAAGGTTCGAGTCAAATCACTCAAACTCAACTTCTCCGGTCTCAAAAAACGAAATATTGTTTATGAAAACGAGCTGTGACAGAGGGTTTCCAATGACCATTTCACTTGGGCAAAAGTAGTGAGACCATTTACTTTTCCTGTTACGATCCAGAAAGGTCTTTTTATCTTGCAAGATCCTTTTTCCCCTAAGCTAACCTTCACAATGACTTCATCAGGAAATATCTTCTAAAAGGACTTCTAAACAACATCATGTAATAGACTGTGGCTTTGGATTTTCTGCAATGCTGCAAAAAAAAACAATAGTTGTAACAATAGTTGTTATAGGTAAGTAAATATGTGGATTTTCGCGCGAATGCAAACCCTCATAGGTTGTTCCTCCAGCGCGAAAGTGTTATTTTTTATTTTTATTTATTTGTGAATGTGAAAATAAAACTTGAACTTGAACTTGTACTACTAGCCGCACTCACGCTAGCTTACAGAACAGGCTTGTAGGCCTACTATGAAATTTAGAAGAAAAAATCTTTGAATTCCGATTTATAGCATTGCATCTATCACAATTTTGAAGGTATAATTTTAAAGCTTAATGTCTTTGAATTAACAGGCATGCCAAAGCCTCAAGACATTGAGCATACTATTTAACTTCAGTGTATAGTATTAAACTTACACTAAATTAATAAACTAGGGAAAGGGATTATTATTGAGTGCTATACTTCAAATAAAAACCAATTGCCCTCCACACGAAAGAAAATCCAGATATGTCGCTGCTACAGGATACCTATCTTGTAATTGGATAAGCAATGCAAGATAGTTCATTCTAGCCTATGAAAAATTTTAGTTCTACAGCTGTTAGGTACAAAAGCATTTAACTGCTTAGATACCTTGACCTGACCATGACCCCAATATAGTAGTACTTTAAGTGGATAACACGCCCAAGTGTCTGATAGCTTGTATTTAACTTTTTGTTATTGAAATACAACATTTTACTTCCTGCTTTCTCTGTCGGTATCTTAGGATATGATGCTAGATTTTTCCAGCAGTGCATGAGTGGCAGACCAGCAGTCAGTTCGCCTTTTCCAGTATCCCCCACTATTCTTAATAGCCTATAAGAAACAATAGTTGCGTTTTTGCAGATACCATGGTATCTGTTCAGTAACAGGATCTGCAATTCGTCATTTTGCAGTTACCGTGGTATCTGATATACGGTCCACTGCAAAAACGACTATTGCCGAAATTGCAATTCTCGAAGTCATCCCAAAAGAAAAACTGATATCCAGTTACATCACTAAGTGCTGAACTTCTTTCTCACCAACTTGACAAAATCTGATGAAAGTGAGATAGCTTTTCAGATACCACGGTCGGACCGTGATATCTGAATTTCAGTTACCATGGTAACTGGCCAGATACACATGACAACTGCAAAAACGCCTTTTGATTTGGTATCAGATACCACGATAACTGCAAAAATGACTTTAGACCGTAGCCTATATCAGATACGGTACCATGGTATCTGCAAAAATGCAACTAATGTTTCTTTCTGACAAAATAAGCTAGCAAGTTTCATGAAAGACAGTCAGCATTACTTCATGGCAGGACGTAATTGGGCCCTCCCTGGGCAAGGCAGCTAAGCCGCCTGGACCACTTCCTCCTCCTGCAGCAAGGAGAGTACAGGAGGGGTATCCAACCTCAGACAAGATTTCAAATTTCCAGACAAGTCTTTCCTTCAGAATAATCTATCTGGCTTAAAAAGGAACCAACACATATGACGAAAATACTAGATTGAAGCTAAATGAATGGCTTACATATTAGATAAATAAACATTGCTTCAATATTTCAAGTTAATTTATTTTTCTTTTCAAACAAGATTACTTCATTCCAACCTTACCTTGATTCATGTAAAAAATGATGAAAAAGGAAGAGTTAGCAAAGTCCATAGCCAGAAAACAGCTTTTCTAAACTCCTAATAAATGGAGAAAAGGCACAGAATTTGAATATTTTTAGTCACACGACTTTGAAAAGTCATATCTTGCCTCTTGACTGTCAGGACAGCTTGTACATTTCGCTTTAACATTTTCGCGGCAAAAATCGAGGTAGTGTAAAAACGAGGTCAGATACCCCTCCTGTAGCCAAGTAAAGTGACTCTACTCCATCAAAGAGGATCCTGCTGGAAAAAAGTCTCTATCACAAAGGATTCTGCTGGTTAGACTCTCCATCTCTAAAGATGCACCGGGCAGGAGAATCTCTCAGCAAACGGAACACACAGGTGCAACTGCTGAGAGATACTCCGGCCCAATGAAGACTATGAGATCGAGAGTCTCCGGCCAGCAGAGTCTTTTTGGTAGAATACATGCAGTTCCCTTTATTTGGCTACTCTCCTTGCTTCAGGAGGAGAATATGGTCCAGACTGCAGCTAAGTTATATCTATGGTAAGCCTGCTACCTACCGTCTACCACGAATCATCCAAAAATCCCTGATTTGTGGATACCCTATAATGCCAAATCCTGTTATGCAAATTAAGTGTCTGTGGTAAACTCTGGAAGACTGGCCAGCTAGCTGAGTGCCTACTGAGAGGGTTTGAGTGTAACATGTGTTCTTTCACTCGTTTGTGAACTGGTAATGAGCACTCTAGAATTCTGAATTTACCTTTCATGTCATGGAGAAAACACTTGCTGATGAATAGCTGGCTTATTAGCCCTTCCTTCCTTCAAATGTCTGGCACTAGTGGCACTTGGGTTCCACTCTGGATCCCTTTCCCAAGCCCATATTTATTAGTTTTGAATTTAGCCAACGAATTCTTAGCACTGTTGCAACTTCCTCTGGCGGAACCTGTGACGTTTGGCAGGAAAAATCTGTGACATTCTTTCCTGGTAGTTTTTTCAGCAAAAAACTCGAGGATTCTAAGGTCCCGAATTAGTTTTATAACAGAAGCTAATATTTATTCGTAAAACAAATAAGTCCTTTTCCGGAAAAGATTTGCCTTGAAACTGGCCAAAATATTTGGAAATCGCAGAATTTACGAGATTTTTGCCAAGTGTAATTCCTGCAGGATTCCTGTGGCAAATGCCCCCCCCCCCCCACCAGCGAGCCGCTGTCACACGTTTACGTTGAAACGCGTGTCTAGGGCCTGAACAGGTCGCGTGTCTTCAAAACTGTAGCAGTTTTTAATCAGATTTGGTAATTTCCTGTGTATTTGCGCATTGGGGAGAAGTACTTGGAATACCGTCGCCAGGGAGTTCAAGATGTTCCAGCCAGGGATGTTCGGGAATCTGGAGAGTCTTGCCAGGGGGTTATAATAAAATAATAATAATATATAATATTCGCTTGTCTTTTGTCAAAAAAGACAAGTCACTTGTCTTCTGGGACTTGTGAATACGTTCGCTCGGAGATAAACGAAACAAAGACGAAACCACAAAAGCGAAAGGGAAAACAATTATTTGATACTGAAAATTATGCTTTTTGTGTAAAGATAAAGAAGAGATAAAGAAAGAAAATCTGATCATTTTTTCCGACTACTTTTCAGATTTTGCTACCTTTTGTTGTCACACCGCTAGGGATTTTAGCAAGGAACATGACAGCCACCGACAGGCAGGTACCGCCAGGATTCAAAATCTACAAAAGGTGTGTGCACTCTCTGGAATGTCTGAGTCTTCCAAAGGCTAGGACTGAATTTCATGGATCATACAGATATTTCATTTACAAAGCAGGTAGGTGAAGGTACTGTCTGAACCACGAACCTATTATGTTCTTTTTTTTTCAGTGTGCCTGCTACAGACAAAGTTGGTTTTTATTTGATTAGAGGTAGGCTATGCTTATTTGAACACATTTGTCAAACAAAAAGTGATAAAAGCGTGAGTGGTCATTCCAAGCATTCATAGTAAAAAATGCCTGGTTTGGGTTTTAGTTTTTTCTTCGGTGATTGTTCACTGTTAGCAGACATTCACATAAGCATACCACTACTGTAGATAATTAGGCTGAACAGGGGAGTGTCAGGTGCAGGGCTGCTTGAGTCAGAGAATCACAATCTGAGGCATTGCTTGGGGAGGGGATCTCTGGGGGAGCTGCCAGCTCGCTTTACAAGGGGGCCTGGAGCAGACCACGAAAAAACAGAACAAGGTTCAGAAAATTTAGGTGCATATTTGACAGTGCAAAACATATACGTCAGCTCAATTTTATTAGAGCTATATTTCGGTCCTTCTTGGCAAGGCTTCAGGCTCAAAACTGTTCAAGATGGAAAAATGAACTTGTAGGCCTAGACAAACTTTTTTTCAAACAAGTTCATTTTATCTTGAGCTGTTTTGAGCCTGAAGAGCACCCTTGCCAAGAAGGGCCAAAATAAAGCTCTAATAAAATTTAGCCAACATATCTATTTTGCACTGTCAAATATAATTCGCAGTCAGCTTGGGCTGAAGAAATATTTAATTTAGGTGCAGTAGGCGAAAATTTGTAAGCACACAATTGCCATTTTCTCTGGATACCCGGTTCCTTGCCCCTCTAGGTTTCCGTAAAATGAGACATCTTCTGAGAAGACTAGAATCACTCAGACAAAATGATCTTGAAAAAAAGATTAGGAATTATGCAGGATTCAGGAAGTTTGTTTTCAGGAGGTGAACGTCTAAATGGGTGCATTTCTATATTATTCATAGGCCTACCTTTAGTGCCCGCTCGATTCGCTGTGGGGCCTGTTAACTGCCTCACATATTTAGCACTTATAGATTTTAGTCCACCTTCAATCAAAAGATGGCTGCTGGAATTCAACACAGAAAAATGCAAGGTCATACACTTCGGACACAACAACCCCAAGCATCAGTACCTTATGACCCAAAACTCTGGGAGTCACCACACACTCGAGCCTGTCCAGGAGGAGAGAGACATTGGGGTCATTGTTGACTCCCAGTTGAAGTTCAGCTCCCACTCACAGCATATCTCAGCCAATGCTAGCAGAGCCCTAGGCATCATCAAACACAGTATCACCAGCAGAAGTAAACTGGTAATCACCAAACTCTACAAAGGATTAGTAAGACCTAGATTGGAGGTAGGGACTATACTGGCTACCCCTCGATTCAAAAAGGACAAGGCAGCTCTTGAACAAATCCAACGAAGGGCCACCAAGCTGATCGCCGGTATGGAAAATAAGACCTACAGTGAACGGCTGAAGGAACTCAACCTCCCCTCCTTAGTATACAGACGGAAACGCGGGGACATGATCCAGGTGCACAAACTTCTCTCAACCAATCAAGAAAGTGAGATCCTGGAGATTGACCCCTCCCACAAAACACGAGGACACCCTAAACGAATCCGCAAACTTCACGCCAGAACTGGAGCAAGATGCAACTTCTTCTCAAATCGGATTGTGAACCTCTGGAACAACCTCAAGGAGGACACTGTTGCTGCTGAGTCAACAGATGCTTTCAAACGACATCTGGATGGTGAGTGGCGAGATGCACCGTGGAAATTCGACTGGGAAGCACCGGAATCTTCCACCAGAACGTAACCATCAACAACAGTCATCACAAGGAGTGATTCAACAGGATCAAAAATCCTTATTTCACTCCAAGCTGTGATTTAAGGTAATTTAAGGTAATCTGAACCTGGTGCCTGCCTGCTTGCCTGGTAGAACAGAGCTTTCCACTCGAAAGCAGAAACATAGTTTGATGAAACAAAAACTTGGCTGCACAACTTCGGATAGTCCTCTCTGACATAGGCTATATACCTCCGCTTCACTTTGCATACTGTAGGCTTTCGCTCGAGGACAAGCAAAAACATCCTTTTTGGCCCCAGGCAAGAGCTCTAAGGAGCTTTCCAAAATGTAAGGGTCGTATTCATGAATCCGGCCCCAGGTCCACACTTTCCGTAAAAAACGCAGAGGTTAGACCCTTACCACTTTCTAGTAATAAGCTGAAATCGGGTTACTAGGAAAAAGAAAAAAAAAAAAAACTGGGACAAAACCAAAGTGTTGCTTTAAAGTTTCTCAAAGGAGGAAATCATTTATCAAAGAAAAGTTATAGATCAAGGCCGTCGCAGCCTGTGTTAAAGTTCTGTAGCTCAAGTCTTATTATAATTTGGGTTCGGTTTGACGGAAATACCTTTGTCAATGGCACTTTTACTGACAATTTTCTGTAAGTATGTGCAGCCAACACTTTGGCTCTCTGTTGTTATGGCGTCAAGTTTTTGCAACTCTTCATAACAGTCCTAGATTGTCTTTAAGCAAAGAGCTGCTAAAAGTCTCCTTGCTTCAGATTGAATAAGCAAATAATTCACTTTCTAAAGCAGGAAATTTGGATTGTTGGATAATAAAGAAGGTTTATTTTAATAGTACAGACTGTCAGTTATTCAAAGTAGCTGCATTAAAGTAATAGACAATTGAAAATCGATGATTTCACGTAACCAGACTTCTTAAATAGGTTGTGAACTTCAGGATTATAGTATTTGCTGCCAAATGACAAAGCAAAAGTATCTTGTTCCTGAATTCCTGATCCAACATTTTTTTGTTGTCCTAGAGAAAAGAGTTGCTGCTTGAAATATGTCAGGAAAAAAAGCCATCAGTTAGTTGGATGGTTCCAGAGTCGGTGTAAAGTACTGTCACAAAAAACTAAATAAACTAATTATGTTATTAAAATGCGTACTGACAGCTTTCCAGGATGGAACTAATTAATTAATAGCCGAACACTTGACAATATAACTGTAACTTCTGAAGTTTGATACGTGTGCCGAACCTGATCTCTTTTCCAGGGCACAGTCATTTATCAAGAAACATGAACTCGGCCAGTATCACCAGAAATTCGAAGATGGATTCCAAAGTGTTTGATGCAGTTGTCGATGATGGAAGTCGGTGTGGGAGATTTGCTATTAAAGCTCCATGTGTGGAAGCTCGAACTTGTCCGGAAGAAGGATTACGCAAGAAGAAATGTTAAGTCAAGGGCTGATAGCCAAAATTTAGAAGAAGAGTATTAATTGACAATCAATACATGAAGCATGTATGCAAAAGATACGTTCTTCAGCTTCTGAGGATCCATAGTGGTGGAGAAGCCGGAATTTCAAGGTGAAAAGCTGTATCAGAAGAAATATTTGGACAGAAATGTCTTGTTTATCTCCACCAATACATCAGATAAACCACTTATTTTCTCTGAAGTACAGTTGAACAATCACAGTATTAATAAAGGATTGAAAGCACAGTTGGGAAGCAGTGTGCTTGAGCAAATTCCTGTCCATGCTGATGTGGAAGTTCTCAGAGGCTCTGATCTCCGACTTGATTGTGAAGCCATGAACAAGCATGGGCCTGGCATGGACTTGTACTTCCAGTCACGGAGATGCTACAAAGTGCTTCCTACCTGACATTTCCTGTTAAGAAGAACGAAAATATCATATACAAACCATGTTTGGAGACATGGACCTTAAACTAACCATGTGACAAGGCTGTTGCAAGAACCAAACTGTCATACATACTATATTTGGAGGCTTTTAACCCTAACCATTTACAAGCTATTTGTGGATGACTTTAATGGGAGAGAAAATCAAGTCGTCGACGTCAATATCAAGCCTCCCTGCAGAGCCAGATTTATGTGCGAAAGTTATTTTTTCAAAACTTTTAAGGTGGTGACACATTTTTGAGGGTATGTATCCATAAACGCTTTTCAATTACATTTTTTTTTCAATGACTATACTTATTGTAGCTTTGTTAGCACCTGTGATCCATATCCTTTCCCTTAAAACTTTCTGTGGATCGAACTTTTAAGCAGTTGCTGTTCACGTTGACACTGAATCTATTGAGGAAAGACTAATACCAACAAGAGCCGATACCAAATATGGCACTCAAGGCCGTATCCAGGGGGGATTAGGGGGTCCGACCCCCCCCCGAAACCCACAAAGGTAATCGTTTTTTGTATGCTTTAAAATCGGATCTATGTCTTTTTTGTACTTTTTGGTCCGACCCGCGGGCAACCCCCCCCCCCACGAAATAAATTCCTGGATACGGGCCTGATGGCACTTATTAAAGTTTAACTGAAAAGCCGATTTAATTTTTGTGTCATCCAATTGAATACACTGAATTATTTTGATTCTGCAAAGGGATTTTTTTATTTTCCACTATCTGCTCTAGTTATTACGTTCAGAATATCTGCGAGAATATCACAACGTAAATTCTACTATGACGCGGGAAATTCTGATCTCAACACAAACGCAGCTTTTCAGTGGGCAGTGGTGAGATTGGTGAAGATTTCTTAGTGCCTGAAAAAAAAAAAATCATAAATCTTTCTCGTAAAGCATACAACAAAAATTCAGTACCATAAATTACAAGGAAATTCCACTATCTGAAAATCGATTATTTCATGGATTCTCGGCGACAATCCGTGCATTCTCGGCAACATTTATGCCAATTTCAACCCCAAATGCATGCCATAATATGGCATAAATAAATCCAATTCGGGTATTCTCGGCGACATTTCATGCAATCTCGGCGACATTTCGTGCTATCTCAGCAACATTTGTTCCTATCTCAAAACTGAGATTTATCGTTCTAAGCTGTATTTTTTTTTCAATTCTCGGCGACACTTTTTTCACTTTCATGTTATTTTCAAAAAAAATCTCGGCGACATTTGATGCATTCTCGGCGACATTACGTGAAATCTCGGCGACATTACGTGAAATCTCGGCGACATTTCTAGTGATCTCGGCGACACTTTAACTCATCTCGGGAACCAGATTTTTGGTCTCGAACACATATCTGTATTTCTCGGCGACACGATTTTCAGTGGAAATCTCGGCTACAAAGTTGTCATTCTCGGCGACAAACATTGCAGTCTCGGATACACACAAAAAATCTCGGCGACAAAAGCAGCATTCTCGGATACATTTCATGGATTCTCGGCGACAATCCGTGCATTCTCGGCAACATTTCTGCCAATTTTGACCCCAAATGCATGCCATACAGACATTCAAATTTTCCGCGACTTGTCGTAAACTTATTTGTCGTACAACCAGCGGAGATTCCCAACGTCACTACTAGACTACGCGACGTAAAAAAGAAAAATCCCTTACAGGAGTCAGAATAATTCAGTGGTTTCAAATCAAAGGTATAAAAATAAGTTGGCTTTTCAGTTAAACTTTAAACATTAAAATGGCTTGGGTTTCCACGTAGACTTAAGTGTGTGTGAATGTGTAAGCTTACTCGCTATACGTACGACAGTCCTTGAATTAAACCCAGAGTATCCGTCAGATGTTGTTAGTTTTAAAAGGGGGCTTTTGTCCGACACATTATGTGTTTGACGAGTAGGTTTACATGCAGTGTCCATCGTATCTCGGGTTGTCCTCCGATGACGTGTTGTTCTCTAATCAAGCCGTTCTCCACTCGTTAATTTTCGTCTCTGAAAGTTTGCGAGGGACATAAGTAATCAAGTACGACATGCATGTACTTGTCCCATTTTCAGATGGTGTGTTCTTTGGATAATTCCCGTGACGGTTTTCCATAATCCACATTTTTCTACTGTTTACTAAAGTGCTTTATGTGTATTTTTTACGGATACTGAATGTTTGCACATCTGTATTTGACAGACTCAGGTCTCATCATCTGTATTTTCCTGATGCCATGGATGTCAACGATTATTCGTGGCAGAGAATTGTGAATATTTTTCTATATTCCAGAGGGTCATTCTGTATTGTTCAGGGATTAATAGGATACAAAATGGGGGTCCCAGTGTTGGGTTTCTAACGAAGGGATTAGCGCTATTCCCTCTTCAAGGGGGGTCTACCGATATTTATTTGGAGAGAGTGATCTCGTTTGGGCTATTGTGGGGTGCCTGTTTTTGTCCGGATTAAGTGGTCCACTTCCGCGGATTATTTTCTTGTATTGCAAGGATTCGGAAATATGATTGTATGCATGATGTTCTGGTGTTCTCTCGTGAAGGGTACTCTAGCGAATTTGTTGAAGAGCTGTTTAATTTTTTAGTGGGCTGTAGGGGTCTCGAACTGGTCTCAAGAAATGTCCCAGTAGTACAGGCAGCCTAGTGACAAATACTATAGGCAGGCATGACTAGGTGCTACTTCTTATGATTGTTAGATGGTAATTCGGTTTGTTACAGTGACTCAAGGACTAGCCAGGTCGTCTCGATTCTTCGCCTGACCTTCTTCAGTCGAAGGGCAAAAGTTCTCAACCCAACCGAACCCAACATGGATCTATTCAGACTATTTCCGTCTTCAACATAACTATCTCACATAAACACATCCTTTGAAGTAGTCCACCGAAATTTCATAAGTCAACCATTATTATTCTACATAGGCTACCGTGACAGCACGAGCAAGAAAACAAAAAAAATGAGACGTTACATCCAGGATGTATTCCCGTAAGTCCAAAGAAGTCCAAAGAAGAAAGAAACTATATCACAATAAACAAACGCCGTAAATTATACTAAATTCGTCATAGTGATCCCTTGAAGATTCTGAAATTAAGCTAAATAGAATTCAGCTTCCGAGAAAAAAAAATTGTCAAACTGGCCGATGATTTCCTCTTCCGACATATCTAAACGTTCATATGCGGATATACTTAGTTGTTTTAATCCTCTTACACGCCACTCGATCTTTTCGAAGGTTTAGTAACTCTTTTGACCTTCGGTGGGAGATCAATGAATAGTTAATGAGCAAAGGCGACCTTACTTTCAAGAATTAATTGTGTTAAAGTAATTTGTGAATAACGTTGACTACCGTGGGGATTTTGAAAAAAACAAAGGCAACCAGTGTGCATAAAAATCCGACCCATCGGAAAATGATGGTGTCTCCCACCTTCTCGGCCCACACGAACCATCTTCTTTTTTTCTAGCATTGGCCCATATGCGAAAAGCAACAGAGTTTCACGAGGAAAGTCAGCGACTTCAGCGGATGTGTCGGGAACTAAAACGAAGGGAACAGTTATCCACGATTTTGAGAAATGTCTATCTTCAGTCGATGGACTCTTTTGCTGAAGCCCAAGAAGTTGCAGAGCCCCTCGATATGGACCTTGACCCTCCCACCATCATGCGTAAGTACCTAGTGCAATCGCGACTTGTCCAACACATTGCAATCGTACTAAGGAATGGGTATGCTCCAGAGTTCAGCGGAGCCTACATGGAAATCAGCCATTTGTTGTAGGCTGTAAGAGCCCGTTATCAACCAACCGCCACTCGCAGTTCCGAGGGCTTGTCTCTCCATGTGCTCTGTTAACACAGTCTTTTTCAACTGAGTTTGGGCGTCCTTTTGCACATCGATATCCTGGCTCAGACCGATTATTGACGCAGTGTTGACGGATATACCACTCGCTGAAAGGATTGAATTGTAGAATGATTAGAGCAGTGACAGATCATCGAATGATCGGATGATCGTTTGCCTTTTTGATCATCATCAGAAAAGCATGCGTCCTTGAAATCATCGATCCAAAGGAATGCGTCACTACATCAAAGTGATTTATCCTGCCTCAGTACTTTATCCGGATGCTTGTAATTACGTTGACAATTTGATGTAGCTTTGATAGTATTTTTTTTCGCCACAAAAACCGCAATCCTCATTCTGCTTTGTAGACTGAACAAGTTTTGCCAGTCAAGAAACCGTAAATTCCGTGACAGCCAAAAATTCATTAAATCACGCAAACCAAAAGTGTTACTTCCTTTTCCGTAACCGCGGGCGTTTCCTCTTTATTGATTTGGCAGTTTTCGCTTTCCATTGCTTACAGAATATAGTACCTGCAAACCGTAAAACCTCCAACGGACTAGTTGCAATCAGTTTTTATTATAATCATTTGATTTTTGTATATTTTTTTAATAATCCGTCACAACGTTAAGCTTTCAAAGAATAATTCCAAAGAATGGTCGTTTTCTTTCTATAGTAGCTGCGTCTTTGTCCCGGAATCCAACGTTACGCGTTATGATCAGTTCGCGGTGCGACCATTTTCACGACGTAGCCGAAACGTGTCTGGTGCAAATCGTCGAACGCGCAATAAGAAATCCGCATGGGGGACAGGAAAATAGGCCCAATAGCGACTTGGCTTTAAAGTATGATCTCTATACCAATGGACCAGAACTTGTTACCTTTGTTCGCAAATACTTGAGTAATCCAAAAGTTTGGCTCTCACTTACCGTGTTATTATCCCGGACAGAATAGCAATCTGCTTACTTTTCTTGTTCCCATTGCTATCGTAGTGAGGACCGCAAGGACTAGATTTTACTGTCAAAAACGCCATTAGTAGTAATATGAATCTGTCCAGATTTTGTTTTTGTGCCCAGAAGATATCAGAATTTCCAGACCAGAAACAAAAACCCAGCCAGATTTTGCAGCAGTTTCTGCTAGTGAGACTGATTAGCTAGACCGCCATACTCTATGGAAAACGATCCTACAAAAAATCTGGCAAGGTTTTGGTTTGTGCACAGAAAATATTAAAGCACAGCTCTTACTAGAAATTGTCTTTTCCCTATGAAAGGGATCAGAGAAAACGTTTTTCAAAATTGCTATTGCTTTCCACCTGAAATTAGCGATTTTCTTGTTGGCGCTTGTCTACACTAACCAGCCTTCCTGCTCTCCGACGCGGCGGCTGGGAGCAAAAGGGTTGAAAACTGAACGCGCCGTGGTTAAAAATTTGGGAAACTAAGCAAGTAAAAGAAGTAAAAAAAATAAGATTCTCATATCCTTATGCGTGAAAGAATTGTCAGCGGACATTGAAAATTCCGGCAAACTTTGTGTTGTGTGACGGGCAAAACTCGGCATGGCCGAAAAAGCGCTAAAAATCCACAGGCACAAACGAAACAATGCAGAGAGGTTGGGATTTTAGAAACTTGTAATTCCCCAAGGGAGCTAGGTATGTTATAAATGGCGGAATAAGCAAGAGGGGTCCTTTAAATAGGATTTCCAGGCCAGAAAAAAAGTCTGGCCAGATTTTTGGAGCAGTCAGTGCTGGTGAGAGATGGGGGCAGTTAGAATCTAGCTTATCGCTTTCCTTTTATATTTTAGCTGCTACCAAGTTTCAGCTGACGCTCGCCCCGCCAGATTTTGGTCAGTATCCAGTTTCCGATCTTTTCCGGCGACTTGGACCTGTCTCCCTATTTTCGGCGAGACACCGATGGTCCAAACCCAAAACGTGTAAGATGACCAAGCTTCCGGACCAAGGCTACGGGTTCAGTGTGAAGGGAGAAGGTCCGGTTATTATCGCTGGTGTCGATGGCGGATCGCTAGCTGACGTAAGTAGTATTTCGGTATAGTTTTGGTCACGAGAAGTTACTTTACGTTTTTTTTTTTTTTTTTTTTACATAAACCAGGAACTCAGTAGTATCGGTGCCGTGGCAAATGTCTGCTGCTCGCCTGAGTAACCCTTCAGTTGTACACGTGATGGGTTTTGTGTAGCAGTCGTTTTCCCTGATCACAACGAATGTAGCACATCGCTCACGCCATCTGTCGTTCATTTACAATGTTGCCTGTGCGGCCATCTACAAGAGCTACATGGTAGCTGCTCCAGTTTAGGGACGGCAGACTGGGCATGTTAGCTCCATGGATTCCTGTCATCCATGCCTGGCTGATTTCTGGAAAAAGTAAATATGACCAAAAGTTTCGGCTGGATCACAAACTAAGGTGCGTTGCGTTTTGACTTTGGTGACCCAGTCAATGTCGGTCCCGCTGAGAGAATAAGAAGGTATTCGCAATCCCGAATACCGAGACAGTTTTTCTGGCTTAGGTCTAGCTACCAATCTGGCGGGACCGATCGGAAGAAAAGATTCAGGATGTCTTCCGCACACTGCATGTTTTCGTCCTGTTGAGAAAACCGATTGGATTGTAACTTCCTTGAGAGCTCTCTGAGCGGTTAAAAGAAATCGGAAGAGACGAGTGGGGATCTTGACATCGTATATAGAGGGAATTATGAAGCCAGCCTGCCTTTTAATGTCCAATAGATACTACAGTAGAATTGGTTATGGTTAAGGTTTGCCAAAAGATTTTTGATTTGGATATAGTATAGAGTCATAGTACCCATAATAACGTGTTCATATTTTGTCATGAAGTAGAAAAAAGATACATCAATCTCCTGATTTTTACTTCTACTCAAAAACACAGTTTAGCTTTTAATGAGATGGCAAGCGCTTAACCTAGTGCTGAGAGCGAGGCAGAGAACTCTCACGTTCACGTTTGTTTTTTTCTTTTAGCTTGCCGGTGTTTTGGAAGGTGACGTCATCATTGGCATCGAGGACGGGGACACGCGTTGGTCTTCACATGAAGACGTTGTAAACAGGATAAAAGCCTCTGCTGACCGCTTGTTCCTTAAGCTAGTGACACCTTTGGACCGAACAGGTTACTTGAGAACGGATACCCTACCCAAATCCAAGGTACAGATAACTTTCCTGTCCTAGATCCGGGAAGTGATGTTCTACCAACTGGCTTAATGGCAGATAATGTTTTACTCGCTCTCTTAGGACAGGCTTCAGCTTTGATCGACAGCTTTCGGTGGTAAGTTGGGAAGAGCACATTTCGATAAGTCCATCGGGTGATTTTTGCTCGTCAACGTTTCATAGGGTTTCTGCAGTTCTTATATCGAGGACTAGTAAGGCGCGAGTTAGTGATCAGGGAAAGGCGGGGAGTCGACAGCAAAAATGGCATGTTGCTTATCTTTACAGATTTTTCCTAAAGCTAGTCCACAAAGGGATGCCTTCCGCTTATGCGTAATTAGGACTTTATCTGAAGTGGTTTATCTGAGAACCGCAAACATTTCGGTGTTTAGGGTCGTGGTAAACTGAAATTCCATAAATAACTAGATAAGCGAAGGCCATTTGGGCTAAATTCCTAAAGGATGTCGAGCCGAAGCAGTTTTCTTCCGTACGTTTAAAGATCGACTAAAGGACCTTTAATAAAGACTCGAGAACGCATGATACTAGCCTACCTCTACAACCCAATTAAGAACAGAATATAAATTCGTTTCTTGTCTTTCTCTTGTAAGTGACGCGGTAATTTTAGTTATTTCTTTTTAATATATTTCTTTACGTGTAGGCTATCCAGAGACAAATGTTGAAATGGTCAGTTAACTTCCTGTAACTGTAACAAGAACTGACAACTCCGTTAACTGATTTTTTGTCTAGGAAAAGAAAAGCTAGATGAGGCTGGTGACACCGTAGGGCATTGAGAATTCACGAGGACAAGGTATTGCAGTTCTGCCTTGTGGCATGATTCAGGGTTATGGCACAAATGCGCGATGTGCCTCGGTATTTGATAGGGGATATGTCCCGGTACTTTTGCGTGCTGTGTAGGGGTGGGGTAGTGAACTACTCTTGTTTGTGTGAATCGAAAAAAGCATAGCAAAGCCGAGGTAAGACAGAACTGGTTAGACCGCACCAGACAAGATCTGTCTCCGGCACCTTCTTTCACCTCTACAAGTGTCTGTATAAGTGTCTTTCAGTCGAGGTAGTTCACTCTTTGGAATGTTTAGATCTGTGAATGAAACGTGCCTGGTCACCTGAGAGTCAGTACTGGAGATTAGGAATCAGCATGCTCTTTGGAGATCGCAGGCAGGAACAAGTTTGTTAACTCTCGTTTCTCTATTCTAGGGTCGGAACCCGACACTGAGCCAACCTTTGAAATACGACTACACAGGCTCCAAAACATCCACGACAAGCTCAAGCAGCGGTGTGTCTTCGGCCGGTAGCCGCCACCTTCGCTCCCCCGGATCAAGCATTGCCTCCTTTTATAAGCCTCGAGCGAAAAGCGAGGATCGCAAAAGGTCATCCAGGTTTGATAGTACGCTGGACCGAAGCAATGACTCGACTATTTCCAGTAGGATAAAGATGACCTGGACCCTGTTTAGAAAGGGGAAAAGGAGTGAACCGGATCTAGGACATTCGAAAGCCTATGGCAATGGACTCTATAAAAGCAGTATTACACTGCGGTGAGACAAAAGGTGTACAGAGTTGTGAAATTTGTATAGTGAAAGTGACGCGAAGTGAGTCCTGGGCTACCAGTTTCATTCATTGCGTATACGTCTTGGCACATTTAATGTCGTGCTAGTAATTTGGCAGTTAGTGAAAAGAGGATTCTTCCTTGTATTATCCTCTTGAATGATTCGAGAGGAAAAAGGCCTGGTTAAAAATCGAACTCGGCGAAAGAGTGCCGCAGTAATTTAGGATTTTGAACCCTCCCTATTGAGTTTCTATCATGCCTTACCACAAAACGCATCCGATGTAGTAATGATAGCAGAGCTAGTAAAGGTCGGGCTTCACTACCCAGACGCCCCAGAATCTGGGGTCCGGATTATGTTAAGACGGTCCCAAACAGAAATCAAATCAAATGTCTTTTCAACAGTCCACTTTTGGGTGTTTTTCAGCACTTTGTCATTTTCTTAGATTTTACCACCTCAGCACAATAATTTCTCCAAGTCAAATGAAAACTACTTTTAAATTCCCGTTTATTTTCACCCAGAATCCGGGAATCTGGTAGATTTTTCTACCAGATTCCCGGACGCGTCCGGGGTGTTTCAGGCCGTTTCAGACTTGTCTTCACTACCTATACCGATATCGAAGAAAACAGAACCGAGAAACCGGGCGAAAAATCTGGTTAGGGAAGCCCGACCTTAAACCAAGACAAGACAAGACCCCAAGAGAGAGACGACAATCCTCCTATGTGGCTTTTCGTCCTTGATTATGGAGACCTGTGTGCTTGCTCAGGACCCACTGTTGGTTAAAAGTCTGTGGTTTCGCGTCCAGGGTCTCGGGCTTAAGATCCACTACAGTCTTGATACGACATATTTTAGGCTATCTTTGCTCCCTCCCCCCCCCATGTGTCTATTTACTTCAAACTTCGTGGTAGAGGTAGACATGCCGTGCTTGCCCACTTTTTTCGGTCTGTCTGCACTGTGTGAACAGTTTGCGATTGTTCAGGGGATTGGGGATCTGTCGATTTGATGCCAGTTATAGTATATGCTGGTTTTCTGTGCTCCGATTTACCCTTGACTAGTCGTAAATCATTGGTCTGATTGTAAAAAATGTTCTATGTGGGTCGATTTTTAAATATCAAGCTCAGTGCGGATTTCGACTCGTCTCTGCGCATTTTTATGCGATGTGAGATCCAGATGCGAGTGATCTGAATGAGCTCAGCGTTGTTGGTGTTTAATGGAAACCGCATTTCCACTCCGCATTGCGGAATTTAAACGTTCCAGAAAAAAAAACTTTAGTCAGAAAGGCTTTCATGCAGTTAATCTTCTCCTTTGGAGAAACGTAACTCTCAGAGAAAAGCAAAAACTCAGTGGGAACTGAAGCGAAAAGCCGAGAATAGCGCACTAAAAGACCGGTCATACAGGGCTCAAAACAGCGCAGATTTGAGCAACTGCACAGATTTCTGCACGGGGTTCCCTGTTGGAATAAAAAACTACTTTTAAAGGCACAGTAAACTTGACTAGGCAACTTTCGGCCATCAAACCGGCCTGGGGGGCTTAGATAAATGTACAGGGACTTATTGTCGACAGGACCCCCCATCTTTGTTATCTCGAAACCCCTCCTTATTGTTCCCAGAGCTAGCTGGCAGGGCCTTGCCCCTTATGCACTGTAGTTACGCACTCATGCACTGCAAAAGTTCGCGATTGTCTGTGTTATCAACATACAGGGTTGCCACTTCGC